>CM053787.1:301448003-302170503 GCA_028749045.1 Cupressus sempervirens | reverse complement strand
CCTACTCTCTCTCTACCACTCCTACTCTCTCTCACACTCATACTCTCTCCTATGCCTTACTCTCTCTCTTATAAACACTCCCATCCCCCCTCTCTCTCTCCCTCTCGCACCGCCAACTCTCTCTCAGGCTACTCTCTCTATCTCTTCTCTCCTATCCCCTATTCTCTATTTCACACACACACATAGACACTCCCATCCCCCTCTCTTTCTCTCTCTCCTCTCACATCCCCTACTCTCTCTCTCTCTCTCTCTCTCTCTCTCCCATCCTCCTCCTCCTCTCTCTCTCTCCCCTCCCCCTCCCCCCTCTCCCTCCTATCCCCTACCCTCAATCTCTCTCTCCCATCCTATACTCTCTCTCTACTACCCCTACTCTCTCCCCCCTTGCCCATCCCCTACTTTCTCTCTCTATCACCCCTACTCTCTCTCACACTCTCTCCCATGCCCTACTCTCTCTCTCTCTCTCTCTCTCTCTCCCCTATCCCCTACTCTCAATCTCTCTCTCCCATTCCATACTCTCTCTGCCACTCCTACTCTCTCTTTCTCACACTTCCTATCTCTCCCATCCCCTACTCTCTCTCTCCCCTCTCCCATCCCCTACTTTCTCTGTATCACCCCTACTCTCTCTCACACTCTCTCCCATGCCCTACTCTCTCTCTCTCTCTCTCTCTCTCTCTCTCTCTCTCTCCCCCCCAATCCCCTACTCTCAATCTGTCTCCCATCTTGTACTCTCTCTCTGCCACCCCTACTCTCTCTCTCTCACTTCCTCTATCTCTCATCCCCTACTCTCTCTCTCTCTCTCTCTCTCTCTCTCTCACACACACACACACACACACACACACACACACACACACACACACACACACACTCCCATTCCCCCCCCCTCTCTCTCTCTCTCTCTCTCTATCTTGCTCTTGCTCTACCTCTCTCCTCCCCTCTCTATGCATTATTTATTTCTTAATAGTGTGCACACATTAAAGTGCATACGCTTAGTGTGCATGCACTATTAAGACTCAAATTTTAAAAAACTTTAAATAGTGCACACACGCTATTTAAAGCTTTACATTCTACCAAGCCTAAGGCTTGGTTTTGCCTTGGGGATCCAACCCAAAGGTTTGGAGTCTGTAAATTGGTCTAAGATATGTTTTTCTGCAAACATACAAAAAATGATTGATTTTTATTATGTGCTCTCATTCAAGTTTCCTTGTGTTTGAGCATCGATAAAATTAAGTTACATGAAATTGTAGGTCTCTATGTTAGCTATAACACCATATAATATATTTTTTATTTTAACTATTTCAAGCCTTTCAACTATAATTTCCTTTGAATGTATGTCCATTTTTTTCAAAGACCAACATGTACTAATTGGGCTATAGATTTTAGCTTGTTCATCAAATTTCACAACAACTTAGTTTTTTAGAAACTAGAATCCATTCTACACACTTTGAAAAAAAGAAGTTTTGATTTTAGATTAGTTTTCAATCATTTCTAGGGGGAGCAGATAGATATTTCATATTTTTGGGATGTGTCTAATTAAAAAATTCATTAAAAAAATACACATTATAAAATTACCCAAAACATCTCGGATAAGCTACATAGTGTTAGGTAACTTTTGACTAGAGTGATTCAAGAATTTCAAAAAAAATAAAAATTTTAGTGGGGCCACACTTTGTACTATGTTATGTTTTTTTGGAATAAACAGTACCACTTTCTATGGCCCCCTTTTTTGAGGACCTAAAACTAAACCATTTTGAAAAAATATTAGTAGTTTAGAAACTAGATTCAAAAGACTACTACTTTTATTTTTGTCATATCATAAAATTTTGACTATAACTAACTTCAAATTCTTGTTGAAGTTCAGAAATTTTTGATTTTAGAAAAAGGGTGTCCACTTATACCCCCCTTTTGGCACCACAACTTGGTGCACTTACCCCAACATAAAAGTCAAGATGATAGTGTAGTTAGATTCCCTAGTTTTAGTGTAGCAATATTATTCTTTCATTGAGAAATAAAATGTCGAGATGGCCATAAGTATGCACTTGAAAAAATAGACAAGGATGTAACATTGTGTCTATCTTAAGTGTCAAGTGGTCAAGACAATGCTCAAGACACCTAAGATCTAACAAAGTACACCCACATACAAAAATCAAAGAAAAACATATCCCATGACCCTAGTCCTCTAGTTCATGACATCCTCGAGAGACCATTAGAGATAAAAAACTCAACAAAGAAATTATCATAGAAAACACACAAAAGAAACTAAGCCAACATGTCTCAATCAGTGTTTATTTTGACTACATGTGTAAATGTCACATGACCATTTCCCTAGGACTTAAGTATGCTAGTGATAAATATCTCAACATCTTAGACTAGGAAAAGTATCCGATTAGTGTTGAGAGACACTCAATGTCAAGGGGGAGTGTTGAAAATAATTGTTTAGTGAGTTGCCAAGGAAACAACAACACAAAAATGAAACCCTGATATGTTGTGCAGTTTGAGCCCCCAAGAACTAGATGAGTCAGTTCCAAGCTAGGAAAGGAAAAGCAATATGAGATGAATGGCTCATGAGTGCAAGAAAAGATGATGATAGGCATAAGTGCAAGGGTGTCAAGTAGCGCCTATTTCTAGGTTTTCACCACTTGGCAAGAATTTTTTTAGGGACTTTTTTATGATTTTTTTTTTGTTTTTTTTGAGATATTTGATTTTTTTTGGTGATACATCAAAGAGCCCATTCTAATTTTTCACTAAGATGATCATTTTTTTCAAGACATTGTTTTCTTTTAAATATTTTTTCAACATCATATATGATGTTTTGGATTTTTTGAGGATCATAAAGCATGAACGAGCTTTGAACAGTGAGAGCACTAAGCATAGAACTTCATAAAATGAAGTATGATGGGCTCAGGGAGTTATTTTGCCTCAGGTGTAGAGATATTATAAGTACCAAATCCAAAAGAAACAATGACTATATATGGACCCAATCAATTAATGTTGGACCTATTCCTTTTGTTCTCTATTTTGCTAGTTTTTTGGATTTTTTCTAAGGACAAGGTCACCAACTTGGAATTATCTAGGATGAACCTTCTTATTATAGCTAGTAGGAATTCCTTTTCAATATGCTTTCATATGATGAAATAAGCCTTGATGCTAATCTGGGACTTCAAGCTCATGAATCCTCATAGCTCTATAGTCTTCATCACTAATCATTCCTTTCAAAGGGACTTGTATCGAAAGAATTCTCAACTTTAGCCTTAAAACCATAAAATAAAGAAAAATTTCTAGCCCCAATAGGTGTGCACATGCTATTCCTATAAGCGCATAATGTAAAATTGATCTAGCGATCTAATCTTTCCTAGATTTATGTACAATTCTATGTAAAATTTTGAGCAATGTGTTGTTTGAAGCCTCAACTTGACCATTCTCTTGAGGGTAGTAGATGGAGAACCAATGTTGCTTGTTATGGAACTTTTGCAAAGTTTTCTAAGGTCCTTATTCTTGAATTTTCCTCCATTATTAGTGACTATAGAGGAGGGAATGCCATAGAGACAAATGATGTGGTTCAATATGAAGAGAAAACGTGTTTTCCTGTAGTAGCAGAAAGTGGGACGGCTTCAATCCATTTAGTAAAGCATTGAGAAGCAGTGATAATAAACTTATGTCCTCTCAAAGAGCTAAGATATATTCTTCTTCCTAGATCAAAGGTCCACTGCTAAAAATGACAATGCATGATAGAATGAATCAATTCACATCTAGGAGAATGAATCAAATTGCCATGTAGCTCATATGTTTTTTTAGACTTAGCATAACACATGACATCTGTTTGCACAATAGGCCAATAATAACCATCCCTAAGTAGTTTTTGAGCAAGTCCAAGGCCATTAGAGTGGGACCCACAAATGCCATCATGAACTTCATCTAATGCTCTTTTAGACTCATTCATCTCTAGATACCTAAGGAACATTCCATCTAGACCCTTTCTAAACAAGTCGCAAGAGACAAGAGTACAATAGGAAGCATTACGAATGAGTTTGCATTTTTCATTGCGAGTTAGGTTTTTAGGAATAATTTGGTCATGAAGGTAAGAATAAATGGTAGCATAATGAGAGGATTCATGATGGACAACAATGTACATGAATCAGTTGTCAGGGAAATCACAGGGAGGGTGACATAACTCTTCCACCAAGAACTCAAATCGAGATTCATGTTCTTGCAACTATAGAGTGGATGCCAAGGTAGCCATAGCATCAAAAACCTTATTTTCAACACTGTAAATTTGTTGAAAAGTGACAAAGATGAAGTAATTCCTCAAAGCATCAACACATTTATTGTAGGGAACTAACTTGTCATATTTAGTTTGATAGTCATTATTGATTTGGTTTATGACAAGTTGGGATTCTCCATAAATGTGTAGCTCAATACTTGTCCATTCAATAGCCAACTTGATTCCATCTATAAGAGCCTCATGTTCTGAGCTACGTTATTTGTGCAAGGAAATAATAGATTGTGGAACTTAGGAATTGTGTGGCCATGAGGTGTAATGAATAAAATACTAGCACCAACATCATTTTGAGTATGGGATCCATCAAAGAACATTTTCCAAGTTCTTTCTATGACATGCATAATAGATGAATTCAGGAAGTCTATCTATATGGGAGCACTATCTTGAAGTAGAAAATTAGAAAGATGGTTTTCAATAGCTTATCCTTAAATGGCTTTACATTCAACATACTAAATGTCAAGTTTAGACAAAATCATCATCCATTTAGAAATTCTACCCATAAGTGCAACTTTATTGAGGAGATACTTAAGATGATCAATTTAGCAACTAAGTGTGTAGTGTGAGCTAGCATGTAGTGTTGAAGATTTTGGGATGCATATACTAAAACCAAACATGATTTCTCAATGTTATTGTAATTTATCTCATAAGCAACTAAGGTTCTTCTAATATAATATATAGTTCTCTACTTGCCATTCTCATTATGTTGTGCTAGTAATGCCCCTAGGAAAGTAGTTGTAGATGAAATATATAAAATTAAGGGCTTCCTTGGAATAGGAGCATAAGGATAGGAGGTTTGGCCAAATAGTCTTGATTTGATTGAGAATCCTTTCACACTCTTCATTCCACACACATGTAGATCACTTATTCAAATTCTTATTGAATAGTTGTGATCTATCATCTAGTTAGGAAATAAACCTCCTTATAGATTGCAAATGTCCTTGAAGACTTCTTAATTGACTTATGTTACGAGGATGTGACATTTCAATGATTGCTTTGACTTTTTCAGGATCAACCTAAATGCCCTTAGTAGATATAAAGTAACCTAGCATCTTACTAGAAGTGACAATGAAAGCACATTTCTTAGGGTTGATCCTAAGCTAAAATTGTTCCATATAGTCCAATATCAAACTCAAGTCATCCAAGTCGATGTTTCTTTGTTTAGACTTAGCTTGGATGTCATCTACACAATCCTCCAATTTTTTGTGTGCATCATATCATGAAAAATGGTTGTCATAGTCCTTTGATAGGTAGCATCCATTTTAGAGCCCAAATCACATAACATTCCAATAAAAGGTACCCGTGTACAAGTGAAAACAATATTTTCTTGATCTTCAGGAGCTATCTTTATTTGGTTATATCCTAATTAGAATCCATCCATCAAGGAGTACATTTCATATCTCGTAGTCATGGTCGTTATCATATCAATGTTTGTGAGTGGAAAATCATCCTTAGGGAAAGCTTTATTTAGGTCTCAAAAATTATTACAAACTCGAATAGACTTGTCATGCTTTAAAATAGGTACAATGTTGGATATCCATTGAAAATTATCTATAGCTCTTATAAATTTGGCACTTAAGAGCTTCTCTAATTCACCTTTCACCAATAGGGAAACATGTAGATGCATTTTGCTCATTTTTTTCTTGATGGGCTTGACATTGGGAGCTATAGAAAAGGTGATGTATGATTAAATCAATGTCAAGATGGGGCATGTCTACATATGTCCAAGAGAATTTAATTTTCTTTTCACAAAAAAAAAAAGTTATTCTTTTTCTTCAACTAGTAGTGATTAGTTCCTAAATGTATAATCTGTGGAGACTCTTTTGTACCAATATTGATAGGTTGCGTGGGTTCAATTAATACGAATGATCTATCTTGAAAATAGATAGGAAGACTACCAAGTACCTTATCTTTGAGTGAGTCAAAGAGGTTTTCACCCTCAGACATGTCTTTATTTTTACTATGTTTAGGCTCGGATATTGGCACAAAATGGTTTTCACCATTATAGCTCTTTTTTTTTTTTTTTCATTTGCGACTAAGGTACCTTGATATCTAACTTGGTCATATTGATAGTTGGTTCACTAGTGGAAGACACTATATGCCCAACAACATTTAGGTAGCAAGCAATTGTACTTGTTCTTGGGTAAATAGTCAACGACTTAGTGGTAAGAAAGATCCCTCGTTAGATAAAGATCTTAAACATAATGAAGAACATGCTTAAGTGATATGAAAGGATTAAATGCTTCATTAGATCAATATCTTTGATATGCTTGAAGAAGTAAACACCTGGGAAATGAGAAATTCAAAAGTCTATTTGGTTGTTGCATTCGAATTTTAATATTTGAGGGTGTTACAAAACAAAGGTGAAAGTCCATTACCATTGTTTCATGAGATTATGTGATTGATGTAGTTATTTGGAATCTATTGATTAGGTATGATCAAGAGAACATTTAACAAATATTAATGATGTCTCCCCTCATAGGAATCCATATTATTACAATTGATTTTAGATTGAAGGTATAAATTCATTATTATTGTTTCTTGAAATTGTATCATTGATATTTTTAGAATTCAATAAATTAAAGTTTAAATAAGAGAACGTTAGACTAATTTTTTCAGTTTCTCATAATAGGAACATGCCTTATTACAATTGATCAATAAAAATAAACTTAAGCATTCTAACACTCCTAAGTAAATTGGAAATACAAGTTGCAGTTTTAGGAAGAATAAAAGAAAGAAATACCGATCAAAATAAAAACTAAAAGGAAAAAATGTCTTCACTTGATTGATACACTATTGTTGTAACTTGTCAAATGTCATATCCAAAAAGCATCCCAAACCCTGATAGGAAATAAAATCTACCGAGCATGCTTTTTAATCTTTAAACATTCTCTGCTTTACGTTATCATCTTTATTCTTGGGTTAAATTCCAAATGTCTTCAACTTTCCATCTCCCATTGCTTATCCTAATTGTCTTGCTTCTCTTACAGTTGGCCTTTCCTTTTCTCATTGATTTATACATTCTCATTGTTTTATAAATAATCAGCCTCAACTGTTTTCCATATAACAAGATTTTGTCCCTATCTTGTTGAAATTTTTGATCTCCAATACTATTATAATAATAATAAAAGGATCAAAATGATAAACTTGAGACAGGCCTTTTCAAGGTACAATGATGGCTTGATACATAGTTTACTTCTTCCGTACGCTAGCTTGATTTGAGCTGTCTTTACAATACAGACTAGTTGGTATAAACCTCCCACTAATTGCAGTAAAAAAATATAGAGTGATGGTGATTTCTCACCAACTTCACTGAAATCAATGTATTATTTGCAGCCTTCACTTTCAATGACTCGTCAGATTATCACAGAGTCCCCACAAAACCAAGCTAGTGCTGACAACATTGAAAATATTTATGGATGGAATTATTCAAACAATTGAAGAACTTCTTATAAAGTAAAAAGTAACATAGGTATAAAAAGTTGGTATTACAGAAAATCTACATGCTCATTAAAAAAACATAAATACAATAATTCATTTGTTTTATTTCAGTACAAATATCTATCACAATAGAATACAAAAACCAGAACAATATTGAATATGACAATAACCTAACATTAGGTAAGGCCAAACAAAACCTTCCAAGAGCTTTTACCAAACTCTTAAATCTTATGATTCTACAGAAGAGCAAACAGACAGTAGATATACATTATCTGTACAGTTTATTAGTCATAAATGACTGCTAAAGCATTGATGCAAAACTATTATAAACATTCTATAAAGGGCAGATATATTTATATTTCTTCTTCTTCTTTGTTTTGGGGTTTAATTATACTGCAGATGATGCGGCTCCAGATCCTTTCTGAGGTTCATGAGTTGTGGTGGTGGTGACATCGGAGTCTCTGTATGTATAATATTTCCCACCAAAGAATCCAGCGTGGATGAGCATTATATAAAGCAGTTGTGTTCCAGCCAGAATAATGAGAAAAGATTCCAAGGTTATCTGCAAACATGAATCCAAATTACAACTTCAAAAGTCATAAAATATCTTCTATATATACTTTTATAATACAAATGGAATCTAATGGTAAATTTATTCATTTTGAAAAAATATTATTCTGATTATAAATCAGTGAACTGATCTGACATGTTGAAACAAAATTTAGAACTACAATTTCATATAGTATGTGGAAACTCTCAACTACTATTCAAAAATATGGTCTAATATTTAGAACTCTTATCTCTTCAACTACCACTTTCACATACTAATATCTAAGGATAAGAGATATTTTCTTAAACATCACTCTTAATTTTTGAAATCTCATCTCCCACTATATAACATTAACAAAATATTATATTCTATCATTATCCTTCTTATAACTGTTGTATTTCTGCCCATTTAAAATTATCTAAACTCATACATATTACTTTAAATATCTATTTACATTAAAATTAAATTTAATAATTTAATAATTATTTCAAAATATAAGAAAATTAACAATGAAACACTCTAAAGTTTAAAAAAAACTGAACTACTAAACTTACTAATTATAGTTAATCAAACAAACCTAATCTAAACTCATAAACCCTATCAATTGAAAGCAACAAAAGTTATCTTCTTTAACTAAATATAATATATAAATAGATATTCTTAAATAAATAACTAACTTTCTTAAATTTTAGTGTTATATTCTGTATTCTATAGAAAGCAGTTGAAAAAAAAAAAACAAACAAAAATCATATAAACATTAAACAAGATGAAAATTTGAAAAATTACATAATTTTCTTTGTACAAAATTGTTTACTATGAAAAAATAAAGAATTTAAACCAAAACATTTGTAGCATATAAAAAATATTATTCTTAAAAAGGTGCTCATAACTTTTATACTAAAACTTCCAAAAGAATCAATTGCTGAGTTTATAATAGTTCTTAAAAAGGTTATTCATAACTTTTATACCAAAATTTCTAAAAGAATCAACAATTAAAAGGCTGCTCATAACTCTTATACTAAGACCCCTAAAAGAATCAACTACTAAAATATATAATAGAATCAACTACTAAATTATACAATTTGTAAATATATAATAGAATCAACTACTAAATTATACAATTTGTAATTTAGACTAATGTATATGCAAATTATATGAACCAAACAAAAGAGTGATAATAAAAAACTGAGAAAAAAAAAAATCATTTGAAACAGAACAAAAGAAGTGATAGTAAAGCTGACAAACTCCAAACCAAGACAACCAAGTGATATTAGTAAGATGAATTTAATCACAAATCAACAGAAAACAATTAAAACAAGACAATCAAACGAAAATTAAAGAATCCTAACAAATATTAAAAAATCCTTCACGTAGTTCTACAATCCTCAGTCTAAATATACCGATAAACAACAAACAATCAAAATAAAAAGGAAAATTTAAAAACATACCAGCTTTGGGGGTCTCCCATGAATATGAATCTCCTTGCAAGCCAACCTACAGAACAAAGGAGAAAACAATAATTAACACTGATCTCTCTCAACCCATCATACTATCAAACCCAATTCATGAAAAAAAGCATACTGATACATGTAAAGAAAATATACCCCATGGCAATAAGAGTGATAGCCCAGGCAGTCATGGCGGAAGAAGCACTAGAAGCCAAACTCTCTGCACTCCAAACCCTAAGATGATGAAGTCCTGAAAGACATGAACCAGCTCCCACTACACCAGCTAACAAAGCAAATATCACCATAAAACCAGTGGCATCATTTCCTATTGGGAAATCCAACGGCTTAAATGAGTACCCAATTGGCATACCCCCTGCACCTGTAAAAAAAAAAATCAATCATAAAAATCAAATCTATTTTTTTGATAGATAATAGGTTGAAGTCTAATGTTAAGTAAAATCTAGTTTTTCTGGAGAGGTAATGGGCTGAAGTCTAGATTAATTATTATTACTTGTTGAAGTTAATTATTATTATTATTGTATATTAAATTCGCTTAAACTTGAATCAAGATTTCATATATAAGAAGTCACAAATTACTATTGTCATCTAGGTTCTGCCTAAAACCAAATTTAAATATGCCTATCTAAGAGCAAACAAAATTTAAAACTGGACTGAAGTCAAGATTATTTGTTAGATAATAGACTTAAGTCCAGATTTTTTGTGAGCTGAAGTCTAGATTATTTGTCGGAGTTAATTATTATTATATGTTAAGCTCGAGTAAACTTTAATCCAACATCAGTTCACAAATTACCATTACCATCTTGCCTAAAACCAAATCTAAATTTGCCCATCTAAAAAAACAAAATTTTGAAAAGACCCAATTGAAATTTTACAAAAAAAAAAACCAAAGATTTTACCAGTGGGATAGTCATGATCGATGGCCTTATTGAGAGACCAACCAGCAATAGCGGCCACGATGACATACATACAGAAATTCAGCAGCATTAAGAAGAAAGCAAATGACTTTACTATTCCAAACGCCATTTTGACTCCAACTCTGCAAATTCAGCAAGAGGAACAAATTATCAGAAAATGATTCCAGAGAAGTTGCAGATAATGATTTTGGGTATTCCAGAGAAGGTGAGATTAAATAGGAAAAATGGCGGCTTACGTAATCAGAGTGGATTCTCAAAGGCGGCTCTCGGGAAACTTCTTCAGATCGTGAAACAGCTTTTCTATGATCTCGGGAAACTTCTTCGCCGGTTTGTGCTGTTTCTGAGGGGAGGGATGATGTGTATTTAATGGACGAATGTCAGGGGTTTTGGCGGACTTGCAACTTAAATCAAATTCAATGAAGCCATGTTTTTATGTGGGCCGGACCTTCAAACCTAAAGTTGCAGTAATTAAACAAAATTCGGGCCCCCCATTAATGGGGTTATCAGTAAAAAAGAAGGGTAAATTGACAAGGGAACGGATTGTCAGTTTTGGGGATTTTAAAGTATAGATAAATCAAAAAATAATTGTGGGAGGAAAAAGTTATTTTTGTCAGAATCCCATGGGCATTATCTAAATATTAGAGGTCTTACAAATGTAAGGGCTAAGTTAAAAAAAAAATGGGTATAGCAAGAAAGGAAGGATCCTCGTGCAATTAAAGTTGTAGGAGGAGGAGGTTCTATTCAAAGGAGGAGGAGGGTCTAGTTCATCACGGTCAACATTCAAGTTCAGGTGAAATTCAAATTTTTGGTTTTATATAAATTAAGGTTCAATTTCATTCAACAATGTGGTAGAGAGGCACGATCTATAAGTTGTATCTCTTAGTCAAGGACCAATTAGTATTTCGACAAAGTCATTATTTTATTAAGCATGAATCTCTATGAGCTACAAGATTAGTAGTAAGAAGGAATAGAAAGTTATGATGGTTGGCATTTCCATGACCTTTTTTCTTCTTCTATTAAGTATAATAAAGATCACAATATCAACTAAACAAGTATCACAAGAGAGTTTACCAAAATAAGACCAAGTTCAACTCCGATCTAGGTCTATTTAGATCATTCTCTTAATACATTAGGCCAACAACAACAACAAAAAGACATATCTAATAAAAAAGAAGTATTAATACTAACTATTCCTTCATCCATGCAACCCAAGGCGTAGGTCCGTCCTCCCACTTAAGTCGCAAATCATCCTCTTTGATTATATTTAGTGGGTTGTTAAGGAGGGCAACCACTAGAATATCAGGGGGGCTAGGGAATGGGCTAATTATAATAATAGGACGCTTTCCAACTCTGAATTCTGCAAGCTTTTGAACTATTATAGTAGCATTCTCTGCTCCATTGTTCCTCGTCATTTTGCATATTATCTCTCAATTTGTGATACCATGACCTCCACGATCATCATCGATAGGTGGGGCCTGAGGGTTGGACCTAGATCCACTTGGAACATCAACATCAGGTATGGCAAGAGACTTAATCCTCTTTCTTCTAACAATATAGTTCAACATTTCTCTTAGAGTGTAGTCATGTCTCCTTTACTACCTTTGGATTGGATCTCAAATGTCAATCCTTCATAATTAACTATATCAACACATTCTTTAATGAATTTGTGGAATTGCGTCTCCTTAACCTCAAAGCTAATAGAAACCTGCAAACAAATATGTTTAATAATGAGTCTCCGCAGAGACCAGTAAGAACCCTATGTCTACTCTTGAATATATCCTCATTTCTAAGTGACCACAAATGCCAAACCAAAAGAGAAGAGAATGTGGCCCAAGGATATTAAGTTGTTTGGAAAGATCGGGTATAAAGCTCGAAACAACATGGAGAAGAAAAGTATGGTTCCCAACAGTGATACCAAACAAGTTCTAGACCCCCTTGGCAAAGGGTCAGACAATCAGAAAAGATATGATTTATCAGGAAGCTAACAAAAGGAACAAAGATAGGGGTCACCATCAAGTTTAGTAATAGGGAGCCTATGTAGCAGTACCCTCTAGATAGAACACTGTATCTTGGGCTCTACTAGTTTGTGCCAGATAGAATGGAAACATTTGGTCCAAAAGGACTATTTCAGAGTAGTATTCCACTTATCATTGATATGAGAAAGGATGGCATTTGAGTTAGATAGAAAGCCATACACATACTTGGCTTTGGTGAGGGTTAAGGGGGAGCCATCTAGCCATTTGAGAAGTGAAAGTCTATTGACAATGACACCACACTCAAAGGGCAGTTTAGCTTGGGCCCATGCCTCTTTTATAATGGAGTATGTTCTTTTCTAGGTAGGAGCCAACAAAAATTTGAGGGATGGTTCCTCCCAATTAGGGGTCAATTTTTCATTGCTAACAAGGTCACTAAACTTGGAGATTCCATGCTGACACCAACCTCTTGTGAAACACCCTTGAAGTAAGGCAAGAGGTTTTCCATTCCTTTCTAGATTCCAGCAAGGAGATCTCTCACTGCAAAGTTTGAAGCTATCACAATTAATCTATCTCCTATTACCTAGTGTCTGATTTGTTCCCACCTTTTCTAAATTGCCTTCTCCTACCTTTATTTTCCACTTACTAGAAATGAGGTCATGGATGTGCAAATTCTTCCATGTTTTCCCATCCCGAGGAACCCCTCTAGCTATGTTGTTTCTAATCAAAACTTTCCACGAAACCACCCATTTAACTACTAGTGCACATCCCTACCACCTAAGATCTTTCAAATCCCAAATCTCCAACCTCTTTCCTTCTAACATACCAATCCCATTTGACTACATGTATCTTCTTTGTAACTCCACCATCTGACCATAGGAAGCTTCTAATAGTCTTCTGAACATAATTGATTTGGGCTTGCTTAAAAAACCAAGCTAAAGAGCAATAGATAGTATAAGCTGAGAAGATCTTTTGGAAAACCTGAATTCTACCAGCCAGGGATAGATAGTTGTAATTCCATCTACAAAATTTCTTCTCAACCTTATTTTTGACCTAGCTCCACATGTTGTGAAGATAAGGAGAGATGGAAAATGAAATCCCAAGGTATCTAACCAAGTGGTTAGGAGTGTAGAACAAGAATTAGTATGCAAAGAACATTAATAAATAAAGTAAACATTCACAAACCAAAAACTAAATTCACATATATGCTTAGACAAAGAAAGCAAACAAGAAGTGCAAACCTCACAAGAGAAAACACTCCATGCTTTCTTGATTCTGTAGATGTGTCCTTTTGCTGTGGATGTATGCTCAAGATGCTCAAAAGCTGCTTCAATGGAGATGGGTAACGGCAAATTGGTAGCTTTGTGAGCTCTCAATTTGGCATTATAAGGGTAATATTGATGGCTTTGGTTCTCAAAATAGCATGGTAACTTTAGCTCAAAGATTGTTGATGAAATGGCTTGGGATGGGATTCAATTTATAGGCTAAGGGGTAGAGAGATGGAGGGCTTAGATGCAAGGATGGATGAAGGCTTAAGGAGGGCTAAGATGCACTCAAAGGGGAGCACATGGATTGTGCTTGTTTAGCACCAATGGGAAGGTGACACTTGTCACAAGGAGGATGAGTGTGAGAGGATAGGGTAAGGTGTTGGTTAAAGGCATGATGAGTGAGGTTGAGTATGTAAGAGGGATGTAAGAGGAATGAGTGTGGAAGAGGGAAGAGTGTGGAAGATGGGTGTAAGAGTCATGAGTGGGCTTGTAAGAGTCTTTTATGTTTTGTAAGAGCACTCATGACTTAGTGGTTGGGCTTTTTGAGGGGAGACTTTGGTTTGGATTAGGAAAGTCTTAAACTTGTTTAGGGAATGTGACAACATTAGGGGGTGGATTAGTCTTGGGTTTAGGATTAGATTAGGGATGTTAGAGATGTGCAAGTGGATGGCATTAATTAGGGTGGGTGAGTTAGTGGATAAGCTTGGTTAGTATGGGTGGATGGGGTGGATTAGGCTAAATGGAGGATTAGAGATAGGTTAGGGGTTTTTGAATTTGAGGATTTCATTTATCAAATAGATTTATTTAATAAATGGAGATTTTTGGAATTAGATAGAAGAATAGGATTTAATTGATAAATAATAGATTATTTGATTTATCAATTAGGACTATAGATGATTAATTAAATTAATCAACTAGGGATGGCAAAGGATTAATTAAATAAGAATTTAATTAATGATGCCTTTAGAGATGGCTAAATTAGATTACCAAAGCAGTGTAATCAAATTTAGGTGTCTACATTTTGCCCCTCTTTAACATAGTGTTGAAACAACACTATTTCAAAGAAGTTCGAATGAAGATGACACGAGGAAGATGTTTTAGCAACAAGGTTGCCCCAGTCTCGGATAAGAAGAGGAGAGACTAGACTTAGATGATGCCCCCTCAAGAAGGCGACGGGGAGAGAAATGAGGCTCAACGACTTCTTGAAAAGTACAAGAAATTGAGATGAGCTAAGACACAAGTTGGCAAAGAGAAGGGGCTGAATTAGCTCAAACTCTCACTACGGGAGAATGATAAAGGGAAATCAGAGGCACAAAAGTAAAGCAAGCTTAAGACTTTCCAGGATTGGGGGGGGGAGGAGGAGCGGAGCGCTATAAAAGGAATCCATGGTAGGGAGATGGATGATAGAATGATAAAGCTGATGCAACAAGATTTCAAAGAGTCAGATTGACGAAAGATGGGTTTCGGGGATCCCTAGGACTAGGATTGTGGATCTCGAAAGATGAGGCTTGGTGGATTGATTTGATTGGTGGATCCCTAAGACTAGGATTGTGGATCCCTAAAGCTAAGGGTGAGGAGTGATTCAAAGAGATACTGATGCATAAGTTGGGGTAGGAGCGACAGATGTAGGATATGGATGGGGGATAATGGAGATGAAGGGAATCCATTGAAGCTTTTTGAGCGGGGGGATACTTCAAAGAGAAGTACCACCATGTAGTTGAGCACTAGATTTGCTATAGGACTGTTGGTTAATTGCCAAGGTTACCAAGAACATCAAGGCCTTTTCACCAACCATCCAGAGGACTGATGAACTGACTTGAAACAAACACGCAAGGATTGCCCCAGTATCACACATGAATCCTAGAGGAAGCAACGTGGAAACGACACTAGGTAACCCACAAGCAGAAAAAGAAAACAAGCAAAAGACCTAATCAAGACCTTACGCTCTAATTGCCCCATTCGTAGCATACCATGATATGGAAGATCATGGCAACCTTGAGGAGGGAACAAGGAGATTGCTTGGAAAAGACATTTCAAGACCCAAAAGGGAAGATCCCAAATCCAAAGAAAGCGAAAATCCAAAAGAGAACTGTTTTCCAACGAGATGGGTAGGACGAGGTACTAACGGACCAAGATCAGACATGAGGAAAGCTATATCCTGCAAGGATCTATCAGAGAGCACCTAAGCTGATGGATTTGGATGAGTGATGCGTCTAGCAAGCTGAACTAAGAAGGATAACACTTTGGTGACAGGAGATCTAGCTAAAGGATGCATTGGAATATCTAACCAAGGTGTGCGATGTGTGCAAGATGTTGACCAAGGATGAACTAACACGAAAGCGAGATAGATACAATGATACTAAGTTAAAGAGGATGTACAAGCTGACAGACCAAGATATGTTACAAATGTACAAGTTTGTTCATGTTTTGTTTTTTTTGTGAGATGGAAATGTTTGTGAAGGATGGGATGTTTATAATAGTTGATAGGTGGATAGGTAGATGGTTTGTGAAAAGCTTAAGGAAAATGGGATTCTGTGTGTGCATGTGATAGGATACAGGTTAGGATACAAGATTATTTACAAGTTGGAATATGGTACAAGCTTTGGACAAGATTCGAATATATACAAGGTATGGTACAAGATTTACAAGGTATAATACAAGCTTTGGTACAAGATTTACAAGCTGTACAGGAGGTATTGACAAGCTCCATCAGATTTTGGATATTTGATTGGAACACCAAGGGAACAAGCAGGTGTTTTATGGGATGGTGGGTGGATGGGTGAGGGATAGGATGGTGATAGATAATGGATTAGTCTTTAGCACACAAGGCGCCTGAATTACCAGGTTTTCACCAAGGTACCTATCCAAGGCGCTTGAATTGCCAAGTTTTCACCATTGGACGCTTATTTCTCTTTACTATTTTTTTGTATTTTTCAAAAGCTGGGTATACCAAAGATCTTCAAGCATAGAACTTCTTGAGATGAATGATGTTAGTGGGATCATTCAAGAGTTCTCCTTCTGGTGTAGATAATTGATAGGCTCCGGAGCCAAAGGAGGCAGTAACCACATAGGGACCAAGCCATGTAGGTTCAAACTTGCCTTTCTTTTCTCGATCTGCTTGGACTTTCATATTTTATTTGAGGACCATATCACCTGGCTGAAAGTGTCGTGGGAGCACCTTCTTGTTGAAATTCCTTTTGAGACGAGTTTGGTAAACTGTGAGATGGTCATAGGCTTGTTGTCTCTTCTTATCTAAGAGATCTAGCTGGGTGAGTCGAGCTACTCTGTATTCTTCATCTAAGATTTGCCCTCGCAAAGATATGCGTAGTGAGGGAAGTTCAACTTCTATAGGTAATACCACTTCGGCACCATAGACTAGGGAGTATGGAGTTGTGCCTGTGGATGTACGGAAGGAAGTTCGATAGGCCCATAGAGTCGGATTTATTTGAAGGTGCCAATCACGGCCGAAATCATTGACAACTTTCTTTAGGATTATGAGGAGGGTCTTATTAGTCGCCTCTGCCTGGCCGTTACCTTGTGGGAAATATGGGCTAGAAAAGAGGTGATGGATGCAGAGGGAAGTGCATAATTCTTCCATGTTGATATTTTCAAAGTTACCTCCGTGGTCAGTGAAGATGGTGGATGGGATATCAAAGCAGCAAACGATGTGGTACAAGATGAACTTGGAGACTTGAACTCCTGTAGCTGAGACTAGGGGGACTGCTTCCACCCACTTAGTGAAATAGTCTGTGGCTGTTATTATCCATTTATGTCCATCAGATGAGAGAGGTGTGATAGTTCCAACTAGATCAAGGCCCCAACAAGAAAAAGGCCAAGGTGGTGCAATAGGCTGTAGATCCTGTGCTGGAGCATGCACAAGATTTGCATGCTGCTGACATGGAAGACA
This sequence comes from Cupressus sempervirens, assembly GCA_028749045.1. Taxonomy (NCBI): domain Eukaryota; kingdom Viridiplantae; phylum Streptophyta; class Pinopsida; order Cupressales; family Cupressaceae; genus Cupressus; species Cupressus sempervirens. The sequence continues at coordinate 302,152,708 of CM053787.1, read as the reverse complement.
CTTTTTGACAAAGTCACAAGAGTCTTCTTCAATGGTAGGCCAATAGTAGCCTACTCTAAGGATTTGTCATGCTAGGACAATACCACTCGTGTGGGCACCGCAAAGTCCAGAATGTACTTCTTTTAATGCCATCGTGGCCTCATTTTCATCTAAACATCGAGAGAGAGTATCGTGATAACCTCAACGATATAGGGTATTGGCTATGATAACATAGTGGGATGATTTTCAGATGAGGTTCTGGCGTTGGGTACGTGTGAGGTGAGGGGATATGATACCATCGTTAAGGTAAGCGTGAATTTCATGGTACCAAGGGGATTGGGGACCAACCAAGATACAAACACGGTTTGAATCCTCATTCGCATAGGCAGGTGTGAGGAGCTACTCAACTAAAAACTCATACTGCGTAGCTTCTTGGGGAATTTCCAAGAGCAAGCCGATAGTGGCCATGGCATCTGTTGCCTTGTTCTGCATTCGAGGCACTTGTGTAAACTGAAGCTTTGTAAAATGCTGGGTCAGCTGATCAACTAGCTCTTTGTAGGATAATAGCTTTTCATCTTTGGTTTGATATTCATTTAAGACTTGTTTGATGATGAGTTGGGAATCACCAAAGACTTGTAACTCAGTGATATTCCATTCTACAGCTATCTTTAATCCTGCTACAAGAGCTTCATATTCTGCTATATTGTTGGTGCTAGGGAATTGTTGCTTGAAGGCTTTTGGAATGTAATCTCCTTGAGGTGTAACTAATAATATTCCTGCCCCTGATCCATGAGAGGTGTATGAGCCATCAAAATAAAGCTTCCATGGGGGATGTTCTTCAATTAGGCAGATATGCTCATCTGGAAATTCTGCGAGCAAAGGATATGCATCTACTAGAGGTGCATCAGCTAGGTGATCTGCTATAGCTTGCCCTTTGATTTCCTTTCTGTCCATATACTAGATGTCAAACTCACTTAGTAGCATAACCCATTTGGCCAAACAGCCTGTAAGTGTTGTTCTGGAGAGCATATACTTGAGAGGGTCAATCTTGGAGACTAGTTGGATGGTATGACTTAGAATGTAGTGGCGAAGCTTTTGAGTTGAGAAAACAACTGCCAAACAAGCTTTTTCCATAGGAGTGTAATTGAGTTCATAACCAACTAGGGTTCTACTAATATAGTAGATGGCTCTCTCTCTGCTATAATCATCATGTTGTGCTAGAAGTGCCCCTAGAGCAGTAGGTGTTGCTGATATATACAAGATCAAGGGACGACCAGGAACTGGTGGAACCAAGATAGGGGGATTGGTGAGATACTACTTGAGCTGATCGAAGCTGCGCTGACATAAAAGATCCCACTTGAAGTTCTCATTCTTCTTTAGCAAGTGTGAAAATGGTGTACACTTATCTGCAAGTTGGGAGATGAAGCGCCGGACAGATTGAAGTTTTCCCTGAAGAGAGCGAAGTTGTCGCAGTGTCTGGGGAGGAGGCATGTCTAAGATAGCCTTGACCTTTTTGGGGTCAATCTCTATACCTCGTTTAGAAACTATGAAGCCTAGAAGCTTGCCAGATGTGACCCCAAAGACACACTTCTTGAGATTTAGCATGAGATGATATTGGGCCAACCTATCAAAGACTTTCTCCAGGTCAGCAAGATGATCCATGAAGGTGTGAGATTTGACTAGGATATCGTCCACATAATCCTCCAAAATGCAATGGATAAGATCATGGAAAATGGTTGTCATAGCTCTTTGATAGGTAGCCCCAGCATTCTTTAGGCCAAAAGGCATCATGGTGTAGCAAAAGGTTCCCCAAGGGGTAGTGAATGTTGTCTTATGCTGGTCCTCTTCTACAATCTTGATCTGATTATACCCAGAAAATCCATCCATAAGGGACAGAATTTCATGTCCAGCTGTAAGATCTCCAATCATATCTATGTTGGGCAAGGGAAAATCATCCTTTGGACAAGCTTTGTTAAGATCTCTAAAATCAGTGCAGATTCTGATGTCACCGGAAGGCTTAGTGACAGGGACCATGTTGGAGATCCATTCTGAGTAGTCGATAGGTCGGATAACCTTAGCAGCTAACATTCTTTCTAGTTCAGCTTTGACTAGTAATGCCACCTTGGGGTGCATTTTTCTAAGCTTTTGTCTGACGGGCTTGATCTTTGGATCGACTGCAAGATGATGAACTACAAGCTTTGGATCAAGTCCTAGCATGTCCTGATATGACCATGCAAATCGGCCAATGTTCTCTCGTAAAACCTCAAAGAGGAGGTCAGCTTGGTCTTGTGATAGGGATGCAGCAATGTGAACAATTCTAGGGATCTCTGAAGAACCAATGTTGACTTCTCTAGTATCCTCTATTAGAATAGAAGACACCTCTTGTCAATTATCTTGAGGAGGCAATACTAAATCCTCATGTTCTGCTTGTGGCTCTGGATTTTCTTGCTGAGGGGTTCTCTTTGCTGCCTTAGCTAGTCCCAGATTTACCTTAGTTCCAGTTTTGGGTGTATCGAAACTAGGTTGGGGATTTTCTCCAAAATACCCCTTGGGATCTAGCTTGTAGATGTAGGTAGAATCTGGCTTTGTCTTCTTATGAGGAGTTTCAGCTCCCATGAATCTTAGAAGTGCTTCCTCTGATGCGAACTCATCAATATGTATGACACTTGGTTGGTCCCAATCTATGAGTTGTGGATGAGCAAGTGGTAGGTCAATGAGATGGATGGATAGTTCTCGGAGAACAGAGTCTCCTAGGAAGATTTGGTATGGGATATCATCGTAGGCTCTCTTTTCAACTTCCTCAGGAATGTCTTCGATTTCGACAAGGTCGTGGTGGATGTTCGAAAAAGCGTGACCGTTCTCGTTGGTGCCCCTAGTTGTGGGTATGCCAAAGCCAAGACCTGACTTTATTTCGCAATTATGTGCTTCGATGGGACATTGCATGCCCCTTTCTTCTGGTCCTAGTCCACCTCCTTGATAGTTCCATTTTTCAGTGATGAGCTTATGTTGTTGGGGATACTTCTGGCTGAAGTGATCAAGGCGTGCTTGATTTCTTGGAGGTGCATCCTTATGTAACCAATTGTTGATATCTGGAGTGAGCTCCTCATGAAGAGGGGTTTTTGAGGACACAAAGGTGGTTGGGCCAAACTGTTTGTATCGAGGAGGTGGAATCTCCTTAGCTTTGTGATATGTTGGCCATCCATGGGTATGTGGATCAAGTGGGATTGCTCCGACAACAAATGCATCTGATAGACTATATTCTCCACAACCTTTGTTGTTGATCTTTACAGTAGATAGGGTGGAGGCAAGGATGGTTTTTGCGTCATTACAAGTGTGGGATGAGCTGGCGATGGCTGTGCCGATGTCTATTCCAAGGAAATGGTTTGTATATGAAGCTTCAACCGCATTGCAGTAAGCAAAGGGTTCTGGATCGGTATGGATGGTTACCTCAGTGCCTTGATGCGGAAATTTGATGCACTGATGGTAGGTGGATGGAACGGCCTTCATAGCATGAATCCATGGGCGACCGAGGAGGATGTTAAATGGTAGGTTTAGATCAACAACATGGAAAACTATCTCTTGAATGACTGGCCCAACCTTGATTGGTAGCAAAATAGTCCCTTCTGTGGTCCTTTCCAAGTTGTCATAAGCTTTGATGGTGATAACCTCACTGATCATATCTGTCTCAGTATACCCAGCTTGTTTTATGAATTTTAGGGTGCAAATGTTCAAGGCTGATCCATTATCTATCATTACTCTTTTCACGACAAAATTGGATACCATGATGGCTATGCGAAGTGGAAGGGTGTGATCTGGCTCAACCGCGGGTATGTCGGTGGGTTTGAAAGATAGGGCACATGAGGATGAAAGGTGTCCAACAAGATTACAAAAATTAGTAGCATTGATATCAGAAGGGACACGGGATTCTATGAGAGCACTGTCAAGGATGTCTTTGTACACAAGACTAGTGCGAAGAAGGTCTAAAATGGATATTTGGGCGGGCATGTTCCCAAGGTGTTCCAAGATATTGTACCGGCTTTTTGATGGAGCTGATGGTGTTGATGAAACTGGTGGGCCTGCGATGTTAAATCGTGCTCTTCGAGTGGTGACTGCACACTCATTGTCTGGACCTCGAATATTGATAACATTGACAGAAGGCTCTTTCTTAGATATACAACCTATAAGGCTACCATAGTCTATATAGGATGAAGTGTGGTCATTGTTCTTCCCATGCTGTTGGTTTGGCTGGCGATTGTTGGTGTTGTTTTGGATAGGTGCTTTTCCAGGATTTTGGTTGTTGTGTGGAGGAAAAGCATTTTGATAAATCTGTAAGCCTGCATTGGGAGAGGTTTGGGCACCAACAGTGATTTCCTTCCGATCAATGAGGTCTTGCACATAGTCTTTCAGTTTCATGCATCTGAGAGTGGTGTGACCGTTTACCCTATGGAACTTGCAATACTCATTGTCCTTGTACCATGCAGCTTTGGATTGGCTTGGATCAATTTGTTGGGTAGGAGGAAATTTGATGAGGTTTTCCTTAGCCAATTTCTCAAAAATAACATCCAATGGCTCACCAAGGGGTGTATAGTTTCTAGGTGCAAGTTGGAATCTGGGCTTTTGTCCTGCAGCTACATTGATGGCATTAGCTTGATTGTTAGACCCTTGAAAGTTGGGTCTTGTATTGTGGTTTTGATAGCTTTGGTTATTTCGTTGTTGGTAATTGGTAGCTTGTTGGTTGTTTGTTTGATATGGTGGGTTAGACTGGTTTTGAGAAGGACCAACGATATTCACATGTCTGGTGTCAGTAACCCCATCTGTTGCAACATGCTTGTTTTTGTTCCAATACCTAGACTTGTCATTGGAATGTGATTGATTTTGGTTGGCCTCTTTGTAAATCTTTACCACACCATCTTTGATGAGTCCTTGCTCAAGGATCATTCCTTTCTCTTTGATATCCTTATAGGTCTGCAAACAGTTCATGGTCATGTGGTGGGCCAAGCTGGGATGTGCATTATCAATAAACATTTTCACCACATGGCGTTCTGGCAAGGTGCAGGATATGCGGGTGGTAAGGGTTTGCCATCTTTGCAGGTATTCAGCAAGGCTTTCTCCACCTTTTTGCTTGGTGTGGACAAGATCAACTATTGATAGCTCTGTTTCAACAAGATGGGCATATTGGGCTACAAATGCCTTAGATAATTTAGCAAAGTTTTTAATTGTGCCATAGGGGATTCTATAAAACCATTCAAGAGCTGGTCCAGCCAAGCTTTTGGGAAAAAGGTGCAAGAGGAAGACATCATTGTATGCCACGTCCTGGCAATGCATGTAAAATTCTTTGATATGTGTGACAGGGTCTCCTTTTCCTCTGAATTTGTCAAATTTAGGTACCTCAAAGTGTTTGGGAAATGGTGTCGTGGTAATGGCTCTGTCAAATGGGTAAGGACACACATTCTCAAACTTGAATGTCTTTGGATCATTCCCTTCTTGGATGGCTTTCAGAGCTGTCTTCATTTGCTCCCACTCTGAATTGATAGGTGATGGTTGGGGTGCCCCCAATGTAGGAGTGCCTTGAGGTAGGTATGTGCTAGATGGGGCCACTAAATATGGATGGCTGTGAGGGATTTGTTGATAGGGATTGTACATTGTTTGGGCAACTGCATGGTGGATGACGGGTTGTTGAGGGGGAGGCGGCGCATATTGCTGCATGTGCTGCGAGGCTTGCTATTGATATGGGATTTGAGGTTGGGATTGAGGAACATAAGCTGGCTGTGGGATAACTAGATTGCTTTGTGGAGGTAAGGTATAAGATGGTTGTGAGGCTTGGGGAAAGGATCGGAGGGCTTGTGGGGTTTGACCAATGTATGTGGGTTGTGCCCCCATTTGGGATGGTATCTGCAAATAATTGGTGGTTGGCTGGGGTGGTGGATTACCTCCTAGAAGTGGCATTGAAAAGTAGTTGGTAATTGGAGGTAATGGATTAGTTGGTGGTGGAGGTGGTGGGAATTGAACGCTTGGGAATGGAACTGATGGGGTTTGATAGCTTTGTGGCTGGATTTGGAAGCTTGGTAGAGTGGTGGTGGGAGCTGGGGTCACTTGGGAGCTTGGTAGAAGATTGGCAGTAGCTTGTGGGATTTGATAGCTTTGTGGAGTGAAGGTAGTAGCTTGTGGATTTTTGGCTGGTGGTATTGAGCTCCCAAGACTTAGTGGAAATGATGGGATTGAACTTTGGGCTGTGGTGAACAAGCTGGGGGCGATGAAAGGTTGATTACTTGGCCCCATGGGTGGCATCCCTATTGTATATTGCTGAGGTTGGCCAAAGATGCTAGCACTGATTTGGGAGATGGGTGGATTTGGAAGGCTAGGTGTGGGAGCAACAACAATAGTGAAGGGGGTGAACAGTGAGGTGTTTTGAGTAAAGGGGGTTTGGAGCGGAGAGGTATGAACCAAGGATGGAGTGGTGGTGGTTGGGTTGGCTTGTGGTATGGAGATTTCAACTTGGGTGGATGATGGTATGTTTGGGTTTGTTGGGTCATATGGATTGGCTGGAGGCTCTTCTTTTGGAATATATTGAGGATAATTTGGATCATAAGAGCCTATGGGTGGTGGCAGCTACCAAACAATGGGTGAGATGGATCTGATAATGGAGGGGGTCTTCCAAAGTCAAAGGTTCCTACATTGTCCCTTCAAAAATTAGCCATGATTGTCTCTTTGTTTTTGTCTATAATGGCGTTTACCAATACTGCATTTCCTGGTTGGTTCATGAAAGTTTCAATGTCAGTAGGTGATGGCATAGCTTGCTCTGGGCTGAAGGATGGCTGAGTGCTCAAGGGGGGTGAGGCTATTCGATCCAAATTATAGGGCTGCATTGTTTCTTTCTTCTTGGCTAAGCGAGTGACGGGTGGCATGAAAAATGCTCCTAGGGATGAGATGCAATAATGCTGATGGATGCAAAAAGGGGGAAGGCTTTACTATGCAAATGATTTCCTAGGTTGAGGCAAAGCTATATGACAAAACCTAAGGAGGATTGGGTTGGGGATTCTAACTTCAAATATATGTTGTCAATGCACAAAAGGTCTGCCTTCCTATGTGCAAGCTTGGTGGTGATTGTGTCAACTTAAGGATAGACTGATGATCCTTTAGGAAGAACACGAGATTGACCACTTGTGAATCCCAACCTTTAGCTCAAGGTGATGAGGGATAACAAGTGACAAAGCTAGATTACCCTAGACAAAGCTCTGTCAAAGGGATAACCTTGGTGAGATTGGTGGATTTGGAAGATTTTAGGAATGGCAAACTTTTAGCAAGGTGACAACAATTTTGAAAGCTTAGATGTGCAAATTTTTGATTACTGGATAGATGGTATGATTCTAAATGAGATGGATGAGCTAATAATGCTTAAGGGGATAACCTAAGATGGCTGGCTTTTCTACAAAGATGACTCTAAAGTGAAGCTTATCCAAGAAGATGTGGAGAAACAAGGGTGTCTAATCATAGAAATCATGCCTAGTTGGTAAGGCATAAGCAGGATTAACTCCTGGATGTTGGCTAAATTTGATGGTGCGCTCTAACCAGGCCTCTTGAAGTGCTTCGTCGGTAGCTTTGTCCTCTGCTTTGTGGAGTTTGGAAATTTGTGGGCTTGGTGTTATTTCTTTTCTCTTGGCTGAAAGTTCTTGGTATGCTAGAGATGGCTTGAGTTTGACCTTGTGAAACTTTTGTTTGGGTTTGGGTTGTCTCGACATAAATTCCTGAATTTTCTTGACTTTGGGAAAAATCTCAGTTGTTTTGCTTCAACTTGTTCAACTTCCAAAATAGGCAGTGACTACGCTAAGTGTGCCCTAAGCTAGGATTGACCAAGTTTGGCAAACATTCATTCAACAAGTAAAATAAAAACAAGCAATAGATAGGAACACCCAGATAGAAGTTTGTGGTTCTCAGAATGTGATACTTGCGCCAAGGAGTGTGTATGTTCTACAAATGTTTCGATTAGTCACTCCAAACACATTAACATCCTAGATGGTTTTCTGCAAGGCTGACAATTGGTTTAGCTAGGGAGTCCTCGATATACGCAAGGTACGTGAGGCCCAAATCCATAGATGAGACCAAAAGGATGTCACACAGCCGAGAGGAGCGGTAACCCACTTCTCCTCTTTCACTTCTCAAGGGTATAAAGTTCCTTGAGGCTTAGCTCGAATGACAAAATCTTGATCCCAAGAGAGGTGTCTTTCGATTCACCTCCCGATTCTTATGCTCCGCCAGAACGCTGGAGTTGAGGTCGTCCAAGGGGTGATGAAATCCCCAAGCAGGACTCCTAAAAAGAAACAAGGTTTTAGATCCTAATCTTATGCACCCAAGATGGCCTCGAAAGACAACAAGGGGAGAGAAGACTCGGATGACCTTGGGCTAAAAAACACGCTTTTTCTTTTACCAACTGACTCTTATGTGTGCTAATCTAGACTTTGCAAGCAGTCATGTTTAAGAGACAATGTTCAATTCCAACTTGAAGCGCCAACAAAAGTAAATCAATCGAAGAATGCAAACAATAAGAAGAGTTAGGGTCAACAAAAGCAAACTCGCGCGCCCGGAGGCCCTCCACGTCAAGTATCGATTCATTTTCTTTAAGGCATTCAAGATTGAGTGTGAGTTTGTTTTAAGCCCAAAACAAAAGTGTGTGAGATTCGATTTCAAGCGTGCGCTCGGAGGCTCTCCACGTCAGTTGTTGTTCAATTTTAGTGCCCAAACTTGAAGTGTGATCAATTTAATCTAGAGTTTTGGCCATTTAAGAATTTTGATAAAGTTAAAGAAAACGTTCAAAGACCAAGTGAGTGAGTTAGATTGTGGAACATTTAACACCTTTTTCAAGTAGACCCATCCCCATAAATGGCGCTGAGATTGCAACCAATGGTTAATATTTGATGAGTGATTAGAAAAGAGGTGAGTCCAAGGAAATACTCAATTTGATTTTTGTAAATTTGTATTTTAACTTAACAAAGTTTCTTAAATGTCCAAAAATCAAACTTTACCTAGATTGCATGTGAAAAAGAGATTTGTTTTGTTCAATTTTAGAACTTCCAAATGAAGTGTTTGATATTGTAATGGTTAATTGATCCTTGGCATTCAAGATTCAATTTTTTGTTTTAAGCATGCATTCCAAGGAAAGTTGATTTTAATCCTTGACATTCAAGAGTGTGTTTTGAGCAACATTCATTCAATGGAAAATGTGTTTAACCATTCAAGTTCATTTTTTTTTTTAGCAACATGCATTCAAAGACAAATGGTTAAACATTCAAGTTCATTTTTTTAGCAACATGAAAACCTGCAAGAAACATGGTTAGTGGTTCCATATGTGCTCCAACCTGCAATGAGACAAAAAAAAAAAGCAATTTAGTTAGTTAACCAAAATCTTCAAAAATGAGAGCTTAACTATGGGAAATATTTTTTTAACTTTTTTTGTTGTTTTTTCTATGCGTAAAAATGTTTAAAATGGTCTAAATCCTATGGAACCACTAAAAGTCAAATTTTGATTTATACTCTTTTTTTTTTTTTAGCTACAAAGTGCAGAAATAATAAAGCAGAAATGGAACATAAGCAAGCAAAGAAGACAGTCTGTCAAAATACGAAGACCTGAAATACAGAGACACCAAAATACAAAGAGGACAAAACAGATTTGCAGCACAGAACACAGGTGAGACGCCGATTTGCGCAGATGCAGATTTTTGCAGACGACGATTTTCGCAGACGCGGATTTTCGCAGATGTCGATTTTCGCAGACGCGGATTTTCGCAAACGTCGATTTTCGCAGATGTGGATTTTCGCAGATGTCGATTTGCGCAGACATGGATTTTCGTAGATGTCGATTTGCGCAGACGCGAATTTTCGCAGACGTCGATTTTCATAGACAGAACAGGTTGCAGACGCCAAAACTGCGCCAAAAAAGCTGAAAAATGCGAATTTTTTTTTTTTAGATGGTATTTCTTCTTCCTAAGTGCGTTCTTTAACCTGAAAAAACAAGCAAAACACCCTCACAACACACTCAAACAACAACAAACATTAGATGGTTAGAAAAATGACATATAGATGAAAATAGATGATTAAATGACCCATAGTGGGGTCCCACAGGGCGTGCCAAGATGTAGAACAAGAATTAGTATGCAAAGAACATTAATAAATAAAGTAAACATTCACAAACCAAAAACTAAATTCACATATATGCTTAGACAAAGAAAGAAAACAAGAAGTGCAAACCTCACAAGAGAAAACACTCCATGCTTTCTTGATTCTGTAGATGTGTCCTTTTGCTGTGGATGTATGCTCAAGATGCTCAAAAGCTGCTTCAATGGAGATGGGTAATGGAAAATTGGTAGCTTTGTGAGCTCTCAATTTGGCATTATAAGGGTAATATTGATGGCTTTGGTTCTCAAAATAGCATGGTAACTTTAGCTCAAAGATTGTTGATGAAATGGCTTGGGATGGGATTCAATTTATAGGCTAAAGGGTAGAGAGATGAAGGGCTTAGATGCAAGGATGGATGAAGGCTTAAGGAGGGCTAAGATGCACTCAAAGGGGAGCACATGGATTGTGCTTATTTAGCACCAATGGGAAGGTGACACTTGTCACAAGGAGGATGAGTGTGAGAGGATAGGGTAAGGTGTTGGTTAAAGGCATGATGAGTGGGGTTGAGTATGTAAGAGGGATGTAAGAGGAATGAGTGTGGAAGAGGGAAGAGTGTGGAAGATGGGTGTAAGAGTCATGAGTGGGGTTGTAAGAGTCTTTTATGTTTTGTAAGAGCACTCATGACTTAGTGGTTGGGCTTTTTGAGGGGAGACTTTGGTTTGGATTAGGAAAGTCTTAAACTTGTTTAGGGAATGTGACAACATTAGGGGGTGGATTAGTCTTGGGTTTAGGATTAGATTAGGGATGTTAGAGATGTGCAAGTGGATGGCATTAATTAGGGTGGGTGAGTTAGTGGATAAGCTTGGTTAGTATGGGTGGATGGGGTGGATTAGGCTAAATGGAGGATTAGAGATAGGTTAGGGGTTTTTGAATTTGAGGATTTCATTTATCAAATAGATTTATTTAATAAATGGAGATTTTTGGAATTAGATAGAAGAATAGGATTTAATTGATAAATAATAGATTATTTGATATATCAATTAGGACTATAGATGATTAATTAAATTAATCAACTAGGGATGGCAAAGGATTAATTAAATAAGAATTTAATTAATGATTCCTTTAGAGATGGCTAAATTAGATTACCAAAGCAGTGTAATCAAATTTAGGTGTCTACAAGGAGACCCCCCAAAGATACCAAATCTGTTATATCAGTTAAGAGGGTTATCTTCCCATCCTAACATAATTGAGTTGGAGATGGATATTTTACTACCAAATACTTACAAAAGATGTCTAATTTAGTAATGAGTTTCTCCACATTTGCTTCAGAAAGGTGAATAAGTAGTGCAATGTCATCTACAAACTGGATAAATTTGATATCTCCACTTCATTAGATAGCATGATTCCTTTCACTCTAGAAGAAAGACAATCATCTTTGAGAATGTAATGAAGGCAATTTGTAGTAAGCATGAATAGGGAGGGGGCAAGGGGACAACCTTGTCATATAGATATGGAAAGGGGAAAATCTTTGGACCTGGACCCATTAATTTCCACTACCGTTGTGGAATCTCTCATGAGCACAAACACCATCTTGACAAAGAATTCTCAGAATCCAAGACTTTCCAACATCATCCCTATACAATTCTATTCCACTCTGTCATATGCCTTCTCATAGTCTATTAGGAACAAGGATGAGCTCTGATTTGACTACTTGGCCCATTCCATAGCTTCCCAAAAGGTGATGAGGTTTTCTAGGATATACCTTCCTTTCACAAAGTTTGTTTGTGTATGGTGTATGACACTAGGTAGAAATTTTTTAACCCTTAGGGCAAGTGTTTTGACTAGAATCTTGTATGACACATTAAGAAAAGTTATAGGCCTCCTATTACTTATCAACACTTTATCCCCTTCTTTAGGAATCAACTTTATAAGACCACTGCTGATCTTAGGACCTAGTGTACCACACTACATAGCATGTTCATACAACCAGAGAAGATCTTGTCAAATCCAGTCAATATACTTCTTATAAAATTCAATAAGTATGTCATCTGATCTAGGAGCCTTATTGTTGCTCATTTGCATGATTGTATTAGTGATTTATTCTTTAGAGATAAGCTAGTTTAATCTCTCTCTATCCTCTCTCTTTACCTTATAGGGGATAAGTTGGTTGATCCTCCTCCTTTCTCCCTCCATTACATATCCATTATCTTCAAAGGTGAACAATTAAGCATAGAACTTAACAAATGCATTAATAATATCATCTTGACTTGAAAGGGTTCTATCTCCCTCTAAGATTATTTCAATCTTGTCCCTTTCCTCTTTACACTTCAACAATTGGATTAAGTATTTGGACCCCTTGTCACCATAATCCAACCAATTAATCCCAGCTCTGGTTTTAGCTCCTTGAATTTTATGGTTTTTTACTTTCTTAAGGAGTCTCTAGTGACCACTAGCTCATCATGAACCTTGGAGTTGGAGGAGTCATTCTGTAGCATAGTCTCTACATCTACCAAATTCTCATGTAATGATTTCTCCAAGAACTATAATTTTTAACCTTCTTCTTTCTTATAGTTTGAAAAAGATTCTTCCAACTATCCATCATAGTATTCCATCTATTGTTGGCATCTGGGTGTTGGATAATACCAAGATTATACCATCTAACTAGGAATACTACAAAGTTCACTCCATCATCTTCCAATAATAATAGATTGAGAGAAAATCCTTCACATTTAGGTTTGGTAATACTGGGTTGGCTAATTAGGAAAATTGAGACCACAATAGATGATGGTTAGAGAGAGTGAAGGGATAAACTTGAATATGAAACCCCTCACTATCCCTGGTAAAAGAAAAGGATTCTTTATTCACATAGATTCTATCAAGTCTTCTATAAATCCTTTTGGGCCCTTTTTGGAAGTTAGTCCAAGTGAACCAAATCCCCTTGTGTTCACCCTTGTTACCAGCCAGGGGATCAAATAGTTTAAGCTGATTGATAAGTTTATTCCAAAAAAACCTTTCCTCATACTTCCATTCAACCCTGTGACCCCCTATTTTGTTTGACTGCCTATCAACCATATTAAAATCACCTACCAGAATCCAAGGAATGTCTTTCAATGGACTCATCCAATTCTAGAGTTTGGCCTAATTACACCTATCATCCGGTGCATAAATGGAGCATATTCAAAATTATTTACCTTGACAATTGAGTGCAACCCAAACAATCTTATTACATGGTGACATAGTGCAAGGCAGGAGAATCTCCAAAGGAGATGTCCTAGTCCCCAAAAAAAACCACATAGTGGAAACAATACAAAAATGTAAGATCTAATACCAATTACAATACTTTATTCATAAAATAATTATTTACATGCAATGTGCCCGACTGTAAGGCCTTCTAGGTTTTGGCCAAATATAATAGCAATTACAAAAATAATTTTGCAAGATCCCTCAAGATCCAACCCAAAACTTAGCTAGTCTAGATCCACACTTTGGTAGAAACCTCCAAGGAAGATCTAAACTTGTGCTCACTAGCCTACCAAGCAATCTCCTTGTTTCCCAAGAATCAGCTACTAGCCCTTCTCAAAGTTCATTCCTATGCCTCATCCTCTTCTCCAAGTTGGATGATTATTTTAAGAGTCCACAAGACCCCGTTACTTATCCCCAACTAAGCCACAAGTTGGCCTAGTAAGTTAAAAATTAAATAAACCCTTGCATTAAATGCACATTTAAGTCACAAGTTGGCTCACAATAGGTATTAAATACATACAACCAAATTAAATGCCAAGGTCGGCTCAAACTGGAAACTAATCATAGACAACTTAGTTAAAATAGGACCAAGACATGATTGAGTATTAGAAGAACCACTTTCGAGTATTAGCAAATCCACCAAGCATAACCGAGCTCACACAAGCATAGTCAAGTACTAGTATGTGCTAAGTCCACCAGCAACCAAGCCCCCTTCATTGACTGAGCTACTCAATCAACATTGCAAGCAAGCATTACTAAGCTCTCAATGTATGATGAGTTCCCATAAGCATTGTCAAGTACCTTTAGTGACCGAGCACCTCTAAGATTGCTGAGTCCATTCAATCACCAAATTCTATTGGAAATACAATAGGAAAAGTAAACTTTGAGGGGGGGCATGTGTGGTGCAGTTTGGGGGGTGAATTAGTACTTCAAAAATTTAACCACAAAATCATTCACCACACATCCATCTCATAATTTGCATGTAAACCAAAATACCAAACTAAACGTATTCATCCATAGCATGAAAATAAATAAACATTCCACACATATGACATAGGATATTTGGTTACCCAGAAACCTATTGGTTTAAAGAATAATTTTGACAGCTGAGTGTCAATACACTTAACCATTTTTCACTATACATGCCGAGTGATATCAAGTGCCGAGTGATATCAAGTGCCGAGTGATATCAAGTGCCGAGTTATTCAAGTGCCGAGTAACATAAGGTGCCGAGTGATATAGTTTTGTTTAGGTGCCGAGCTATCCAGGAAACAGCATGTGCCAAGCATCAGTAATGCTTCAGGAGCCGAGTAACTTAGGATATCAACATAAGAGTTTGTAATTGCACAAACTATGATGTAAACTATTTTTGTAGCCGACATAAGGTAAATCTCAAAAGATCTAGAGATAAGAATGAATCTTTTACATTTCCTATGCAATCTGCATGCAACCAATTGGAAAATTGGAAAGGCATGCAACCAATCAGCAAAAAGGGAAGTATTGAGCAGGAAATTGAGATTCAATGTGGATTGTAGATCCATATCTAACCCTAATTCTTTGAAGTATTTTTAAGAAAGACAAAAGATTCACTGTAATGATGATGAGAGAAGGAGAATAGTGTTAAGGGAAAAACATAATAGAATTCAGTGAAAGAAGACATAGAGAGTAAGAGCAACAATTCAATATTTAGTTGATCAGAATAAAGCAAAGGAGACGAACAGAAATCAGATCTTAGAGGATCGAAATCAGAGAGAGAGAGAGCCAAAACAAGTGCCTACATTCAGAAATCAAGAGTTGCAAACTACCAGGTTTATAATACCTAATACTCTCTTACCATTGAATTAGAAAGGAAATCCTATGTAGATAGGTTGGCTTAACAGCTATTTGTAGATCCTTATCAAAAGGTGATTAAATCCTTTAACAAGGTGACACTTCATGTTAAGTGTTTATAAATCCTTTAACCAAGTCACTATTGACACAGTGTAAAGCCTTTAACAGGGCAGACCATTAGAAGTGGTTGAACAATATTGTTGTAGTGAATTTTTGTGGGTATCATCCCCACCCCAGTTTTACCTTCTTATTTCTGGAGGGTTTCTGGGTTACCAAATTCCAGTGTTATGTGTTTTTGATGCATGTTTTAATTTCTTATTTTCATGATGTATTTACATGCATGCAATTTACTTTCAGATAAAAGTTTTATTGGACAAAGTGTAATACTTCTGATTCACCCCCCCCCCCCCTCCCCCCCCTCTCATCAGTATTCTTTCCATATTTGAATATTCCAACAATTGGTATCAGAGCAGATTAGGTTCTCACAAGAAAAAGCCTAACAGCTTGGAGGAAAAGATCTAAAGATGGAATTTTTCAAACTTGGAAAGATCATTGAAAATCAGGTGATAGATGTGCAACTTGCTCTGAATAGCTTGGAGGAATCTAGAGATAAGTTGAGAAACTCATTGACAAGAAGGAAGGATTTAGCCATAGTCGAAAATGGTATAAATTACAAGGAGATTGATACCAAAAATATATTTTCCAATGGAGATACTAAAGAGTTTGATGCAGCAATTGCAGAACTGGTGGAGAAAAACAAAGTTCAAACAGATGAGATAAGATCTCTCAAGATGGAACATGAATCACAGGCCATAATGTTATGTGAAATCACTGAACAAAAGAAAAGAGCAGTTGAAGATAAAGTCATGATGGAAATTTCCAAAAGGAATCTTGCAAACAGACTTGAAGAAAAATGTACTGAATTAACAAGGATCTCAAACATGTAGATGGATACACTTGCCCAAATGATGAACCTTCATCATGAACTGAATGTGAAAGACATTGAGATCTCTACACTAAAGATGCAGAATGAACAATTGCAGAATGACTTAAGAAGAGAAAAGAAAATTTCAGAAAGCTTCAACAAACCCAATGAAGCCATCAACTATTTTGAGCAATTACTGAAATCCCCAAGATCAACCCATGATACATCAGGACTTGGATACAACAGCACTGAAGTTGGAGAATCATCAAAGAGTGCTGAACAGAGAACCAACAAAGGTAAAAATGTCAAACTCACATGTCATTTCTATGGAAAGAAAGGACATACATCTAATGTATGTAGAAGCAAGAATGCCCATCAGCATGATAAGCCTAAGAATGTAAACTATTGTCATAAGTGCAAGAAGCAAGGTCATCAAGCATATGAATGTAGAACCAAGACTATTAAGACATCAAGATTTGAGGGTTACTGTCATAATTGCAAGAAATATGGACATAGAGCTTTTGAATGCAGATCAAAGCCTATGTGGACATCAAATCAACCAGAAAAGACATCAAACCATGAATTTTGGGATTACAACACCAGGTACAGTTGTCACTATTG
This sequence comes from Cupressus sempervirens, assembly GCA_028749045.1. Lineage (NCBI taxonomy): Eukaryota > Viridiplantae > Streptophyta > Pinopsida > Cupressales > Cupressaceae > Cupressus > Cupressus sempervirens. The sequence continues at coordinate 302,136,000 of CM053787.1, read as the reverse complement.
TCAAGAAAATGGACATATACCCCAAAATTGCATAAGACCACATTTTAGGGGAAACTATAAAGATGGTTGAGTCAAACCACATGTTTCGGTTGCTTAAAAATTGGTCATATTAGCAGGAATTGCCCAACAAGGTCAAAGGCACCAAGTTCTAAGTTCAACAATGGAAAGGCAAAGATAGATGTTGAACACATCAGAAGTGAGATGAATAAGACATGGAAGAAGAAAGATGAGTGTAGCACATCAAGTGCAGAGATCACTTCACCTAATAGGTCAAGTGATCACACTTCATCAAATTAAGCAAGAATGGGTGTGTGGGATTGATAAACTAAGTTACATCATACATCAGCCCCAAAACATAGAAGAACTACAAAGAAGAAATCAGCATAAGCAAAGATGCTAAGTCAAAATTAAGAGTCTTGCAAAATCTGCCAAAATTGTCTTCAAGTGCCGAGTTGCTAACAGCGACCGAGTTGATAGATGATGCCGAGCTGTGAAATATCAATGGGAGCCGAGCGAAGTGAAACACAATGAGTGCCAAGTCATGTCAAAATCCTTCACGTGCTGAGTAGACAGTTGTCAGCGCACTAAGCATTAATTACTCTATTTTGAAGAGTACATAGTTTGATTTTTGATCATTTCTTACCATTCAAACACGAAGCAAAGACGAGAAGAGCACAAAAGATCAAGGCCAACTTAGAAGCCATTTGTGAAAATTTCCACAGCGATTCAGCACGAGTCTCATCGATTTGAGGTATTTTACTTAAGTGCCAAGCTACGTAGTGTTTATAAACTTGTTTAAACTGTAAACCCTAGTTTGGCAAACAATGGCATCTGGTTCTGGAACCACTAAGAGCAAAGAGATTCATGAGATACAGTTGGTTAGTAATGAAGTTAAGAAACCAAAATTCAAGCCCATTCCAGAAGTTGCATATAAGATTGATCCCCCAAGTGCATTATCAGTCATTCCTGATAAAGTTGTTATGCTCCAAGATGCAATAACTACAAAATTGGAGCCATAGGAGATTTAGAAATTTACAATGCATATGAAAAGCTATGTGAGAACAAGATACTGAAAGATGAGTTCTCAATAGTCGAGAGAAAAGGATTGACCAAAACCCTAGAATTTTTTATTGTTTTCAAAGTTGAATGGGTACACATAGTTTTGAGCAGAATACATGATGGAGCCTTTTGGTTAGAAATAGGGCCAGTGAAATTCACCAAGAGAACTATTCATAGGGTTATTGGTATTCCAACCCTAGATTGGCCAAAGACCCTACGTAGTGACAAAAGGGAAGTAATAGAGAGAAAAACGGGTGATAAATGGAATAATAGGGAAATAACTATTGATACAATCATAGAACCCCTACTGGATTTTGCTGTGAGAATCATCTCACACAAATTCTATCAGTCAAGCAGGTTAAACAGTGTGCTTTGTATAGCAGTTGATGTTGCATACAAATTTATTAAAAAGGATCATACCTATGAACTAGCAGAGCTCATGTTTAAACAGATTAATGAGAATCTGGGAGCTATAAGGAAGAGCAAGGGAGCTCAGTGCAAATTTGGATCAGTTTTGGTGTGCATGTTTTTCTATCTGATGAAAGAATTCCCTTCTGTGGGTAAGGTGAGATGGAGTCCAAACAAAACAATTGTTGAACAAATCAATGGATATATTGAACAGATGGGTGATAATTTTGATGCCCAAATGACTAGTTACTTTGAGGACTTCAAATAGTCCATGAAATAAAGAATGAGGATTCTAGTCTCATTGACTAAAAAATATGAAAAAGACATTTTTTTTCTTGTAGATATTGATTATACCTATATACAAGCAGTCATACCTAGAGTAAGATGGCTTAGGCCACTAGGCTATGAACTCGACATTGATCAAGCCTCTGCAACAATAACAACCCTCCTTGTAGAAAAAGTTGATAAGAATGCAAAAGCCTTTGGAACCTATGATGTTGTAAAATCAAGGGTGATAACAAATTTGAAAATTGCCTCAGCAGTAAAGAAGAAAGAAAAATTGGTAAGGGAAATCAAACAAAAATTTGGTGTTGAAGAAGAAGGAACAACAGAAGAGAAAGAATAAGACATTGAAGATGAGGGAGATGAACCACAAGGTTTGACTCAAGGGTTAGGAGAAGATAAAGAGGAAAGTGCTAAGGAAGAAGAAGCCGAGGAAGCACAAGTGGAAACCAAGGTCACAAAAAGAAAGGCCACAACTCCTCCTACTCCTCAACCCAAGGGAAAGAAAGTAGCTGCTCCAACACCAAAGAGACCTACTACAAGGGCTACAACACAAAAAGCCCAAGAGGAGGCAATAGAGAAGAAGAAAACTTCAAAGAAGACTGCTGCCGAGCCAAAGAAGAAAATAATTTTTTTTGCCCAGCCTCAAATAGATGAGGAGAAGACCGAGTCAAAGGACAACAACCAATTTAAAGTGGCAAGGCACAAACCTTAGACTACTATTGATAAATTATGTTCAAAGATCAAGAATGATGATTTGAAAGGTTTAAAGAACCTAACTTTTTCTAAGCTCACCAGAGAAGAACAAAATAAATTAGAGGAATCAGTGTATGCTATGATGGTTGAGTATGAGCACACACCTCTAGAATTAGATGAATCAATGCCTAAAGAATTGTAAAAAATTGTAGAGGATAAATGGCATTTTTGTTTACAAATGGAAAGGGAGATAAGGGAATCAACATTAGCTAGATTGTTGCTTGATTTGACTAAGGATCAAGTAACAAATGCATGTAAGGAAACTTGGCAATAAAGAATATAACCGTTTCCACATAACCCATAATAGATCTGAAAATAGATACGAAATTAAAATCCACATGCAAGAGAATAGACAACATACCCACAAAATTGTGACACAAGATATACCCTAGGAAACCCTCATTGAGGGAAAAAACCCAGCCTCCAAAAGCATCCATCATCATGTATTATTCAACAAAAAATACCATTTCCATACAACCATGGAAGCCTTCATGGCCATAGCCACAACCGAGCAAACTATGTGAACAAGCATGAATCCACACATCCCATGCCATGCTTTCAACCTTCACAAATGCTCCCTTGGCTAACCTGTCAAGCCTTGTCCCGCTCGACTCTTGCCTTTTGTCTTCTCCTTGTCACTCTTTCTCTACAACAACTATCCTTGTGGCTGCTTATATAGTAGCAAGTCCCACAAACCACTAAGTGGTATTACATAAACCATGTGCTAAAACCATGTGCTACCTAACCCACTGACCCCACATTTAATATTGGGTATTTAATTCTTTTCCCCAATATTAAATAATTACATGAAATATTTTCACAATGTTACACTACAACTCATCAAGAATATTCCATGGGAATCTTTACATGTTGCACGTCCATCTAGGTACAACATTACATAATAAAATAAAATAATAAAATAACAATATTATGCAATGTGTGCAACACCCATTATCTCAACAATCTCCCACTTGTTGTATACATTGCATAGGGTCAATCCGTAGCCACATTAATTAACAAGGGAACAATCCCTCCCAGCACATCCACCATCATGGATCAAAATACACTGAGTGCTCCATCCTGGTACCCGCAACAAAATCAAAGTATCCAGCATCTCAAACATGAATGATCTCACCTCCGATTATGCCATTGCCACTGGACATACATAGAAGCCATCCAAAGAGAAAGCCACCCAACCTGTCGCATTAGAAGATCATAAGATCCTGTACCAACTAAAATTCCAAGCACAAAAAACCTGATCCAAAGGTAATCACATGTATCCATAGTTGTCAAAATATCCATAGCTGAAATAGCACCCACAACAAAGTGCCAAACCCATCCAACTATCCATACCTCAAAAAAGGTATAACAAGTGAATCTCATATCACCGACATATCCAATCTACAACCTGCAATCACAAGCCTCAAGAGCAATACCTGCCACATATATACCAAGAAGCTCCCACTGCAAAAGATAATGTCAAATCTATAACCAATCCACTAAACACATCTCAAAGAAGTGAATCCATGTAGTATCAAGGACATCCACAATACATAAACCAATATCCTGCAAGAAAAAAACTCTCATAACAAGTCTCCAATAGTCTCCCAAATTCTCCACAACCAACAAAGGAAAGAGATAAAGGAATAACCATGTCATCTCTCACATGACATACATGAGCACAGACCAGTGATCACAATCTCCAACCAATCTCAAATCCAATGTAGTCAAAACTGAACATCCAGGAAGATAACCAAGACTAGAGAAACCATGCAAATCATAACCTGTATCATGTCCTTCTACACACAACTCTAGATGTAAACTGTGCAAGTATGATCTCCTCCATAAAACCCCAACAAGAAGCCTCAACAACACCCAAACCATACCATATAACTCATCATGGATGCAAGCCTCTCACAAGAAGATCAAACTCAATAAAACCATTCCTAAACCAAGGAATAACCATTCCTAATCCAAGGAAAATGCCCAATATAAAACCATCTCCCAAACCCAACTAGCATAACAACATATGCACATGGAGATAACCAATGCTAAACCATCTCTCAAATGAACCCTCCATAACTAACTCATGTACCATAGCTCAAGATCCAAATCTATGAAAGATAAGCATAAATATAATGCAACTAAGAGAAAATCATGGGCTATACCTCTCAAGTAGCAAACCGCCGAGTAGACCAAGAGTGGGGAATGAGAATGCTCATCAAGATACCCAAGTCTCCAACCAAGACTCATCTAAGAAAAATCTCCTCTCAAGTCCATATCAGGTGACTGCCCCTTGGACTTCCTGCTGAAACCATCAACCGTCCCAACAAAGATACTTCTCTAATCCAAGAGAAATCAGCATCACCACCATCTCTAAGTATCCATGAGCACCTGTAACCAATCAATCCATGCCAACTCCAAATGAAACATAGCAATAACATGAAGTATCCAGCTTATGATTAGTGTACTCAATACCAAGAAACTAAACCAAGATCAATGTCAAAGTTCCAACCATGGCCTTAAGAACATAAACATGACAACATGATCTTACCATCTCAATTAAAGAGATAACATGCTCCACATGAACATACTATAACATGTCACAACTCTAAACGCGTATCAAGAGTATACCATGACATAATAATGAAACCATCCTCATACCAAGGATAACATGCCAAATAAAAGCATAAACCACACCTTTGCCAAGAACTTTGTGAGTCCTCAAGATGCAACCATCTCCACACACCATGAAGAAAACCATCTCCACATACCAGGAAGAACCATCTCCACATACCATGAAGATAACCAAGAACTCCATGAGTCCTCAAGATCTAACCATCTTCACACACCATGAAGATAACAAGTGCACCATGCAAATGTCAAAGATGCTTCTGTAGCAATAGGATCTAAGACAAACCTCCAACATCTACAAACACTCAATAAATATATCAATGCCAAAAAACTCCCACTCAACCGTGGTACCAAGTCACCAATGGCATCATAAAATCCATCTCCTACATGAAGATCCAAACCAAATCAGGAACTAATCCTACACTATCACCTCATCACTGTCACAAGCTCCCACTAAACCGTGTATCCAAGCTATCCATGACATCATGATGAACAAATCCATCCTCTAACCATGAGAATCAACCAAGGCATCAAACCATCAAAGAACTCAAAGTGCACATCATGAGCTCCTCAAAAGAAACCAAATAACCATGATCCTCAAACAAGAAGATATACCACCATAACTGAATCAGAAAATCCAAGCTAATGAACATCAAGGATGTACCTGTATATCCAATCATGTCATGCCAAAATCCATGACACCATGATCACATCCATGAACTGAGCATCTGGCTCTCAAAGTGTCCAACTTGTCAGCATAAAATAGTCAACCACAATCCTCCACTATGACTGTACCTGATAACAACATCTCATCCCTTCTACATGAAGATAAAATCATGTGACTTAGGGCATAGACAACCCAAATCCAAGCCACCAATCTAAATATGCATCAATAATGAAAGATCAATGGGTAAAGACAACCCATAACCAAGCTATAAATGCAACCTGTAAGTATAGACCGCTTACAACACCGCACAACTTGTAGATCCAACAAGTCATCACACATATCCAAACCAAAAATTGATAACCATATCATCATGAGACCAAACTAAAATATGAACTGAGTATATAATGACATCAAAACTTAAATCTCCAATGCCATAAACTCACAATGTTACCATAGTCAAAATATACCTATAAACTGTTTAGATCAATATATCAACAAATAAATCATGCCAAACCTGCACCAAATTTGAACCAATGTGTAGAGCTCTCCAAGAGCTTTCCGTTGACTACTCGAAGTCCAAAATTCGACTCCGTATGCCCAAGTTATGCCCTAATTCGTGCTCAAAATAAATAACATCTAACTTTAGGGCTCTTAAAACTTGACAAAATTTCAAAATCATAGACCCAAACCTACACCATGTTTTAGTGCTCTGAATTAGCTTTCCAACACCTATAAGAACTCTGAAATCCGATATTCTGAGAGAAAGTTATGGCCATTTTACTAAGACAACCTTTTTACCATTTTCAGTACGATTTTTCATTTTTTATTTTTTCAGTGACGAAAATTCCGACGGGATTAAATTTGATGGCCATCATGGGCTGAAACCAAAAAAACTCTTTCATTTCCTCTGAACATGGCCAAACTAGGGCATATTATATATCAAAATTTATGGAAATGTTGACCCGGATCCAATGGTGAGGTCTGTTTTTACCTAGGAGGTCATTTCTGCAAGCTACCCCCCAAAACCCTCATTTATATGAAACATCCAAAAAACTCTTTTGTCCAACAATTTTCCATGCTCAAATATTTTAACATCCCATCATAACAGCAAATCCAAAGTCCTTAGATCTGCAATAAATCATTCATATATTTTGCCTTTTTCTTTTATCCTCTCATGCATTCCCATGGACTCAATCTAGGGTTACAAACAACACAACCATAGCTCTGATACCAATTGTAGGGCCCATTTACCGTTGCACCAAAAGCCATGACTGTTAGTGAACATGGAACACCACATAATTAACCACCTGTGGGCAGGGGAGTGCATCGCATCACCCAACAATCTCCCCCTCAATGCGCATACCAGGTGCTTACGCGGGTCGGGAAGGCACCGGGAAGATTTGAACCCATGACCAGGCCAAAACCAGGCTCTGATACCACTTGTAAGGAAACTTGGCAATAAAGAATATAACCGTTTCCACATAACCCATAATAGATCTGAAAATAAATACGGAATTAAAATCCACATGCAAGAGAATAGACAACATACCCACAAAATTGTGACACAAGATATACCCTGGAAAACCCTCATTGAGGGAAAAAACTCAGCCTCCAAAAGCATCCATCATCATGTATTATTCAGCAAAAAATACCATTTCCATACAACCATGGAAGCCTTCATGGCCATAGCCACAACCGAGCAAACTATGTGAACAAGCATGAATCCACACATCCCATGCCATGCTTTCAACCTTCACAAATGCTCCCTTGGCTAACCTGTCAAGCCTTGTCCCGCTCGACTCTTGCCTTTTGTCTTCTCCTTGTCACTCTTTCTCTACAATAACTATCCTTATGGCTGCTTATATAGTAGCAAGTTCCACAAAACCACTAAGTGGTATTACATAAACCATGTGCTAAAACCATGTGCTACCTAACCCACTGACCCCACATTTAATATTGGGTATTTAATTCTTTTCCCCAATATTAAATAATTACATGAAATATTTTCACAATGTTACAATACAACTCATCAAGAATATTCCATGGGAATCTTTACATGTTGCACGTCCATCTAGGTACAACATTACATAATAAAATAAAATAATAAAATAACAATATTATGCAATGTGTGCAACACCCATTATCTCAACAATGCAGTCAAGAGGCATAACAATAGATTCACTCCCAAACATAGAGCTTTCAACATTTTACAGAACAAAGTTGAGGAGGTAGTTACAAAATCCATAAGATTGTGGAAGATAGTTTACAAGAAAATAGAAGATGTGTATAATGAAGAATATAAGGCAGAGGCAAGTGTCAAGATAAAGGAGATGAAGGCATCAGGAATCAAAGAAAAAGAAAAGAAACAAGTGGAGAAGAAGGTTGAAGAAGAAAAGGAAGATTTAAAGGCACATACAGAGGAGAAAGAGGAAGAGAAAGATATAGCTGTGCAACAAGATCAAAGTGTGCAAGACACACAGGTATCCCCTCCTAGTCCTCCTCATGCCACAATCACACCTGAAGAGATTATCAAAATCAAGGATGTTATAGACACTTCAAGTCCAAACATCAATCCATTAACTGTAGAGGATTTAGAAATCCTTGACCAATCAACACTAGTAGCAAAATTATGTTCAAATCCTATATTGGTCAGTGTTGATGAATTGTAGAATCCAGTAGTCAAAACTAAGGTAGTCAAGGTGAAAACAAAAGAACCACCTTTGATCATACAACCTACTAGTATTCTATTCCTTCCTCCACCACCTCCACCAAATGTAGTCATTGACACACTTCAGATGCTGAGTACAGTAGCAGGGGAAATTAAAGAAACATCTGAACAACCAACAAGTTCAACCCCACCTAGTGATCATCAAAAGGATATACAAGCTGAAGAAAAAGATGAGACAAGAAAGAAGGAGGAGTTTGCAATACAAACATTGGTTGCATTACCCAAATCTGGTACTCCAACAAAGACTCTTCAGCAGCCGAGCACTGATAGGTTACAATTACAAATCAAGACACCAGGCTTGAGCTCATCAAAGGTAGTCAAGAAACTTCACTATGGAATTCCTAAGCTTGATGAAGAAATAAAGATTCCATATTATGAATCCAACACTCTCACTGAAGAGAAGATCAATGAAATTCAGAGTGCATTAGACAAAAGAAGGAGACAAGAAGCACTAAGAAGAGAACACAAGCACAAGCTTACCTTGAATGAAATCAAAGACATATTCACAGAAGCTTTCTGCTTACATTCTCTAGATGAGTTAAGGCCAATTGTAGAGAAACCATCTGATATAGTTGACTAGGTGACTAGTGAAGACTAGGAAACAAATGCCAAACTATTGGAATGGTTAGAAAGAAAATTCCAAGGCAAGGTAAACAAGAAAATATCTGGTGATATAGCACTATCACAAGTAGAGCTGGCTAAGAAAATTGAAACAGTCAAAACTATACTTGAAAACATATTTTCCCTGTACAACAAGTTGTGTGACTTTTCCACATTCACATAGGACACTAGCCAGAAGATACTAAGCTTGGAGAAAAATTTGAAGATTTCTAGCATGCAACTCCCTACAAATCTAGCTCAGAGTGAGAAGCATTTTTCCCAATCACTTCACACACAAAGAGAGTTAGCTGTCTTAGCAACAAAGGAGGCAACCACAAAAGCTAAATTGATGCAAATTCAATCCTCTATCACTCCTCATTTGGAAATACTTTACAAGGAGCAGATGAATGCAGAGACAGTCCTGAAGAAAGACCCCAATCTTTCTACAACTGATGGACTTGTACACCTAGCAGCAGAGATTTCCATCTAGCATAAGTCATTGGATGTTGCACTAGCAAATTGGGATGCAGCTCTGAAGGTACTCCTTGAAGTAAATAGTACATTTTTGGCCAAGTATGGAATTTCCTTATAAGACCCTTGACATAAGTGTCAAAAAGGGGGAGAATAAGTATGGAGTGAGTGTTAAGTAAAGATTAAGTATGGGGGAGTTAAGTACATAATGAGATGGTAAGTATGATGAAAGGGGGAGAGAGAGAATTTTTGACAAATTTTGATATAATATATTAGTCAGAATGTAGAAACAGGATAGAAGTCACTGAGTGTACAAGGCATAATCAACTCATAGGGAGTCATAAGGTATATTGTTATTTGTTTCTAAAATTTTTGAAGCAAACAAGAGGATGCATGAAATAATGCCAAGATCACAAGATCTTAGTTAAGTGTTTTTGCCACTCATGTCAAAGGGGGAGATTGTTGGTTTAAAGAATAATTTTGACAGTTGAGTGTCAATACACTTAACTATTTTTCACTATACATGCCGAGTGATATCAAGTGTCGAGTGATATCAAGTGCTGAGTTATTCAAGTGCCGAGTAACATAAGGTGCCAAGTGATACAGTTTTGTTTAGGTGCCAAGCTATCCAGGAAACAACATGTGCCGAGCATTAGTAATGCTTCAGGAGCTGAGTAACTTAGGATATCAGCATAAGAGTTTGTAATTGCACAAACTATGATGTAAACCATTTTTGTAGCCGAGATAAGGTAAATCTCAAAAGATCTAGAGATAAGAACGAATCTTTTACATTTCCTATGCAATCTGCATGCAACCAATTGGCAAAAAGGGAAGTATTAAGCGAGAAATTGAGATTCAGTGTGGATCGTAGATCCATATCTAACCCTAAGTCTTTGAAGTATTTTTAAGGAAGACAAAAGATTCATTGTAATGATGATGAGAGAAGAAGAATAGTGTTAAGGGAAAAACATAATAGAATTCAGTGAAAGAAGACATAGAGAGTAAGAGCAGCAATTCAATATTTAGTTGATCAGAAAAAAGCAAAGGAGACGAATAGAAATTAGATCTCAAAGGATCAAAATTAGAGAGAGAGCCAGAACAAGTGCCTACATTCAACAATCAAGGATTGCAAACTACCAGGTTTATAATACCTAATACTCTCTTACCATTGTATTAGAAAGGAAATCCTATGTAGATAGGTTGGCTTAACAACTATTTGTAGATCCTTATCAAAAGGTGATTAAATCCTTTAACAGGGTGACACTTCATGTTAAGTGTTTATAAATCCTTTAACCAGGTCACTATTGACATAGTGTAAAGCCTTTAATAGGGCAGACCATTAGAAGTGATTGAGCAATATTGCTGTAGTGAATTTTTGTGGGTATCATCGCCACCCCAATTTTACCTTCTTATTTCTAGAGGGTTTCTGGGTTACCAAATTCTAGTGTTATATGTTGTTGATGCATGTTTTAATTTCTTATTTTCATGATGTATTTACATGCATGCAATTTACTTTTAGATAAAAGTTTTATTGGATAAAGTGTAATACTTCTGATTCACCCCCCACCCACCCCCCCCCCCCCCCCCCCCCCCCACCTCTCATTAGTATTCTTTCCATATTTGAATATTCCAACAAAACCCTCCAATGAGAAGCTAAAATTGGGGTGGGGATGACACCCACAAATCTTCACTAGTGCAGTTGTAAAGTGTATCGAATGAAGACCTTACAATGTTTGATCATAAACTATGATCTACCCTATGAAAGGCCTACCTTGTTAAAGGCTTACAAAGATTGTTAGATCTTACCTTGCTAAATGATTTCAACACCCTATTAAAAGTGTGCATGGTTAAAGGACTTCAACTTACAATGAAGTAAGAACCCTTTTTAAGGATTTAGAAAAGCCTGCTAGGACTACTCGGTTAAGAGATTTTACTGATTCACTTGTTAGAATGTCTTAGCCTTGATCCTTTAGTTAGCACCTCTCTACTAGATATCAAATCACCTCTTTCCTGATGTATGCTTGATCCTCTCTAATCAGATGTATCACTTTTGTCCAATCTTATTTCTTTTATTCTCTCTAACTAATTTTGCAATTTATGTCTCAACCACAACTCCTTAGTCACATTAAATGCTCTGTTTGTGCACTAAAACTTCTCTCTTCACTCATACAACATTTTAGGGTTTTCCTTCCTTAAGAAGACCTAGGTGACCTAAGGTTAGGTACGAATCAACAATTGTGATTCACCCATTTTTCTACTTAGAACATTCCTCAATCTGATTAGTTGCATGTATTGCATAGGGATTATCAATATAGAATCATTCTTATCATCTAGAATCACAAAACAATCCTCAAGTCAGCCCAAAAATAGTTTATATAAGAGTTTGTGCCATTACAAACAAGTATGTCCAGAATTGTTTACTCAACACTTGAAACCTATGATGCTCGACATCTACTATATCTTCAGTGCTGTAACACAACCTCTGAATGACTCAACATCCACTATTTACTCAACATTTGAATCACTTAGCATCTATTAACTTGCTTGTCATGAGAGTGACTCAACACTAACTATCAGCTTAGCACATACTGGTGCTTGGTACATACTGCATATTTCACTCGACATGCACTATTTGACAACTTTTGCTTGTTATACACAAAATACTTATTAAATGATGGCTTTAAGTGTGTTGTCACTCATATGTCAAAACCAAAATGAGATCAACAATCTCCCCCTTTGACATGAGTGGCAAAAAAACTTTGTCATGCATATATAACCCTTTTGAGAATAACTCAGATAATATCTATTCTTTACTCGACTCACATAAAACATCTCAAAATGTTCAAAATGTTGCAAAATGACTTATCAGTCATACCTCAAAACTTCATGACTCCCTCTGAGTTGATTGTTTTGTGTTGTATCTGAGTCAAATATTCCTGTTGAGTAAATTTGCATCAACTATTGGCTTACTTTGTTTCTGTATTTACTCCCCCTTTGTGTATTCTCTCCTTTTCTATCTCAACTCCCCTTTTCCTCAATATCCTTCTATTCTTCAATATCCCCCTTTTTTGGCACTTATGTCATGGGTGGTACACTAATAGTGTGCTTGTCCAAATTTTTTTGATGGGCCTCCATTATAATCTTAAGTGTTGCATCCCAATTATTGTACACTACCTATAGAGATTGAATTTGAACATTTATCTTGGTAGAAAGGTCCATGAAGCCTTCATGAGTAGAAAGATGAGGATCTTTCCATCAATTTTTTTCCAAAGGTTAGTTCCTTGTGCAACACCTCCATGTGTGGGGTCAATATAGCTTGAATATTTATCAAGGTAGCCCTAGTATTTGCATATTGTGCATGTAATGCAACTAGCTGACCTTGAGTAGATAACAATATTTGAAAATGAGTGTGGCTTTGACTAGGAGACAACTTAAGAATATTACCAGTTGTCTTTAAGTCTCCCTACAATTGGATGATAGCCCTCTATGCTTCTTGTGTGAATAAATTCACATTACAAAGCTTTGTGTTATAAAGAAAATATATTCTCTAACACCTTCTTTATATCTTCCATCTTGGTTGCTAAGTCAACCTGTCTTAGTACAATGGCACTAGAAATATTTTCATCAACCTTTGTTAGAAATCTTTTCTCAGGACATTCTAAAAGTTTAGAGTTTTTGTTGAGGTCTGTATCACTAGTCTTATCAACCATATTCACCAGTTTCTCAATAATAGGTTTATATTCTTTAGGTTCTAGGAGATTAAATGCATCAAGAAATATGTCTTTTATGTCATATAGAACTTGTCTTTGCTTGTGCTCCCTTTTGAGAAACTCTTGGTACTTCTTCCTTGCTAGAGCTTCTTGCAATATGCTCATCTCCTCTATGGTGATTGTTGCAAGATCAAACTTTGGAAGTTCAATCACCTCATCTAAGTTGAAATCTCCATAAGATGTGCCTTCTCCAACCTTAGATGTATTAGGACTAGGTCTTGATGACTTCAATGGTGTAGCATCTACACTCGACCTATGAAGAGTCTGACTAGGAATAGGAGATGCAGAGATTGGTAGGGTAACCAATGTTTGAATAGCTATCCATTCCTCTAGTTTCATAGTTAAAATTGACTCTTTAGTCCTATCCTTCTCCTTCTCTATTTTGTCTTCTTCACATTTTATCTATGAGTTAGGTGCAAGACTTCCCCCTTGACCTATTGGACTTGTGTCCCATCATGCTCAACTATCAAAATTACTTGCACTAAAGCATTTGGCACTAATGTGCTGACATTTGATGCCAGTGTGTCCTTTGTTTGATATACTACAATGGGAATTGAAATATGTGTGTTAGTGATGAAACTCTCTAGTTCTTCTGGATCTCTTTTGTCTATAGATGAAAGGGGTACACTAGATGTGTCAGTTAGCTTCTCCCTTGATGATGCTTTGTGAATCTCTATCATGCTAACTAATATAGAATTAGTGCATAGTTTGGAAGATAAATTAGAATCCTATATTATCTTCTTCAAATCATCCTCTATCAATGGATTGATGTTCTACTCTATGTTATTAGAAACATCCTTTATATTAATAGTATCTTGTTGACTTCCTTGGTACACATGAGGGGGACTAGCACTTGACATATATACCTCAGGTACATTTTGATCTTGATGTTGTTATTCCTTAGTTGTAGCCTCTGTATCCTATTCCTTCTCAATGCCTCCCTCATGTCCATCTTTGAAAAATCCATCCTTGGTAATCTCAACTACCTCTTGTTCATCTTTGTCTTCACCTACCTCCTCAGGTGCTTGCTCAATTTCCTTTTCTGTTGTCAACCCATTGATAACCTTCCATATTTGGGTGCTTTGTTTGACAACCTCCTCAATATTTTTCTATAAAATGTTAAAGGATTTGTATTTGGGAGAAAATTTCCCTTTATATTTGTTAATGGCCTTAGTCATAGATGACTTCTCCAAGTCTGGGGCTAGAGTAGTCTCCCTAATATTCCTTTCAATTGTTAGATTGTATTGCCACCTTTGGTCAACTCTGTCATATAGAATTTTAGGTAATGTGTTGGAAAGCTTAATAGGGGTGCTCTTAAATGTGGCCATCATCTTATATACAAATTTCTCAATCTTATTCATTTCTACCTTTCCAAGTTTATCAAACTCAACATGTGTGAACCTTGATAAATCTGCATTATTCTTGATATTATCACACAAGTTGTCTAAATCAAAAGAGGGACTATGTCTTACCACTTGGAATTGACTATTGTCATCTAATTTGGTCCTTTCCTCATCTGATTTGGATGGAGCTATATGCTTTCTCCTCTTTGATTGATTTGGTTGACTCTACTCTGTAGTAGTTTTTTTGTCTTTGGGTTTGTTATCTTCATTTGTTTTCTTTGCAGTTTCTGAAATGTCCCTTTTCTGATTTTTCATGATATTTCCAACCTCTAATCAGATCTTTAAAATCAAACAGCTAATATCCCAAAGATCCACCAAATTCCTCAAGAAACCCCAAATCGGGTATGCTAAAAATAGTGCTAAAAGCTTCACAACTTCACAAATTATTAATGAATCTGAAAATGGGAATTTTTACAGAACTTTCAGCAGCATAACAGCCTACAAATTGACATTTCCAGATCCGTATAGCCTTTACACAACAGCTCAAAAATGTAGGACCAAAAACTATGCTCATCGGGCTCCCTAAATAGCACAAAATATGCCCGGAAACACCACAAGAACACTAATAATCTGTCCCAGAAGTTTAATCACATCCCAATATATATATATTCAGATCTATTTTAATAGCTTAAAGTATAAAATACAGCAGCAACCAAAACTGATATGAAATACTCAACCGGAAACACCAAACTCTTACAAAAATACTCCCGGAAACTCACAAATCCGCACTGTTCAGCACAAAGGCAAACTCTGTATGAGCATGCACATGGAATGGCTTCAAACTCCTATCCTTAGCCTTCCTGGAAACCTGCAAACTCCCGTTCTTGGGTCTCCTTCTCCACAGGTTTGGCAGCCTCTGAAGAATAACAAAGAATGAGCCAAAAATCAAGTTCTGGAATGAGCCCAAAATGCCTCCAAAACCCCTTAAAAGAGGGCATAACTGTAACTCACGTCCAAGAGAGGTTAATGAAACATATTTTAATAATAATTTTCATTTATTAGTCCAACGGTTTCCAAAGATTAACCCCCTTTTTCCGAAACTTCACTTTCTTGGGCCTGCCTGCCTTAGCAAAGATTATTATTTTTTAATTATTTGAAAAGGGGACATGACAAGTCCTCCCCTCCCAAACATTGCTTGTCCTCAAGCAATGGATAAACAATAAACCAATCAATCCACCTGGATCCCAAATGTAGTCATGAACTATACTACTACCAATTAACATAGGCTCCTGCAATATCCTCTGCAATATGAGCAAGATGAATCCATAATCAAACTGACAATTATAGCTCAACCAAAATCCAAAATCACCACTACCATAGTCAAAAACCCATGAGGCACAAACTCTTAGAACATCATAACCCAAGCAAAGTGGACAAATCAAACTACCAACACAGTAAATACCATCAACGCATCCCACTGGCCTATACGGAATGCACAATCCAACTCTGCAACAATGGTGAATGCTCTCGAATGAAACTATACCAAGTATGGAGAATCCACACACTGTACAACTCCTGTAGTCAACACAACTTTGCAAATCACTGGCCACTATCTCATAACCATAACTACTATGCACCCCTGATGGTGAAAAGCCATCACAAGATAAATAGCAAGAATTGGAACCCAGACCAAATCTTCCATGAACAAGTGATACAACCCACTGTGACTGATCACCGGCTAAGTCAGGAGATGTCATAGCCAAAGGAGTAGAATCAATAACAACACCTGCTGAAGCATCACTCTGAAACTCCTGCTCTAAGTCATGTATTATCAAGCTTTCAACTGTAGAACCTATTGCCATGTCATGCCCATCACAACTCTCATCTTGAGGCATCAAATTGTCCCATAACTGATGATAAGTACTAGGAACCAAAGTACATCTCTGTATCATTATCTCATCAACATGGTCATCAAAGGTAAATTGATGAGCATACCTCATAGTGTAATGCCGATAGAATGCGCCAATCTCAGTCAGTGGCTTAGACTGTAATCCAGATGAAACTAACTACAATTGATCAGGAACCATGCCAACTGCCGACTCACCAACATCACACATGATCTTTGATACATCTCTAGTCTCTGTGCCTTCAGTACTAGATGCCACCACCATGTCAGGCATACAACAATCTGCTACAATACCCAACTCAACTAAACCTAACTCTAGTGGGAATGAACCTGATATTCCAATGTTAGTATCAAGAATGGATGCATCCCCATCTCCACTGTCTTTGACAATCTCGCCCATGGACATCCTCAGATCACCAAACACCACTGCTTGTGACTGTATAGAATCAGGTGAAGACTGTAGTCGCTCTAACTCCATGGTCACCTTAGCCAAATGAAATTGTGACTCCTTGAAAGCCAACTGAGTACTCTCAAGAATCTCAGAAGTCACCACAAGCTGCTCAGTAAGCTCACTCACCTCATCTTCCTTGGCCAACAATGCATCATATGCTGTACTGCCCCACTTCATAAGATAATCTCTGTCAGCTACCAACTGCATATAATCCTGTCTCAGAATCTGGATAGCCTCCCATAAAGAGTGGATCTCTATCAAGGAAAGATAACTACCTTCCTACTCATCACTAGTAGGAGAACCCCATCCATAAACTGCTAACAACTGACGAGCAGCATCAAAATGCTGGCAAGCGATAACAATGTCTCGGTCACTAACTCTTAACTGATTAGGCACATGATGGCACTGGCTTGACTGTCTCCTACAATCCTCCTCTGATGCACTGTCTAAAGGGGTATCCTCAAAGTCACTAGTCTCTAGAGTATTACAATCCATACCCTGTGAATTAAATCTAAAGCTCATATCAACATACGAAGTATCAAAAACATTAGCACTGCTGTCCAACTCCTCTATACCCAAGGAAACTAAGTCTTCAAAACTGCCCACTACATCCTCCTGGATGTCATCAATGCCAATATGATCTTGGGACTCATCTGTACACACTGCCAAATATGAAATATCATCAACACATTCCAACAAGTATGGTCGACTAGATATATGAACAAAGCCCAACACCGGTGTATAAAAACTAATACAAACATCGGATAAGCTCCTGGCACAAGAAAAGACAACACCGTGCAATCTGCTAATCAAATCCATGGTAGCACCCAAACAATCACTGCTACCAAAAAGTGTTAATGATTTATAGTCAACTGAACCCCAAAAGCCAATATAAGAATCTCGAGTCCATATCTGTAAACTAGAATTAGCTGGTAACTCAAGCAAAATCCTGACTTGAGTAATATGACCAATACCAACTAACTCCACATACCTGTCATGATGAGATAATGTAGTGACAATACTGTCTTCACACACCTTCAGCTGGCGGGATAAATCATGTGAAGTACTACTAGCCTCAACCTCATGTGACGAAGCATCTAACTGTGCCTGGTACTCTCTCTCAGAAAAGTCATGAATGCTCAATGTCTGCTCATCTACACCAGGTATCTCACCATCATGCACAACAACACCCTCATAATCATCATCCTTGAGGTCAAATCTATCTATCACTCTTTGACTAAAATCATCAAATGTAGTTACCTGATCATGACCTTGAGTAGTCATTCCATGATACCACCAATCATAGGCTGCATCTTCCAAGTGTAGACTTGCAATTTGAACCAAATCACTCTCCTTCATGGGGTTAAGTGTGAAGAAGGTCTGTAATTTTTGTAGCCATGCTCTAGCTGAAATTTTATTTGTTCCATCAAAAGTAGGTGCTATAAACTTGCTTATTTTATTTTTGAGCTCTCTTCCACTTATGTCATGCTCCCTTCTGTATTCTTTCTTGGGCATCAAAGTTTTCATCATATCCACATATTCTCTAAAAGGAACTGAACTATGAAAGTCATCATCTAAGCCATTATAAGTAGCTCTTAATGTAATCAAGTTACCTGTAACCTCTTCCATAGGATTAATGGTTGGATTTGGTACTGGTGGCTCATCTGCAGGCAAGAAAATAGTTTTGGTTGATTTAGATGGTGTGGATTTCAGATTTCTTGGCTCCTCTAAAGTGCTCCCTTTCTCATTAATAGATGCAACTCCTTGTAGTTTTTCTGTCAATATTCGCAAAGCCTCTCTAGTTTCTGCCAAACTATCCACTGTTTGCTTCTGAGTGTTTTGGATGTCTTGGAAGAATTTCTTTGCCATCTCATATGGATCAGCCATACTTTTCCCTTCCTTGGATTTTGTACTTTTACTTTCAACTGGAGGTTTGATCAAAATTTCTTTATTCTTTTCTCGCTGCAAATATCTTTTTTCTCTTTCACTTAGTTGCATGCAACCATAAATTTTGACATGCAGCTGCAACTTCTACAAACCCTCAGGCTGGCAAGATCATGGCTCTGATACCACTGAAATGTCCCTTTTCTGATTTTTCATGATATTTCCAACCTCTAATCAGATCTTTAAAATCAAACAGCTAATATCCCAAAGATCCACCAAATTCCTCAAGAAACCCCAAATCGGGTATGCTAAAAATAGTGCTAAAAGCTTCACAACTTCACAAATTATTAATGAATCTGAAAATGGGAATTTTTACAGAACTTTCAGCAGCATAACAGCCTACAAATTGACATTTCCAGATCCGTATAGCCTTTACACAACAGCTTGAAAATGTAGGACCAAAAACTATGCTCATCGGGCTCCCTAAATAGCACAAAATATGCCCGGAAACACCACAAGAACACTAATAATCTATCCCAGAAGTTTAATCACGTCCCAATATATATATTCAGATCTATTTTAATAGCTTAAAGTATAAAATACAGCAGCAACCAAAACTGATATGAAATACTCAACCGGAAACACCAAACTCTTACAAAAATACTCCCGGAAACTCACAAATCCGCACTGTTCAGCACAAAGGCAAACTCTGTATGAGCATGCACATGGAATGGCTTCAAACTCCCATCCTTATCCTTCCTGGAAACTTGCAAACTCCCATTCTTGGGTCTCCCTGGAAACCTGCAAACTCCCGTTCTTGGGTCTCCTTCTCCACAGGTTTGGCAGCCTCTGAAGAATAACAAAGAATGAGCCAAAAATCAAGTTCTGGAATGAGCCCAAAATGCCTCCAAAACCCCTTAAAAGAGGGCATAACTGTAACTCACATCCAAGAGAGGTTAATGAAACATATTTTAATAATAATTTTCATTTATTAGTCCAACGGTTTCCAAAGATTAACCCCCTTTTTCCGAAACTTCACTTTCTTGGGCCTGCCTGCCTTAGCAAAGATTATTATTTTTTAATTATTTGAAAAGGGGACATGACAATTTCCCTTGTGCTAGCCTTGGTAATAGGTACTACTGAATTTTTTTGTGTTGATTTCACAACCTTCTTTGGTTTCTTGACTACTGGCTCCTTGGATTTTCTTTTCTTCTTCTTTGCAGGTTTCGGTGCTTCATTGGCTTCTTCTCCCTTGGAACCTTCATCATGTTCCACTTCTTCTTCTTCTTGGTCCTCTCCTTGACTTTGTGTTAGTGCAAGTGGGGCTTGAGCTAGTTGCTCATCTTCTTCATCATCTTCATCATCTTCTTCCCCTTCTCCCCCTTCACCAAATCTCTCATTCAGCTTCTTCATAATTTTGTTCCTCTTTCTCACCACAAAAGATTCCTTCAAATCTATTGTGATTCTTTATTTGGCTTCCTCATAATTGCCAAATGAGGTTGCACTCTTTTCTACTTCCTTTGCAAGTAAAGATTTGATGGATGCAAATGCCTCATCCACATTGATTTTATATGGTAATGGCTTGAGCCATCTAACCCTTGAAACAAAAGCTTGAACATAAGTATAATCATCATCAACTAGAAAACAAACATCATCATAATATTTCTCTACTAGTGACAGTGGTATCCTCAATCTCTACTTCATAGACTTCTTAAAGTCTTCAAAATAGCTTGTCATTACTAACTCAAAATTGTCCCTAAGTTGCTCTATGAATTCTCTAAATTTAACTGCAATAGACTTGTTGGTCTTCCAAGCAACTTTCCCAAATGAACGAAATGTATTGTGCACATAAAAGAAAATGTAAACTAGTAGTGAACCAAATTTGCATTGTGCACTCTTTGTCTTTCTTATGGCTCCCAAGTTTTCTGATAATTGTTGGAGTTGTAAGTTGGCAAGGTCATAAGAGTGATCCTTCTTCACTATCTTGTAGCCCAAATCCACAACCATACATGACACATTGTTCAATCTGCTAGATTGAAATAACTTATGAGCAATAATTCTCACTAAAAATGTAATTAGGGGATCTAAAATTGTGTCAATAGTAATCCATATTTTGTTCCATACAACCCTTGTATTCTTCTCAATTACCTCCTTAGCATCACTTCACATGGTCTTGGGTCTATCTAGGGTAGGATACCTTGTTACTTGTTGAATGATCCTTTTAGTGATCTTGGTAGGGACATTTTCCAACCATATTGAGTGATCATGTATTTTGCTCAACACTATCTTAATCCATTCCATTTTGAATACATTTGGAAAATCTATGGCATGAGTTAACCCTTTTCTCTCTACAATTTTGTTTTCCTCCTTCAACACTCCATCAACACATAGTTTTCCATACAAATCTTTGATTTCCATGTCACCAATACTTCCAACCTTACAAGTGTAACAACATCTTACATCTTTTATTATTAAAATTTGTGGTGGTATCATCGATAATGGACTAGTTGGATCTCCCTTGTACGCTATCTCGAGGATATCTCAGATAGGGTGGTTGTTTAATCTCATTTCTTATCAACTGAACATTCAAAACTTCTTTTCCTTTGTAATAGCAGTAGAAGAACTATATGTCATTTAAAATAATTAGGGTTTGTGATAATTTAGACATCATAACTTGACACACTATAAATACCTTATGAATTTGATGATTGGTGACGAGTAGTAGCTGAATCTAGTTCACAAACACTTGAATACTTCTTCTCAGTTCACCTTATGCTCTTTGTTCTCTCATCGATCTTGAATGAATGCAAATGAGCCAAAAATTGACCATATAGCCCTTAAAACTCAACAATAAATGCTCAATGCTTATACAACTATAAGCTTGACTATCATAGCAATTTAAACTCGCTCAACTTACACATAATTTCTTCCATGCTTAGTAACCATAGCAAGCTCGCCCAATAATATCACCTTTAATAGCTTGGCAACAACTAAAATTTCATTTTCATTTGGTAGCAACTATGACTTTTCATGCTTAGCAACAACATGAAAACTAACAAAACTTATAGATTTCTTCTAGGTTCTAACCAATACATTGTATCTTAATTCATGCATATATAATCTTTTCATAACTATATTTGTGGAATTGATGTAAAGTATATCATTGGGATATCAATCCCACATACCTTTTGATTGCTTAGTTGGGGGTGATGTGATCACCTGATCTATTGGATGAAGTGATCTCATCTGATCTTGATGTGCTGCAATCTTCCTTTTTCTTCCATGTTTTGTTCATTTGCACCTTGACTTTCTGAACATCAATCTTCTCTTTGCCTTTGTTGAATTGAATGATATGTTCCTTTGACCTTGTTGGATAGTTCCTGCTGATGCAACCACTCTTCAAACAACTAAAACATGTAGTTTGACTCAATCATCTACTGTAATCACTTCTGAAATGTGTTCTAATGCAATTCTCAGCAACATGTTCATACTCTTGATAGTAGTGACAACTATACCTTGTATTGTAATCCCAATTGTAGAATTTTCCATTGTGTTGCACCTTTGTCTACTTGTTTAATGTCCACTTGGCATTATATCTATATTCATATGCTTTAAGTCCATACTTTTGACAATTATGGCAATATCTTTCAAATCTATGTGTTATTGAAGTCTTGGTCCTACATTCATGTGTCTGATATCCTTGCTTTTTGCACTTATGATAGTAAACCATAAAATTCTACTTATGGTTTTGATTTGTGTTGTTGCTCTTGCAAATATTTGTTATATGAACTAACTTTCCACAATTATGACAAGTAGATTTGTAGTTCTTATCTTTTTTGTTACTTTGTTTGCCACTTTTAGATGATTCTCCTTCCTCAGTACTCATGTATTCTAATCCAATAGTATCATTGTTAGATCTAGAGATCTCATCAATTTCTCAAAGTACTTGATGGCTTCACTTAGTTTGTTGAAACTTTTAGCAAATTCTTTTTCTCTTCTTAGATCATTCTCAGTTGTTCATTTTGTAATTTCAGGGTTGTGATCTCAGTGTCCTTATGATTCAAGTCATGGTTGGAAATCATCACCTAATTCATTATTTCCAGTTGCATGTTAGAAATCTTTTGTACCTCTGATGTTTTCTCTTCCAATTGTTTGGTCAATATCCTTTTTTGATCTTCAATCATTACTTTATCTTCCTCAACTTTCTTTTTCTGCTCGGTCATCTCACATAGCAATATTGACTGGACTTCTTGTTCTATCTTAATATTTCTAACCCCTTTAGTTAGGGCATTATTATTTTCCATCAAATTTGCAACTATTGCATCAAATTCACTTGAGTTTCGATCTGCAAACAATTTAGTAGTGTCTTCCTCTTGGTAATGTGTGTCATTCTCCTCAATAGCTATCTCTTTCTTTCTCTTTAGTGAGTGTTTTAAATAATCTCTTTCTTCATTCAATTGATGTAGGGAAAGCTATATTTCAATCTTTTGATTCTCAACAATCTTTCTCAAATTGTAGACTTCCATATTCAAGATCTTTTCTCAAAGCTGCAAAGCTTTCCTTTCTAGAGAACAAGGCTCTGATACCAATTGTTGTAAATATAATAGGGAAAGTAACCTTTGAGAGGGTGGGAGGTGAATCAGTACTTCAAAAATTTAAGCACAAAATCATTCACCACACATCCATCAATTTCCATGTAAACTAAAATACCAAACTAAACATATTCATCCATAGCATGAAAACACATAAATATTCCACACATATGCAACAAGATATTTGATTACCTAGAAACCTTCTAATGACACCCACAAATCGTCACTACTATAATTTTAAAGTGTATCCAATGAAGGCTATAATGTTTGATCATAAACCATGATCTACCTTGTGAAAGGTCTGCCTTGTTAAAGGCTTACAAAGATTATTAGATCTTACCATATTAAAGGATTTCAACACCATGTTAGAAGCATGCCTAGTTAAAGAACTTCAACTTAAAATGAAGTAAGAATCCTATTAAAGGATTTAAAAAATCCTACTAGAACTACTTGGTTAAGAGATTTTACTGATTCACCTATTAGAATGTCTCATCCTTGATCCTTCAGTTAGCACCTCTCTACTAGATATCATATCACCTCTTTCTTGATGTATGCTTGATCCTCTTTGATCAAATATATCACTTCTATCCAATCTTCTTTCCTTTATTCTCTCTAACTAATTCTATAATTCATATCTCAATCATAGATCCTTAGTCACCATGAATGCTCTATCTGCACATGCAAACTTCTCTCTTCACTTATACAATGTTTTAGGGTTTTTCTTTCTTAAGAAGACCTAGGTGACCTAGGTTGGGTAGGAATAAACAATTTTTATTCACCCATTTTTCCGCTTAGAACATCCCTTAATCTGATTGGTTACCGCATGTATTGCATAGGGATTCTCAATATAGATTCATTCTTATCATCTAGAATCACAAAACAATCCTCAAGTCAGCCCAAAATTGGTTACATAGGAGTTTGTGCCATTACAAACAACTATGTCCAAAACTATTTACTCGACACTTGAAGCTTATGATTCTCGGCATCCACTATATCTTCAATGTAATAACATGGCCTTTGAATGACTCAGCATCCACTATTCACTTAGCATCTAAATCACTTGGCATTTATTAACTTTCTCAACACATATTGGTGCTTGACACATACTGCATATTTTTCTTGGTTTGCACTATTTGACAACTTATGCTTGACACACACTAAGTACTTATTAAGTAATGACTTTAAGTGTGTTGTCACTCATATGTCAAAATCAAAATGAGATCAACAAGTTTGTTGACAAAGCCACATACTTTTCAACTGAGAGCTACCAAGAGATGAATGAGAAACCTCTACTGAGCACCTCTTCTTTGACTAAGTAATAGTTTGAGTACTCTTCAAAGAAACTACTAAGCATTCCTCCAAGAACTCCAAAGAAATCATCGAGAAAACCCATGATGCTCCTGCATCACATGGGGAGGCTCCCCACTCAACTATATGTTTAGACTATTTGGGATTGATTAGAATAGCTGATCTACCTCTAGCTTTGACATGGTTGGTGAAAATTAGCTTGACATCTTTCTAGATGCATTTAAGAGCAATATTCAATAGAAATCCAAAATATTTTATCTCTTCTGTAGGAGAAAATCTACATCTGAATGTACTCTTAATAGCCTCTTAATAACACATTTCCTATCTAGTGTCTCTAATCCTCTTACATTCTAAGAAATGAGTTTGATAGCCATTAAGAGGTAGGATTGGATTCAACATTCATAACAATATCTATACTTTTGAAGCACTTGGTGAGTTCACACTTTTGGACCTTATTAGGTGTCATATAAGCAATTGAGTTTGGAGGCCTGCCCCTTTTCTTGGAGCCACCCTGGTCAACATCAACCTTACCACAACCTTCTACACTTAATTTCTCACTATTCCCTATAGACCCTTTCCTAGGTTTTTTTATTTTCTTCTTTTCCTTGAATGTAAAGGATTCCCCTTTAATTTCATCCATCCTATCAGGTTGGCTCCTATCTCAATCACACTATCTATAGGAAATATATCATTTCTGTCTTCAGGATCTAGGATGTGGATGACCAATGCTAATCTAGCATGATGAGTGTTATATTTTGGGTCATT
The DNA here is from genome assembly GCA_028749045.1 of Cupressus sempervirens. NCBI lineage: Eukaryota > Viridiplantae > Streptophyta > Pinopsida > Cupressales > Cupressaceae > Cupressus > Cupressus sempervirens. The sequence goes on along the minus strand of CM053787.1, from coordinate 302,110,376 downwards.
ACTAGAGGGACCTGAGGTGGAATTCGAGATGACAACTAAATCAAAATTATGAAGTGTGTCGTCCTCAACATAAGTGGTTTTTATAGCTTCAAGATCTTCACATGAATTGATATCCTTAAATGTAGAGTCATCACTAGGGGAAGCATAACTCCCATCAATAACCATACTTATGCTAGTTGCTTGAGCATCAAAGGATGTGGAGGACCTAGGGTTTTCTAGCCAAAATGGCTTCAACTACTTTGGGATGAGGAAGAACTAGATGAACTTGATCCGTATTTTTGAATTTATGCCCACATGATTTTTGATTTTCTGCAATACAATATCTTGAGCATTCATGGTACGATATTTGGGCTTGTGAGGAACTAGTCCTAGAGAAGGTGAGTCTAGCTTAGAAACCATTATGTCCAAAGGAGTTTCTTTGGATGGGGTAGGGCATCCTTATTTGACGCCTTCAAGGCTACACAAAATGAATATATTTTTGTAGTTAAATTTTTGTGATCTCGGAGCCATGTTTACACTAAGAGAGGGAACTACCATCTTCAGAATACCATTTCTAGTTGAATTTTGTTGTCCAAGATTTTGGTTGCATTTCTTTAGGATATGATAATCTTTCCTACTGTGCCCCTCTTTTCTGCAAAGATAGTCTGCATTGAGGCCACCAAGAAAGGTAATAGGGAAAGAGTAATGATTCCCATTAATAGTAGACACAACTTCTTTAGGAAATTCCTTATTCGGGTCTATGGAGATGAGGATCCTAGCATCGAAATGTAGAAGAAGGGTGGGAGATTTATCAATCCTGATAACCCTGTCAAGGGAGTCCAAAGCTTGTGGTAAGAGATTATAGAGAAATGGTTGAAGATTACCCACTAAATTCCAGAGGGGGTAGATAGGCCTAATATTTTAGCCAAAATGGCTTCTAGGGACTTGGGGAGAGCCCTAAATGTTGAAAATCCAATTTTCCAAAATTGTTTTTCAACAATTTTCTTTTGTGCATTAGGGTCTTCAAGAAACAATTAAAATAATCCCTTTTGAATCATTCTGAGAAACCAAAATAAAAAATTGAGTTTCTTAATCCAATATTTGTGCAACCAATCATTCAAAAATGCCCTAGATGAGAGTTTTTTAGGGTCTACGGTGGCAAGGAAAATGGTTGATTCTTTAATGGTTGATTGCATTTGAGGATTAGGAATGAGAATACAAGTAGAGGATGGGTTCTTACTTGGAGATCATTCTTGTCCTCCTCCATTACTAGGCTCTTACCTTTCCTGCATGAACTTGGCTCCATCTGGTAGAACTGGGTTGTTTCTTAGCACCTAGGCAAATAATTTGTTAACCAATTTCCTTCACTAGCTTGTATTGAGCAGATGACCTTGCATTTGTAGATAGATGAATGCGGCTAGGGGATTTATAATGCATAATAAAAAGGACCTTGACCAACCTTGCATTAATGGTGCAGGTTGCTCATGCACTTGGTGGGTGCCCATACCACCCAAGGTATAGAGCTCCTATTGATCCAAGTTGATTGACCTACAACTCTTCTTGCATTTATATGACCTTGAGATGTAAAGCTTCTAGTATGCATTTTGTATGTTGTTTTGTTTCTTGACATTTCAAATCATTTTCCACTTTTTAATAGTAGACAACTTAGTGAAATCCAAAATGTCCAACACAAAAACATACCCAATGTAAACCAGAACATTGAGATTAGTTTTAAGTTGTTAACATATCATAAATCATTATAAATATGGTATCCATTGTGGGCTTTATTTAATCTATGAATGGAATGACATAATCAAAGCTAACTTAGTAGTTTATATGATTTTTTTTTCTCATTGTCTTTATCATATTCAAATTTTATCTCTTTGCTTAATTTAACCCATTGTAACATATTTAGGCTTGTTTGTCTAGTCTTGCTTTCATACTTTTCATACATGACACTGCTTTTGGGGTTGGGGAGTTCATGCAAACCACAAGTGTTTAAATTGTTCTATATTAGTATATGATAAGAACTTCTAATTGGAAGGAAGCTTTCTATATTAAGGGTTTTTTATTATATGTTTAGGAAAATAAAAATAACATTGAAGTATTTTTTGTTTTGTTTTGCTTTTTTTTAATAGGTAATTAGTTGAAGCCTAGATTATTTATTACTATTGTCAAGATTAATTATTATTATGTATGTTAATTTCAAGTAGGTTTGAATTGAAGACCTCTTGCATTGTAGGCTCTTCCCTAAAATAAGATTGAAATATTAACCATATTAAAACATATGAAATTTATTTCACTTCTTTGTATTGACTTTTTAAAGGATTTAATTCTATTCATGTTTATAAAATTTTTGTTTTATGTATAGTTATTCAAATGTTTGCTTTAAAAATTATTTAAAAGTATGGAGTAGTGATGGAAACAAGTTTTTATCTATTGACAAATATCTTTTTTTTTTATTAGTATGTTGTTTCTAACTTTAAAACCACATTAAGCCTTGTTGTAATCATATCAATAATCCTTGTAGTGTATATTGGATTATGGTAATATTTAAAATGGTAAGTTGGAATGTTTATTTAGTGTTTGAGGTCTACTTTAAAAGAAAGTAAAAGTGTTTAAGATCTAACAACCATCAATTGTCAAAATACTGATAAATTTATCATGATTTTTATGTAGTTTTGAATCAATCTTTATTGAACTATATTACTTGGGCATGCAGTTCACAAGATTTCATCTTTCATTAAGGTGAAAGAAAACACTCAACTTTATTGTGATTAGATATGCTATACAAACATATGCAACATTAATCATCTTACTTATGAAGTTTACTCTAAGATCAATGCACACCTAGATTGTTGCTTCTATTTATTTACAAAGCCTTTTATACATGTTGTATATTGAATCATAGGACTCCCTAAGTTGTCCATTCTCCTATATGTCATGTTTTGATTATACCTCAAGATTCAATTCTTTAATTTGAGTTAATTTTATCAACTTATATTTCACAAATAATGGTTGCACAATACTAAAAGACTAAAAACTACGAGTTAAATTTTACCTTAAATAATACTTTAAAATATAAAGTTTGAAATCACTAAAATTAAAAACCATCTTTAACCACTTGATTTCAAGCTCTTAAAAATACTTTTAAATATTATAAAACTTATAAACTAATAAAAAGTCCTTAGATTTCCCCCCCCCCCTAAATTTGAATATTTAATTTTATATTATTTTGATACTTTTATATTCTTCTTATTATTAGTACTTGCTGGTAGGCTAAGTACTATTGTGCCACTTTTTGGATTACTCAGATTAATTAGTTATTGAATGAGCTACTGTTCTACCAGTTAAAATTCATTTCATTTGATTTTTTATTATAAATATTATGTTTGGGCCTTTGGTCTAGTAGTGAAGTTGAAAGGCTCACAAAGAGCCCACCAGGGATCAAGTCTTGCTGAGTGCAAGGCCCTCGACATCTAAAAGGGCCTCTAATATCTAAAAGGGATGAGGCCGGGATTGGGCCCTGGGTGAATTTGGCGGAATGGATACCCAAAAGACTAGGTGAAAAAGCTGAATCTCCATCAATGAAAAAATATACATGCCAATTTTTCAAAATATAGGGATTTGTGAGTTCACTAGATATAATTTTAGCAAATTTCTTTCTATTCTATATGAATTTTAAGATAAAGTTATAAATAAATAGATTGAAATATTTTTTAAAAAGATTTTAAATGTTTAGCCTAATTATTTACTAGCAGTTGCATGCTTTTGTACATGCAACGAGTGCGCCAATAGGAGATGAGATTTAAGAGAAAAATGTAGAATGAACATTAAATAATGTAAATATAAGTTTTTTAAAAATGAAAATAAAAAAATAAAAAAGTTGAAGATTAAAACATAGATATAAAATTTATAATATTTAGGAAATTTGAATATTGCTTAAGAAAGGTGTTCAATAATTTCTAAATTTTACAATTAAATTCAATTTATCAAATATGAAAAAAAATCATTTAAAAAAAAACCCATCAAAAAATTGATTACAAAAAATTAATAAGAGAAATACAAAAACATAATATGAAAAATAGGACATCTCTAACAAATATTCTATTAACTAAATAAATTATACAAACTGAAAAAATAATATTTAAAGAAAAACTAAAGTAATATTAAAAAATAATTTAAAGTAATTTAAAAAATCAAAAGTTTAATAAATAGAGATCACAACATAATCTAATGTGAAGATCACAAGTAATTATTTTTTATTTAAATAAGAAAAGAAAAACAATACTTAAAAGTGGATATTTAAGGCAAGAGCCTACAACACAACGGTAAATTGTGAGCCTCTTATCAAAGAGGTCTTGGGTTTAAATCTACCCACACTTAATAAAATAATAATTAATAACAATACATAATTATTAATCTTAACTTTGGCCTCTTACCAATAAGAAAAAATGGATATTTAAAATATAATCTTATGTGAACAAATTGGATTATTAATAATTTTTACTTTAAATAACATAATATTTACTAAAATCTTTTAAATAGATAAATAAATATTATTTATTTAAATTAAATTTATCAAATATGAAAAAAAAATCATTTTTAAAAATTCATCAAAAAATCTATTATGAAAAATTAATAAGAAAAATACAAAAAAAAAAAGTCTAACAAATATTCTATTGACTCAATAAATTATTGAAACTAAAAAATAATATTTAAAGAAAAAATTAAAATAATATTAAAAATAAATTAAAATAATTTCAAAATTGAAATCTAAATCAATTTTAAAAATTATCAAAAGTTAAATAAATAGATTGCAAATTGAGCTAATGTGGTGTGGAGATCACAACTAATAAATAGAAAAAGAAAAACACTAGTTAAAAGTGGAGATAACAACTAATAAATATCAAAACAAGAGTTAAAAGTGGAGGAAAATAAAATTTGACCAGTAAATAATTAATAGGAAGAATTTTCAAATTTTCAGCCAAACTGACAACTTTCCCAATGAACTTGCAAATTTTCTATCAAAAATTTATTGCAATTCTTAGTTAAGTACATTCAATTTTTATTAATTAGTAATATTGTGAAACAAAAAATTATTATTCCACTTATATAATAAATATATAATATAATTACAACTAAATTTACATATAAAATTAAAACTAATACTATCAAAAGAAGTACTAAGCCATTATTTATAAGATTCTTAAAATGATAATTGAAAAACCATCTGTTTATAAAATAACTATATATTTGTATTTATTATTTATTATTATGAAAATAATGCCACACTTTAAATGGAGTAAAAAGTTACTACCTTTAAAAACAAATAACTCATGGACATTATTTTTTCCTTTACCTTTGTAGCATCGGATAAATGTTATAACAATCCTTTTAATTCTACCTACTAATTTATTTAAAATATTTGAAGACATTAAAGGTGGTCATCATATAATACTATTATATAATACTATTATTATACTTTTAAAAATTGCTGCACTCAAAAATTGCTGCACTCAACATCTGTCATGCGCATCTTTCATTACATAGATATTATTATTATTATTATTAATAAACAAAATGACTCAAAATATTTACTAAATTATTATTATTAAACAAAATGACTCAAAGATATTTACTAACTTTATTTTACAAATTCTTATCTTATATATTACAAATACAAGGAGTATGGTATTATATTTTAATTTATTGGTGAAGGTGATCTTATGATTCTAGTTATATCATTTATCAAGAAAAGGGGTACAATGAAGAAGAGATGAAGTAGAAATTGTATGCAATCAATTTGCATAAAGTAGATATTTTTCATTTTTAAATTGTTAGTAAGTAACTTCTATGAATATGATACCCACAATTATTAAAAGGGAACCAGTCTCAAATTATTCGTAAATGACTTTTAAAATATATATCAACTCAAGCTCATTCTCATATCAAATTTTTTTAGAAGTATCAAAATAAGAAGATCAAGATGAGGGAGTTGTATTCATACTAAATTTGTTGAATGGATATTGACTTTGTGTGGAATGGATACTCATTGATTTTGTGAGGTGATAAAAGATGAGAAGATTATACTAATTGACTTCTATAAAATAGATATGTCTTAATCTTTAATTAATAAGAAATAAGCTAAAAATTATTGTTTGTTATGGAGGTTCACACCTGTGAGCATGGTTGTCCAATGACCACTTCAGCTAACATTCAAGGACTAAGGGTTATCCATTTCACTCTTTTTTTCCTAGGGGAGGTACGACACTGCGAGCAAACCAACTCAATGAGGGCCACCCCAAAATTTTTGCTACTCGATACAATCCATTCAGCTAAGAGTCAAAGACTGAGGGGTGTCCATTCTACCAAATCCGTTGAGGGTACAATCCCAACCTCATTCCTTACGATGTTAGAGCCTTCCACTCAACAAAACATGATCCATAGTAGACTTATTTAGAACCATCCAACTTTATGAAGACTAACTACCCTTTGACAATAAAATTATTCCTTAATAGTCATATGTCGCTCCAAATTTCAAAAAGGCACATTTTTTTTTTTAAATATCTAGTTTTAACTTCTCACACCTTTAATTATATTGCTAATTTTTTTATTAACCCTCATTTGATGTATGGAAGCAAAAGGTTAACCGGACCAGGATTGTCCCACCTTATACCACGAATATAAATATAATATATAAAACAAGTCAGTTTATCTACCAGTCAATGCCTTGTGCCGCCAAATTAGCAGAAAAGTTTGGTGGCTGCCATATTAATATTATGAATAAAATTGGCTGCGCCCACCGACAGCTGCCTTTCACCGGTGGAAGACCCCGAAGCAGTTGGAAAGCTAAACGTACACCTACCGTGACCCCCACGCTTTCCTACGCCCCTTGTTTTGATATTTCCATGTGTTTTCTACCTCATCCCTCATAAAGGAAAAATACATATTGTTTTCCAAAACATAGGATATCTGATTTTATAAACATATATTGCTTTTCAAAACTTAACCTTTAGAATAACCGTTGTGAGGGCCCTAGGATGGGATTTTATTTCTATCATTATGTAATGCATCACTATGAGTTGGCCGTGGGGTCAAAAAGTTTGGGATGCCCCTTTCATTTCCTACATTTCATCATTTGTCAAGATGGCTCATTTATGGTGACCAACTTAACCAGCAATAATTGATTGTTTATGGGGTCCAAATCTAACTTTAGGGTTTCAAAGGGGTTATGTGTTGTTTTTTCATAAATTTGGTTTTATAATGTTTGAAATTTGGGTCTTGATTTTTAATTTTAATTTTGTGATGATTAGGTGTATTGTTAATGTAAGATGTTTTATTTTGTATGGAAGTTAGTATATAACATTATTTAGTTTTAGAGTTTAATATTATTTGTTTTAATAGGAATTGATCATAAATGTTATGTGTGTTGTCTTAATTTGAGGTCACAAGTAGAAATGTGATCCAAATAATTCTTACACTTGTAATTCAATTTACACATTTTTAAATTAGTCCTCTTCCCTTCTAGTTTGAATGGTTGTTGTGAGTTGATTTAAGTATAAATAGTTTTAAATCACATACGAGGGCATGCGTTTAAATACCAATGAAATTAAAATTGAGTAATCTAGGAACATGGACAAGAATCTATTTTATACATCTAGAACTCAATTGCAAAGGACAAAAGAGATCACAATAGGATTGTATCATGACCATTGAAACATATTGTACACTTATTTTTCTCTATCATGGTTGACTATATCATCAAATTGAATCCATCCAAGGGTCTAATTAAGGTGAACATGAGCCTCACAACTTAGCAAATTCCCTAAAGGTATTTCTAAACATGGTATGTTCCTTAATAAATCTAAAGCACATCCACAAAAGAAAACATGCTTCGAACAACATAACTTTGCTAAAGTTGGTCAACAAATAATTGGTTGACATTTATGCATAACGTTTGATATGCACGGACGTAGATCACATGCATGCACATAACAGTGAGCCTAGATATCAAGTTTATAAGCTACAAACAATAAATGACTTGTGGTTCTCAAATGATGACACTTAAATGAATGGATTCATAAATTTTACATTGTGAAATCAAATTTGATTGCAATATTTTGAAGTAATCTCAATTCTTATATATATATATATATATATATATATATATATATATATATATATATATATATATATATATATATATATATATATATATATATATATATATATATATGTATAGTCCCTACCTTGTATAAGGGATGAAACTAATATTTTCAAGTTCCCCATTTGGATTAGTTTTTCAACACCAAAAGAATTGATAGTCTAAAGTTTAGATTGCTTTTATTAAAAAAATAATTTATGTGAACGAATTTCTATTTTCTAATTGGCTATTGATAAATTTGTCGAGGTTTAACTATTTTTAAAATATCAAAAAAAATCTAAAAGTTAATTGTTACATTTATTATTGATAGTAGAATTTGTTCTTGTTTCTTTAGTCGATGCACACAGATTGCAAGGGCGGCAACATTGTGAAGGGGACCATGTGAACTTTTCCTCTCTAACAATTGGCCCTGATCCAAGTCCTCATTTTGCTATCACTTATTATTCTTCAATTTTTTCTTTCCACTCTTTCTATAATGTAAAAGAGGGCAGAAATTAAGGTTTTGAAAGAGCAACAATGGAGACATACTATGAACAAGATGAGTTATTGATTGAAGGAAGTTGTCTCCCATATTTATGCTAGAAACTACAATTGGAACATTTGTCATGTTATCGTTGATGTTAAACCCACTGGAGAAATATTTACTAACAGTGTAGAGTGTCGTATTAGTTGATGGATGAAGGGGATTTGAAAAGCAGAGATAACAATGTGAGCTAGTCAAGTTGTTGAGAAGAAAAGTTAAGTATCATAGAATTGCAATGGGCACTTGATCAATTAGTCATTGACAAGATAATGTGTCATTTAATCATTACATGAAAAAAAGAAGACAAGTGAAATGATGAATGAGTGAAATGAGAAGGAGTTGAGTAAAACTCTAAGCTTGATTGAGTACCAATTTTGGTTAGTCAATGAAGGAGCTCAAATAGAAGATTAAGGAACTTAAGAAGAAGCTGAACAAACAATATAAGCCAAGTGATAGTTATGGACGAGCAAGTTAATGTTAGTATTGATCTACAATGTATATCAAGCTACATTGTGATGACTGAGCATAAGAACTTAGTATTGTCGAGTGATAATGAACATTATAGTTTGTGAAAGAATCAAGTTTGATGTTGACACAATTAGATTTTTTAAGATTAATCAAAATGCATGGATGATAAGGATTGATGAGTTGACATATTTAATGCATGATGAGAGCTTGTTAATTGATCTATGGAAAGGATTTGATGAGAATTTTGTAGACGTTTCAAGAAAGGAGAAGGAGAACAAAATGATGGAAGGAGATGAATTTGACCTAACTCTAAGATCTACGATGATGTTTTTAAGTGGTAAAAGATCAAAATTCCCTATTTAAGGATGCATATGAGATGTTTTCTAAGGTTGGTTCATTGTGATTGACAATCTTAAGGAGAACCTGTGAAGAACATAGTAGCAGAGGAGAAGTGACGAGTATAGTGAAGTGTGATTTCTTGAAGAGGTGCCAAGCATACTAGTGATGAAGATGAAAATGAAGGCCAATAAATGAACCAACATATGAGTGAATGGAGATATGAATTTGCAAAGTGAGTTGTGTTTTATAAATCAAACCTATTATTACTTGCTAACCATTGTGAGAGTCAAAATACTTTAATCAAGGTTGACTTAACAATTATTTGTAAATCCTTTAATCAAGGTGACATTCTAATGGAATGATCCTAAGTTCTCTAAAAAGGCCACTCCTAATAGGGTGATTAAATCCTTTAACAGGGTCACATTTAATAGTTGATTTTGTAATTGTTGTGGTTTTCACAATGCATGCCCCATTTCTCCTTAGAAATAGGGACCCCCTAGCAACCTAGTCTGGGTTCTAAGTCTTTTTTAGGGCTCTATCTAGTGTTTGAGTCAACCCTGGTCCTCTGCTTGAGAAACCCAGTTGTTAGAAACTAGAGATTTTGAGAGAAAAGTGAACTTTGTTAGTAAAGGTGCACACTAGCACACCTAGCACACCTAGTGAACCCTTCAAGTTGTGTTAGTGCGCTAAGTACATTAGTGAGGGACAACTTCCCTTTGGAAGTGCACACTTGCTCATATGTGCAAGTGTACACCTCCAAAGGTGTGCTCCATCCTGGGCCTATAAAAGCTAGGGACCCCTTCTCTTCCTTACCTCATTTGCCCTTCTACATCTCCAGCAAGGGCACCTCCAAACTTTGTGAGGTGCACAAATCTTCTGCACCTACACACACATAACACACTAAACAAAAAAACTAAATAAAAAGGTGCACACCTTGTGCACCTATCCAAGGTGTGCACATTTTTTTTGCAAAAACTTAATAAAGCTTAAAAACAACAACAATCACCTTAGTGAAACATACACATGTGCACAACTATCCAAGCTGCGCACATGTGCACCTTTCAAAAGGAAAAATTTTCTCCTAAGTACCATAAGGGTGTGCACATAGTGCATCCCATAAGGTGTGCTATGTGCACACCCTTTTTTATCACTTAAAAGGAATTCTTTGCATTATATGGGTGTGCACCTAGCACACCCCTCAAGGTGCACTATGTGTGGACCCTTAGTGATTAAAGTTTTGCCCAAGGAGAAAGGCGCATCTAGTGCACCCTCAAGATGCACAAGGTGCACCAAAGTGTTGTCTAAAAGAGTATAAAATGATAAGTTTTAAAGCTATTTTGCAATGTTTTTAGGTTATGGGTTTGTTTTTTTCTTAACTAGGGTTTGTTTATGATTGTCTTTTCCACCTTCTGGACTAATGTATGTGTATTTCCTACACATAAAATGGCTTCATCCTCATCTTCCCTTGCTGTAAAGATTGCTCCAAAACTGGTGGTTTTCAAGTTTCAAGGTGTCCAAACTAAATCATGCTTCTAGAATGCACATTTAGAGATCCAAGATATAGAAATGAGTCACATCAATTGAAATGCATTCTTGGTTCTATGCAGAAAACCAAATGAGAGGCCCCTAATGGTGTCTGCACTTATAAGATTAGGGTTAGTAAATGCTACTTCACACCTAGTTTTAGTACAATCTTTTGAGTTGATCATGGCCTTGGCTAAGAACTATGTTTCAAAAGAGAGGGTGGTCAAAAGCATAATTGGAGAGATCATTCTCAATCTAAGACCCAAGAATATAGAGAAAGCATTTCATCTTCTAAGGGCAGATCGGTATATAAGACTGACATACCATCAAGCATAAAGGTGGTATAGAGATCATGAACAAGAAGCCACATAAATTATTCAATCTTCATATCTCATTGATAAAAAATGTTTGGGAAGAAAAGCTGGAAAGGTAGATATGACAAGGTTACATGAAGAATGACATTGGACATTCCATAGTGCTCCTAAGTAGAATCATGGGATTACCAGTAGCAAGACTCTTAAACATATGGATGGTACACTTCATTGAAACCATTAGAATGACAAAGATGCCATATGTTTGAGCCATAATTCTCATGAGAATTTAGATGAATAGCTGATGGTAGTAAAAAATGATCTAAGGTATTATATGATATCTTATTTGGTGTATCTGTTAGCAGTAAGAACTACATATTACCTAGGATTGTTTAAGAGGGGTAACTTGCAAGATGCTGATGCATGGCCTTATGTGGTATACCCCTAGCTAGTGAAGAAAAATCTCTTAGATCACAGTAAAAAATACATAATAGTGAATGATGCCTTCATTTTTTCAATCATCCGATTCATTGGGGGAGACTATGCAAAAAGGATGTCAAAAGAGGTAACATCAAAAATTATAGAAATAGGTGCCTACTACATCCAGTTCAAGACATTCACCTACTTAAGAGTAGCAGGTACAACTATAAATCCTAAAAAGCTCCCTAGGTATCCATGTGGTAGACTCATATTGCTAAAGATTGCATGACAACTCTTGTCTACATATGACATAGTAAGGAAGCAACATAAGAAGACCTAGGTATGGCCCATCACCATAGGTCTATTTAGTGTTAAGCATAAGTAGGATATCATGACTTTTGAGTCCGAATGGGATCGATATCCCTTGGAGGATTATGATTCCCCCTGTCCATGTTTTGATAACATTGGCAGAGTCCAATTCTTGGTAGGAAAACAATTTAAACATGAAGATGCTATAGAGGATCATTGGATGAATACAGCAGATGACTATGAGATCCAAATAAGGGATTATTGTAGGATGACTCTTTATTTGGCAGATAGTTCTTTGAAAATAAAGGTTCCATTGAAGGTTTTTTTAGCAAGACACTTTAGATGTTTTTGATCCCCTATATAATCAAGATAAGATATGCGATCAACCAATCATGAATGCTAAAATTGATAGAGAAGAAAATGTAGATATCAATCATAGGGCAAGGTATATCGTATAGTTGACCAAGGAATGGATTAAGAGAACTTTCAGGCTGGATCCAGTTCCACATACAATAGTTTTCCAAGCTACAACTTGCCCAGTGAAAGGTAGAGGAGCAAAGGTCATAGTACCAACATTCACAATTTAATCTCCAATTAGGCTAGAGACAATGTATCAACATGATAGGGAAGTTGGGTATTTCAAGGCACAAAATGACATGAATAAAAGAAAAAGAGTGTCTCCACAACAAGCTAAGCCCTCGAAGGGACTCAAGCCCAAGAGGCCACTCAAGCTCAAGATAATCCACTAGTGCCACCACTAGATCAAGGATATAGATCTAAAGATCAAGCACAAGAGGTGTCTCCATAGGTTCAAGAAGAAGAAGCCTCTCCATCAGCTCCCAAGAAGGAAAAGATGAAAACTCCAATTAGAAGGAAAAGGAGAAAAAAGGTGATAAGAAAGGTTATTCCTTTTCCGTTAGTCCCAAAAGTTATTCCTGAAGGAGCTGAAGAGGATGAAGAAGATGAAGAAGATGAAGAGGATAACCTTCCCTTAAGTCAAAGGACTCATCTAGCTAGGGCTACTAAGGTAGAACAAATAAGAAGTTCCACTATAATGCCTCCATCTATTCCTATACAACTATTAGTGAATAGATTGTCCTCCGAAAAAAATGTGTGCATATCTGACCCTGAATGCCCAAGTGAGAGGACAAACTAACACCAATAGTTGGATAGGTTATCATGGATTGATAACCTTCCTCTAAATTATTATTGGGTACAGCTCCCTGTACAAGATGTTTAGTGAATTAAATGTGGGTGCTTTTACCAGAAAGCACAAAAGGATATCAAATATCTACCCATAAATACAACATAGATACAAAAACCTATACTATGCTTAGAAAGAAAGCAAAGAACAACAAGTGACACAAAGTTCATTTGCTAACACTGCATTGTGTAATGAGATAAAATATATCTTCCATTCTCTTGAGAGAAATAAAACTCAGAGCCTTTAAAGATATTTGAACTGATGATGTAACAAGAAAACAACGGTATTGAAGTGTAATTCAGAGAAAACTAAGGATGATGCAAAGTTCATGATCAGTGGAAGGAAAATACACCATAGTCAAAGTTTTGATATAATTAACCTTTAGTCTCCCTTCCCTGACTGTAAAAGATCATGAAATATCTTCTACACATTACAATCAAAACACTATTACAAGAAAGACAGAAACTCCTTTCACAATATTACATCAACTATCAAAATCCTATTTCTAACTCAGGCACACAGTTCTGAAAAAGAAAAGAAGGAAAAAGCCTATGCTCTGCCTCTCACAACCTCTCAAGAAAAATAGAACAGTTTTGCAAGATCTCCTCCCTGCTTGAAGCTCAAAGTCTGTAGTCCGGAAGAAGCTAGAATGGAACCAGAAAAAGAATGAGACCTCCTATAGCACAAAGTCTCAGATAAATCCAATCTTCCCTCCTATCACTGTATTCACAGCCTCTGTTCTTCTGTAGCCCAAAGTCTCCCAACCAAAACTCCGAAAATTGGAACCCCCTCTTTCTATTTCTATGGTCTATTTAACCCCTTTGAGTCTATTCACTTTTCGGTTATCCAAAAACTGTTTCTTTGATATTCCTAGGACTCTTTAAATCCCATCTTACAAATATCCTTTTTAAATCTTTTACACATGTCTTCAGCTATAGATAGTTTTTAATAAAACACTTTGAGGAAGCCAGATGATTTTCCTTCCCACTTTTTATGAATTGATGAAAATATTCAATAGAGAATAATTTTGAGTCAATTGCTTGGGGACAAGTGTAAATGTTTACTACTTGATAGATGTAATGTTTACTACTTGATAGATGTAGCAACCTTCGTCACTGTGACGGCGTTCAAGAAATCTATATATGTTAACTCTATATTTATCATTGTATTTGGCCACACCGGTGTGTAGGAATTAAATGATCACCATATTCAAAGTACCATCTCACGGGTTTTTAGAATGAAATGATTATGCATCAAGTTTTATTTGACATTTTATATGCATCTTCAATGCCTTCACATTCATCCTGTGTGTGCATTAAAGGAGCGGGGAGAGTACTAATCTTCCTCTCCTTCCTCTTGGAGCTAGAAGAATAAAAACTTTAACCACCAACACCCCATGACTAAGTATTTCTCAATTCTCGCAATTCATACCAGCGAGTCTTTTGAAGTGGTTGAAGAGCATGCCTCCTGTGCCTCATCATCGTCCTCTTGAATGGCATGGATTCGCTAAGCAACAACTTTCGATCATTGCTCCATATCTACATCTTGATTCCCATCGAGTCTGGCATTCATTTAAACATTTTGCCAATGGATACTCGACTTGAAACTGTTCAATCATGATATGTACACCTCATATGATGTGACCATAATAAAACTTATCAATCTTATATGCTTGATGAGCTAAGACACAAGCTATCGCCATCGCACATGCATTGTAGTTTAATACTTCCCCAGAATTGGAGTAACTCGGGTTGGTCATTATAATAGGTATATTCTTGTAGTTCAGGCAACCATTGATGGTGTGGGTAGCTTTTTAGTATATGCACCTATGTCTTCTTCTAATAGGGACGAGCTCACAATAATGGTGTCATGTTTTATCAAATGCCTGCAGTATCTCTGAAAAGTATATAATTCGACATTTAAGGAAAATTCAACCACACTCGGGTGCATAGTTTCACTATATCAGTTGTTCTAATTGTGTTGGGATTATTTTTCTTTGAATTTGGTGGAGATATGACAACACCAACTGCAAGTCACTATCAAGCCTGTACTTTTCCTTCATCAAATGCAGCATAGAGCCAAACTATACTGCCATCTCATTTTTAAAAACACGGTTCAACAATGCAAAGTAGCACGTGGACTTATCAATAAAGAAACACCAGGTACAATTCCAGCTTTCCTTCTTTATCCATGTGTGCAAAGATGTCGAGTCCCTCACCTTGGCTCTAACTGGAACATTTTTAATCTCAACACTTTGATCCTCCAAGTGCTAGTCATTGTTGGATTGTTGTGGTCCATATTCAATTTGTGCTTTCTCTATAAAGCATTATAACCATGGGAGTGACAAGCACTTATGCATCAATTTGAATGCCGCACCTTTTGACTGCCATGTTATTCATAACCATGAATTTCCATGAAGAGAAGTTGGTTTTATGTATTCTGTGTTCAATAGTTTTGAATTTGAAAAGGTATCTTAACTTGAAGACATCAGATTGCTACCCTTTTTGCTTTGATGTTATCTTCTTCAATAGTTATTTCTCTAGCTCAATTGAACTGATATTTTAATCATAGTCCATATGTATGTATGTCTAAGAGCTTTGATTCCTTCCCTGTATATGCCACATGTCCAATAATGTTGAACTTCAGGCTTTCTGTCCTGAATTTGAACTATTTGAAACTGCAAATTGAAGTATTGAACTGTGTCTTAAACTCAACATTGTAAGCTTATGAATCTGTTTATGTGATCCTGCAAATGTTGGACTTTCAAATGTCAAAATTCAACTCATATTGGAAGCTAGGATCTGCACTTCAACTTCCATCGATCATGAGCTCGCAAGATGAACATGTCTGAACCACCAAACCAATTTGAACTACTTTGAACTAAAGTTTGAAGTGGTTCAAAAAATCTGAAATTAAAGTTTTCAAAGTGTGACCATATCAGGCACTAACAACAACCTATTCAGATCACAACTTCAGAGGATGAGTTACAACAGTGGATTGATGAGCAAGAGGACCAAGGGGTTGATGTCTTTAAGATGTTGGATTTTGATTTCATGCCTATAAGCATTGAACTGGTAGATACTGACAAGACAAGGGATACACTAAGAAATCAACCTCCACAAGAGGAGTGGAGTCAATTATCATCTTCTCCACAAGGACCTCTAGGTTCCCCAACATCACCAGCTCAAGATGTATCTTTAGTGGATAAAGGTTCAACCACTGTTCTCCCTTTGGTCAATGAAGAACATGTGCAACTAGTACAAGAAGAAGAGCCACAACAAATACCCACTGATGAAGTATCAGAGGAGGGGAAAATATATGAAGAACCCCATCAAACTTCTCAAGATACAAAGGCAAGGATCATGGATTCAATAGACATAGAGATGCTTGATATAGATCCTCACAGAAAGAAAGGACTTCTGAGAGGAGCGATAAGAGAAAGGGTCTAGTAGAAAAAACCCCCTCTTCATCCAACTATAAGTCTCTGATGGAAACTACTCTAGGGTGGTTGAGGAAAGAGGTGATGGTTAGGCATAAAAGGCAATTGTATTGTACCGAGGAAGAGAGAACAAGAGAATTAGTTGAAGCTTTCAAGAAGCCTGAATTACCAAAGGGTGATGCTCATACATTGGCCTTCATTATGAGGGACCAAAATTAGGACATGTTTTCTCACATTGCTATTCCTCCTCTACATGAAAATACTAAAGATCTGACCATAAATGATTATCAGATCAAAGAAGTCTTTCTTGGAAAGCCAATTGTAGACATGGCTAAATTAATGGTCACTACATGAATTAAAAAAGTATTTAATCACTTAGATAAAGATGAGGCTGAATTGGTCAAGTTGAGAAAGTAGAATGAAGTCATTAGGGGATTTCTACATTAGTTAGTTAGTCCTATTGACCCAAATAATCCAGAGGCCACTCTTGAAGCAACTTTAGAGAGAAAAGATAAAGAAAAGGAAGTTATACATGTGGATCCATTTTTGAAGGCTTGTTAGTTATGACGAGAAAGTTTTGAGGAAAAGAGTGTGTATATAATATAGGGGAACGTCAAGTTATTGCACCATATGTAGAATAATGCAGAGAAACTTGTTGCTATTTTAAACTAGGATTTTAGATTGGTGGATGAGGTACATACCTAAGGAAATGACCTTCAAGCATTGCAATCAATAAAAGGTCAAAGGTATCGTATGATAATGGATATATATATGGCAGATGAGTTAGATAAGATAGATGATTGGATTGAGAAGATTGTGGTTGTTAATAAAGTAATGCAAACATTACATGTGGATATTCACAGGCTCAAGGATCAAACCTAAGAGCAAATGTTTGAAGCAAAGAAATATTATAGTGATGTGTGCCTTGACATTTTTGAATATGAGTAAAAAGATAAACTCCTGCCAATACAAATAGTTGTCAAATAGTTTCAAAATATATTTGAAGAAACTTCAACTGATAAAGACATTAGACAAGTATTTAAGATGGAGGAGGCATTGCTAGAGTTGGATGTAAAGCTCAAAGATTTTGCGAAGACTCGTATAGAAGTGGGCAACTATTGATAAGTAGTAAAAGATAAGTATGATGCTTTGGATTTTCTAGATGCAACCCAAGTGATAGAGATCATAGAGAAATCTAAGAGAAAACATCTGGACATAACTCTGGTATGAAGGGGAACAAAACTCGAAAGCTAGATTTTTAGTGTTGACACTTGTAAAATTTTTGCACTTTTTGGACCTATCTTCCAAGGTGTGCTTCTCCCAAGGTGTGAAAGGTGCATAAGGTGCACTTCTCCCAAGTTGTGCTTCTCCAAAGGTGCACTAATTTTTTTGAAGAATTTAGAGGTGCACCGATAGTTAACTGGCAGTTTGAAATTTAGAGCTTTCTATGCATCGAAAATGCATTTTGACGACAGTCTAACTCCTACAAACCTCTAGAGAAGGCTAAGCTTCTATTTTTGGCATCTCCAAAGACTCCTACATCATCTAATGTCTTTCTTCTTATTTTCTAATGCTTTCTTTGTTTGAAGACATGCAAAGGCTCATGAACTCATTAAATGATATAAATAAGGGTGGAGTCCTACTTAGCACTAGTTAGAGGATTAGTTTGTACATAAATAATTTTTTTTATTAGTTTAGAAGCATATATTTGCATGAAGAGATCTCTCACTCTCAACACAAATCGAGGAGAATATTTCCTATAAATTGAGGAATTAAATATGTATTCCAAGCCATTATTTTGATGCAATAATATATGTTGTTGGTGCTCTTATTCGGAGTGTAATTATTCTTGCTTGAGTGTGTTATATTTTGTGAATGTATGTTTATGGAGTGTAATGGAGCCAATAGTTTTGTTGTGTTATTTTTATTGAGTGATCTTTAAATTTTGGTGTTTTCCATGTGTTTACAAATTCCACTGATGTACTTAGTTGGAGAAGAGGTCACCCTATTGTTCCTACATAGCTTTTTGTCTCGTATGAGTGCAATTTTCATGGCATTGCGATCTGATGAAAAGTGAAAATTTAAGGAAGCATTGCTTCTATTTTCATTGGTTACCTATCAATATTTTCAAAGGCCTAACTTGTAGACATGTTGTTTCTGTGGCTTATGTCCATTAGGGATTTATTTTTCAAGTCATTTGCTTAAACTTCTTGTTACCCTATCTTCATTATTTTCTTTTACAAACACTTGGTTAACTTAGGAATTCATATAGTTGCATAGTTAAAATTGCATTCATTATAAACTGAAAAATACAAAAATATATTTCTTTTTGTGTGGTTATTCTTTTGAGATAGCAAGTAGATTCAACATTTGAACCAGCAAAGGTCTTCTCGTGAACACTCACATTTATCTTCTACTGAGCAAATTCTAGTAGGTTGCAAGATCACCCATAACCTTGGAGTTGATCCCAAATTAGCTTTTTAAGAGAGGAGTTTGAAAGGATTGTTGCTATTAAGCATCATGCAGAATGAAAGCTCAATAGTAACCTTTAAGAGGGTTGGCTCTTAATTGAGATCACTTCAGGAGAGTGAAAAACTAGTAGCATATTACCTGGTGGTTTTTTCCAAATTGGGTTTCCATGTTAAATATTGGTGTTATTTTCCTATGTGAATGTTACTTTGTGCATGCTATTTTTACAGTTGTTTAATTTAGTTTTAGTTGACACACATATATAAAACAAAAAGTTAGAGAATGTTAAGTTGTTGATGATATGCTATATGGACCAAGCTATTTAATGAGATTGATTAAGTTGTTTGAAGTTGTTAAAAGTTGAATTGGTGCATCTAGACTTGAGGAAAACTAATTCACCCCCTCTCAATTATTCTAATCATTCTAATAGTTGGTATCAAAGCAGTAGTGCTTGTGAGAAAAATTTGAAGGAAACTATAGTTAAAGATCAAGATGTACAAGAGAGAGATACCCAATATGAAAGGAGAACCTCTTTGCATGGAAATGCTTGATGAGATTGCACTTGTCTGTTATTGGAGATTCGACATCATACTATCTAGACAATGAATACATTGATTTACTTAGACCTATGATGGTTGAAAAAATGAAAGAGAAGTAGGAGCACAACCAAATGATGATTGAACTTGCAACAACTCTAAGTTATGTTGAATTTGATGGTGTGAAGGATTGCACTAGTGCAAAGTAAATGTGGGACAAGTTGGCACAAATTCATGGATGAGAAAAAAAAGTATTGATGGCTAAGGGAGAAAGCTTGAGAGGTAAGTTTTATGATACAAGAATAAAAGAAGGTGATCGACCATTGCACAATATTGTGGCTAAACTAAGGAGGTTGTAAATGCTATCAAAGGTGTTGGAGAAGACATATATGATGAGACTATGATAAGTAAGGTATTGAGGACTTTACTACACATCTATATAATTAGGGCCCATTTTTGTCACAGAATTGCACTGGAACTGGGATACACAAAATTAGTTTTTGATAAATTTGGTGTCTGGATTGAAAATATTAAAACATAATTAGAATTTTGGTATTCTAATTCATACCCAAAATGGGGTTTCAAGTCTTCCACCAAGATACTAGGAATTGGGAATTGAATTCAAATTTTAAGATTTTGAAGATTAGAAAAAAATTAAAGTGAATTATGTTTTAAGTCTAGTAAATTGCTAACCTAAAAAAATGTTAACCATTTGTCCACAACTTTGGGTTTTCCACGTGAATAACCCTAACTTTGATAGTTCAAAAAATATTGCAATCCCATGTCCTTAAACCCCCTATAACATCCCATTCATACATTTCTTGCTCCCCATAGCACAACAATGTTGATTTCCAAGAAGACTATAAAAGTTTAAAAATGCAAAGTACTCTATGAATACTA
Organism: Cupressus sempervirens; assembly: GCA_028749045.1. Taxonomy (NCBI): domain Eukaryota; kingdom Viridiplantae; phylum Streptophyta; class Pinopsida; order Cupressales; family Cupressaceae; genus Cupressus; species Cupressus sempervirens. The sequence continues at coordinate 302,089,788 of CM053787.1, read as the reverse complement.
ATTTATTTCTTTATTGCTCCTGAAGGAGAGTAATTTATATTTCCTATGTGAATATATTTTTTGACACAAAAGAAGACTTATGAGAACATCAATGACAAGCTTTCCCTAATGATGAGGAGTGAAAAGTACACTTTGGGCTAAAATTCTATGCTACATTCATCAAGGTCTTCAAAAGGTATGCTTTCATATATCTTCATCTATTGAGTTTCATACCAGTGACCTCTTGCATGCTACTTATATGTAGAAAATGCTACTTTAGGACCTCTAAATCATTCAAATTGAGGTAATAATGGGTATGATTATAGCAATGTGGGTTTAATCAAAATGAAATCCCAAATACGATATTATATTCGATAATTCAGATTGCTATGATACATATACATGTTATCCATCCTGAATACCATCTTGGTTTCAATTTAATGAACCAAACATAGAAGATGTATCTTCCCACTCATCTTCTAGGTTAATCAAATAGGAAAAACTATTTTTTCAAAACCTGATTTTGACAAAACCTAGTTTTGAATCAAAACTTAGTTTCACTAATTATACAAACAAAATAGACTCTTAGAGTTTCTACAATTCAAGAGTTGATATGTACACCTGGTAATGATTTGACATTGGATAGTCTAGTTGGTAAACTTATTGCATTTGAATTGTCAAATTTTGATAACTATTCTCTTTCTAGTGTTGAATATGCTTTTAAGGCTCAACTTACCCTTGATGGATCTAAGAGAAAGAAGAAGAGTAGACATGTGAAAATTGAAAGTCAATCTGATGATGATCTTGATGAAATTGAAGCACTATTGGCTAGAAGAATACGAAGAGAAAAAGACAAATACAAAGGTAAACTTCCTATTATCTATTTTAAATGTAATAAAGTTGGTCATTTTGCTGTAGGGTATCCTAAAAAAGATGAGAAGGATGAAAGGAAAGACTTCAAGTACCAAGGAAGGAGAGACAATAGAGACAATAGTGGTAACAAAGACTACATAGATAAAGGTAAGAAAGATTGCTACATTTCTAAAGAAGATGTTTCTGATAGTAATTTTGATCATTATGATGAGGATGTTGTTTATGTTGCAATGAAAGATGATTTTGATGAAGATGAGAAAACTATATTTATTTCACATGTGAGTTGAGAATGATAAATGGATAATTGATATTGATTTCTCATATCATATGATTGGTGATACAAGTGAGTTTGAGAAGTTAGACCATTATAATGGAAGTTGTGTTAGGTTTGGGAATGATGTATCATGTTGTGTGAAAGGTAAAGGATCAATTATACTGAATGATAAGATTAGATGTGACAATGCATATTGGGTTGATGGCATAGTTGAACAGTTTAAGCTACTGAGTTGAATTCCAAAATGAGAAGGCAAATATCTATGATGCTATTGGAGAACTCATTGGAAGTGGAGAGAAAACAAGAGGTAACTTTTTCTATCTAGACCTATCTAAAGATACTTATCTATTTGCACAATTTGAGGATATTTGGTTATGACATAAGAGGTTATGTCATGTGAATTTTGATAATTTGGTAAGCATTAGTGAGATAAAAAGAGTTAGAGGATTACCAAGATTGAGAAAACTTGATAAGGTGTGTGCAAACAATGTCAAATGGGTAAATTGACAAAATCTAGTTTCAAGAGAAAGATTTATTGTTTTGATGATAGTTTGGAGTTGGTTCACATTGATTTATCTAGTCCTATTGAAGTGCAAAGCTATTATGGTGACACATATTTCATTCGATTTGTTGATGATTTTTCTAGAATGATGATTGTGATGTTTCTTAAAGAAAAATCTAATGCATTTCAAATGTTTAAGTGGTATTGGGATAGAGTTGAAAAAGAAACATGAAAGAGTCTAAATTTTTTAATATAAGATAGAGAAGATGAATTCATATGAGTGCACCTAGAAATCCACCACAGAATGGTATAGCTGAAAGAAGGAATAGATCAATCATGGACTATGCAATGAAATTGATGATGGAGAAGAATGTTTCACAAAAGTACTAGAGAGAAGTAGTAAGTATTGCTGTCTATACTTTGAATCAAGTTCAAGTGAAGAAAGATACAAACAAAACACCTTTTGAAAATTGGTATGGCTATTCATTTAATGTGAATTATTTCAAAGTTTTTGGAAGCAAGTGTTACATATTGAAAGATGTAAGAAAAGGAAAACTTGATGCAAAGAATGATGTGTTGAAAATAATTGGTTAATTGTGTATTGTCTTTGATGTTATACAAAATGTAATATATTTACAAATTAGTGTATGCCAAGCTCACTTGGGCATTGAAGATAGTTTCCTATATTTGCTAAGCATTCTAGAGTTTTCCAAGTTTAGAAGATAGTGTCCACTGAGTTCACTTGAGCAACAAAGAGAAGATCATAGAAGTTGAGTGTTAACCGAGCTCACTCGATTAATGAAGGAAAATTTGGATGGAACCAGTGTTAATTGAAATCACTTGGTTACTAAAGGAACTTTGTGAAAATTCAATGTTAACTAAGTTCACTTAGTTAACACTAAAATTCATTTCTGAGTTAGTGTCTATTGAGTAGGGTCAGATAATGAAAGATTTTCTTGTTTTGGCATATTGAATTCAATAGTTTCTTTTGTTGGTTCTAACCGATTGAGGAGATGTATATTAAATATTCTAAGGTGTATTCAAGCTAACTTGACAAATTGTATGATATAAATATAAGGTCAAGTTGAGAATTGAATGTATGCAAGTGGATAGAAGATTTGAAGATGGCTAGAGGAAGCAAATTAGAAGGATAAGCAAAATATCCTTGTGGAGATGTAAAGATACATTCGATCAGAAAGGATCAAGTATACAAGCCATAATTCAGATCTATAATCAATAATTTAGTTGCATTAGAAATTAGGTCATCTCATTGTTACTCTCTAGCCATTGTAGTAGTGATCTAAATCTCTTAACAGAGTTGGCTTAACAACTGTTTGTAAATCCTCTAACAAGGTGGCATTTCTAGATTGAAGTGTCTAAAGACCTCTAACAAGGAAACTCCTAATAGGGTGATTAAATCCTCTAATAGGGTTACACCTAATAATGTTTTTTGTAACCTTTAACAGGGTTGGATCCTAACAGGGCTCACTTCAAAAGAGTGAAAATCAGTAACTAGTTGTAATTGGTGGTTTTTCCCAAATTGGGTTTCCACGTTAAAATCTTGGTGTCACTTGTGTTCATGCTATTTCTTTTATGTGTATGCAACTAAATTAAGAAAGGTTAATAATAGTTACTATCTTAAGTTTTTGATTTTTTGAGTTACAGTTGCTATTTCAGTGCTTGTTGAGTTACAACATTCACTAGTGTAAATCAAGTGCCTATGTGTTTACCAAGCATCAATATTTTTCAGTGAAGCTTATGTTATGTACTAACATCTAAGGGATTTGGGATTTGTTTTAGTGGTAACTGATTCACCCCTCCCCTGTTAGTTACTCTTCTTATATTTCCAACAATTGGTATCAAAGCTTCTTGGTGATTGTAGAGAAAGATTTCAAGGACCTAAGCTAAAGATCAGGATGTCTTACAGAAGAGAGATTCCTAAGCTGAACAAAGATAACTTCTAGGTGTGACAAGAACTTATGAAGTTGCACTTGGAAACCATTAGTGATTTAGGTTTGAAATACTTGGAAAATGCTTACAAGGATCTTATTAGAACATTGACTGTGGTCTAAATTGCTGAAAAGAAAAATCATAACATCCTGATGATTAACATTGCATCATCTCTTAACTGTGACAAGTTTGATGAAGTCAAAGGATGTGCTACTACTAATGACATGTGGACCAAATTGAAGGATATCGATGGAGGTGATAATAACATAAAATGAGCCAAGGCAGAAAGCTTGAGAGGTCAATTTGATCAAATGAAAATGAGAGAGGATGAAAACATTGCAAAATATGTTGAGAGAATCAAAGCCAATGTCAGTGCTATAAAAGCCTCTGGAGGAACAATTGAAGATATGACAGTGGTAAGAAAGGTACTTAAAACTCTTCTTCCTATCTATTCAATAGAATGTCTTCTATTCAAGAAATGAGATGTGATCCAAATAACAAGATAAATTTGGATGCTCTAGTTGGAAGATTGACTACATTTGAACTAGATAACTATGATAATTATACTCATAGTTCTAGAAATCTTGAGTCTGCATTTGAAGCCAAGGTATCACTCAAGAATAAAGCTAAAAAATCTAAAAGAAAACAATTTGAAAGTGAAGAGGAAGACAATTCTGATGGTGATCTTGAAGCCATGGAGACATTGCTTGCAAGAAGGTATCCCAAAGGAAAAAAAAATTTATAAATGTAAAAGTCCTTTAATTTGTTTCTCTTGTGAAGAAGTTAGACACATTATTGCAAGATACCAAAACAAAGAAGACAAATATGAAAAGAAGAATAACAAGTACAAATGAAAGAAGAATTTCAAGAACTTCAAGGACTAAAAGGACAAAGATAAGAAATCTTGTTTTATGGCTAAAGTTTCAAATAGTAGTGAAGATGATTCTGATGAAGAAGAAGATAAAATGACACTTATCTCTCATGTTAGCAAAAATGATACATGGATTATTGATAGTGGTTTCTCACATCATATGAATAGTGAAAAAAAAAAGTTTGAACATATGGAACATTATGATGGTGGAAGTGTGAGATTTGGGAAACAATGAACCATGTTACATAAAGGGAAACAATTGTATCTCACTAACCAAGAACTTAGATGTGATAATCCTTATTGGGTTGGAGGATTAAAGCATAATCTACTGAGTGTGGCACAATTGAACAACATTGGATTTAAGGTAGAATCCATGAATGGGAAGGAAAAGCTACTAGATGGGAAAGGAAATCTGGTTGGGTCTAGTAAAAAAACAAAAGGTAACCTATTATACCTCAGTGAAAGTTCATGTTTTATTGCTCAAGTAGAAGACAATTGGTTATGGAATAAAAGGCCATGTCATATGAACTTTTATAATCTAATCAAGATAAGAAAGAACAAAAGAGTGAGAGGTATTCCTAGTCTGAGGAAACCTGACATGGGCCTATGCAAAAATTGTCAAATTGGTAAGATGGGAAAGACAAGTTTCAAAATCAAGAACTATCATTTTAAAGAAGTCTTGGAGCTAGTTCATACAGACTTATGTGGACCTATTGGAATAGAAAGCTATAGTGGAGATACGTATCTTATTCTTTTTGTTGATGATTATTCTAAAATGATGACTATAATGTATTTGAAAGATAAGTTTGAAGCATTTTAAAATTTTAAGTGGTATTTGGAAAGAGTAGAGAAAGAAACTAGAAAGAAGATAAAGTGTTTGAGGTCAGACAGAGGTGGTGAATTCATTACCAATGAGTTCAATGAATTATGCATTGAAAAGGAATTAAGAAACAAGCATCAGCCCCTAGTACACCACAATAGAATGGTATAGATGAAAGAAGGAATAGATCCATCATGGATTGTGCAAGAACTTTGATGATAGAAAAGAGTGTTGCAATCAAATACTGGAAGGATGTAATTAGTATTGCAATGCATAACTTGAATAGAGTATAGCTAAAGAAAGACTCAAATCAAACTCCTTATGAACTGTGGTATGGCTAAAAACCTAATGTAAGTTACTTGAAAGTATTTGGTAGCAAATTTTATATTATGAAAGAGTCTAGGAAAGGTAATTTTGATGTCAAAAGTGACGAAGGAATATTACTAGGATACTCCTATAGAAGTAAAGCATATAAATGTTTGAACTTATCAACTCATAAGATCAGAGAAAGTGCACATGTAAGAATTGACTAGTTTGCAGAAAAGAGTGAAGAAGAGAGTGACAAAGAAACCAAGGATTACAATTTTTTTGTCTACTATGAACCTTATACATTGCCAAATCCAATTGGAAGTCAATAGACTTCACCTCCTTAGTCCCCAAAATCTCCAAAGGCTACTAAGTTGCAACTAGTACAACTTGAGTCACAGTTTGGAGGACCCAAGTCACAATCAAATGCTACCAAGCTATTGCTAGAGCAAACCAAGTCTGATGGACTCGAGTCACAGATAGTGGGCTCAAGATTAATACATAAGATTATGGAGAGGCTAGTGGAACAAGTTCTAAATTCAAAGTACCTGTGTTAGCAAGATATGTCAAAAGGCACCATGCACCTAATCAAATCATTAGAGACAATTCAGATGGAATAATGACAAAAAACAAATTGAAAGGTACATGTTTTCTTACTAAATTTGAACCTAGATCAGTGAAAGATGCTTTGGATAATGAAAGTTGGATTGAAGCTATGAATGAAGAGATAGAAAAAATAGAGAGGAATAAGACTTGGACTCTTGTTCCTAGACACAAGGATAAAAAGGTAATTGGCACAAAGTGAGTTTTCAAAAATAAGCTAAATGAAGATGGAGAAGTTTCCAAAAATAAAGAAAGGTTAGTATGCAAAGGCTATTCTCAAGTAGAAGGTATTGATTATGGTGAAATTTTTTCTCTTGTCTACATAGAACAACCTAAAGGTTTTGTGGATCCTAGCAAAAAGGATATGGTCTATAAATTGCTCAAAGCATTGTATGGTCTCAAGCAAGCTCCCAGAGCATGGTACGAAAGACTTCACAACTACTTGATAAATATTGGTTTTCAAAGAATAAATGATAATAGTAGCCTATATATCAAAGAAGGACTAGAAAAAAGGATTGTGTTGGCTATAATTTTTGTGGATGACACATTATTTAGTAGAAATGATGAATTATGCAAAGCCTTTTTAGAAGAGATGAGTAAAGAATTTTAGATGTCCATGTTTGAAGAGATAGAATTCTTTTTTGGATTGCAATTCAACAGAAGAAATATGGTATCTACATTACTCAATCCAAATATATCAAGGAGATACTAAAGAAGTTTGGAATGGAGGATTTAAGACTTGTTGGAACACCTATGTCTACTAGACATTAGCTTTCCAAAAACTATGATTCCAAGGAGGTAGATACGACCATATATAGATCAATGATTGGAAAACTACAATATGTATTGCATAGGAGGCCTGATATTGCATTAGTAGTTGGTATAGTGGCAAGATTCTCAGAAAATCCTAAAGAAAACTAGATAATGGAAATCAAGAGAATCATGAGGTATCTAAAAGATACTGAAGATTATGGATTATGGTACAAGAATGGAGGCAGTTTGGATTTGAAAGAATTCATGGAATTTGATTGGAGAAGAAGTGTTGATGGCAGGAAGAGCACCAATGGTAGAGTGTTCTTTCTTGGTAAAAGATTAGTATCTTGGACAAGCAAGAAAAATAATTATAATTCTTCGTCTACAGCTAAGGTAGAGTATGTGTTAGCAACAATTAATTTCTCCAATATTTGGTTCAAACAACTATTGGTAGGTATGAAGATAGAAATCAAGGATCTAATGGTTATCTTCTATGATAACACTAGTGCAATTAATATATCAAAGAACCCTCTGATGCATACCAAAACTAAGCACATTGCTATAAAATATCATTTTCTAAAAGAATTGGTTAAAGATAAAGAGGTAAGATTGGAATATGTGAATATTAAACAAAAAATATGAATTATTTCAAAGTTTGGTATGGCTATGCACCTAATGTGAATTATTTTAAAGAACTTTGGTATGACTATTCACCTAATGTGAAATATTTCATAGTTTTTGGAAGCAAGTGTTACATATTGAAAGATGCAAGAAAAGAAAAACTTGATGCAAAGAGTGATGAAGGTATGTTCATAGGATATTCCACTAAAAGAAAAGCTTATAAGTGTTTGAATTCTAACACTAAAAAATTTGTAGAAAGTGCAAATCTTAGAGTTGATGAATTTATAGAAATTAATGAAGAAGAATGCAAGCAATAACCTGAAGACTACAAAATTTTTGCCTACATTTATGAAGGTGAACCTAGCACCTTATCTGAACCAAAGAAGGAGGTTGTTGAGTATTAGCAACCAGACACTTCTGAGGTTTAACAAAAGAGTTTTTCCAAGCATCAATAGACTATCAAGCATCAATCTATAGGAGTCAAGTTACAGATAGAGACCACTGACCATTAGATAGAGGAAGCTAAGTTGCAACCATAAATACTTGATAAAGAAGAACATCTAGAACCAAGTGAACTATAGAAAGAAGAAAGAAGTTATGAACCTATCCCAAAAAAGTATGCAAGAAGACATCGTACACAAAATCAAATCATTGGAGACAAAGATTCAAGAGTCATGACAGGAAGAAGACTGAAGAATGATACATGTTTATCATGTGCTTTTGAGACCAAATTATTCAAAGATTCATTGGAGAATGAATATGGGATAGGAGCAATGAATAAAGAGATTGAGAAAATTGAGAAGAACAAAAATTGGACATTGGTACCCATACCAAAGGATAATAATGTGATTGGAACTAAGTGGGTTTTTAGATGTTAGATGAATGAGAAAGGTGAAGTCACAAGGAACAAGGTAATATTAGTTTGTAAGGGATATGCACAAGAAGAATGAATTGAATAAAATGATACTTTTCCCCTTGTTTCAAGGTTGGAAGGAGTAAGAACTTTTCTTTCATATTCTACTTACAAAGGATTCAAAGTATACCAATGCATACCGAATCTGCATTTTTGAATGGAAGCTTGGAGGAAGAAGTCTACATTGAACAACCTGAAGGATCTATTGAACCAAGCAAAAGGAATATGACATGTAAGCTACACAATTATTAATATGGTTTGAAACAAGCCACTAGAGAATGGTTTGAAAGGTTAGACACTTATTTAGTGAAAATTGGTTTTGCAAGAACTAATGCCAATAGAAATCTGTACTTGATAAGTGGATTTGAAATTAAGATATTGCTAGATGAATTTTTTGTTGATGATATCAAATTTGGAGGAAAATATTCTATGTATAATTCATTTACTAATGAAATGAAGAAGGAAAATGAGATGTCAATATTTGGAGAGATAAAATTATTTGTTGGATTATAAGTCTATCAAATTAAACGTGGCATATAAACTACACAATCAAAGTTTATCAAGGAGATATTGAAGACTTTTGGAATAGAAGACACAAGGCCAGTTGGAACACCTATATAGTTACTGGTCATAAAATGTCAAAGAATGATGATTCAAATACATGTTAATGATTGAAAAATTCCAATATGTGGTACATAATAGACCAGGCATTGCATTAGTAGTTGGAATTTTTGCTAGATTCTCTACTAATCCTAGAGAAAATCACATGATGGTTGTGAAAAGGATACATTGATATTTGAAAGGAATAGAAGACTATGGATTATGGTACAAGAAGAAAGACAAGTTTTAACTAATGTAGATTGGGATAAAAATGTTGATGATAGAAAGAGTACACATAATTAATCTATAATAGAGGTCGAGTTTGTTGATGCAGTAATTAATTGTTCTAATATTTAATGGATCAATCAATTGTTGAAAGGTATGAAGGAATGAAGTACTAAACCTATTGTTATTTATTGTGATAATACAAGTTCTATAAAAATATCAAAGAATCTTATGATGCACACAAAGACTAAACATATTAAGATCAAGTATCATTACTTGAGAGAGATGGTATAAGATAAAGAAGTGAGATTGGAATATGTGAGTACAAAGGAATAGATAGATGACATATCAAAAAAGGCACTACCTAACGATGCTTTTGAGTATCTAAGAGGTAAGTTAGGGGTCATTCCCCTACTTGAAGCAAACTGATAAGAGATGCACTATCACATCAATTGTTATGATCATAATATCTTACAAATTGATGTAGGAGGTCGCACTTTAGGATTTGCCTAAATATTGTGAAAGGATGGACTCAAGCATAGAGAAAATGAGACTATAAGGAGTCAAGGAAATCAAGTGGAAGTGATATTTTTCCACCAGCCAGAGCAGTGACATGAAGATGTTATGTGTGCTAGAGAAAAGAGAAGAGATGCATGTGAATGGTTGATGTCTTTGGCATTGTTGTCTAAGAGGGAGAATATGTTCAAGTTACCATAAATGCTACATATATAGAGGGAGAAGTTATGTAGTTATCATTCCTATTTGTATGAGGGAGACAAATGTTTATATAGGTATTATCTATCAAATATTAGAGGAAGAAGTTTAATTACAACAAGAGATACATAATTGGTATCATAGAGGGAGAATCGAGAGACTGTATGAATGAGAATCAAAATGAATCTAAGAAAGAGAAAACATACATAGAGGGAGCTGATAGTACAAGTTTAGACAAGCCATAATGAAGATTTTTCAATTGCATGGCAACTATATTTGTTTCCATCAATGATAAAGAGGAAGATTGTCGGTAACTACAATTGCAATAATTATTACATTTTCATTGATGTTAAACCTATTGGAGAGACATTTACTAATAGTGTAGAGTGAAATATTATTTGATTGATGAAGAAGATATGAAAAGAGGAGATAGCAAGGTGAGCTAGTCAAGATATTGAGAAGAGAAGCTGAGTATCATGAAATTACAATGGGAACTTGATTAGTTAGTCATTGACAAGATAATATGTTGTTTAATCATTACATGAAGAAAAGAAGACAAGTGAAATGATGAATGAGTGAAATGACAAGGAGTTGAGTATAAATCTAAGCTTGATCGAGTACCAATTTTGGTCGATCAATGAAGGAGATGAAACAAAAGATTAAGGAACTTAAGAAGAATCTAAACAAACAATATAAGCCAAGTGATAGTTATGGCCGTGCAAGTTGATGTTAGTATTGATTGAATATCGATAATGACTAAGCAAGACAAAACAACGTATATTGAGCTACATAATGATGATCGAGCATAAGAAAATAATGATTGCCAAGTGATAACAAAAGTTATAGTTTGTGAAAGAATAGAGCTTAAGGCCAACACAGTTGGATTTTTGAAATTAATTAAAATGTGTGGTAATAAGGATTGATGATCTAGCATATTTAATACATGATGAGAGTTTGTTAATCGATCTATGGAAATGATTTTATTAGAAGTTTCTAGAAGTTTCAAGAGAGGAGAAGGAGAACAAAACAATGGAATGATTCAATGAGTCTAACCTAACCCTAAGATCTATGGTGATGTTTAAGTGACAAAAGATCAAAATTAGTTATTTAAGGAGTTATAAGAGATACTTTCAAAGGTTGGTTCATTGTTCATTGATGATCTTAAGGAGAACCTATGAAGAACAAAGTAGAAAAGAAGAAGTGAAGTGTGATTTCTTGAAGAGGTTCCAAGCATATTAGTGACATACATGAAAATGAAGCCAACACAATGAACCAATAGACAAGCAAATGGAGATCTAAATTCGCAAAATGAGTTGTGTTTTATAGATCAAATCTATTATTACTTTCTAACCATTGTCCAAGTCAAAATCCTTTAATCAAGGTGATATTCTAATGGAATGATCCTAATGCTGGAAATGTGAGGTAGGCAAGGTTACTAGGGGGGGGGGGAGGTGGTGGGGGTGAATTAGGAACCAATAAAACTTCAACTTATTTCACCAATTAATCCTTCATATAATATTTTGATCTAATTTCATGCATGAAAGAATGAAAGCAGTAAACTATTCATAACACTTTGACACAAGATATGGTGACCCATAAACCTTCCAAGTAGAAAGTAAAACTAGGGTGGGCATGATACCCACAAGCTTTAGTACTATAGTATAAAGTTGGCCAATTAAGGCTTACGATTGATCACTTCTAATGATTTTTCCTATTAGGAGTAATGAGGACTGCTAGGTCCACCTTGTGAAAGGATTTTCAAAACATATAATGAAGTATACACTCGGTAAAGAGATTTTTCAAAGATTGTTAAGTCTACCTGGTTAAAGGATTTAGCTAATACACCTATTAGGATGAACCAGTGGCTGATCTCTGATCTACAATTCTAATTTGCTGGTTGAGATATCTTTCAAATGTAATGATCACCTTACTATGATAGATAAATCTTTTCTATCCCTTATACTTCTCATAGCCTTTACTATTTGCACTCTGACTCTCTATACTCACATCATACTTCTTTTTCATTTTTGGATGTGATACAATACATTACATATATACCAATCCAAAACATAATTCATCAAAGTTAACTACAACATAGGCTCCCATCAAGATCACAAAGTTAGCTGAACTGTTGGCAATTGAGTCATAAAGACAAACTTGGTGAGGTTTTGATACTTGGCAACCATTGCCAACACTCAACATCATCATGCTCTCGATAGACATAGAATCTTGGTTTATACTAATCAATTTCAAATAGCCTAAACTCGACCATCAATTGTGACTCAGTGAACACTATGAAACTCAGCATATAAACTAAATCACTTAATTGACCTTGCATGGATCAATCAATACTAGCACTGCAAGCTCAGTATAAACTAAATCAATTAGTTGACACTCCTTGGCTTGGTCAACACTAGATTCACATCACTGACATTATGAACTAGAGAACACAATTGACACAGTGCAACTTAGTTAATACTTTGAAGCTTGGTTAACACTATCACTGATCAAGGCAGTAGATACTACTCAGTGTAAATTGAATGTGGATTCTAAAATTCAGTAACAAATGTAGAACTCAATAATACCTAGATTACTCGATTAACACTGCAAACTACTAGATAAGCTTGGTAGCAACTTAACCAATTGACTAAGTGTGCATCACTAATAAACAAATGTTGACCTTAATTCCAACAATCACCCCCTTTGACATTAACTTGACAAAAACACTTATCAATCCAAAACTGAATACTCAAAATTTTTAGGTCAAAATATTCCTTTTATCTCCATCATGTGTCTTCAACTCAATAATATACCTTATTTTTGAGATTTTCAAAATTTCTTCTATAAAAGATGTTTTCTAAATATTTCTACATGTATTTGTATAATATTATGCTGCTCCCCCATACATATATCACATATATACCTTATATTATACTTACTTCTCCCTTATATATATATATATATATATATATACTTCCCTTTTTTGACATAAATGCCAAAGGTGAATGCTACATGGTAATACCAAAATGTGACAAGAAATCATAATGTACCTTCAAAATCAATGCCATTGTATTGTCCCAATTTTCTTGGAACACCTTGCTTGCATGACATGCAATTTGTACCTCTACTGATAACTCCATCATGTGATAAACTATGGAGAAGTTATTGTCATGGATGAGAGTTTTGGCATGTGCAATGTGTTTTTGCAATGCATACTTGTTTGGAAGAATCATGCCTTATATGTCTACACGCATGGACCGAATCTCAACTTCTTCCCTTAATAACTCTACTTACAAATTTGTCAAAAATTTGATCTTTGAGTAGTGAGCAGAACTATAGCTCAGATCAAGTGACAATTGATGTACACTTGCCTTTAGGTCTTCATCTATCTTAGATAATTTTTCTTTGATTCCTTGGGTGAAGATAAATGTATCACACAACTTACTAAATAATGAAGTTATATTATTTGTAGATGTCTCCAATGAATTGAGAGTAGTAGACAATTCTACTTGATTGATTGTAATTTTATGCTCTACTTGTTCCAATACCTTGTTCTCAAATTTTCTCTCTACTCTTTGTAGAAACTTTTCTTTTCCATTCAGATATTCATTGAATTTCTAAACAAACTTTACTAATTGATCCAAAATAGGTTGTGTACTATCAACCTCAATGCATCCATAAGTATGTTCTTTACATCTTCAAGTACTTGGATTTCCTTGCTCTTCTCTTCTCTGAGCTTCTATTTCTTAGCTCTCTTTTGCAATAGTTCACCCATGATGTTCATTTGATCAAAGATTCAAAGTAGAGATATCCCAGTTCAGGATAATAATACCCTCATCAAGATCTATATCTTCTTCTTTACCCTTATCCTTAATTGAAACTTTAGTACTTGGTTGAGGCTTGATCTCAACTGTCCTTGTACTAACTAAATGTGGAATAGAAAAAATAGTAGAAATTGAGGGGCTATCAAAAAAGTATATATTGCACTGACAGTATAAATACCTTGTTGTTGCATTACTAAATCTGATGATGATGGAGGCATTAGTTTCTTGGTAGATGAAGTGATAATCACTTCAGTCAATATGGTACTTAGTTGAACAGGTGCAAAGATTGGTTGGGTGCATGGTGTTGTAGTAGTTTCCACAACCAACTTGGAAGAAGCTTTCTCTAAGCTTCATGGCATTAAATCTTTGCTCAAAAAGTAAGGAAATGAGGCCTTTATTGCTATTGTAATATTCTTTAGGTTAGTTTCTTCAATACTCTAAATCTCAAGGAGATTCTCCTATGTAACTTCCTATTCTTCCTCCTCATTATCCATATTTACATCTTCATCATCATCATTTGTATCATTTTGCATGTTATCTTCATCATCTTTGTCACTAACATTAACAACAAAATCACTCAATTGATGCAGGTTGTAAATGTTCTTCCATATGGTAGTAGTATTTTTTACCATAGATTTTATATCTTTCATTAGTACAAGACGTGTTGAATTTAAGAGTGAGCTTCTCTTCATTCTTCTTCAAAGATTCTTTCACCTCTTTTTCATTAAGACTCGACATGAGTTTCCTCAGAGTCTATTCAAACATGTCTTTTGTCATCTTCTTAGCATTCTCCCATCTAGGTTTGACTTCTTGTAAAAGCTCCTTAGGAATTTGCTAAGCAAGTTGATTAGGTGAGTACTTCCACTTATGCAATTTTTTCATCATCATATCCTCAATCTGCTTCTTCTCATCTACATTCCTGGTTTCATATATGAGATATTTGAAATTTTCCATTTCAGCTCCTACTTCTATTTCTTTTAATTTTTCCTAAAATGTAGGTGGAGGCTTCTTGAAAATAATTTCCTTGACATCCTCCTCACCCAAATTCAATTTCTTTCTAGATTTTGGTGCTCTTCTTGTGAATAAAAAAATGGATGACTTGGTAGGTTAGGTTATGATAACCTTACCCTTCTTCCTTAGACTTTTTCTCTTCAACTTCATCCTCTACTTCTTCTTCTTCCACATCATCTCCTTTTCCCTCTATCAGGAGGAGAGTAGAACTTGCTTGCCTTAGTTTTGCTATCTTCTTCTTTCCTTTGTTAATTGCTTGAGGAAGCTTAATTTTAAGTTCTATCCTTTCCTTGGCTTCTTTATAAGTACCAAAATATGTGGCCTTGGGATCTATAGGTTCATTCAGTAGTGCCTTAATGATATCTTTTGTGTCATCAACGTTAACCTCATAGTTTAGAGGCTTAACCCACACTATTCTAGGTCTGATTGCTTGAATTTACACTTTGTCATAGTCTACAATCAGACAAATATTATCCTTGTAATCTTCTACAAGTTTCTTTGGTATCCTATATCTGCTATTCATCTTTTCTTTAAATGAATCAAAATAGTTGTCCATGATACTAACAAAATTTTCACCCATCTCTACTATATATTCATTAATCTAATATAACACTGGTACATCTTTTCTCCATATGACTGAGCCTTTAGAAGGGACAAATTTTTGCACATAGAAAAATAAACAAGTTAAGAGTGAACCAAACTTACATAGATTGTTTTTGGAAGTTCTGATTCTCTCCATGTTCTTGTTGAACTGATTCAACATTAACTCAACATGGTCGAAGGACATGTTTTTCTTCACTACATTGAGAGCAAGATCAATTTCCTCACATGATACACTATTGAGATGAATGGAGCAATAGATCTTATGAGTGATCACATGAATTTAAAATTTCAATTAGATGTCTATTACACTACTGATCTTCATTCCTCTTCTATCCCACTTGGAAAGAGTCTTGTTTTCTAGTTCTACCCAACTTAGGGTTTTGGTAGTCTTGGATTTGTTCAACATTAGATGCCTTGTGATTCTATGAATAATTTTCTTAATGATTTGAATAGGCTACTCCAGCCATAATTACCCATTGTGTACATAGCTAAGGATAAACCTTATCCATTTAATTTGAAAGTCTTGAGGCATATGTGGAATGTGTGTTAAACCCTTGGTCTCTAAATGTTGATGCTCAGGTTTTAACACACCATTTACATATAACTTCTTCAGAGTCTCATCCATTTCTAGGGTTTCAAATTCTTGTATCAAATAGTAAAAATATGAATGGATATCGCTAATGAGTAATACCTTGGGCAAAATATATGATTGAGCTCTAGTTGGGTCAAGTGCTTCTGTAATTGCTAGACTCAATTTGAAGTCTGGTGCCTTCTAATTGAATCCTTGAACCAACATCCTTTCCTAGTTTTGTTGCTGGAAGATGCCATGCACAGTAGGGTTTATGAAAACATAAAAATCTTCAAAAAAAAACACATAGATTTCTTAGAAGCATAGAAATTTCTCTTTGAAAATAGCTCTTCAAAGATTCATGGTGAAAAATAAATTTGATATCATTCTTTCTAACAAGTTTTCACTTTTCAAACACCATAAATGCTTCGTATGTTCACTCATTCAATGATAGACTATCTTCTACTCAATTCAACCTTAATGCTTAATAGAGTCATTCATAGCTAGGTGTCCACACAATGTTTTAATGTATCCTAACCTTGCTCAGCAAGGTCTTGCAACCTAACCTAGCTCAACATTGTCTTGAATTTTTGCAATCACTAGGTGATCCCTTTGCATCTTGAATCTTGATATGGATATCTTCTTCTTGCTAGCTAGAACTAATGTGAGATGTCTACTTCAAAGTCTTAGTTCCAGTCATTCCATAAGGAATTCAAGTTGAGATGCTTGAGTCACCCAACTCTCAAGTGGCATCTTCTTCATGACTCAGACTTCCATTCTTAGAACATTTCTTTCTTTTCACCTTCAATCCTTCTAGTGTTCATACAATTGTTGGAAAGGTGTCCAAGTTCTGTACAAATAAAACATCTTCTAGTGGTGTCTCTTTTCCTCATGTGATGTTTCACACAATTTTCTCCAATGTGCCCAAATTCTCCACAGTAGTGGCATCTACACCATGTGTTATAGCCTCATCCAAATATAGCTATCAAAATATGTTATGCTAGATTCAATATCTTAGTTTTGTATTAAGAAGATTTGTGTCCTTCTTTCTTGCAATTGTGACATTTACCTTCAAACTTAGGTTTCTACTTGCATTCACTTGCTCTATGACCATGATTATTGCAACTGTAACACTTTCCATTGAATATTTGTTTATCATTACTCCAACATTTGTTTGATGTATGACCTAACTTACCACAATGATTGTAAGTAGGTCTTTGATTCTTTTGAGCTCCTTGCTTGGATGATTCACCTTCTTTAGTGTATCTTATTCCTGCTTTGACTTTCTATTTGTATTGACTTTGCTCATTCAAGTGATTCATGCTTTCTTGAGATTTCATCATCCTCTCATTGGTTTGCTTCTCATTTTTTTGATCATTCTGTGATATTTCATTTTTAGAGCTTAGATTCATGATTTCTTTATTTGCATTAGTGAGTTAATCAATGAAGTCTTCTTGCTAAAGGGATAGATGTTGAATTTCATTGTTCTTTTCTTCTATCTCTTCTTTGGCTTTGTCTTTTTCATCCATGACTTCACATAATATTACTAACTGGATTTCTTGTTCTCTTTTTATTTTTCTAACTTCTTCTTGAAGATTGGAATTCTTTTCAAGTAGATATTTAGTTACTTCATTAGCTTCATCTAAATTTCTTTCAAGACATATATCTTCAATTCTTTCTTCAGTGTAGAGATTTTCATTCATTTGTATTGCAAGATCTTTTCTTCTTTTCAATGATTGAGAGAGTTTCTCCTTTGCTTTCTTCAGTTTCCCAATAGCCAATTCAAGATCCAACTTTTCATTGTCAATAACCTTATCTAACTTGTACACCTCCATTACCTCTCATAGTTGCTCAAGCTACTAAAATTCTTCTCTAAAACCACAATTCTCTAATACCAATTGTTGGAAATGTGAGGTAGGCAAGGTTACTAAGGGGAGGGGGGGGTGGTGGTGAATTAGGAACCAATAAAACTTCAACTTGTTTCACCAATTAATCCTTCATATAATATTATGATCTAATTGCATGCATGAAAGAATGAAAGCAATAAAACATACATAACACTTTGACACAATATATGGTGACCCAAAAACCTTCCAAATAGAAAGTATAACTGAGGTGGGGATGATACCCACAAGCTTTAGTACTATAGTATAAAATTTGCTGATTAAGGCTTATAATTGATCACTTCTGATGATTTTCCTTGTTAGGAGCAATGAGGATTGCTAGGTCCACCTTGTGAAAGGATTTACAAAACATACAATGAAGTATGCACTTGGTAAAGAGATTTGTCAAAGATTGTTAAGTCTACCCGGCTAAAGGATTTAGCTGATACACCTATTAGGATGAACTAGTGGCTGATCTTTGATCTAGAACTCTGATTTTCTGATTGAGATATCTTTGAAATGTAATAATCACCTTGCTGTGATAGATAAATCTTTTCCATCCCTTATACTACTTGTAGCCTTTACAATTCACACTTCAACTTTCTATATTTGCATCATACTTCTTCTTTTTTATTTTTGAATGTAATAAAATACATTACATATATACTAATCCAAAACATAATTCATCAATGTTGACTACAACATAGGTTTCCATCAAGATCACAAAGTTGGCACAACTACTGGCACTCAAGTTCTAAAGACAAACTCAGTGAGGTTTTGATACTTGGCAACCATTGTCAACACTTGACATCATCATGCCCTTAGTAGACATAAAATCTTGGTTCATACTAATCACTTTCAAGTAGCCTAAACTTTGTCAACACTTGTGAGTTGGTGAACACTATAAAACTCAACATATAAATTCAATCACTTGATTGACCCTGCATAGCTTGGTCAATACTAATGCTGCAAGCTCAGTATAAACTGAATCAGTTGGCTAACACTCCTTGGCTCATTTAACACTAGATTCACATCACTAACATTGTGAACTAGAGAACACTATTAACACTATGTAACTCATTTAATACTATGAAGCTCTGTTAGCACTATGACTAATCAACTCAGTAGATACTACTCGGTGTGCACTGAATGTAGATTTTGAAACTTGGTAGCAACTATAGCACTTGGTAGTACTTGGATTACTTAGTTAAAACTAAAAACTACTAGATAAGTTTGGCAACATCTTAACCAATTAACTAAGTGTGAGTCACTAATAAAAAACATTGACCTTAATGTCAACACCTAAGTCCTCTAACAAGGCCACTCCTAACAGGGTGATTAAATCCTTTGACAAGGTCACATTTAACAATGTGTTTTGTAAACTTTAACAAGATTGATTTTTAACCAGGCTCACTTCATAAGAGTGAAAAAGTGGTACTTTGTTACTTGGTGGTTTTTCCCAAATTGGGTTTCCACGTTAAATCCTGGTGTCATTTACTTGAGTGAATGTTATTTTGTGCATGTTTTTTTTTACAAGTTGTTTAATTTATTGTTAGTTGACACACATATACAAAACAAAAAGTTAAATAATGTTAAGTTGCTGATGATATGCTATACGAACTGAACTATTTAATAGGTTGATTAAGTTTTTATAAGTTGAATTGGTACATTTGGACTTGAGGATAACTAATTCACCCCCCTCTCAATTATTCTGACCATTCTAACAATTTATAATACCACATTCTTTCTTTCTAAGAGGGTCATGATAGGGGAAATAATTGGTTGTATTCTATTATATGATGACATATAGGACTAGGAATAATCACATAGACAAACCCCCCTGCCCTACTATTATAAGGAAATAAATAATGGCTTAAACCTATTAGAAAAATAGAATAGTAGAAACAAACAAGATAGAAATAATAAATAATATGTTATTCTATCTTCTTATTGTAAATAATAGATGCATATTTATACAATAGATTGACCCACCAATAATCCTAAATTATTGCTATATAGATTGCCAAAAAACTACTTCATGGTTAACAAAATACACATGAACTTGACACCTAAGTGTATATGAGAGACACATTTACAACTATAGATTGTTTAGAACTCAAAATATTTGCCACATATGTAGCACACATAATCAAATATTATTTATTCACTACAATTGGAATATTAACTTCAAAAATATCATTCACCATGATACCCTTATTCTAGTACTTTTCATCAACCTGATTATCACCCATAAAATTGTAGGGCAACCAATAATAGCCTAAGGGAGGGTCCAATCAAAAGCTGAGATGAGTTCTTATCTTTGGACGATTGAATATGAAACAGACCTTTTTGGTTTTGAATAGAAATGACCCTCCCTCTATTCACTTGGTGGTACAAATGCACCTGATTCTTGAAACCTATTCAAACAAACATAGGTGGTTGTTGATTGGCTTCTTTGGGAGATGGTTTTATTCCTTTACATCATATTATAGGCATGGATACAAATCCGAGCATTTACATTCTATTCTAGTTTAGTGAGAGGACAAATAAACCATCAATTGAGAGTCTAATAGTTAATCATTACCTACCTCCAAGACTCCCTTTTCTCTACAGTTCTGACTGATGCGATGTCTTTTCTTGAATACTACTGAATCAAACTTTAGCTTTATAGAGTGGGCGACTATAGTGTAGTGTAGTGAAGGATGCTACTCATAATTGTGGTGGGTTGTGCTCCTACTTTGTTTGGCATACCGACACTCTCTAATTCTCCTCACACTAACCCACCATTGATGCTAGATGAGGTGATTCTTCAACTACTACGAATGTAGAATCTACTACTATGGCAACAAGATTGATTATGTTATTTGTGCTTTTCCATTACACATATATATTTTAAAATTTGGGTTTTTGTATACCATTTTTTTGTTGCTATTAGTTTTATCCTCTCTTGATAAAACAAGGGTTCCCTTTTATGATATGTCATGTATTAGAGAGAATGTATAAAATGGTTATGGTTATCATGCCTCTTCTACACTTGCATATTTGAACGTGTATTCCATTGTGATAGAAAATATTCAACATTTGATAAATTCCTTTGGACTTTTAGTTTTGGTGAATTTCCTTACACTATTCCAACTTGCCACTGAGTAGAGAGAATGGGAGAAGAAGTTGTGTTATTCAATTTTACACTTGTACTTCACATTTACTTGGAATATTTTGAGGACTTCACAACAAACCCATTTTGTGGAAATGCAACAACCCATTGGATCTTTTTGGATGATATAATGTAGGGAGAGAATGAGACTTAAATTTTGAAAATTTTAAAGGAATTTAAGCTTTTATGGTAGTTAACATAACTAAGTTGGTTATGTTTTTGAATTTTGAAATTGATAATCTATTTATGCATTGTGAAATTGTTTTTAACATTTTTTTTTTCATTTAAGAATTTCACAACCTACACTCCTTTTTTACCATAAAAAAATCTTACAGTTGCTTTCTGAATTCATATGGCATTTAGTAATACTTGACAATGCAAACTTGTGACAACACAACAACCACTAAGCTAAAATAGAAATAAAGTTTAATATGAGATCATTTTTCTTGCACAATGATTTATATGAAATAGAGTGGATGCTCATTGAAACTTACTAGATCAATATGTTGTTCACATCCATTCATATTAAGTTTTAATATAGATTGAGACTTGTTCATGTTCTCATCTGCAAAATTCATTACAACTATCTTTTCTTCATTGATTTAGATTGGTGAATAAAATAAATATTTATTCTTAAACTTGAATTGTGCCTAGCTCCATATGATCAATTGTAAGGAATTACAATTTACTCAATGTTTATGTGCTTTATTTTCGTTGTACTTGTGTGTCTTTGTGTAAAAGCCCTAGTAACTTTGTTAAACAAGAATTTGTTTCAAGATTTCATAGCTACTGTTGACAATGATCTTTGGTTAAATTAGTTGACAAAATGACTACTTGTCTATTTTGTAGACTATTCTTCTCAAACTAGAACAAGCTAGGTTGCAATCTATAGAGCATAAGACTATGATACCAAACAAAGACATGGTGCTCTCATCTCCAACAAAATTTTGCATTGGCATATGAAACATAAAAAGGTATGGATACGAATTGATGAATTAGATTTAAATTCTAATAATTATAGGCTCTGATCATACTTCTAATCTTCAAAATATGTTAAACATTACTTCTTCCACAAAATTTTGTATTTTTATAATAATCATGTTTCAACAATCATAAATTTAGTTCACATGTCTTTACAATTTTAATAAAAAATTCAAGTATAAATAAATATTTGTTGTATTGCAAATAAACTCAATACAGGCTACTATTGGTTGCATTTTACCCAAAAAGATCCTAAATTTTCTACTATTAGTAGCTAAATTAAAAATTTTAAAATCCCTTGTAATATGAAATGCAAGTTTAAATTATTGTATTGTTTCTTTCGCTTCTTGTATCATTATTCAACTAGGTAAGTGCACAAAGTTGTGATACCAAAAAGATACCACTTTTTTTTTCTTTTCTAATTCGAAGCAAGTGTGATCACAAAATAGCATGATCATGGTATTGTGCAATCACACTATGGTTCAGATAGTGCAAACCATAGGCTTAGAAATTTTTCAAAATAACACGAGCACACATTGTAAATTTTCAACATTATATATTTCTACATAAAAAATATTCTAAATTTTCAAATATTGTGGGTTATAAGGGTTCTAAGGATCCCTTAGCATACATAATGGTTTGAATGGGTCAAAAGAGGTTATATATTATCCTATGATCCCTTTTGACCCATTTGATCACATAATGTGTGTCTTAAGGGGTTCTTAGACCCCTTAGCACACATATAATGGATCTAATGGGTAAAAATATAGATAGAGTACCCTATAACTCCTTTTGACCCATTTGATATCATAATGTATGTTTTAAGGGGTGTAAGGACCCATTTTCACATATGTATAATTGTTTGAATGGGTCAAAATGGGTTATATGGTAACCTACGATCCCTTTTGACCTATTTGATCATAAATGTGTTCCTTAGAGGATATCTTAGCACACATAATAGGATAAATTGACTTAAAAGGGGACATAGAGTACCCTATAACCCCTTTTAATGCATTTGATCACATAATATGTGCCTTAAGGGGTCTACAAACCCACTAGCACACATATAATGGTTTGAATGGGTTAAAAAGGGCCATAGGGTACCCCGTGACCACTTTTTACACATCCGATCACACAATGCAAGTCGTAAGGGGTCCTCAGGCCCCTTTACAAACATATAATGGATCCAGTGGGTCAAAAGAGGTCATAAGAAACTCTATGATCCCTTTTGACCCACTTTATTACATAATGTTTCCTGAAGGGGTTTGTGGACCCCTTAACACACATATAATGGTTTGATTAGGTCATAGGGTACCATACAACCCCTTTTGACCCATTCAATCACATGATATGTCTTAAGTGGTCTGAGGAACTTTTAGCACACATATAATGGTTTGAATTGGTCAAAAGGAGACATAGGGAGCCCCAAGACCCCTTTTGACCCATTGGATCATATAATGTGTGTTTTAAGGGGTTCAAGGATCCCTTAGCACACATAATATGGTTGACTGGGTCAAAAGGTGTCTTAGGTTACTCTATCAAAACTTTTGACCCATTTGATCACATAATGTGTGTCTTGAGGGGTTCTCAAACCCCTTAACACACATATAATGGATTATAATGGGTCAAAAGTTTTTACCCACTTGATAGTATAATGTGTGTCTTATAGTGTTTAAGAACATATTAGAACACACATGTTTGTTTGAATGGGTAAAAATGAATGATAGGGTATCCTATGACCTCTTTTAACCCATTTGAAAGTATAATGTATGCCTTAAGGTGTCAAAAGACCCCTTAAGACATATATAATCATTTTAATGGGTTAAAAGAGATCATAAGGTATCTTATGACCCATTTTAACCCATTAGATCATATAATGTGTCTCTTAAGTGATCCGAGGACCCCTTAACACATATAATACTATTGAATGGTCAAAAGGGATCATAGTGTTTTTTGTAGCCTCTTTTGACCCATTCAATCACATAATATTTTTCCTAAGGGGTCTAAGGACCCCTTAGCACACATAATATAATTAAAATGTTTAAAAGGAGTCAAAGGGTACCCTATGAGCCATTCAATCACATGATTTGTGTCTTAAGGGGTCCAAGGTTCCCTTAGCACACATATAC
The DNA here is from genome assembly GCA_028749045.1 of Cupressus sempervirens. Classification (NCBI taxonomy): domain Eukaryota; kingdom Viridiplantae; phylum Streptophyta; class Pinopsida; order Cupressales; family Cupressaceae; genus Cupressus; species Cupressus sempervirens. The sequence continues at coordinate 302,065,631 of CM053787.1, read as the reverse complement.
TAGTTTGAACAGGTCAAATGGTGTCTTTGGGTACCCTATTAACCCTTTTTACCCATTTGATCATATAATATGTATCTTTAGGGGTTTATGGACCCTTTAACACACATATAATGGTTCACATAAGTCAAACAGTCTCATAGGATACCCTTTGATCCTTTTGGCTTATTTAGTCACATAATGTGTGTCTTGAGGTATTTAAGGACCCCTTAGCACACATATAGTGGTTCAAATAGATCAAAAGGTGTCATAGGGTTCTCTATGACACCTTTTAACCCATTCAATTACATAATGTGTGTTTTAAGGGCCTAAGAACCCCTAAGTACATAAATAATGCTTCAAATGGGTCAAAATGAGCAATTAGGTACCCTATGCTCCCTTTTTACCCATTTGATTGCATAGTGTATTTCTTATGGGGTCTAAGGACCTACGTATAACACATATTATGGTTTGAATAGGTCAAAATGGGTTATAGGATACCTTATGATTCATTTTGACCCATTCAATTGTATAATGTGTGCCTTAAGGGGTCATCAGAGCCCTTACTAGTCATTTATCATTTTAAATTGATCAAAAGGGGTCATAGGGTACCATATGACCCCTTTTGCACATTGGATCATATAATGTGTCTAAAAGGGGTTGAGGATCCATTAGAACATAATATGATTAAATGGATTAAAAGGTGATAAAAGGACCCCTTAGCATGCATATAATGGTTTGAATGGGTCAAAAGGGTTCTTAGGGTACTCTATCACCCCTTTGATCCATTCAATCATATAATGTTAGTCTTAAGGGGTCTAAAGAGCTCTTAATATATATACAATTGTTTAAATAGGTCAAAAGACATCATAGGGTACCCTATGACCCCTTTTGACCCATTTGATCACATAATGTGTCTTCAAAAGAGTCTGGGACCCCTTAAAAATAAATCTTAATGTTATAATGGGTCTAAAATGGTCATAGAGTACTCTATAACCCTTTTTTATCCATTCAATCATATAATGTGTGTGTTGAGGGGCCGACAAACCCCTTAAAAAACATACAATGGGTCAAATGGGTCAAATGTGGTCATAGATTAACCTATGATCCCCTTTGACCTATTTATTGTTGTGGGAGTATGCACTATAGTGTGTGCCCACTATAGCATGTATGTGTTATTTAAACTACAATATTTTAATAGCATTCTTGCACTATTTGAAAACCACTATATTTTCATAGTGCACTCGTGCTATAGCATGCTAGTGCACTTTTTAACGATTCATCAACCCAAGGCTTGGCTTTTCCTTGGAGATCCAACCCAGAGTCTTGGTGGCTTCAAATAGGTCTGAGACGTATTTTCCATCAAGTATATTAAAAAATGGATAAATTTTCTTGTGTTCTCTCCCTTGGGTTTATTTTTGGTTGAATATCGATAAAATTATGTTACATGGCATTGTAGATCTTTGTGTTAGCTAAACAACCATAAAATTGTTTTTATGATTTTAGAGTATTTTTAGCCTTTCAATTATAATTTATTTTGAATGTATGTCCATGTTTTCTCAAAAACCAACATGTAGTATTTGGGGGTTCGATTTTGGCTTGTTCATTGGATTTTGCAGCAAGTAAGTTTATTAGAAAATAGACTCCATTATACACACTTTAAAAAAAAAAAAAATTTATTTTTATTTTTATCTGTGATTAGTACTCAATGATTTTAGGGGGAGCACACATATATTTCACATTTTGAGGACGTGCTCACTTACAAATTTCATAGAAAAATATATATACAATAAAAAATTACTCAAAAAATATGGGATAAACTACCGTGTTGTCTAGCTTCTGACTAGACTAGGGTAAACTTTAAGAAACCCCCCTCCAGAAAAAGATATAAAATATTGGCAAATCTTTCATTATTTTGAAAACCCAAATTATTTTTATAGTCAAATCTCTCAATTTTTTAATTTTAAATAGTATTTACATTTGTGATTATTTTGGAATAATAATTTTTTAGTAGAAAATATTGGCGAATCTCAATAATAATAAGAAGTTTGCTAATCATCATGGAATATTGCAAATCAAAATTGAACATGTTTTATCTCATGGAAATTATGAGGATAATTACATTATATTTTAAATCAATAGTTAAAACTAATTATTGGTGATATATCCCTAAAGTAACTAATAATTATGATAATTATTGGTAAATTAATTTTAATTTCTTTGATAATATATAATATTTAGGTGAATTAAATCTAATCGTGTATCAAATATTTGGGCGAATCTTTGAGTTTAATTTTTTTATTAAAATAAATTATTGAGCGATTTTAAATATTTTAGAACTAAATTTAATAAAAATATGGCGATTTAGGTTGCTGTAAATCTTAAATCATTAGCCAAATTACTAGTAATTTTTTTCTAAAATTAGCCAATTTACGAATATCAGCCACTAAAAAATACCTTGGACTAGAGGGATTAAAGAATTTCCAAAAAAAAAATTAGGATTTTAGGGGGACCACACTTCACACTGTTATATTTGTACTAAAAAAGTAGTCCCACTTTCTGTGGTGCCCTTTTTGGAGGGTCTTTAACTCCACCCATTAAAAATAATAATAGTAGTTTAGAAGCTAGATTTGGAGGAGAATTTTTTTTTATAGTTATATCTTGAAACATTTAGTGTAACTATTCTCAAATTCTCATTGAAGTTCAAAAATCACTAATTTTATAAAGAAAGTGGCATCTTATAGCCCCCTTTTGGTACCACAACTTTGTGCACTTACCAAACTGTTAGTTTCACTAACATTTTCCTTTTTTTTTCCAAGATTTATCAAAGGTTAGCTTCACTTCCATTATGATGCTCACAAGCTAAACATTTCTTTGAGTTTTTGATTAGCGCATACAAAAACCTAATGGTTTTTGCTTCCTTGGTAGTGTTTTCTACCACACAAATTTGTATTAGATATATTTCAACATATGTATCTACAAAAATGGACATATATTACTTTGTTACATTTGACTTTGTAAATACTAACAATTACTAATAGATAGTTTACAATACATAAATTTAGTACTCTTCTAGTTTACCCTTTTTCAAACTTATTGATTATAATTACTGCCAATAGTGTATTAACTTCTGATTAACTATTGGTCTACATTAGCTTCTAAGCACTTGCAATATACCATAAGGCAGGGACTCAAGCTCATTTAGAGCTCTTATTCTCTTAGTGAATTATGCTTAATTAATTAACTTAGATGGTTTGTGTAAGAATGTATATTTTATTTTACATTTTTAGAGAACTCAAGATAGCTACATGACCTAGGTTTGACATTAGTTTCAATCCTCCATCTTCATTAAGGCTTTCAAATCTAAAGTTTTATTAAAAATTTTCATATAAAAAATTCCTAATATTTTAATCAACCTTTCTATTTATGTTTCAATATTGCATTCTTATGATGATTTGAATATTTATTATGTCATTGTATGTTCTTAGCCACTCACCCTTATATTAGTTATCCTTATTGATCTTCATATGTCATGTCCATTTATTCGGCTAGTATACATGCATCTCTTATTTCTTATGATGTGTTTTTATCTTTTGTGTCTTTAAATCCTTCTATCCCTAATCTTTTCATATGAAGTTGTTGGTAGATAAGTGGGGGGAGGGAGTAAATAAGTTATCCATAGTAATAAAACTTATTTCTTACTGAACATGAACTTAGTTGTTACCGAGTTGCAGTAAAATATAAACAACATGAAATATAGCTTGCAACATAAAAACATTCACAAATTTTGACACAATTTTTAATGTGAAAACATTGTCAAGGGAAAAACCACCTAGGACAGACAACCCAAAAGTTTTCACTCTTCTAAAGTGTGCTTGGTTAGGAGCTAAACTTGTTAGTAGTAACAACAGATTGTTATGTGACCTTGTAAGAGGATTTCATGAAAAAATCATCTAGACCTTATCACTCCTTGATCTTGTCTAAAGAGTGGCTTGCTCTAAAGGACTTACAACAACAATAATTGATGCTACCATATAAGATTTTACAAACTTGTTAGTTTGATATAGAGGTAAGGGTGGTGGGAGTCAAAACTAAGTTAATCCCTCTTATAACTACAAGGGAAATACAAGGTTCCCTAAACCCTTTATAAGGAAAAATAGTACTAAAACAACTCCAAGGCTTCCTAAATGATTAGGATGGGTGTCTTAGGCCCAAAAAAGTTGGATTCAAAAGGTTTCAACAACTTTTGGTCCTTAAGCAACATCCAACACCTAAAACTCTCAAATTGTCCTAGAGACCTATTTGATTTCCTATTAGCTCTCCAATGATACAAAAGTGAATTTTCCTCTCAAAATTTCCAAAGAACTCCCAAAAAAATTAATGGATTCAGATACCCATTTCACGATACTACATCATATTAGAAAGATTTCATGTGTTCCTTTGGACCATATCCTATTATTACCGTATTGTGGCTCAACAATGTACAAAAAGTGGGCAATTTAACAAAGAAACTATAAATTCTTTGTACTCCCAAGATTCCAAACTCTATAAAGTCTCTCCTTAGGTCATAAATGTTTCAAATCCAAAAGGAATTAGTCCCAAAACTTCTGTAACATCAAAAGCCCCAAATTGATCCTCAAATTCCCCTTTAACTAGGGATTTCTAATTAAATGCTATCCCAACACTTCTGGGTTCAAAAAATGGTGGATTCACCTTGTGTAGGGTGTATCTAGACATCTCAAATCATAAAATTTACCCCTCCTTTAGAAAGATCCTCTACTACTACTCCATACCTACCTTCCCATTATCCCTTAACACTTCCTTCTTGGGTGATCACCTTCAAACAAACTCTCATCTGCACATGTGATTACTAGAATAGTATTGTATAAGTTAGGGATGGGTCATTCCATAAGAATCATTAGTGTAATTCATGGAATTATCATCCAAATATTAAATCTTGTCAACAACTACCAAAAAGAACACTACTCTTAATGGCTATCAACACTATTTTACAAAATCAAAGATTAGAAATGAACCTCAGAGCATTAAGAATGGATCAATACAAAATATAATGTTCTCCTAGGTTTATAACATTATTTTATCACAAAGCTATATAAAAAAATCAAAATTGTATCAAAATGAAGTTTTATTGAGTTTTCTTGCCTAGTCCATACAATGAATCATTCCTAGTGTTGCCCTCTGTACAATGCCTCAAACTTCACTTTAAAAAATCCCCTACAACTATCCTAAAAAATTTGGATTGATCTCCATGCTTAGTTATGCATGAAACTTCTTAATAGTGATTTCCCTCCAAAATAAAACTAACCATTTGGATTTTGATATTTGAATTCTGCAACTTACAAATTATTGCATAAATCAACTATTTAACTTCTCAAACTTTTCTAGAATGGCTTTAAGGTTATTTTAACCACTTATAACTCTTTCTAAGACTCCTAAGGACTTATTTGAATCCATATTTCCCTTCTACCCTAATGTCGTCATTAAAGATCCTAAGGTCCTTAACATGCCCTTTAGGATTCATTACATTTTTATCATCTTTAAAGCCTCCTAAGGCCATGATTGGCCTCAAAACATGTGAATTCATTGGTTTAAAATCTTCCTTTCCTCTAATCCATTATTTATCTTCTTTATGGATCCTTACATTTCCTAATTCTCCTGCATCATACTCCCCTCCTCTAATGAAACTCTTTTCCCAAGAGTTGATCTTATTAGGCCAAGTACTGATCTTTGGTGACTTCTGGTATGCAGGGGTGAGGTAATCTCCCAAGGTGAGTTTCCTCTTCATAAAATGCCCTACATTCATACACAAAGGATTAGAAAAATAGTGTTCATTTGTTGACTATCCAGATTAAGGATAGTAAGATGGTTCCAAGGCCTTCGTCATTGATCCATTCCTTGGATAAAACATTTGACTCCCCATTTATTCTTTAGTTCTATGTGGTGATTCCATTATAAGGCATTTAGTTGCCTCAACGTGTATAAAGTTTATATACCAAATCTCTCCTCTTTTAGGACTATCTCAACTACCCTATGACTGCACTCCCTTACTCCTGTACCATCTTGTATTATACTATACTTGCACATTCATTTCCTACCCAATTGGGTCTTCTTTCTTCTTTAACAAGGGTTGTAACTCATACCTCCTGCCTTCATGCTGGACTAAGTACCTATTTGTGAAACCATCATGGATAAATTTTTTAGACCATTTCCAAGATCTTCCTAAAATCAAATGATCACAACTCATATTGAGAACATCACAACATACCTTGTCCCTGTACTTTACAATTCATAATTCAATCATGACTTGGTCAGTAACAAGCATATTCTGATTCATTTTCACCCAAGTTGCATAATATGGTTGAGGATTTGGAATTTTTTTTAGATTCAACTTCCTACCAACTTCATGAGACACTACATTATGACTTGCTCCTGAGTCTATAATGAATTTACATACTTTATCTTGGATCAAACAAGTGGATATGAAGATGCTTGGATTGTGTGGTTTTCCCCTTCCTACTAGCAATCATTCTCCCTCTTCAAATAAAGCCAATATGGGTTTAGTTTTCTCCTCTTCTTTTGCTTCCTCTTGGGTTAAATTGACTCTCCTATCCCTATCTTTTTCTTGAATTCATTTAGGACACCTATATGACTAATGTCTCACTTCATTACAAGTAAAGAATCTCCATGTGAACACTTCATCATCTATGTTGACATATCAGTCAAGTTTGTTATTAGTGACACACATTTAGATTCTATATAGCTACTGAGCTCTTTGAATAGTTTATAGTGTTTTCCATGTAATTCAATAGCCAGTGAGCTTCTATAGTTGCTACCAAGTTCTTTGGACTAACTCTAGTGGTTACCGAGTAGATTTAGTGAGTGTGAAGTTCATAGTTCATGTGATGCGAAGCCAGTGGTTATAGAGAATTGCAATGTCTATCAAGTTCTTAGTTCATGTGATGTGAAGATAGTGTTAACCGAGCCACTCCATGGTAACCAAGTAATTCAATGTTTTCCAAGTTGCACAATATCCACCAAGTCACTGGTGTAGACCAAGTTCAAGACTACTTGAAAGTGATTAGTATGGATTAAGTTTCTACATCTACCAAGAGCATGATGTTGCCAAGCAATGAGAGTGGATGCCGAGTATCAAAACCTCATCGAGCAAGTTTTTAGAACCTGAGTATCTTCATGTGGCCCGACTTTGTAATAATTGTGTTAACTTGTGTCATGGCCGACTTTGTAATTTTGTAAATTGGATTGGTATATATATGTGATGTATTGTATCATATCCAATGCATGGAATGTAATGAATGTGTAATAAAAGTGCAAGAATGCAAATGTGAAATGAATGTAGTAGATAAATAATTATAAAGGCCATATCAACATAAGGAGCAGCAGTGACAAATCTATCATAGAAAGGTGATTAGTACACTAAGGAATCTCTCTTCGCAAACTCAGTTGCATACCAGAGATCTACTACTTTATCCTAATAAGTGAACCAGTCAAAATCCTTTAACAAGGTAGACCTAACAGTCTTTTCTAAATCTCTTTACCAAGTGCATACTTCATTGTATGTTTGTAAATCCTCTCAAAAGGTGAACCTAGTAGTCCTATTTTCTCCTAATATGGTAGATCATTAGAAGTGATCAATGTAAGCCTTAACAAGAAAACTTTATACTGTAGTACTAAAGTTTGTCGGTATCATCCCCACCCTAGTTCTACTTTCTATTTGGAAGCTTTATAGGTCACCAAATCTTTGTGTTCAAGTGTTGTGGATGCTTTTATATTTTCAATTTCTTGTGCATACAATTAGATCAGATGTGATGAATTAAATGATAATTGATTTATTGGATTAAGAATTTAATTTTTTTTAGAAGTTACTGATTTACCCCTTCCCTCTCAGTAACTTAGCATAGTCTTGAATATTTCTAGCACATCTCTCCCTCCATGTATTCCTCCCCTATATCCTCCTCTATATCCTCCTCTTGTCTCTAATGTGTATGGTTAGTACTTGTCTTTATCACTACCATTCTAAAAATCAGTAGTACCTCTACCACCTCTTCCTCTCATTGATGAACCTCCTCTTTTATTACTTTGTCTCTCTAGCATTCTTTTGATCTTTTCCTCAACCTTGATGTCCAATTTGTAACACTCTTCAACTGATCTAGGGGTAGCAAGAATAAGTTCATCATGGATATAGAACCTAAGTCCCCTTATGTACCTTGCAATCTTCTCTTCAACATCTTCATCATGACTCACCCTTATGTCCAATTTATGAAACTCTTAAATGTACCTATGTACATCCATATCTTTTTTCTTAAGACCCTGCAACTTCTTGTATAACTACACCCTATAATTATTGGGAAATTTTTTTGACTTCATCTTATCCATCATAGTGTACCAAGATATGATTTTTGGCTTCCTATTTGTCCATCTCTCTGCTTGAACACAATCCCATCATAGTAGAGCATCTCCCTTCAACTTTGAATATTCTATCTTCAACTTCTATCCCTCTTTAACCCTCATATTAAAAGAAATTATCTATGGCACTAAACCAATCTATCAATTCTTCATCATCCATCTTTCCTCCATACATAGGCAAATCTGCTCTTGCCCTTGTATCTACACTCTTTATAACTTTTACAAACCCAACCATCCTTATATCTTTAGGATCTAATTGTTCTTCCTCTTGGGGTACTTCTTACTCTCCTTCAATTTTTAATTCCTCATCCTATCTTCTTCCTTTATCCCTTTTCTCTAATGCCAAGATTCTCTCCATCATAATTTCCAGTATTGTATCCTTCTCATGGCTCTCCTTCTCCCTTTTTTATAATGCCACCTTCAACATCTTGTTATCCACCAATTTCTCTTTGACTATCCTTTCCAAATCCACATTTTTCATCCTTGTGGGAAAATCTCCTTCCCCTTCATACATGGTTCCTAATCTCATTGACAAGTTGGATCAACTCAAGTGCTTCTCCTCAAAGGATACTTCAACTCTAAGGGCTAACTAAGGATCAAAAATATCAAAGTTCTTAAGAGAACTTTCCCAACTTCTAAAGGATTATTAATATGCTCTAATACCATTTGATATAGAGTTAAAGGGGTGGGAGTCAAAACTAAGTTAATCCCACTTATAACTATAAGGGAAATACAAGGTTCCCCAAACCTTCAATAAGGCAAAATAGTACTCAAAAAACTCCAAGGCTTCCTAAATGATCAAGATGGGTGTCTTAGGCCAAAAAAAGGTAGATTCAAAAGGTTTCAATAAATATTTTGTTCTAAAGAAACATCCAACACCTAAAATTCTCAAATTGCCCTAGAGCACTAGTTGATTTCCTATTAGCCCTCCAGTTATATAAATGTGGATTTTCCTCTCAAATTTGCCAAAGAACTCCTCCAAAAAATGGTGGATTTAGATACCCATTTGGCCATACTACAACATATCAGAAGGATTCTATGTGTTTCTTTGGACCATATCCTATTGTTACAATACTGTGGCTCAAAAATGTAAGAAAAGTGGGTAATTTAACAAAGAAACTATAAGTTCTTTGTACTTCCAAGACCCAAAACTATAGATAGTCTCTCATTAGGTCATAAATGTTTCAAATCCAAAAGGAATTAGTCCCAAAACTTCTATAACACCAAAAGCCCCAAATTGATCCTCAAAACCCCCTTAAATTTGGGCTTTCTAATTAGATGTTGTCCCAATACTTCTAGGTTCAAAAAAGGGTTTTTTTACCTTATTTAGGGTGTATTGGAGACCTCAAATCATAAAAATTACCCCTCCTTAAGATAGATCCTCTACTGCTGCTCCATACCTACCTTTCCATTATCCCTTAACACTTCCTTCTTGGGTGATCACCTTCAAAAAAACTTTCATGTGCATGTGTAATTGTTAGAATAGTATTGTATTCTCATTCATGAAATGATCATCCAAACATTAAATCTTGTCAAAAATTAGCAAAAAGAACACTACTCCTAATGGCTATCAACGTTGTTTTACATAATAGAGATTAGAAATGAACCTCAGAGCATCAAGAATGGATCAATACAAAATATAATGTCCTACTATGGTTAGAACATCATTTTATCACAAAGATATATAGAAAACATCAAAATTGCATCAAAATGAAGTTTTATTGAGTTTTTTAACACAATTCATACAATGAATCATTCACACTGTCATCCTTTGTACAATGCCTCAAACTTGACTGAACAAAATCCCCTACAATAATCCCAACTGATTTGGATCAGTTTCCATGCTTAGTTATCCATAAAAATTCTTAAAACTGATTTCCCTCCAAAATAAAATGAACTTTTGGGATTCCAATATTTGAATTCTCCAACTTACAAGTTATTGCATAAATCAACTATTTAACTTCTCAAACTTGTGTAGAATGTCTTCAAGGTTATTTTAACCACTTCTAACTCTTTCTAAGACTCCTAAGGACTTATTTGAATCCACATCTCTCTTCTAACCCTATTTCATCATTAAAGATCCTAAGGTCCTTAACAGGCCCTTTAAGATTCATTACATTTTTATCATCTTTAAAGCCTCCCAAGGCCATGATTGGCTTCAACACATGTCAATTCATTGGTTTAAACTCTTCCTTTCCTTTGATCTATATTTTATCTTCTTTAAGGCTCCTTACATGTCCTAATGCTCCTACATCATAGTTCCACTTAGTTTATGAGATTTTTTGATACAATGATTAGAAAGTAACAATGTAAAAATGATCTATATAGGTATAACACTACATTGCTTGTTCAGATCTCCTTTATGTTCTTGTCTCTATGTGATATTTTCTTTTGATCTTCTTTCACTCTTTACTCTTGAATGGCTGATTCACTCCTTCATTCTTCTTCCTCAACTTTTCTCGATTCACCTAGTTCAACTATCTTCTTTCATCTTCTTCAATAGTTTTCACTTTGATATCCTCTTAAGAATTTGATCTACATCACCAAATCATAAACATAACAAATCAAAAACCAAAAAATTTTCTTGAACATATCCTTAAATAGTCATTTATATCCTTCCATATTCTTTTATTTATTTCCACGTAATTACAATTGTCGATATTAGATGCAATGTACTCAACAACATAGAAAATAGATATTTTCATAGAACTATGTGCTCTTCCTTATCCTTGTTTAATCCCCATCATTTAATTTTTTAAAATTTTTACAAAATCATTGGTATTAATCTTTAATGTTGCCATTGTTGGTCAAAACTTTATATTATGTTCTGTGACATGTTTAAGTAAGGAAAGCACTATCGGAGTAAACTATGTTATTAGGGACATAAGTAGACTTTTTGTATAAGAGAAGTTAAGATCTATGGGTGTGAGAAAGAAATGAGAGATGAAGGAAAGCATATGGAATATTTTAGAAATCCTGATTAGATTAGCAAGAAAAAATGGTAAAGAAGCATGATAAGAAATGAATGAAAAAAGGAAGAAGAGAGATGATGAAATAGTAAGACTGGAGGTAGGAGAAGAAGCTATTAGAAGCAATATTGGTATGAAGAGTTATCAATGAAAGGACATAGAATAACTATCAGTGAAGTGTAAGAACAACACGTTATTAAAAGGAGTAGAGTTTGAAGCAACAAACCTATCAAGTTGAGGAAAGGAAAATATAGCTCAATCTCTTGTTTTTTTTTCCCCTAAGCAATTAATCAAAAATATTTTGGAATCCTTTTACAAGGTGGTCTTTAATAAGAGTTTGTAGTTCTAGTTTGAAATTATTATTTAAATCCTCTAATCAAGTGAACACTATGTTGGAAACTACAACTGGAACAATTATTATGTTGTCATTGATGTTAACCTAATTGGTAAGCCACTTTGCTATCTTTTTTGAGTGCCACTTCTAGATGACTAATGAAGAGGATTTGAGAAGTTGGTCATAACAACAACACCTAGAGGAAATTTTGAGTTATGAGAAGAAACTACAAATGAGAACTTGATTAAGTAATTTTTTAATCATGCTACAAGTGAAGAAGACAATTATTTTGAAACCTTGAAGAAGTGATCAAAGATTGATCAAATGCATAGGCTGGATCAAGAAACAAAGCTAAAGATTAAGGAACTTGCAATGTATGCAGAGTGATTCTAGTGTCATCCGAGTGTGAGTATGTGCCAAGAAAAATTAGTGTTGATCAAGCATCAGTATTGATCGAGTGTTATATGTGCCAAACAGAATTTTGGTAGTGATTGAGTAACCTAGTGATGACCGAGTGTTAGAACATAGTGTTGGTTGAGGGACAATATTTTGATAGTTTATGAGGAAATCATGATTTCAAGCCAACAAAATAGATTTCTTGGAATATGTAAAGCATGTTGAAGGCAAGGATGGATGACCTAGAATATTTAAATTAGGGGAAACTATGTTTACACATTTCTATGCAAAGATTCAAGGGGAAGTTTCTAGAGGAGGTGAAATGGTGGAAGGATTTGATGAATATGACCTAATCCTAAGATCTATTGAGGTGTTTAAGTGAGAAAAGATCAAAATTATGTATTTAAGGACGTACAAGGGCTAACCTAAGTTAGAGAAGTTGTTCATGCTATTGATTTTTGAACTTAAGAAGAAGGTTGAGAAGAGTTAAGAAGAGGTAAAGAGTGATTTCATGAATGGTTTCCAAGTGAATTAGAGATTGAGATGACAATGAATACCAGTCCATGGATCAATATTTGAGCCAAACTATGATCTATATTTGCAAAGTGAGTTGTGTTTTTTAGATTGAAACCTACTATTAATTTCTAACCATTGGATCAATATCAAATCATTTAATCAAGGTTGACCTAATAGTCATATGTAAATCCTTTAATCAAGGTGGCATTCTAATAGAATGTTCTAATGGATGTTAAGATATGGAGTAGTATGAGTGTTTGTTTGTTCAATTGGTACATCTAGACCTTGGATAATTTATTCACCCTGCTCTTAGTTACTCTAAATATTCTAACAATTGGTATAAGAGATTTTGTGCTTGTAGAGAAAATTTTGAAGATACTTGAAGCTAAAGATCAAGATGTACAAAAATGAGGTGCCAAGGTTGAACAAAGAGAACTTCCATGCATCACTTAAATTTTGATGAGGTTGCATATGGAAAGAATCTGAGATGGTACAATAATTTTGTAGACAATGCATATGTGGAGAGAACAATAGTTCCTTTGACAACTCAACAACTAAAAGAGAAGCAAGAACACAACTAAGCTATGTTGGAGTCATCCCTAAGCTATGCTGAGTTTGATGACATAAAATTTTGCAAGACTGCCAAGGAAATGTGAGATACACTCCACACCATATATGGAGGAGACAAGAATGTCTTGAGAGTAGAATTAGAGATCATGAGAGGTAAGTTTGATGAAATGAGAATGATAGAAGGTGATAATATAGTTTTCTATTGTGGAGGAATCAAAGAGGTTGTAAAAACTATAAGAGGAGCCAATGGAAATATTGATGATGAAATTGTAATCATTAAAGTATTGAGGACTCTACTTCCTATTTATGCTATTAGGGTTTCTGCAATACAATAATTGAGATGTAATCCATATAACAACCTAACTCTAGAAGGTGTGATTGGTAAACTTATTACTTTTGAAATGTCAAATTTTGATAATTTCAGTCCTACCATTATTAAATCTACTTTTAAATCACAATTGATGCTTAAAAAGAAAGAAAAAGGAAAATATGTGAAAAGTGACAAAATGATACTTTTGATGATGAAATTGATGAGCTTGAAGCACTAATGGATAGAAGACTTCTAAGAGGCAAAGGGAAATACAAATTTAAACTTCCTATATTTTTTTTTAATGTAACAAAGTTGGTTACATTGCTACAAGATGTTCTGATAGAGAAGACAAAGATGAAAATAGGAAAATAAAGTACAAAGGAAGAAGAGATGATTGAGACAACAAGAGAAGCAAGGATTAAAAAGATAAAGGGAATAAATCTTGTTACATTTTTGAAGAAGAAACTGATAATGAATCTAAAATTAATAATGAAGAAGTTTTCTATGTTTCTATCAAATAAGTTTTTGATGAAGATGAGAAAACTGCATTAATCTCATATGTGAATAAAAGTGATAGATGTATAAATTATAGTGGTTTTTCAAATCACATGATTTGTGATAAAAGTAAATTTGAGACCATTGGACTAGATAAGGGTAGTTTTGTTAAGTTTGGTAATGATGTACCATGTCTTGTGAAAGGTAAATGATTAATACAATTGATTGATAAGATCAAGTGTGACAATGTTTATTGGGTTTAAGGACTTAATTATAACTTGTTGAATGTTTCACAATAGAAAAAATTAGGATACATAATTGAATTCCATCACAAAAAGGCCAAGATATTTGATGCTAATGGTGAACTAATTAGAAGTGGTGATCAAACAAAAGGTAACTTGTTTTAACTAGATTTATCTTATGAGACATGTTTATTTACAAAATATGAGGATATATGGTTATGTAGACACTTAAAATTGTCCTAAAGACTATATTAATTGATTTAATATTTTCTTTGACACTATAATTGGTTATTTATTAATTAATTATATTTTTCATATCCTTCTACTTATTTAATTAAATAGGTTCACTTCCCTAATGTATTTAAATTTAATTTGAATACTTCCCCCTAATGTGTTATATTATTTTATGCATAGTGCTCCATAAATCTCCTTTTAAATAAATTTCAATTTATTTAATTCCCTCCTCTTTATTAAATTATATAATCCTATGATTAATTTAAATCCTATTTAATTTAATTCTAATCCCACCTAAAACCTAGTCTACCACCCATCACTCTCATCCTTCTAAGTCTATCCACTAGTTAATCTGTCTTAATTATCCTAAACACCTTTCTAAACACCCTTTAGCTCCTAAATGTTTTCTCACACATGTGTGAGAAACTCAAGATCTAATAAAGCTTCCATTTTATTAATTTATTCAAAAGTGTCTTAAACTCTTACACACTTGTTCCCCTTTCCTTTCTCCAAGGTTTCTCACACATGTGTGAGCAAATCTTGAGCCATCCCTTTTAACCAAAAGGCTTATGTTGACCTTTGCATGACTTGTCCCCTTAGTCCATGTGTCTCCCTTTTGGCACCTATGTGGATGCCACATAGATGTCACCTCCCCAAGGCCTCTCTCAAGCCTATAAATAGAGCCCTTGTCTCAAGTATTTCTTATCTCCCTCATTTTGCATTGTTATCATGCTAGTTTAGACCTAGAGCTTTCTAGTGAATTTTAGTGTTTTTTATGCATTGTTACTAACCTTTGTTGTTTGCTAGTTCAATTTCATTTGCACTGTTAACTTAGTTTGATTTTTTGCATCCACATTCATATTCCTTTGAATGCTTTCAAGCATGGTTTCTTCCATAGCCATTGCTTGAAGTGTTCTCTCTTCATCTTAGTATAGTTTCATATCATTGCATATCATTTATCAATCATGGGATTCCATAGTTGTGTTTGAGGAGAGAACATATACATCCCTCATTCTTAAGCACACCAACAAGGCCTCTTATGGGTGCCCTTGTTGAACTACTTTGAGGTTGCATGAGGATTGTAGTTTTTTGGTTGCATATCTTTTACAACTCACATCTAATATTGGTTGTATTTTGATTTGTTTTAAATCTTTGATATGCACATGTACAACTAATGTTTTCTTGTTGACACATGCTCTCGACAAGTTAAATTTTCACACATACAAGTTATGATACAAGAGGTTATATCATGCAAATTTTGACAATTTGGTTAGCAATAGTAAGATTAAAAGAGTAAGAGGATTGCCAAAATTGAAGAAACTTGATAATGATATGTGTAAAAAAAGTCTTAAAAATGAAAAAGTCTAGTTTCAAGAGAAAGACATATTCATTTGATGCTATTTTGGAATTGGTATGTACTGACCTTTGTGGACCTATTAGTGTACAAAAATATTGTAGAGATAAATATTTTATTCTATTTGTTGATGACTATTCTATAATGATGATTTTGATATTTCTTAAATAAAATTATGATATTTTTTAGTTGTTTAAGTGATATTTGGATAGAGTTGAAAAGGAGACATGAAAGAGTTTAAAGTTCTTGAGATATGATAGAGGTGGAAAATTTATTTCTAGTGAATTTAATATATTCTGCAATGATAAAGGAATCAAAATGAAAATGTCAACACCTAGGACCCCTCCTCAAAAAAGAATAGTTAAAAAAAGAAATAGATCAATCATAGATTGTGCTAGAACACTGGTGATGGAGAAGAAGGTATCATAAAGATATCGGAGAGAATCTGTAAGTACATATGTTTGTACTTTGAATAGAGTGTAACTCAAGAAATGTACAAATGTTACACATTTTGAATTATGGTACAGATATGCACCTAATATGAAGTATTTTAAAGTTTTTGGAATCAAATGCTATATACTAAAGGATAATAGAAATGGAAAACTTGATGCTAAAGGTGATGAAGACATATTCCTAGGTTGTTCCAATAAGGACAAAGCTTATAAGTGTTTGAACTCTAACAATAACAAAGTTGTAGTAAGTGCAAATCTGAACATTGATGAATATGCTAAAAAGAATGAAGTTGAATGCAAGATAGAACTAGAAGACTATAACACATTCATATATGTGAATGAAGGTAATCATAGTACCACACCTGAGTAAGAGAACAAAGCTAAAAATCACCAACAAAATGGGAATGTCAAGTTGCACCAATAATTTTCTAAGCAACAGAGTATGAGTGTTGAGCAACAAAAAAATAATGCTAAGGTACATGCAAAAGGAGCTAAACATTCAGAAGACAATGTTGAGAAAGTAGAACATGAACTAGAAAGAGAAAATGAGCTTGAAATCATTTTTCAAGATGAACCTATAGAAGAAGAGAGAAGGAAAGAACCTATACTAGTAAAATATGTGAGAAGACGTTATGCACTTGAGAAAATAATTGGAAATAAAGAATCTAGTGTTATGACAAAGAAAAGAATTAGAAGTGATACATGTTTACTTTGTGAGTTTGATCCCAAATTAGTAAAAGATGCTTTGGAGAATGAGGGCTGGATTTAAACAATAAATGAAGAAACTGAGTAGATAAAAAAAAACATGGACACTAGTACCTAGACCTAAGGAATATTTTTTTATTGTAACAAAGTGGGTATTCAGGAACAAGATAAATGAAAAAAGGTGAATTCACAAGGAACAAGGCTAGACTAGTAAGCAAAAGATATGCACAAGATGAAGGAATTGACTACGGGGAAAAATTTCTCCTGTTGCAAGACTAGAAGGAGTTAGAACACCAATTGCATATTCGACATATAAAGAATTTAAGGTATACCAAATGGATGTCAAATCTGCATTTCTTAATGGAATACTTGAAGAAGAAGTCTACATAGAGTAGCTAGAAGGATTTGTTTTCCCTAATAAGGAAAATATGGTATGTAAGTTGCACAATGCTCTATATGGTTTAAAAAAATCCCCTAGAGCATGGTATGAAAGATAACACAATTATTTGGTGAAGATTGGTTTTACTAGAATTGATGATAACAAAAATCTATACTTGAAGATTGGTAATAACAATGAGGTATTTTTATATGAAATATTTTTTTATGATATCATATTTGGAGGAAAGGAAGCATTACAATAATCATTTGTAGATGAGATGAAGAAGGAATTTGAAATGTCGATGTTTGGAAAGATCAAATTCTTTGTCGGTTTACAAGTATATCAAATAAAGCAAGGCATCTTTATTAATCAATCTAAATACATCAAGGAGATACTAATTTTTTTTTGGAATGGAAGATTCAACACTAGTTAGTACACCTATGGCCACCAAAAATAAGTTATCTAAGATTGATGATTCTACTAATGTGAACCGGATATTGTATAGATCACTGATTAGAAAACTACAATATGTTATTTAGAATAGACTTGATATTATATTAGTAGTTGGGATAGTTGCAATATTTTTTGCAATTCTTAAGGAAAATCACATGATGGCTGCAGAACAGATACTGAGATATCTAAAAAGAACATAAGACTATGAATTTTATTACAAGAAGAATGTTAAGTTTGAACTAAAAGCGTCCACTAATTCAGATTGGGTAGGAAATGTTGATGACAGAAAAAGTACAAGTGGAGGAGCTTTCTTTCTAGGAAAGAGACTAGTCTCATGGGCAAGAAAGAAGCAAGACTACATTTCTCAATCAACAACTAAAGCTGAATATGTGGCAGTAGCAATGAATTGTTCAAATATCATATGGCTCAAGAAATTGTTGATATGAAGGAAGGAGGAGATTGGTGATCTAGTTGTTATCTATTGTGATAGCACTAGTACTATAAACATATCAAATAATCCTATAATACACACAAATATTGAGCATATTATTATCAAGTTTCAAGACAAAGAAGTGAGTTTGGAGTATGTGAACACCAAGGAGAAAATACTTGATATTTTCACTGAAGCTTTACCTAAGGATGATCATGAATATCTAAGAGGAAAATTAGGGGTGATTTCCCTAGACAAGGCCTCTTAAGCTAAACTTGTTCTCTGCATCAAATGGGTTGATCAAATTATTTACATGAAAAGATGCATGAGATAGATAAAGTGTCTTTGGCATTATTGTCAAAGAAGGAGATATTTGGTAATGGTATGATGATATGTGTTACCATGAAAGATAAAATAAGAAAGCGTGAAAATGTATGCAAGGTGTTTCCAACAATACAAAAGAATCTGATTGATTTCATGATCTAATATGATAGAGGGAGCTTATGGGTTACATATTAGAGTTGTATGGATGAGAATCAAGTTGAAACTAAAAGAAAGGGATTGTTAAACCAAAAGATAAAACTAAGGATATTAATGAAGATATGATACTATACATAGAGAGAGTTTTCTTGATGCAGTACATATTTTGGATTGCATGGTAACTAGAGGTTTTCCCATCAATGTCAAAGAGGGAGATTATTGGAAACTACAATAGGAACAATTTTTATGTTGTCATTGATGTTAAACCTTATTGGTAAGATAGTTTTCTATCCAATTTGAGTGACATATCTAGATGATTTATGAAGAGGATTTGAGAAGTTGGTCATAACAAAAGCACCTAGAGGAAAGGTTTAGTTATGAGAAGAAATTACAAAAGGATACTTGATTAGTTAGACTTTGACAAGATACACTGATTGTTTAATTAGGCTACAAGTGAAGAAGACAGTTGTGCAAAAGCCTTGAAAAAGTGATAAAAGATTTATTAGATACATAGGCTAGACCAAGAAATTGGGTAGAAGATTAAGGAACTTGCAATGTAAGCTCGACAATGCTAGAGTCAACTGAGTGTTAGTATGTGCCCAATAGAAGTAGTGTTGACTGAGCATCAGTATTAATTGAGTGTTAGTATATATGTTGAAAAAAATGTTGGTAGCAAACAAGTAACCCAATGATGACCGAGTGTTAGAACAAAGTGTTGGCTGAGGGACAACGTTTTGATAGTTTATGAGGAAATCATGATTTCTAGCTAGCAGAGTTGATTTCTTGGACTATGTAGAGAGTGTTTACGATAAGGATGGATGACCTAAAAAATTTAAATAAAGGGAAACTATATTTACATGTTTCTATGCAAAGATTCAAGGAGAAGTTTGGAGAAGTTTCTAGAAGAGATGAAATGGTGGAAGGATTCAAAAAATTTGACCTAACCCTAAGATCTATGGTGGTGTTTAAGCGACAAAAGATCACAATTATATTTTCAAGGATGCACAAGGGATAATCTAATGGGATTGGAGTAGTCATTGATGCTATTGATTGGTGAACTTAGTAAGAAGGTTAAGAAGAGTTGAGAAGAGTTGAAGAGTGATTTCTTGAAGGGTTGCCAAGCAAATCAGAGGTTGAGATGGAAATGAAGGCCAGTAAGTAGATTAACATTTGAGCCAAACTGTGATCTATATTTGCAAAGTGAGTTGTATTTTCTAGATCAAAACCTATTTTTTCTTTCTAACCATTGTATTAGTATTGAAATCCTTTAATCAAGGCTGACCTAAAAATTATATGTAAATCATTTAATCAAGGTGACATTTTAATGGAATGTTATAAAGTCCTCTAACAAGGCCACTCCTAATAGTGTGATTAAATCCTTTAACAAGGTCACATTTAGCAAAGTGTTTTATAACCTTTAACATGGTTGAATCCTAACAAAGCTCACTTCAAAAGAGTGAAAGATTGGTGACATGTTAATGGTAGTTTTTTCCAAATTAGATTTCCATGTTAAATCCTATTGTCAAGCTTGTGCAGATGTGTCTGCTATAATTTACTATTAATGTTTACATTTTGCAAGTTTGTTATATTTAGGATAGCGAACTACTATTTGATTTTACTAATAATCTCTTATAGAGACTGAGCTAATGGATGTTAAGATCTAAAGTAGTTTAAGTGTTTGTTTGCTCAATTGATATATCTAGACCTTGGATAATTGATTCACCCCTCCCACCAATTATTCTAAATGTTCTAACACATTGTAAGAGTGGGATAAAACCTCTTTAAAAATTAGTCTACAATAGAACTTTTGATTCTCTTAGTAGGTATAGACACTAAAAATTGTCCCGAATGACTTTATTAATTTAATTAATAATGGTCACATTGCTTCTACTTATTTAATTAAAATTATTTTAATTAAATAGGTTCATTTTTTGCCTAAGTATTTAAATTTAATTTAAATGCCTCCTAGCCTTAATGTGTTAAATTTAATTTAACACATGATTCTCCATTTATTTCCTTTTTTAAATAAATTTTATTTATTTAAATCCTCCATATCCTATTAATTTCTTCTAGACCTTGATTAAATTAAATTTCATTTAATTTAATCTTTATCCTAATCTATATCCATAGCCTAAGAGTATGTGTACTCTTATGAGTTGTCATCATAAGGGTTTACATTTCTTTTTAAGCACATGGTGTCTACAACTTGAGAAATTTCTATACACATGTGCCACCTCATCTTTTTTATCCTCCCAACCAAGAATATGGGATAAGGTGCTTAATTGTTAATTCTTATACTTATCTTTTAGACACCTTCTAGATGTTTCCTGAGAGTCTTTAAATAGAAGCCTTGTCTCAAGCATTGCATATAGAGATTATTGGATTGCATTGACACTCCATCACTTTGAGTCTAGAATCACCACATTGAGAG
Organism: Cupressus sempervirens; assembly: GCA_028749045.1. Taxonomy (NCBI): domain Eukaryota; kingdom Viridiplantae; phylum Streptophyta; class Pinopsida; order Cupressales; family Cupressaceae; genus Cupressus; species Cupressus sempervirens. Next base: position 302,044,460 of record CM053787.1, on the reverse strand, counting down.
CTTGCATTATAGCTACATTTCCATATTGAGTTCATAGGCTGCATATTAGTGATTTGATAGTTGGTTAGATCTACAATTTGTATTGCATCTTAGTTTTTTTTTTGTGCATTCACATTTAGTGTACATTCTAGTTTCAATTTTCATTCTAGTTATAGCTTGCATCCATAGATAGTTTTCATAATTTCATTTTCATTGCATCATAGAGTACCTTTGAGTGTGACTTCCTCCATAGTCATATCTTGAAAGTATTCTTCTTTTCATATAGTCTAGGATCATATTGCACATTCACTTTGCACTCACACTCACATTTGCACTTCCACACAAGGGATTTACTTATTGTTGTGTTTGTGAGAGCGTACCAAACACACCCTCCATCAAAAATACACCAACAATGGCTACACATAGCTGCCCTTGTTGAGTAGTAGAGGTGGTTGGAATTTTGGTTTGTTGGTTGCTTTTGTGGATTTCTTTTAAATTAGCTTGATTCCTTAGGCTTCCAGCAATTTGTACATTTTCCAGCACACATTTTGGCATGCCCGGTGGGACCCATGTCCCTGATCTTACTTCAAAATTCCACCAATAAAACTTTCTATAGTTCGAACTAGCATTTTGTCGTCTCTGATAGTCTCAGTGTCGTCTACGTTGCGCATCTCCGTAGATCAGCGTCTCCGTAGATCAGCATCTCCGAGAACAAGCATTTTTGGTGCTGCCAAAAAATTAGGGGCTTTTCATCTGCGCTGATTTCTCTGTCGTTTGCCCACTGTGATCTGTCATCTGCGATCTAAAATTGGCGTCTTCGCTTTGTATTCTAGCTTCTGCGCTCTAAATTTTGGCATCTACGCTTTGCATTTTGGTGTCTGCACTCTGCACTTTGGCGTCTGTGCTTTGTACTTTGTCATCTTTGAGTTTTAGCATCTTTGAATATTAGCGTCTGCGACTGTTGAGATTTAAACTTACAGTTAACTATTTCTTGAGCATTTTGTGAGTTTGTAGGTCGAGGATTTATGCTAGAGGACGAACTAGAGTGTAAAAGGCCTGGTCACATTTGAAATTGGAGCGTTTTAAATGGGTACATTTAGTATAGAGCACATTTGGATTTGGGCCTTAAAATGAAATCACATCCAAAGCCTTAAGGAAAATTAACTTCATTTCAACATTTTTCATTTTTAGCATTTTCTTTTAGTATTTTATTTTCTGCTATTTAAAGTTGGAAAGAACCATGTATGCTCTAAACACGCGTGTCTTCAATTAGAGTAGCAAACTTAAATTTTTGTGAATAACCAACAAGTGTCTTTTAAACCCCAAGTCCATTTACGTATTCTCTCCCCTTGCGCCTTTGGGTGATCTTGGGTGCACAAGAAATAAGTGGATTTGTTTTTCATTTTATTAAGAGGCTTGCTTGGGGATTTCATCACCCCTTGGGACGACCTCATCTCCAGCGTTCTGGTGGAGTATAAGAATCGGGAGGTGAGTCGAAAGACACCTCTCTTGGAAGTGTAAATATTGTCACTCTTGGCTAAGCCCCACTGAACTTTATACCTTTGGGAAGTGAAGGATGAGATTTGGATTACCGTCTCCCCTCGACTATGTGGCAGTATTTCCTTTCATCTATAGAATTGGGCCTCACGTACCTAGTGTATATCGAGGATGCCCTTTAGCTAAGCCTTGTATAGCCTAGTATCAACCTTATTAGGATTGTTGTTGTGTTTGGTGTGTTTGTTCAAATAATAAAAAAAGAAATAAAAAAACAAAAACTTCAAACAAGCCAAAAAAAAAATGAGTGAAATTGTGAGGGAACCTTTGCAGTAAGATAGGTTAGGTGAGGTCTCTTTGACTCACACTCATCTTTGGAAGTGTTTACATTAGAGTCACATTTTGAGTTGTGGTTGAGTTTATTTTTGATGTCAAAAAGTTTGAGTCTTGTTTTGTTCTTGCCATGACCAAAAAAGTCAACCAAACCAAGCATAAGAAAGTGAAACTATCCAAACCACCTGTCTACAAAGAAAGGAAGAGACTAACACACGGTGACAAACAATTCAGCTACACGATCAAGGACATTCAAAAAAAAGAAGCTAGGCAAGACCGCTACGATAGGATCACCTATAACGAAAAACTTTGGAACTGGTCTGCTTTCCTAAGTGTAAACCCAAGGTTCTTATTTCCCGTAAACGAAAATTGAATCAACTATATAAGTGACCATCATACATTCATCTTTCTTATTCATTTCCATTTCTTCCATCTTCAAACTTTCTTCTAAGGGAGCTAAAAAACCTAAAAAAAATCTTTTTATCTTGTGACATTAGACCTTACATCCATAAGCAAACACCTTATCCTAATCACATTCTCTTATTTTGGACCACAAGTCAGTCTCGAAAAAGCAAGCAATCCATTGAGTGTCCTATCTTGCCTATAAGATCATATTTGACTATCTTTGGTAAGAAAAAGATACTCAAGTCTTTCTTATTTGGGATCACAAGTCAATCTCCAAATAGTAAGCAGTCGACTCAATACCTTACCTTGCTTATTTGGGACCACAAGTCAGTCTCCAAATAGTAAGTGATCCATTTGGTGTCTTATCTTGCCTACAAGATCATATTTGACTATCTTTGGTAAGAAAAGGATACTATTATCTTTTAATATCATTTTGTTTGCTAAACTAAGGTCTCTTGTTCAAATTTGGGTAGTTCACCCACTGATCATCTAAGGTTAAGAGCTCTCATTTTCATTTTCTATTTCTCTCATAAGCCTTCATTCATAATTTGGCCATTCTTGTATGGTAAACACACGATCAGGAAGGTTTACATTCAACCCCAAAACACATTTGTGGGAATCGACAAAGCAATCAGAAATGGAGAATCTTCCTCCCTCAACTGCAACTTCATTAGGGGATGTGGTTCCCTCTAATCCGAATCTTGGTATGCCTAATATCCAAGAGCCACAACAACCTTTTCATAATAACAATCCAAGTTTTAATGATGAAGAAGTATACCAAGATGAAGACCCTATTGATTTTGGTGATATTTCTAGTGAGGTTAAGACCTTCCTTGCAGACCCTTACAATGTAGAGATGATGGAGAAATCCATTAAGGAAAATAAGACCGACATATTCTTAAGTCTGATCAAGGATGGTGTTAACGTTCCTACAAGTTTTGATGAGAACATCCTATTTAATCAAATCAAGAAAGGTGGTGCTCCCTTAGCACCTAATTCAAGTGCAATACCAACATCAAGCAAAGGAAAAGAACCTACGGTGACAACTAGTGCTATGCCCACATCTAGCACTTTACCACGACCAACACTTCAAACCAACTCTGAAATCTTTCAACAATTAATCAATTCTCTATCTAATCTTGCCACATAAGCTAATGCTCCACAAAAAATCTCAAAAACTTCAAATATAGGAGGCCTTGGTATTAGTCAAGCACCAACTCAACCAATGGTCATTTCTACACAGCCTACACCTTCACCTCAGTTGCATGTGCCTACGACCATGGTAACAACATCGGCACCAAATGCAACGAGTGCATATCAACAGGGTGGTTCAAATGGAACAACTCCACCATCCCAACAGTCACAAGCACAAACGAACTCTGAAGTAACACATCTCACTCAAATGTTTCATGAACTACGAAATGAGGTGCGCAACACAAACAATAAAGGGGTAAAACACTTGTCTCTTGATGAGATTTGTCCTTTTGATAAATCTATTCCTATTACTCCATTCCCGGTTGGTTTTGAGATTCCAAAGTTTGACAAATATATGGGAAAAACATGCCCTATCACACATGTAAGGGAGTTCTATATTTTGTGTCAAGAGGTGGCATACAGTGATGATTACCTTAAGAGACTCTTTCCACGAAGTCTTGGAGGCTCTGCATTTGAGTGGTTCATAAATCCGCCTAAGGGTTCTCACACTACCTTTGATGAATTGGCAAATAAGTTCATAGCACAATACTCTTACAACACGGACAATCAGGTTTCATTAAGTGACTTGTGTAATACTAAGCAACGAAATGGAGAAACTTTTGCCAATTTCTTGCAAAGACGGAGACATCTTGCTAGTCGTATGCCATACAAAATTGAGGACTCTCATCTTGTAGATATGTTCATCAAAAATTTGATACCTGAAATGTCCTTTCACTTGAAAATGGCAAGTCCTGAGGACTTTCTTACTCTAATCAAAAAGGGTAAAAACATTGAAAGTGGACTTTTAGAAAAAGGCACCATCAAACATTATAGTTCTTCATCTTCCCATAATGAACCAAACAATGATAACAAGCCTAGATCATGGTCTAAGAATAGGGGTGTTACACACGATGGTGTTACGGATGTCAAAAGCCTTCAAGGAAGTAGCAACAATAATTACCGCAACCGTAACAACAATAACTCAAATCAAGACAACCAGGGTAATCAGAAAAGTCAATTCTTTTTGCATAACAATTACAATCGTGATTATGATCGAAATAGGACATTCACCAACTTTTGTGAACCATTGGAAGCCATCTTTCAAAAGGTGGTAGATCATAACTTGATGGTGTTTCCTAATACACGTCCTTTTGATGAAAATCAACCAAAACCTAGGTGGTATCAAGAAAATGAATATTACAAATACCATCGCATCAAAGGACATAATATCAATAAGTGTTTCAAACTCAAAGTGTTTATTCAAAACCTTGTTGATAATGGAGAAATTGAAGTGGAAGGAGGTCCTTCCTCTAAGAATGCTAAGTTGAAAATATTTCAAAAGCCATTTCCCGATCACAACAATGGTAACAATAATACGAATCAAGCCTCCACATCAAACATTGTACCTTATGATTACTCTACTAACCACATATTAGGGTTTGACTCCTTGTGTGGTAAAATAGATACCAATGATATATATGTGGTTTTGACTCCTTATGTGGTCACATCGAAAGGGTAGACACTCATGTGAATACCCTTGTCTTACAAGCAACTGATTGTGATGCAACCACTCGACGTGGAAGACTCATTTTGCAAGCAGCTACTCCTAATAATAGTAATTCACTAGCTCCACACGCGCTTGCTATGCCATCCACTCCACAAAGTCCTTCTTCATGCTATGATGTATTATCCCAACTAGGTAAGACTCCTACACAAATATCCATCCTCGAGCTTCTTAACACCTCGCCTGTACATAAGGAAATCTTGGAAAAGGCTCTTTTAGAGTCTCGTATCCCTGATAATATTAATGCTACCCAATTCACTGCCATGATTGGAAACCTTGCCGCTCAACAACATTTGGTCTTCACAGATAAAGATTTCCAAGCTCCCAATCCCAACCATAATATGTCACTCCATATTGAAGTTCTTATACAACGACATAAAATAAAAAGAGTCCTCATAGACAATGGATCCGGTCTAAATCTTTGTACATTAAAGATGATTCATTTCCTAGGACTTCCAAAGGATCTCCTTGATTCTAGCAAAAGAATTACTATAAAGGCATATGATGAAAGAGAAAGGGAATCAAAAGGAGTTATTATGTTGCCTCTCAAAGTTGGACCTGCCATTATCAATACTGAATGTCATGTCCTAGATTTCGATTTGCCATATAACATCTTGCTTGGTAGACCATGGATACACACTCTCAAAGCAGTGCCTTCCACATACCACCAATGTTTGAAATTCCCGCACCAAGGAAGGGAAGTTACAATTCCAGGGGATCCTACACCCTTTGAATTTTGTAGAAGATTGGAAGGTACTCCGAAAAATTTTTGTCCCATAAGTGAGTTTTCTGCAGTCATACCTAAGCCTCTTGTCATTAAAGAAACTACTTCCCCTACAGTACCAGAAGTAGCCCATGAGAGTTCAAATTCCTGTAAAGGAAAGGAGAAAGTTGAAGATGCTAAAGTTAGCACTACAGGGAAAAAGACCACCTTTACTGACTTGGGAATGGGAGAGTATAAGTTCAAAAATGCCTTGTGTATTGGATAATTACCACTCTCCCCTCGTTCCCTTGGAAAGCCTTCACAATTGCCATCCTCTACTAATAAGGAAACCATGCAAGTTAACAAAATGACATTTGAACATTGGGGTTCCCTTAGTGATGAACACATGGAAGATAATATTTTGGATTGGTTATATTATGATGGAAAAGATGAACCTGTGGATTTTCCTAAGGACAAGTATGTCAAAGCACTTCCCATTGTTGAAAGCATGGGATATCATGGTACTGGTCTTGGCCCAAATGAAAATGGAATTAGACAAACCTTAGAAGCTAATAGCTATCCTAAAAGACACGGTTTGGGTTCCCTCAAACCTAAGGTTACCTTTGCTGACAACTATTTGGCCGAACCTGAATCTGAGACTAAAGAGGAGGAATTCTTCAAAGTGCCTTTCCAATACGTCGAAGATGACCTAAATAACTGTGTCCATACCATTACCGTAAATGACCTTTCATCTGTTGATCTACCTCTCACTAACCCTGACATGATAGACTAGGACCTTAAGGATACACCACCAAGTTTGGACATTTGTAAGTCTGATGAGGCAGTGATGGCACTCTTTGGCCTTAAGAATCTTTGAGAGTATGAGCATGATATCCAATATGATGAAAAAGCCTACTTTGGTAGCCAAATCAACTCTCTTAGTCACAAAAATGAAAAAGAAAACAAAAATAAAAAAATCAAAGAAACATCCTCTAGTGAAAACCCTTCTAGGGCACTTTTGGATGATGAAAAAGATAAAATAAAGGACGCATCTTCTAGTGAAAACCTCGTAGAGGCGCCAGAAGAGGGAGAGTTGAATTTGCCATTCAGATCCTTGCCCCCAGAAAAGTCATCCATTTTGAATGAAGACACTATTCCAATAAACTTGGGAACAGAAGATAATCCATAGATTACCTACATTGCTGCCACCTTGAGTCCTGAAGAAGAAAAAGCTATGACAATATTCTTGAAAAAAGGAAAGATCAACTTTGCATGGACCTATAAGGATATGCCTAGATTGGATACAAATTTAGTGGTACATCATTTGAAAATTGATCCCAAAATCATGCCAGTAAAACAAAAGTTGCGTAAAATGCATCCTAAGGTAGCACTTCTAGTCAAGGCAGAATTACACAAGATGCTAGAAGCAAAGTTCATTCGACCCATTGACTATCCTGAGTGGATCTCCAATATTGTTCCTGTGGGAAAAGCATCTGGGGGAATTTGTGTTTGTTTTGATTTTTGAGATTTGAATCTCGCATGTCCTAAGGATGATTTTCCACTACCCAACATAGACATCATAGTGGATCTAACAGCTGGACATGAGATGTTGTCTTTGATGGATGGATTTTCTGATTATAACCAAATCAAGATTGCAGAAGAGGATCAACATAAGATGACATTTACCACACCTTGGGGAACCTTTTGTCATCAAGTCATGCCCTTTGGTTTGAAAAATGCTGGCGCCACATATCAATGCGCGATAACTACCATATTCCATGATCTTCTACACATCATAATGGAGGACTATGTTGATGACATCTTAGGAAAATCCTAGACTAGAGAAGCCCACATTGATGTCCTTACTACTATTTTTGAAATATTGGAAAAGTACAAAGTGCACCTTAATCCAAAAAAGTGTGTATTTGGGGTCAAATCTGGTAAATTATTAGGTTACATTGTATCCAGAAGAGGAATTGAAGTAGACCCTGCAAAAGTAAAGGCCATCATGGATATGCCTCCTCCTACCACATTAAGAGAGCTTCACAGTTTTCAAGGAAGATTACAATCAATCAGAAGATTTGTGTCATAGCTAGCTGATAAAGTTCATCCCCTTTAGCATTTGCTTCGTAAAGGAGATCAGTTTCAATGGGATTGCTTGTGCCAAAAAGCATTTGAACAAATCAAGGCATATTTGACTAATCCTCCAGTCTTAGTCCCTCCAATAGTAGGATGACCATTGATCTTATACATTTCAGCTACTTCAGTTTCCTTAGGAGCACTCTTGGCACAATTAGATGATAATGGAAATGAACAAGCCATATATTACCTTAGTCGAACACTAGTTGGTTATGAGTTGAATTACACTGCTATTGAAAAAGCATGTTTGGCTGTGGTCTTTTGTACACAGAAACTACACCATTATATGCTTAATCATACTACATTTCTCATTGCCAAAATTGATCCACTCAAATACCTATTGTCAAGAGCCGCCCTTACTGGTCGAGTAGCAAAGTGGGTCTTAATCCTAAGTGAATTCGACATTGTGTATAAGGATCATAAAGCTATTAAGGGACAAGTAATTGCAGATTAGTTAGCTGAAGCACCTCTTCCAGGCAGTCACCCTATTGTGGAAGACTTTCTAGATGATACCATTATGACTATAGCCCCTAGTATATCATGGAAACTATTTTTTGATGGATCCTTCACACAAAAGGGATCGGGGGCAAGAGTTTTGTTTGTAACACCACAAGGGGATTTAATTCCTAAGTCCTACAAAATTTTATTCCCTTGCACAAATAACATAGCTGAGTATGAAGCATTAGTGACAAGAATGCGTCAAGCCATTAAATGGAATATTAAGAATCTTCTTGTCTTTGGAGACTCACAACTAGTTATCAAACAAGTGACTGATGAATATCACACCAAAGATGAGAAATTGTTGCCCTACCGCCGAATAGTTGAGAATCTTAAGCAACACTTTAGAGAAATTGTCTTTCAACAAGTTCCAAGGGCTAACAATAAAGTAGCAGATGCCATGGCCACTATTGCTTCTATGATTGCCATGCCAGAATATAGTCCAAAATGTGAGTTTCTCATTGAGAATCTTGTTACTCCTGCTTATGAGTAGAATGATTTCGAAGTGGTGTGCGAGATCGTTGGTCCTGAGTCTCCATGGTATGCCGACATTTTTGCCTATCTACATCATAAAACTATTCCCATAACCCTCACTCCAAACCAAAGTAAGACCTTTATTCGCCAAACCACTCGCTATACCATTATATGTGGTACACTTTTTCGAAAACACTTTGATGGAACCCTCCTCCGATGTCTCAATTCAGATGAAGCCAAAATAGCGTTAGAAGAGGTTCACCAAGGAATTTGTGGTGCCCACTCTAGTGGCTTTACGTTAGCAAAAAAGCTTCTTAGGACAGGTTATTATTGGCCCACTATGGAAGCAGATGCATATCATTTTGTGAAAAGATGTATCCCTTGTCAGCAGCATGGCGATTTGATACACGCTCCCGCCCAAGACTTGCAACCTACCATCACACCATGGCCCTTTTCTCGCTGGGGATTTGATCTTGTTGGTCAAGTGTATCCTAATTCTACTAATGGCCACAAGTATATTATTGCTACAACTGAGTATTTCACGAAATGGGTTGAAGCCATTCCCTTAACCTACATCACTGACAAGCAAATTTCTAAATTTATCCTAAACTATATTATTTTCCACTTTGGTATACCTCAAGATATTATCACTGATAATGGAATCCCATTTAAAAACCAAGAGGTAGCCATATTATACCAGAAATTTGGAATAACCCACCATTTCTCCACCAGATACTACCCTCAAGGAAATGGCCAAGCTGAAGCCACAAATAAAACCCTCCTGAAAATCCGAAAGAAAACTGTTGATGCAGCTGGCCGTAATTGGCATCTCCAGATTGTTCCCGCACTTTGGGCCTATCAAACCTCCATTCACACCTCCACAAGAGCCACTCCATTCTCCCTCGTCTATGGTTCTGAAGCCATTTTACCCATTGAGATTGAGTTACCCTCCCTTAGAGTCTCTCTACAAAACCTCATATCTGATGAAGAATATCGAGTTGCTCACTTGCAAGAGTTGGCACTCCTTGATGAGAGATGCCTCTGTGCCCTTAACCACCTCCGCGTGTATCAACATCGCCTCCAACTACAATATAATAAGAGGGTCCAGCCGAGGGAATTTGAAGTGGGTGATCTAATGCTACAACATAATATGAGGAATCTCTAGAACCGTGGAAAGAAAGGAAAATTTTTGGAAAATTGGCTAGGTCCATTCGTTGTTACAGCCAAATATGGTTTTGGGGCATATCAGATTGCTACACTTGAGAGGGACCTGCTCCCTGAACCTGTAAATATTCAGCATCTCAAGTGCTTTTATGCTTGAGCATTTGTAGATCTTGTACAGTCTGTAAAAGTCCTAAAAAAAAAAAAAATGCCGATCCATTGTCTATCCAAACCATTCCTTTCATGTCCTACCATTATTCCTTTTTTTCCATTTGTGCAGAGTAGTACTTAGTCTTTAACTTGTTGCTAAATCCAACAAAAGACCTTTTGTCTGCAAGGCCTCATTTTCATTTCCATTCTTGCAAGACCTCAAGTTTGTGAAGCATGCTTCCTGTCAAATGGTTGTTTAATCGCACTCTGTTGCACATTCTTATGATAGTGACCACACTTGGATACACATCAAATCACCTTTTGGAGGCTTAATGATTCGAGAAGTTCATTTGTTTCACAAACCCCTGCCGAAATCACACAATCATATTATCACAAAACACTTGATTCAACATTTCCCCGTAGGATGAGTCCTTCCTATAGGCGATATGGGGACTTTCACTTTTTTAGACTTAAGGCTCTTGGTAGGAACTGTGAGATAAATGACTACTTGGTCATGAAGTCTCTTTTGTTTGGTTTGTCGTTTTGGGTGTCCATAAGAGACCTTTTTAGAGTGTGCCTTGATCATCCATATTTTGGTTGTACCAAAATGGCTCTTATGGATTACTCATGTTTTTGGTAGTTTATTTTCTTTATGTCTTTTATGGTTTTACTATGTTTGTGTCTCAGATATTAATGCCTGCCGCAATGGGGGCAATTACGCAAAGGAGCTTTAACATTTATGCTTCTATAGCATATAATGCATACACTCTTTTGCAAAATAAAAATAATGGTGTGCTCTCCACATAAACACAACAGAATCCCTTGATTTCACTTAGTTAGGGTCCATGTAATATAGGGTTTCATTTGAGTTGTGCTTGAGACAAGGTTCTATTTATGTCCTCCTCCTATGCTATGCTCCTGGATCTTTATGGGCGATGATTTTGACAGATATTCATTAGGTTGCATCTTTAGGTGGAGTGTTCATTTTTCATCCTTTTAAGTTACATTAATTGTTCAGTATAGATTGCATTAGTTTACTCATCAAATTACATTTCTTAGTGCTCATTAGACAGTCTAGTTCATTTTAGCATTAGCATTACATTTAGGGGCACATACATATCATAATGCATAAGTCTCATAATCGCTAGCCAATCTGCATCACACATGTTAAGCATCATATAGTATATAGAAAAGTTACATCACATCCTGCATCATAAACGTCAATCTCATAAGCATCACATAAAATCCATACATATGCATCATAAACACTCATGTCATGTATATATATCACAAAAGAATCAATGTTTGTACAGTCCAAATACATATAGAATCATATAGTACAAATGCATCATCAAACAAAAAAAAAAAAAACTCGCTGCATCTGCACATATCTGTCAAAATATTAGATCTCTATACAAAATCCAAGAGCCATGCTATGAGGGTCCTGCTCCTCCTGTGTCACCCCCTTGAGGTGGTTGGCTCTGCCCTACTGACTGCTCTGATCTAGCTCTACCACCCATGGTCCAAGAACTAGCCCCTCTCTCAAAATCAGGTTGACGCTGGTCGGCAGGTATGGCATCATGATACAGTGACCTATAATAGGCTGCCTCTCATACTACCCGTGCCTTAGATCGCCTGGCTGAGATGGCCTCCTGCATCACTGTCACACTGGCCCCTGGCGTAACCATCTGTCTCGCTATGTCTCGCTGCTTGCGATACTCATCGATCTGAGCCTGATATGTCGCCCGCTTAACATGCAAGGTAGAAACCTCTCCCCATAACCTCGCTAGCTCCTCAGCGTCAGCATGCACTGCCATACCCGCAAAATCCCCTACATCCACTCGTGCCTCTAAAACTGCTAGTGCCTCCTGTGTGCTATCTTCTCTGACTCTCTGTAGCTGTACCTCTTCCTGTAGCCTAGCAACCTCTGCCCGTAGGCTATCTCGCTCAGCCCTGACTATGCTTGGCTCCTCTCTCGGTACCTGTCTCTGTGGAGGCACCTATGGTGGTACCTATGGAGGTGCCTGTGCCTGTGCCTGTACCTAAGGTCCCCTCTGTGGTGGCACCTGTGCTGCTACGACACCCCTCCTTGCAACTGTCCTGCAGCCATGAGGTCCATGCTGTGCTCCCTCAGCTGGCACTGCTACCATAGTATCCTATCCCCCATCTCTTGTGCCATCTCCCTCTCCCTGTGCCTGCTCTGCTGGTGGAACCACTCCAAGCACTGTCAGTTTGACTGGCTGGTGTGCTGCCCACCACTGCGCATATGCCAGTGTCATACCAGCATCTCCCCTGTCCTGACCATGAACCCATGGCACTCTATCCATCAGTAACTATGATGCTTGGGAAAATCGTAGCGTCATCCCCCGACCCCACAGCCGACCATACTCATGAGTCACTATAGGATACAGGAACCTGTTTGGAACCACATCCTCGATACGCCCAAACTGTCGTTGCACCCGAGAAGGCATATATCGCATGATCACGTGAATGGATCGACCAATAATCCAGAAATCGGTCTGTGTAAATGGGAGATACATCTGATCCTCTATATCATCCTCACCCCCTGCTACTTGTACTCTCCCCCAGTGCTCCACTCCATCATAAGGAGTCCAGTCAAACATGATAATCTCATCAAGGCACTTGCGCCAGAAACCCACTGACTCTGTCAATGTATACTGGATAGGAGGCCGATATCTGCATGCATATAGCTGTCCAGGCCGCCTGGTCTATCTCCATGTGATAGGTCAAGTAACCCCGATGTGCTCCCAAGACCAAACCATCAGTAGTGTCAGTCCTGGTCCCATCGTGCGTTGTGTCCAGTATGCACACATATGTAAGTCATGATACAACTCTGCTAGGATGGTCTGTCCCCAGCAGTAGACCTCGCCATCCTCCTATAATAGGGTGCTCAACACCCGTGCCCAACCAATAGGCCACCCATGTCCTGCATGATCTTGTAGCATCCACCATATCAAAGAGGCTAGGAATACTACCAGTCTCGGTAGTCTCTGCTCCAAGGCTCCCCGCTAGGATAGCCAGGATCGCTGTACTGGTAGTCTCTGTCGTCACCTACCAAAGCACTCTCTCAGGAAGGGATCAACTCCCTCACCTACATACTCTGGATATGTGCCTCTGATAGGCACTCTAAGGATCTGCCATACATCCAGGAGAGTGATGGTAGCCTCCCCTGTCAGTAGATGGAAGCTCCCTGTGGGTGTATGCCATCGCTCTATGAGAGCCGATAGCTGTGTTGTGTGAGCTCTCAAGTCTGGCCACTCGTGGACATGCTCTAGTCCGCACAGCCACACGTGTCCCCAATCTGCGTCTGTGAGTCTCTCCTGTATAACCATGGTTAGTGGATAGTGCTCCCGTGACCTAAACAACACCGTGCCCTCCTGTAGCATGGACATGTAGTAAGTCAGTCATTTCATTTCCAGAATGGGGCATTTCATGCTTGCCATTTCTCATTTTTGTTGCGTCAGGCAGAGATGCTGATCAGCGCAGATGCAATCTACGGAGATGCTGGTCTGCGCTTACGCAAAACATATTTTGTGATCTCTGCTCTACATTCGAAGACGTCTCCGCTCTACTTTCGAAATTGACATGGAAAGGTCTGTCATCTCTGATGTCGCTATCCGTATCGCGCAGATGACAGAGTATAGTCTGTCATCTTTGTTAGTTTTGTCGCAGCCTTAGCATCTGTGCAGACGATAGGATGTTCCTTGTCGTCTCTGCAGGCACAGGTATCCCTTATTTGTCGTCTATGCAAATGACAAGGTGGAGATTGTCGTCTCTGCCCGGGACCAGTTTTTGCCGCATTTATGGTATCATAAATGTCTCTAACCTAGTTAGCTATCAAATTACTAGGAGGATCAAATGACTCACTGGTGCCCCCATCGCAGCTGGTCTCTGGTGATCCCGAATGCACTCATCAAGATGCAATCTCTCAATAGGGTCCATAGCTACTCTGGATGCTCTTCTTGTGGTGTGACAATGACCTTCCCATGGGTCCCTTGGAGGCTTATATAGGTCCCATGGACCCCGTTTGCACCCTTCTTCGCTCTCAGCCGTGTCTGTCTCATGATTTCTCCATATTTTCATCTTGTTTTTCTCATTTCTTTCTTTCTCTTCTTTTTGTTCCAAGACCTTTTCACGAAAATTGCCCAAATTTGTATTTTTTGCGCAATTTCTGGGAGGGGGCATCAGGATTCTCCTTCCTTCTTTGGGGCAACCTGCATTTTATTTTCTTTGATATGATGTCATGCCGACACCACATCAAAGAGGGGCAAAATGTAGACACTAAAAATTGTCCCGAATAACTTTATTAATTTAATTAATAATGGTCACATTGCTTCTACTTATTTAATTAAAATTATTTTAATTAAATAGGTTCATTTTTGGCCTAAGTATTTAAATTTAATTTAAATGCCTCCTAGCCTTAATGTGTTAAATTTAATTTAACACACGATTCATCATTTATTCCCTTTTTTAAATAAATTTTATTTATTTAAATCCTCCATATCCTATTAATTTCTTCTAGACCTTGATTAAATTAAATTTCATTTAATTTAATCTTTATCCTAATCTATATCCATAGCCTAAGAGTATGTGTACTCTTATGAGTTGTCATCATAAGGGTTTACATTTCTTTTTAAGCACATGGTGTCTACAACTTGAGAACTTTCTATATATATGTGCCACCTCATCTTTTTTATCCTCCCAACTAAGAATATGGGATAAGGTGCTTAATTGTTAATTCTTATCCTTATCTTTTAGACAACTTCTAGATGTTTTCTGAGAGTCTTTAAATAGAAGCCTTGTCTCAAGCATTGCATATAGAGATTATTGGATTGCATTGACACTCCGTCGCTTTGAGTCTAGAATCACCACATTGAGAGCTTGCATTATAGCTACATTTCCATATTGAGTTCATAGGCTGCATATTAGTGATTTGATAATTGGTTAGATCTACATTTTGTATTGCATCTTAGTTTTTTTTTTGTGCATTCACATTTAGTGTACATTCTAGTTTCAGTTTTCATTCTAGTTATAGCTTGCATCCATAGATAATTTTCATAATTTCATGTTCATTGCATCATAGAGTACCTTTGAGTGTGACTTCCTCCATAGTCATATCTTGAAAGTATTCTTCTTTTCATATAGTCTAGGATCATATTGCACATTCACTTTGCACTCACACTCACATTTTCACTTCCACACAAGAAATTTACTTATTGTTGTGTTTCTGAGAGCGTACCAAACACACCCTCCATCAAAGATACACCAACAATGGCTACACATAGTTGCCCTTGTTGAGTAGTAGAGGTGGTTGGAATTTTGATTTGTTGGTTGCTTTTGTGGATTTCTTTTAAATTAGCTTGATTCCTTAGGCTTCCAGCAATTTGTACATTTTTTAGCACACATTTTGGCATGCCCAATGGGACCCACATCCCAAATCTTACTTCAGAAGTCCGCCAATAAAACTTTCTACAGTTTGGACTAGCGTTTTGTCATCTCTAATAGTTTTAGTGTCGTCTGCATTGCGCATCTATGCATATCAGCGTCTCCGTAGATCAGCATCTCCGAGAACAAGCATTTTTGCCGATGCCAAAAAATAAGGGTTTTGTCATTTATGCTAATTTCTCTGTCATTTGCCCACTGTGATTTGTTGTTTGCGATCTGAAATTGGCATCTTCGCTTTGTATTCTAGCTTCTGTGCTCTGCATTTTGGCATCTGCGCTCTGCATTTTTGCATCTGCGCTCTGCACTTTGGCGTCTGCGCTTTGTATTTTGTCATCTTTGAGTTTTAGTGTCTTCGAATATTAGTGTCTATGACTGTTGAGGTTTAAACTAACAGTTAATTGTTTCTTGAGCATTTTGTGAGTTTGCAGGTCGAGGATTTATGCTAGAGGACGAACTAGAGTGTAAAAGGCCTAGTCACATTTGAAATTGGAGCGTTTTAAATGGGTACATTTAGTATAGAGCACATTTGGATTTGGGCCTTAAAATGAAATCACATCCAAAGCCTTAAGGAAAATTAACTTCATTTCAGCATTTTCATTTCAGCATTTTTCATTTTCAGCATTTTCTTTTAGTATTTTATTTTTTGCTATTTAAAGTTGGAAAGAACCTTGTATGCTCTAAACACACGTGTCTTCAATTAGAGTAGCAAACTTAAATTTTTTTGGATAAGAAACAAGTGTCTTTTAAACCCCAAGTCCACTTACGTATTCTCTCCCCTCGCGCCTTTCGGCGATCTTGGGTGCACAAAAAATAAGTGGATTTGTTTTTCATTTTATTAGGAGGCCTGCTTGAGGATTTTATCACCCCTTGGGATGACCTCAACTACAACGTTCTGGCAGAGTATAAGAATCGGGAGGTGAATCAAAAGACACCTCTCTTGGAAGTGTAAATATTGTCACTCTTAGCTAAGCCCTAAAGAACTTTATACTTTTGAGAAGTGAGGGAGGAGATTTGGGTTACTGTCTCCCCCTGGTTGTGTGACAGTATTTCTTTTCATCTACAGAATTGGGCCTCACGTACCTAGTGTATATCAAGGATGCCCTTTAGCTAAGCCCTCTACAGCCTAGTATCAGCCTTATTAGGATTGTTGTTGTGTTTGGTGTGTTTGTTCAAATAATAAAAAAAAAAATCAAAAAAAACAAAACAAAAAAAAAACTTCAAACAAGCCAAAAAAAAATGAGTGAAATTGTGAGGGAACCTTTGCAGTAAGATAGGTTAGGTGAGGTCTTTTTGACTCACAGTCATCTTTGGAAGTTTTTGCATTAGAGTCACGTTTTGAGTTGTGGTTGAGTTTATTTTTGATGTCAAAAATTTTGAGTCTTGTTTTGTTCTTTCCATGACCAAAAAAGTCAACCAAACCAAGCATGAGAAAGTGAAACTGTCCAAACCACCTATCTACAAAGAAAGCAAGAGACTAACACATGGTGACAAAAAATTCAGTTATGCGATCAAGGACATTCAAAAAGAAGAAGCTAGGCAAGACCGCTATGATATAATCACCTATAACGAAAAACTTTGGAACTGGTCTGCTTTCCCAGGTGTAAACCCAAGGTTCTTATTTCCCGTAAACGAAAAATTGAATCAATCGTATAAGTGGCCATCATACATTCATCTTTCTTATTCATTTCCATTTCCTCCATCTTCAAAATTTCTTCTAAGGGAGCTAAAAAACCTAAAAAACATCTTTTTATCTTGTGACATTAGACCTTACATCCGTAAGCAAACACCTTATCCTAATCACATTCTCTTATTTGGGACCACAAGTCAGTCTCCAAATAGCAAGCAATCCATTTAGTGTCCTATCTTGCCTATAAGATCATATTTGACTATCTTTGGTAAGAAAAAGATACTCAAGTCTTACTTATTTGGGATCACAAGTCAATCTCCAAATAGTAAGCAGTCCACTCAATACCTTACCTTGCTTATTTGTGACCACAAGTCAGTTTCCAAATAGTAAGTGATCCATTTGGTGTCTTATCTTGCCTACAAGATTATATTTGACTATCTTTGGTAAGAAAAGGATACTATTATCTTTTAATATCATTTTGTTTGCTAAACTAATGTCTCTTGTTCAAATTTGGGTAGTTCACCCACTGATCATCTAAGGTTAAGAGATCTCATTTTCATTTTCTATTTCTCTCATAAGCCTTCATTCATAATTTGGCCATTCTTGTATGGTAAACACACGATCAGGAAGGTTTACATTCAACCCCAAAACACATTTGTGGGAATCGACAAAGCAATCAGAAATGGAGAATCTTCCTCCCTCAGCTACAACTTCATTAGGGGATGTGGTTCCCTCTAATCCGAATCTTGATATGCCTAATATGCAAGAGCCACAACAACCTTTTCATAATAACAATCCAGGTGTTAATGATGAAGAAGTATACCAAGATGAAGACCATAAAATCATTCACCACACATCCATCTCACAATTTGCATACAAACTAAATACTCTTGTTGAGTAAATCTATTCTACTATTATGTTAGCTCTATTTCCGTATTGACTCCCCCTTTGTTTGATCTCCCCCAAAACTTATTCATTCATTCTCATTTTCCTAAAAAATTCATTCTCTCCCTTTTTGACACTTATGTCATGGGCGATACATGAATAGTGTATTTTTCCAAGAATGATTTATAGACCTCCATTATGAGCTTTTGTGTTGCATCCTAGTTGTTACACACTACCTCTAGAGATTTGATTTGAATAGCTAACTTGGGAATAGGGTTAACTAGGCCTTCTTGAGTAGAAAGATTGGGATTTTTCTTCATCATTGTTTCTGCAAATGCTATTTCCTTGTGCAACACCTCCATGTGAGAGGTCAACATGGATTGGATGTTGATCAGTGTAGCCCAAGTGTTGGCATCTTGAGGTTGTAAAGCTACTAACTAACATTGTGCTGATTTTTTTTTTGAAATGAGACTAACTTTGACTAGGAGATTTTTGTAGGATTTTACCTAGTGACTTCAAATCTCCCTCCAAGTGGTTAATGTGTTCTGTACTTCTTGTGTGAACAAAGGTACGTCACACAACTTTGTGTAAAAAGATAAAATGTTCTCCAATACTTTCTTTACACCATCAATTTTGGTTGCTAACTCAACTTGATTTAGTGCAATGACACTAGATATCTTTTCGGTTACCTTGGCATGAAATTTCTTCTTAGACCATTCTAGTAATTTGACATTTGTGTCCAAGTCTTCATCATTTACCTTTTCCATAATGTTTTCCAACTACTCAATAATTGGATTTTCTTCATCAGGTGTAGGTAGGTTGAATGCATCAAGAAATATGTCCTTGATGTCATGTAGTGCTTGTTTTTGCCTATGTTCCCTTCTGAATAGTTCTTGGTGTTTCTTTCTAGCTAGAGAATCTTGTAATATGCTCATTTACTCTATGGCATTTGACACAAGATCAAAATTTGGTAGTTCAATCACCTCATCTAATTTTATATCACCATAAGATGTAACCTCATCAACCTTAGATGTACTAGGACTAGGCCTTGATGATTGCAATGGTATAGCTTCTACACTTAACCTATGAAGTGCTTGACTAGGAATAAGAGTAGTAGTATTTGGTTGGATAACCAGTGTCTGTATTGCTATCACTTCCTCTAGTTTTGTAGTCAAGACTAAATCTTCAATTGTATCCTTCTCCTTTTCTGTGATCTTTGTATCACCTTGCACTTGTGTTGTAGGTGTAGGACTAGCTTCTTGACCTATTTAGATTGGTGTCCCATCTTTCTCAACTATTGAAACTACACATACTAAAACATTTTGTACCAATGTAGTGACATGTGATGATACTATATCCTTCCTTTGATATACTTCAATAGGCATTGTAGATTGCATTTCTATATAGTAAGGTGGGACAATAGATAATTCTTGAGTTTTCTTCCTCGTAGATGCCAATTCTGCCTTCTCAATCTCATCCACAGTCACCAATACAAGATGGTTGCATAGTTTTACCTTGGTGGTGGTATCAATCAATATCTTTTTCATGTTATCCTTTGTTAAGGGATTTATTTTATAAGTGGTGTTGTTAGAGACATCCTTGACTTTTACTATTTCTGCTTGTTGATCTACTTTTTCCACATGAGGGGGATTGGCACTCGACATATGTACCTCTGGTACATTCTGATCTTGTTGTTACTCTTCCTCAACTATAGCCTTTGTATTTGTTTCTTTTATAGTGCCTTCCTCATGTCCTTTCCTTGCAAATTCATCCTTTTTTTATATATCTCAACTACCTCTTTTTCAATGTTGCCTTCACCTAGTTCTATAGGTACATGCTCAATAGCTTGTTCTGTCTGCAAATAACCTTCCATATCTACATGCTTTGTTTGAAAACCTCCTCCATTTTTTTTGTAAAATGTTGAAGGCTCTATATTTTAAAGAAAATCTACCCTTATACTTATTAATGTCCTTAGTCATAGATGACTTATCTAATTCTGGGATTACTCTAGCAAGAGTAGTCTCCCTAATATTGCTTTCACTATTTAAACTAAATTGCCATCTTTTCTCAACTCTATCATATAGGATTTTGGGTAAAGAGTTGGAAAGATGAATAGGGGTATTCTTGAATATGGCCATCATTTTATACACAGATTCTTCAACCTTATTCAATTCTATTTTACCAAGTTTGTCAAACTCAACATGTGTGAACCTTGATAAATCAATAGTGTTTTTTTATATTATCACAAAAGTTGTCCAAATTAGAAGAGGGATTATGGCTTACCACTTGAAATTGACTAATGCCATCTAACTCGGTCCTCACCTTATTTTATTTAGCTAGAGCTATATATTTCCTCCTTTTTCTCTACTTAGGTTCATCTTCCTTAGTAGCTGTTGTAGCTCTTTTGCCTTTAGACTTCTCAACTTCTTGAGTCTTCTTAGCAATAGCTCTTGTGCTATCCTTGGTGACATAAAATGTAGGATTTTGTTGTGAAGGTTTCACAACTTTATTGGGTTTTCTTTCTATTGGATTATTTTATTTTCTATAGTAATACTTACTTCATTGGCTTCTTCTCCCTCAACACCTTCATCAAATTCTACTTCTTCTTCTCCTTGGTCCTCACCTTGACCCTATGTGAGAGAAAGTGGTGCTTGGGTAGGTGTATCTTCTTCATCATCTTCATTATCCTCTTTTTCTTCATCTCCTTCTACCTCTTCACCAAATTGTTCCTTGAGATTTTTTATAATTTTTTTCTTCTTCCTCATCACATAAGTTGTCTTCAAGTCCATTGTGATTTTAGACTTGGATACATCATAATTTCCAAATGCAGTAGTCTTGTTATCTACTTCCTTTGCCAGTAAAGAAGTGATGGTTGTAGATGCCTCATCCACATTAATTTCATAAGGCAATGAACTGGGCCATCTAACCCTTGGAAAAATAAATTGAATATAAGTGAAATCAACATCAACCAAAAAAAAAACATCATTGAAATGTTTCTCTACCAGTGACACTGGTATTCATTGGTATTCTTAGTCTTTGTTTCATTGACTTCTTGAAATCTTCAAAATAACTTGTCATTACAGTCTCAAAATATCTCCAAGTTGCTCTATGTATTTTCCAATCTACACTACAATAGACTTGTTGGTCTTCCAAGTAACTTTACCAAATAAGGGAAAAGTGTTCTATACATAAAAAAATATACAAACAAGTATTTAACCAAATTTTCATTGTACACTTTTTTTCGTTCTTATGACTCCCAAGTTTTTTGATAATTGTTGGAGTTATAACTTGGAAACGTCATGAGAATGGTCATTTTTTACTATCTTATAGCCTAAATCCATAGCTTTACATGGTACACTATTCAATCTATAGGATTGAAAGAATTTATGTGCAATGACTCTAACTGCAAATGCAATTAGTGGATTAGTTATTATATCTATTGTCATCCCTCTCTTGTTCCATAATTCCCATGTATTGTTTTCAATTTCCTCTTTTGCATCACTCCTCATAGTCCTTTTTATATCTAGGACAGGATACCTTGTTACTCTTTGAATAATCCTCTTTGTGATCTTGATAGGGTTGTCTTCTAACGATACTAAGTTTTCATGTATTCTACTAAGAACTCTCTTAATCCACTCTATCTTGAATATGTTAGGAAAATCTAGGGCACAAGTTAACCCTTTTCTCTCTACAATTTTGTTTTCCTCTTTCAACACTTCATTTTCACACAGTTTTCCATACAATTCTCTGATTTCCATGTCTCCTATACTTCCTACCTTATAAGTGTAGCAACACCTTACATATTGTATCATTAAAACTTGTGGTGGTATCATAGATAACACACTAGGTGGGTCTCCTTTTGTAAGGCCCCTCCGCAGTACCATATTATAAACCCTAAATAACATGAGTATGGTCAAAACTAGGAAGCATAAGGAGGTGAGATGTCATGTCTTTGTCTCTCATGCAAGGTATGTGAATTATAGACTATTACCATACACCTTATGATAGAATGATGATAAGTAGGTTCCCAAATTTAGGTATGTCATGACTGGCATCCTTCTTATTAATATTGGACCTATGATTTTATTAAGACTGATGTACATTGTAGTCATTATTGTCTTAAGTATCATATTCAAAATTTTATCAAGTTGGTAAGCTAAGACCCTATGGAATAAAAACTCAAGATGTTATAACTTAGAAAACTATGCCAATGGGTTCGTAGTATGTTATAACCTATTAGGATAGTTGTTTTAAGAGGCCATGGTGAAAAGATTAATTAACACCTCCCCTTGTGAGTACTAATAATAATTATAGATATAAATTGCTATTAATTTAGATAAAGGCCTATTTGGTAGAGCTCAACATGATGCAAATATAATAAGTCATTTGTTGCAAAAGCAGTATTAGGTGGATAGGCTAGAATGAATGATGATTAAGATGATAATATAATATATTGACTAAAAAATATAATGGGCTTACCTAATGACTGATTTTGAACCTATGAAAACATGATTATGAGAACATCCTGATTTCTTGACATTAGTGATTTTAGAGACATATTCCTTATCATGTAATATCTCATAATGATAACAAGATAGTGTTAGTAATCAAACTATTTTTAATTGAATCAAGTATAATAGTTGTAATGATTACATTTTGGTAGTTTTGATCTAAGGTATGTAATCAGAACTAATTTTCAGGTTAGCTGATTTAGCAATATAGATTCAACATTTCATCATTATGATAGGAGAAGGATTATGATGTGATGCAAAATTTTAAATCAATTATGATGATTTATGATTAAATGTGATGTGCAAATTTTGATATTTGAACATTTGAATGTCTTATTTGACATGATTAAGTAAAAGAATTCTAGTGAATTATGTTAATATGGATTATGTAACATTTAAATTCATAGGCAATTATGATATGTATTTTGTATGACCTCCTTGGACTACTAATGCTCAAGTTTAGTGTGTAGGAAGTGGAACCATGGAAATATTTTGGGGAAACAAGTTCCAAACCTATGTGAACATAGTTTAGCCAAGGTGAATCTTTGGAAGATTCAAAAGCCTCATTGTGATGTATTTTATTTCATAAATGTAAGCTTGCTTGTGTGTGAAATTGTTAATCTCAAAGATGCATTAAGGACATGTCATGATGACATGGAATGTGCTTTTATGTGTCACTTGACACTTGTGGATTTTGTGTATTAATGACATGTCATCTAGAATTTTGTTCATGGTGGCATTTTACCCTAAAACTGATTACCCTATTAATGATTAAGTAAACCCACTTGATAAGGGGTAGGATGGGTCATTATCAAAGGAAATTCGAATTTAGACTTGACTAGGGTTTTGAAGGGTCATTAGGTGGTCTCAAAGTGTCTTTTATGTGAAAATGAGCTACCCATATGATAGTATAACATGTTAGGGACCTAATTTTGACCATGTTAATGCCTAGGTAGCCTAGGGGGCCCCTTTACCAATCCCTTCTTCCATCAATTCGAAAATGGAGTTGTCACATGATCTCTTTCCCATGTTTCCATTAAGTCAAAAATAGAAAAATTAGGGGGAGACAAGTTTGTAAGAGGAAGTGGCTTGGTGTTTTTGCTAAATTAGTTAGTGGGATGGCCTTTTTAGAAAGTCTTGGACAAACTAGTGGGGTGTTCACCCACTCTATATTTAGAGATAGTTAGGTTTTTAGAGGGAGGCTAAGGGAGCTCTTCATCATTTATCATTACCATTAGCTTGAACCAAGTTAGGTGCTCAAACCATGACCATTTTTTTTTAGCATTGTAGCTGATTGTGATTTCATTTTATGTAATTGTTGAGAAGTATGTTGTGTGAAGCAATGCAAGAATTTGGAGATAGCCATTGAAATTGTATTTTAGTTTCCTTCAATATGAATTTAGGCTTATTGAAATGGAATGGTTAATGTATTATTGTAGTTATAATTGGGAGAGTGCAATAAACAACTTTCAAATAGAAGGTTATTAATGTTCATAGGATTGGTTAAACATTTGTGAGTCATCTACATTGTTGAATCATTCGACAAAATAAGGAAAGCACCTTTCATATTTGATGTCTCATGTATGAAATCCCCTAATTATACTTAAATGATAGTAAATTACCTTTAGTTTTCAATATAAGAAAAAAATTAATTGATTTCATTATTGACCTTGTTCAATATGAGAAAGGAATTGGAACTAAGATAGTAAGTATGAAACATTTTTTGTTAAGGTTTTCAGTTTGTATTCTATAATAGTTTAAGAGATTTAATATATCTATTAATTGATGCATTACCAGAGTGTTAGTATTAAAATTGAACTTCTTAACTTAGCCAAACTCCATGACACAATATTTTAAGTATGGGAAAATAAACCAAGTGGAAGTTATTGCACAAGCATACATGAGAAAACAAAATCTGGAAGTGAGCATTTTGCTCTCTAGATTTTGTATGGTGATGAGAAAAATGGCCCAATGCCTAATATAGTTCAATATAATAATATTTATCTACCATATGCATGACCTATAACATATTTTTCCTAAGTGATTTGACCACCCAAGGAGTATACTATATACATAAGCCATCTTATGAATAGTTTTGGAACTATTTTTTCTGGTCCAATTACCTTCCTAGTTGATAACTAATACTCCATCTCATGAATAAGAAAACAATTTTTTCATAGGGCCGTGAGCCTTTCCCCAATGCATACCCTTAGTATATGTGAAGCTTGGGAAAAAATATTTAAAAAAAAAAGAATGCTTCTTCATTTTACTTAGAAAAGGGACCTTTTCAAATAATGAAATTTCTTCCATCTCCATGGCGCCTTCACTTAGGTGCTCAAAAGGGCTACAAAGGATGGGATGTATTATCCCATCCTCCATATACATGCCAAGATATGCATTTTATTCTTGACCCATGATTTATGATGGGAAGAGTTTGCGATGTTAAAAGGGGTGTACGAGGAGTAGAGTTGTTGTAATCCGAGCAAGGGAAGAGATAGGTCACCTAACCTCCACGTGAATTTAGGATAAAGGAATTTTAATAGGAATTTCCTTGGGAGGAGGGGAATGCATGAATCCCATGTCCTCATATGTCTCACCTCCCAATGCCCCTCCAAAGGCTACTAGCATTCAAGTTGGTAGGTGGCATTGGGATGACATTGTAAATATAGTTATCAATGGTAAAGCTAGTTAGAGAGGATGTAGGAATGAGATTGGTATTTAGGAGTTAGGAATTTATTTTAGGGTCTAATACTTGGAGTGAGCTAAAATCAACAAAATAATAAATAGTTGAGGTTTTTATTGGGTATATTTAAAAGGGTGCTTGGGATAGATAGGAAGATGGGTTAGAATAAGTAGGATTAGAAAGATAGAAGATTGTAGTATCTTAGTAGTATTACTATGGTTGTAGATGGTAGGAATTATTAAGAGGCATGTATTATTACTATATAAAATTAAAATTAACTAGGTAGTAGTTAACAAGTTACTTACTATATTTGGTTAGAGTGAATAGTTGACACTAGTATTATTGAAAGGAGCAATGTTGGTAGGATAATTAGGGTAATTAATTAGTGTTAAGAATATGTATAGTAGAAATATATTAGGAGAGTTATTATAAGGATGTTATAATATACACATGTTCTATGATGTCCTACATAGTAAAAGTATATACTAAATGTTTAAGTAATATAATCTGATGATGTATGTTGTCAATTTAAACCATTTTATACCTTGTGATTTAACATTTAAAAATTATAAAGAATGTTATCAAGGTATGTGTTAAATGTAAATGTAGGTTAAATGGTATTCTTCTAGAGTTAGATACATGGTCTTTTAGAGGATGCTAAAAAGATGATAAAATTTATTAGTTATAGGGATTTCCTAAATAGTCCCATAAGTAAACTTTAATTTAATTACATAAATAATTATAGCTAGGAAATACTCTATATATGCTTAAAGAATCCATTCACCCTTATCAATGCCTATAACAAAGGATGTGTTTTCATTCCAGGAAGAACTAGGCCTCTATCACCATCATAGAAACATGTTGTTAGGTTATCGAACTCTTTTGTGTTTCTTGCCTTATAAGTAAGAACGATATCATCACCACACCAATAAGGATCAATTCATTTAAAGATTTAAGATTTGTTGCGACTCTAAAATCAAAAGCAATGGGTATCTTAGACTATTAGCCTTCTATAACTAGTATAGAATGTTTAGATCTCTATGCTATGTCCTAAGCATTACCTTTTAAAGAGAAAAAAATTTGTAGTTGTGTTTTGCCCTAAATTTAGGGCATGACACCTTTGTATGCAATATTAGGAATTTCCTTAAAATATGATTCTTTAATCTCATTGCTAATCAACTGTACATTTAAAACTTCTTTTCCTTCCTTAACCACATCAGTAGAAGAGCTACACACCATTACAACTATCTAGGGTTTGGGTAAATTCAAACAACGTACCTTGATACACAACAAATGCCTTGAAAAATTTGATGTTTGGTGGCGAGTAGCAGTTGTATTTAGTATGAAAAGGATTGAATCAATTTCTCCAATTTGCCTTATGCTCTTCATGCTCTCTTTAATCTTGGATGATTGTAGATGAGTCAAAAAATGACCATATAGCCCTTGAAACTTTGCAAGAAATGCTTAGTGCTTACACAACTCTAAGCTCAGCTCGAATAGTAAATTAAATTCACTCAACTTCCATGTAATTTCTACCACACTCAAAAACTAAAGTGAGCTCAAACAATGTTATCACCTTCGATAGCTCGACATCAACTAAAATTTCACTTGGCAACAACAATGAAACTTTTCATGCTTGGCAACAACATGAAAACTTATCATGATCGATAGCAACATGAAAACTTATAGATTTCTTCTAATTTCTAACCAATACTTTACATCTTACTTTATGCATATATGCTCTTTTTAGAACTAAATCCTTGTAACTAATGTATAATTAAACTTTTAAATATTAGTCCCACACTCTTGATTGCGTTGTTGGGGGTGGTGTGATCACCTGATCTATTGGATGAAGTGATCCCATTTTAACTTGATGTTCTACAATCTTCCTTTTCTTCCATGTCTTGTTCATCTGCACTTTGACTTCTTCAACATCAACCTATCCTTTTCCTTTATTTAATTCACTGCTAGGTGCTTTTGACCTTTTTGGACAATTTCTTCTTATGTGACCAGTCTTCAAAAAACTAAAACATGTAGTTTGACTCAACCATCTACTATAGTCACTTCTAAAATGTGTTCTAATGCAATTCTCAACATGTCCATACTCTTGACAATAGTGACATCTATACCTTGTACTGTAATCCCAATTGTAGGATCTGTCAATATGGATTACCTTATCTTGATTGTTTGATGACCAGTTAG
The DNA here is from genome assembly GCA_028749045.1 of Cupressus sempervirens. Classification (NCBI taxonomy): domain Eukaryota; kingdom Viridiplantae; phylum Streptophyta; class Pinopsida; order Cupressales; family Cupressaceae; genus Cupressus; species Cupressus sempervirens. The sequence goes on along the minus strand of CM053787.1, from coordinate 302,016,992 downwards.
ACTTGAATCTAAATTTATATGCTCTATGTCCATACTTTTTATAGTTGTAGTAGTTACCTTCAAATCTTTGTGTGCTTGTTATCTTGGTCTTGCATTCATGTGCCTGATGTCATTGATTGTTGCACTTATAATAGTTACCCATGAATTTATTTTTAGGGTTTTGATTTGCATTGTTGCTTCTACAAAAATTTGTTGTATGACCTATATTTCCACAATTATAACAAGTAGGTTTGTAGTTCTTCCCTCTATTTCTTCTTTGTTCACCACTTTTGATGATTCTCCTTCTTCAATATTGGTGTAACCCAATCCAATATAGTATCACTGATAGATCTAGGAGAACTCATTGATTTGTCAAAGTACTTGATGGCTTCATTAAGTTTGTTGAAATTTTTTGCAAATTCTTTTTCTCTTTTTAGATCATTTCTCAGTTGTTCATTTTGCAACTTTAGTGTTGTGATCTCAATATCCTTTCCATTTAATTCATGATTGGCCATCATCATTTGATCCATTATTTCCAATTGCACGTGAGAAATCTTGTTCACCTCTAATGTCTTCTCTTCTAGTTTGTTGGTTAGTATCCTTTTGTCATCTTCAATCATGACTTTGTCTTCCCCAGCTTTCTTTTTTTGCTTGGTCACCTCATATAGTAATACTGATTGGACTTCTTGTTCTATCTTAAAATTTCTAACCTCATAAGTTAGGGCACCATTCTTTTCCATCAGATTTTTAACTGTTGCACTAAATTCACTTGTGTTTCCATCTGCAAATAATTCAGTGGTGTCTTCATCTTGGTAATGTGTTTCATTAGCCTCAATAGCTATCTCTTTCCTTCTCTTCATTGAGAACTTTAAATCATCTCTTGCTTCATTCAAGTGATGTAGAGCAAGCTGGATTTCTATCTTCTAATTCTCAATAGTCTTTCCCAACTTGTAGACTTCCATTTTCAAGATCTTTCGTCAAAGCTACAAAATTGTCCTTTCCAGAGAACAAAGCTCTAATACCAATTGTTAGAAATAAAATAGGGAAAGTAAACTCTAAGGGGGGTGAATTAGTCCTTCAAAAATTTAACCATAAAATCATTTACCACAACCACACATCCATCTCACAGTTTGCATGTAAACTGAAATACCAAACTAAACATGCTCATCCATAGTAGGGTGTTTTTTAGTGGTGAATAATCATAATTTTATGAATTTTAGAAATTTTTTAGCAGTAACTTGGCTAATAATTTAAGATTTAATCCAACCTAAGTTGCTTCATTTTTATTAAATTTAATTCTAAAATATTTAATATTGCTCAATAATTGATTTTATTAAAAAATTTAAACTCAAAGATTCACCACAATATTCGATACATGATTATATTTGATTTGGCTAAATATTAAATATTATCAAAGAAATTAAAATTAATTCACCAATAATTATCATAATTATTAGTTACTTTAGGGATATATTACCAATATTTAGTTTTCACTATCTATTTAAAATATAATGTAACTATTCTCATAATTTCCATGGGATAAAACATGTTCAATTTTGATTTGTAATATTCCATGACGATTAGCGAACTTCCTATTATTGTTGAGATTCACCAATATTTTCTACTCAAAAATTATAATTCCAAAATAATCACCAATGTAAATAATATTTAATATAAAATTTTTTGAGAGATTTGCCAATAAGAATAATTTGGTTTTTCAAAATAATGAGAGATTCACCAATAATATACAACTTTTTCTGGAGGAGGGTTTCTTAAAGTTTGTCCTAATCCATAGCATGAAATTAAATAAACATTCAACACATATATGACACAAGATATTTGGTTACCCAAAAACCCTCCAATGAGAAGGTAAAACTAGGGTGGGGATGACACCCACAAATCTTCACTATTGTAGTTGTAAAGTGTATCCAATGAAAGTTACAATGTTTGATCATAAACTATGATCTACCCTATGAAAGATTTGTCTTGTCAAAGGCTTACAAGATTGTTAGATCTTACCCTCTTAAAGGATTTTAGAAGTGTGTCTGATTAAAGGACTTAAACTTATAATGAAGTAAGCACACTATTAAAGGATCTATAATAGCCTATTAGGACTACTTTTTTAATAGATTCAATTTATTCACTTGTTAGAATGTCTTAGCAATGATCCTGTGGTTAGCACTCTGTTGCTAGATAACATATCACCTCTTTTCATATATCCTTGATCCTCTCTAGTCAGATGTGTCACTTCTATCCTCTAAATCATTTCCTTTGTTTTTCCTTAATTGATTTTGTAATGTATAACTTGATTCACAACTTGTTAGCCACCATGAATGCTCTATTCGTGCATGCAAACTTTTCTCTTCATACATATTATGTTTTAGAGGTTTCCTTCCTTAAGAAGACCTAGGTGGCTTCGGGTTAGGTATGATTCAACGATTGTGATTCACCCATTTTGCTACTTAATCCATCCCTTCAACTAATTTTTTGCATGTAATACATAGGGATCCTTAATATAGATTCATTCTTATCATCTAGAATCATAGAAAAATCCTTAAGTCAACTTAAAAATGGTTTACATAGAAGTTTGTGCCATTAAAAATAGCTATGTCAAAAACTATTTTACTTAGCACTTGAAGTCTCTGATGCATGGCATCCATTGCATCTTCAATTTTGTAACTTGGCCTCTAAATGACTTGACATCTATTGATCAATTGAAATCTGAATCACTCATTATCAACTATTTTCTCAACACCTGAGTGACTCACAAATTACTAATTACTTGGCACATATTGTATATCTCACTTGGCATACACTATCTGACAACTTATTCTCGTAATACATTACTTGTTTGACATGAACTAAGTTCTATATGGTAAATGACTTAAGTGTATTGTCACTCATATGTCAAAACCAAAATGAGATTAACAAATCTATCGTGATATGCATTTAAGAAGCATGGAGTGGAATGATGTTGAGGACGTCAAAATATGGTTGCAGATGAACAAATCATTTCTCCTTAATCTTTCCAACTATTGTATGGATTACATTTACATCATGCTAGATTAGCTACGATAGTAAGTCAACTAAATTCAACCATTTACCTACCATGTGACCTTATATTGCTGAAGTATTTTTCCACCTCACCCAACATTTTAACTATCTCATTGACCTGTGCTCACAACTATTCATGGATTCACAATTTATTTTCTATGTTAACCATTTGGTCTTCTATAACCACAACCTTCCTTCTTTATGCCTTATCACTGCTTCACAACTCATTATTACTTTAACCCCTTAAATGCAGTGACCTTGTGAATAACATGAAACTGACCCATTCAAACCATCAACATGGTTTGGACTTAACAAACCTCTAATTTTATGATGATGTAAAGCTAGTCATTTTTCCTTTGTCACCCCATCAGGCATTAGACATGTTTTAGCCTTGCGATGTTGGGGATACGATTAGGCTGAATATCATCACAATTCCATAGCTTCATGACTTAATATTTTTACCATGACCTTAACCCTATGAATGAGGGAAGAAAGCATTTCATAGCATCATAGGCTTAAATCTAGGTTATCTTTGACCTCATGTAATGCTATGACCCTTGAACTTAATTGCTAGTATTTCTATTCGCATCATCATGACTTAAACTTGACCATAGATCAGACACTTGTGATGGTGTGAAGACCACATTACATTTACTATTTGATGCTCCTCACAACCTCACAACCATTTATTATAACTTTAGATAAGACCCTATGAGGTTTCAAAAATAACCCTTTACCATTGATCACTTCATCTCGATTTCTTGCTCTTCTTTTCAGCTAATCACCACGACTCTATGATTAACCCTCAAAATGACCACCATCGCACCATTGCAACTTAAGTTATTTAATCTTGACCCTTCCTATAATGATGAGATGAAAGATCTAATGAATTGGGGTCCATATAAACATGTGTCCACTACTTCAATTCTATCTTTGGCTATCTTTTATGTAACTTAAAAAGTAAGGAAGTGACAGGCATTGATCTGGTGGATTTGACACAAAAGAAATAATAACTATTGATACATTGAATTCACAACTTCACAACCAAGTTTCATAACCACAGTGGATACCTTGAAATTTTGTGCCTAACTACTTTCTCTCCCTTGTGGCCTGAAAGTGGATGCTAGTGATAGTAGCTGCAAAGCTGCATTGATTGTGGAATTGACCATATCGCACCTTCGCTGCCCCTATGATAGTTAAGCCTTAAAATGGAGCAACAGAGTGAAAAGAATTAATTGCATCATCACAACTTGAAATACCTCATATGATATGAAATTTTTATAAGGCTTAGGGATATAAAAGAAAATTCAAATTTTTGCATATCACTATTAGGCTTGCATGGAAATTAACAAATAGTCAATAAACATAGACATGGTTGTCACCTTGGATATTCAAATTTTAGGAAGGGGGGCAAAAATGGTTAACAATTATCATCCTCACTGTAGTTTTTCCCTCTAACCAATGGTTTTCTATGACACCTAAATTAGTGTGTTATGTGTCTCAAGTTTATTCTTTGAATGTTTGTTTTATATTTTTGGGAATTCACTAACTATTGGTATATTGAGAATATTATGAATAATACTATTGATTAAATTCTAAAGTTGAATATTAGTTTAAAAAAAAGTTTTTAGAGGTGATATACTCTTGGTGTTGATTCACAACCCCCTTATAGTACCCTACCATACTTGTAGCTACAAATAATTTGTATCAGAGCTTCTAGTTCTTGAAAGAAAGTTTAACAACTTGAGTGAATTTGGGAAAATGACTACATAAAAATATCAAAGAGAGTTGGGAGAAGCCTTGCATGATGGAGACAAATAAATTTTTGAATTAAAAGAAAAACTAAGAACCTAGTTTGTGAAACAAAAGGAACTGAATGGAAAAATACAAATGAGCTCGGATGATTTGGACAAACTATTAGAAGGAAGTGTTAATTATGAGGAAGTCGATGTTACAATAAGAGAGCTACTAGAATATAATGATGAGATACTTGAAAAGAGTAAAGTACTAAAGGAAAGGATTAGTTTAATGAAAAAAGACCAAGAAGTTGAAGCCATCATATTAACTAAACTATTGGACAAAATGGAAACTCTTGAAAATGAGAAAAGTGATGTAGAAACAAGATATCATGATTCTCTAGAAACAATGACTAGAAATGACTTAGTAATAGAGAGGAAAAAATGATCTACAAGTTTGAAATGACTTAATCAACAAAATCAATGAGAGAAGTTAAAATATTGAGAATGAAAATGAAAGATTGAAAAAGAAGAACAATGACCTAAGCAATGAAATAAAAGTTGAAAATGATGTAAATATTAGACTTACCAAAGTTGAAGAAAACAAGCTGGAGCAAGATAGATTGTTGATAAAGCAAAATGAGCACCTGTTTATTGACAAGATCCTCGTAAAATATATTTTTAAAGAGAAAGGTGATTCATCCAATTCTAAACAATAAATGATGAAAGAAAAGGATATGGAAAGAGTAAACTATCACACTTCATATCACTATTCTGATGTGCATAATCATATAGAGAATATTTGAAAGAACAAATATGAAACAAATACAAGAAACATACCATTCAATGGTCACTATTACAAGTGCAATATTTATGGCAACAAAGTTTGTGAGTGAAAGAATGGAATAGATAGAAGGAAAACATAAATAAATTTCAATGGATATTGGTAAAAATGTAATTAGTATGGTAATAAGGAAAAAATTTGAAAACCAAGACTAACAAAAAAATTAAAGGACTGAATATTTTCTAGAGGAATTTGGAACTGAACTTGAGAATTTTTATTGTTGTGGAGAAAATGAACATATAGATTCTTAGTGTAGATCAAGAATATCACTTCCTTGGATATCATTAAAGATTCAATGTTACTTTGGTTCACAATATGGACACTCCACCTACAACTATTGGTATCAATGTAACAATGGAAGAAAAAAAACTTGAAAAGGAAAATAAACTATAGACAAAGAGTAGATGAGGAACGAGATGTAAAGAATATGGGTGATAAATGGTGAGGAAACTACTACTACTAAGGAACCCTTGTTAGGTAATATGGGAACTTCATCTACAAACTAATAAGGTAAGCATATAGTTGGGAAACAAAACTATGATTGATTATTCATAAAGTCCTAGAAAGTAAAAGTAAAAGGATGTTTATAGGTATACATTAGTAATTAGATAAGTAAAATATTTGTGTAATCATAAAATGAAAATTAGTTATTGTTAGGGGTAATTTAATACTTTTGGTACAATAAACATTAGAGCATGTATGCTATAAGTAAAGATAACAGCTCTCAAATTTTTCATATATGGAAAATGCAAGTGTGAAAAAAAGAAAAAAAAGCAAGTGCATTAGAAAAAGAAATGAGATTACTATCATAAAATTAAAAGTGAGAAACATGGAAGGAAGGAATATGTTGATACAAAGATTTGATGAAGAAGAGACAGAGTCAACATGTTCACTAAAATTCAAAGACCTAATTGGAAAAAGAACCTTATAAAGAATATTAGACAAAGTAATATTAGACCTAATTGGAAAAAGAGCCTTATAAAGAATATTAGAGAATGGCTATGGCCAGAGAAAGGAAAAGCGGAAATTATTTAGGAAATAATAAGTATTTGTCACATTATTATTAGGAGATGACTATAAATGTGTTAAAGAATTGGAACCTAAAATTTAGATTGATGGATTGGTCAAGTATAGACAAGATAAAAATACATTTGATGCAATAATATTTAGTGAAAAATGTGTAAGGTTTGCTTCTTTGGTGATTGGCTAAAATATCTTCCAAGCTGAGAAAATTGACAAGGTACTTGGAGGAGCCATATTAGTGGCTTATGAAACCATTGTTGAACGAAAAATGTTCAATTTGTGTTAGATGTTAAGAGACCAATTGCTGAATAATCTATGTAAGATCAAGAAACAAAGATCAAGGTATGAATGTCTATTGGTTAGTATTATTTATATATTCAAAATAATTTTCCTAGTATAGGAAGAGTAAAATGGTTAGCTGGTGAACTAATTATGTACCAAATGAATAGATTTAGTGAAATACTAGGGATAAATTACAATAGCTTAATGTGGTTTCACTTTAAGGAGATATAAGAAAAAATGAACAAAAGGAACCATATTCCATCTCAAGTGGAAAAAAATATAAAAATGATATATGGTTTCTAGAAAGTACACACTCTTGCATTGTGAAAGTAGTAGAGCCTAGATTGTTATGGGTAATACCCTTTGGCTATGAAGTGTTTAATGATGAGCTTGAGCTAGTAATTGAGAAACTAATAGCTAAGGAAAAGGATGGAGGATCTAAAAGGTTTGGAAGATATGAAGAGAATGGAAGAGAATCATTATGGAATAAAATAAGTCTAAAAGGAAAGGAAGAGGTAGGAAGTAGACTATTGATAATATACCATCCACGTATGCAAAGATAAATAAATAGAGATATATTGTAGAATGAAAACAAATGAGACAAACAAGGTTTGCAACAACACAAGTAAAAAGAAGAACAAGGAATCAGACTACAGGAAGATCACAATCAAGCACACAAAGAAAGAAGGAAGAGACACAATTAGTTATGAGACAACTGACAAGAAGACCAAAAATAACTATGTACAAAATGAAACAAGGGATGAAAAACTATGGAATTATTGGGACCTTCTTGGACTATAAATTAAGTATGTTGAATGAGGAAGAAAAATTAGTAATGGAGGAAGCTATAATTTACACTATGCATAAGTTTTCATATTTTCCAAGAAGGATAAAGAAACAAATTCCAACAGAGTTGTATGATAGAATCCTAGTCATGTGGCACAATGCAAATCAATTGGAAAGAGAAAGTTGAGAAAGAACATTAAATGTGGTGAACAAATATGTATCAGTTGAAGAGATAGGTAGGCTACATAAAGAACATGAGAAAAAGTTTTCTATCAATTATAGGAAGTCAAAAATCCTTGCAAGTATAATTGAAGACATTAAAAATGATAGTAAGAGAATGTTGGATATAAAATTTCATATTAAGGATAGTATCATAGAGGAAGAGCTACCAATTAGAACAATTTATGATCTAAATGAGCAACTTGGTGAACATATTGATATCACTTGTAAAGAAAATCTAGAAAGTGAATATAAAATCATACCAAGTACATCGTTAGAAGAAGAATTAGAAGAAGAGAAAGGATGACATGAAGAATTAAGTGAAGAAAATGAGAGTGAGAAATTTGAGGAAGTGAATGAAGGACAAAAGAATGAAATGATAGTAACAACTAAGCCAGAAACATTAGTTACCAATAAGACTACCACTATTGGAGAAATGACTATTAAGAAGGAACTATGAGACGAAGTGAAAGGTAAGAAAGATAATAATGAATATTTGGAAGTGGAGGTTTTAAGGACATTACAAGACATGAAACAAATTATAGAATCATAGGAAAAAGGAAGAGATAAGAAGAAAATGAAGAGGAAGAAATCAATAGTAGAGTTGAGTTTGATACACTTAAACAACCTTATGCAAAGTGACATCATTAAGACATGAAGCTATACAAAATAGATTGCAAGAAAGGGTAGAATTGATGAGTAAAATTGAAGAAAAAAAATAATGAGGACAATCAAGAGAATGATTAGTGCACTATCTAATTGGATACTAGAGAGAAAATTTGACAAGAAGATGAGAAGAGGCAAAAAGTTACAAATGTTTCTAGAAACAATAGAAGATGATCAAAATATCAAGGAGGAATCAACCACAAAGCTAAAACAAGGAACCAATAAGGATACACTGGCTGAGGTTGTTGAATTTTTATAAGAGAATCAAATAAATTGAAGAACACAATAATTGAAAGAATAAAACACATATAAATAATTCTATTGATGACTAAAGATATAGAAAACCATGCTTATAGGTTACCATTATATATGAATCTTATGCAACAAAAAATGGAGCTGGTAGATGAATTCTTAAATGAATTATCAATTAGAACTAGTGTAGATACTCTTGAAAAAATCATAAAATTCAAAGGTCATATTACAAATATGTCATGTTTATAGGATAGATGGAATAGTAAAATGATGATATTAATAAGCACAATGAAGTACATAGAGTCATTAAAATAAAGACCAAATAAAAATTTGACACCTTTGGTATTGTTGTGAAAGGGGGAGAAGAAGAGAAGATAAGTGGGAGAAGTTTGGTAATCAAGGAGAAGTAAAGATAGTGAGTAATGTGCAAAGTATAATAAGGTTATTACAAAAGGGGGAATAGTCACAAATAAGAAAGATGAATTGTAATTGTACATATACCATATATAGTCTTTTCACCAATTCCAAAGGTGGAGATTGTTACTTTGGACAAAATCCTACAACCTCATTTGTATAATTTTTAATGTTTTCATTCTTGGTCAAAACTTTATATTATGTTGTGTGACATGTTTAAGTAGGGAAAGTTCTATTGGAGTAAAATATGTTATCAAGAACATAACTAGAATTGGCATATCAGAGAAGTTAAGATCTATTAGATGTGAGATGTTAATTAGCAAGATTATGAAATCCTTTTACAAGGTGGTCTTTAATAGGATTTTGAAGTTCTAGTTTGAACTTATTATGTAAATCCTCTAATTGAGTGAATACTATAAGAGTGGGATTCAATATCTTTAAAAAGTAGTCTATAATAGGACCTTTGATACTCTTAGTAGGGTATTAGATACTTTTAATAGAGTGTAGTCATTCATAAGATGATATTATTGTAAGGATCTTAACCATGCACCTTGTTACTATAGTGATGAGTTGTGGGTATCATCCTTAGCATAGTTTTTCCCTCTGACCAAGGGTTTTTTGTGATACCAAAATCAATGTGTTATGTGTTTCAATTTTATGGTTTGAATTTTTATTTTATCTTTTTCGAAATTTGCTAACTATTGATATACTATGAAGATTATGAATAAGAGTATTAGTGAAATGCTTAAGCTAACTATTGGTTAAAAAGAAAAGAAAATTTAGAGGTCAAATACTTAAGGTACTAATCTTCCCCCTTAACTCCCCCACCCGCACCCCCTAGTACCCTACCATACTTGTAGCTACCAAAACTTAATGACATAGTAAATAGAACTTCTGATATAACTTTGTGCTCTTCATTATCCTTCTTTAATATCCATCATCAGATCCTTATTGAATTTTTTGAATCGTTGATCTTGCAAGAAAATTTGACTTGCATCTTTGACCATCTTGAACATTCCATGTTTACATCAAAAGTTAGCCTTAGATTCCATTTCTTTCAAATTTATCTTCCACGTATTACTTGGTGAAAATATCTTTTCACTTGGCTAATATAGTACTTGGTTAATACTAGACTTGCTTGACCAATACTAACTTTCCTCTTACTTTTCCATTTAGTCAATAAATATTGTAGTCACTCGATGAACACAATTTTCCTTCTTTAACTTTGTCACTTAGTTAAGCTTGCGTAGCTCAATATATTACAATATTACATGATTATAAACTAATCAAATCATCGTGACATTATTAATAGCCAACTCCTTCAAGTGTTCATTGAATAACATACTGATCAAATCTCTCTTCAACATACTTTCTTCAAATACTCTTCATAAAACATAATGATATATCACTCTAATAAGTCATCATAATCTCTAGCCAACTAACATTTTGACATCAATGACAACACAACTGGTATGGATCTTTTACATACATTCATAGCATTACTAATTACATTATCAGTTGGGGCTAATAATCTCCCCATTTGGCATTGATGACAATACATAACATAAGATTTTACATTACAAAACATTACACAAGATAATCAAATGTATGCATTGTCAACAATAAATTTTTTTAGCTCTTTTTCTACATCAACGGGTTCTATTAGCTCTTTTTCTTCATCAATAGGTACTATTTAACTTAGTTTGTACATTCAGCAAAAAAAATCATCATCAACATTTCTCTCTTTGTAAATTTTCTCCACCTTTGGGAATACTCCACTATTTGATAATATTCTTAATGTCTCTTTTGGTTACACTTCTCTAGCAATCTCCCCTTTTTTGATATACTTCATTTCCAAAAATACAAATCTCCCCTTTTCGATATACTTCATCTCCCCCTTTGATAGCAATGCCAAAGGTCATTATAAATTTCAATAAGAAACTTATTAAACCTTGTAGTTATCCTTGTACGTTGCATGCAAAATTTTAATTAGTTTCATCATAGTCATCTTCAAAACTTTGGAAATGTTCCTAAAGTGTGAACTCTTGCATCAACTCCAGAAGGATATTACAATTCATCCATGAATGGATGTATCATGCCTCTTTACCTAGTGAATTCTTGATAGGGGTGGGATTGCCTGTTTACCTCTTAGATACTAAAAAGCATCCTTAGACAATGGCTTCGTAAATATATCAATAATTTTCTTTTTAGAATTCACATTTTCAAACCTCACTTGTTTCTCTTATACTTGCTCCCTCAAATAATGATACTTGATTGATATGTGTTTCTTTTTGCATGCATCAGTGAATTTTTTGATGTATTTATTGGACTAGAGTTATCACAATAAATAGTATTAGGCTTGGTTACATCTTCTTGCATACCTTCTAATATGTGCTTAATCCATACAATATTTGAACAATTGATTGCAAAAATAGCATATTCAATGTCAAGAGTATATAGATTGTGAAATACAAATTTGTTTCTTGCATGTCCATGTAATCAACTTTTCTTCTAAAAAGAAAGCTCCACCACTTATGGTTTTTTTGCCATCAATGTTTCTAGCCCAATCAACATCTATGTAGACTTTAAGATTACAGTCATCATCTTGTTCGTACCATAATCCATAATCTTAAGTTTCTTTTAGATATCTAAATATCCTTTTCATAGCAGCCATGTGCGTTTCCTTTGGATTACATGAAAACCTTGTAACAATTGCAACAAGAAGTGAAATATCTAGTCTAATATGCACAACGTACTTAAATTACCAATCATAGATTTGTATTCTGTCTCATTTACCTCTTTAGTGTTTTATTTTTTGATAGTTTGACTCTAGTTAACATAGTTGTACCAATTGGCTTAGACTCACCCATCTCAAAAGACTTCAAGATTTCTTTCAAATAATTAGATTGAGTCACATATATACCTTTCTTTGTTTTATATACTTGTAATCTAATGAAAAAATTGATCTCACCAAACATTTACATTTCAAATTATGCACTCATTTGATCAGAAAATGTCTTATACAACATGTCATTTCCTCTAAATATTATTTCATCAACAAATATTTCAGCAATTAATACAATTTCTTCAGATTTATTTTCAAGTATAAATTACTATTCTCACTTGTTCTAGAAAATCTAATCTTAATCAAATATGAATGTAACCTTTCATACCATGCTCTTGGTTCTTGTTCCAATCCATACAATGCCTTGTTTAACTTGTTGACCATGTTCTTCTTTTCATGTTCAATGTATCCTTCAAGTTGTTCAATATATACATCCTCTTCAAATATTCCATTTAGAAATGCATATTTGACATTCATTTGATAAACTTTGAACTTCTTGTAGGTAGCATAAGCCAATAATATTCTAACTCCTTCCAATCTTTCCATAGGTGCAAGAGTCTCTCCATAGTCAATTCCTTCTTCTTGTGTATAACCATTGCAAAAAAATATTTCCTTTTTTTTTACCACTTCTCCATTTTCATTTATCCTATTCCTAAAAATCCATTTGGTTCCTATCACATTCTTGTCAGTAGGTCTCAATACTAATGTCCAGGTATTGTTCTTTTCAATCTAATCAATTCATTCATAGCATTTATCCAATTCTCATTCTCCAATGTAGTCTTAATTTTTCTTGGTTCACAATCAGAAATCAAATAGATATTGTCTCTTAACTTACTTCTTGTACAACTCTAGCACTTTTATCTCAAATAATTTGTTCTAGAGAATAATTCTTTTTCACATATTTTGCTAATACAAGTTCAACTATTTGATTTTTAATAATTTCTTCACTGAATAGGGGTTCAACTTCTTTCTTAGGTTGTACTATTTGATGCTTGGGTAAAGCATTTTGTAACTCATGTGCTATTGTATGGTGCTCAGTGTTTCTCAGTTGTAACTTGGGTAATGTGTCAAGTTCCTCTTCATAGAAATATAAAAACTTGTTCTAATCTTATGGTTCCTTTTTTCTTTCTACATCATTCTTCTTTGCAAATTCATCAAATATCACATTTACACTTTCACTTATCTTGTTAGTATATTTGTTCAAAGACATATAATATTTTCTCTTTGATGAATACCTTCATCTCCTTTAAAATAAAATTTACCATTCCTTGCATCCTTGTGAATATAAAGCCTACTTGCAAAGATTTTGAAAGAACTTACATTAGTGTATGACCAGAGTGTGTACAACAAGTTTGTGTACAAATTAGTCAATGCCTATATTGATTTATGGAGGATTAGACTAGATATTGGGAGTGGGGTGGTGGGGGTGAATCAGAATCTATAACAATTTATACCTTTTCACATATTTATCCACATCTATTAATAAATTATGCATGCAAAACTATAAATGTAAACTTATTGTAACATGTAAATGAATTCAATCACATGCATGAAAATAATAATACATAACACAATTTTTTTACTCATAAACCCTCCAATGTGAAGGTAAAACTAGGGTGAAGATGACACCCACAAATCTTCACTACTCTAGTAATAGAGTTAACCACTTAAGGTTACACTATTTGATAATAACATATGATCTACCCTATGAGGAGTCTATCTTGTTAAAGACTTAAGAAGTTTTTAGGTTTCACCATGTTAGAGGATTTGAAACTTACAAAAAATTAAAGACTATTAGGATATTTACAAATATTTGTTAAGACCACTATGTTAAGAGATTTACCCTGATTCAAGTATGTTAAAACTAACTTAGTACCTAACTCTCAGTTTGCTTTGCAAGCTGATTTCAGGTCTCCTCCTTACTAACTAATCCTCTCCTCTGATATGATAACTCTTGTCTTTTGCTTTCACTTTTACTACTTATGAATAGGTCACTTTCTCTATTAGATGAGAATAGAACCCTTGAATGACTTCTAATCTTCTCCTTTGTCTCTCTCACACACAAAATCACCTGCACAAAATCTAGGTTAAGATCATCACAATTAAAATATTTCATTAAGAATCTTCTAGATCGTTCCATGCTTTTCCTCTTCATCCTGATTGTTGAACATACACATAGGGATATGCAATCCATGCCATGTAAATCAACTATAACAACCTCATCAACTATTAAATGTTCCATAACAACCTCTTCAAAACTTAAATAAATCTTCCAGGTCGGCTTGATAATCATTTTGCCTAAAACTTTTCTCCAATCATGACTTTTATGTACACTCTAGATTGCTCGACCTTTACTATTTTTGGTGCTTAGTATTGTTTTTTCTTGACCTTTATTATGTTTTTGATGCTAGACATATATGGTGCTTGACACATAATATATCTCTCAATACTTATATACTTGGAATCTCACTCAGTCACTAATGAATTGCTCGATCGTTGATAAGCTCAATACATATAGACAATTTCTCTATGACCATACTTTACTCAAATTTTATACAATTAATTGGTATATACTATATTATGTACATGACTCAGACTATGTAGAGTAGCTTGTTCATAGTGATGATCATTTGACTCCACCTTGTAAATAACTAAGTGGTTGACACTAGTAGACAATAGTGGTTAGAGATACCAACAATCTGCCCCTTTGACATTAGTGGAAAAAAAACTTTGTCATATTTACATCACTTTGTCATATCAATACAAAAATTGAGCTTTCCCCCTAAGTCTTATGACTTGTGAAAAAGAAAAGCAAAAATTCATTACAGTTTTTATACTATACCTATATATTATAATCTTTCTATATACATTTCTCCCTTGTGTACATTCCCCCCTTGTTTTTGAACACTTGATGTCACTACTATTGGGGTTGAAAGAGTTGAAGTAATCCATATGTTTCAATGAATTCCTTGTGAACTTTAGTAATCATGGCTAGTGCATGATTCCATGTGGTTCTTTCTACCTCTAAAATTTGATTTTGTAGTTGTAGTCCTACAGCTAAATATATCAAATTCTCAGCCACTGATAATTTATGATGTTTTGTGATAAGATCCTAGAATATTTTTAGTTCTCTCTACATGAAATTCAAACGAGGTATCAACATTCCTTGAATTGAGATCAATTTGGATTTGATGGTGTTGTTAGCTACCTAAAGCTCAACAATTTTACCTTGAGCATTTAGTAGAATATTGTAGTGCTTAATGTTAGATCCTATTGACTCTAAGATAACATTGATGGATGCCTTCATCTTATCTACTTGTTCTTGAATATTATTTGTAAATATTGGCACATATGACCAAATTGTGTACACCTATTATACTTTTAGTATAAGATTCATCATTACCTATGCTTTTTCCTATAATAACACTTTTTTCTCAGCTATAGTTACGAAAACTTTGTTTACAACCTTGGTCTTAGTTCTTCTTGCTAACCAATCCATTAACTTCTCATTGGATTCAAAATTTTCAGCACTAACTTGATCAATTATATTTACAATTTGATCAATGATTGGTGTTTCTTCATCTACATTTTGTATATCAAAAGCATAAAAAAAATGTTTTATATCTTGTAGTGTCTATTGCCGCTTTAGCTCTCTCCTTATCTCTTCTTCTCTCTTTTTCTTTTTCAAAATCTATTGTAGTAAAAAGCTTTTCTACAAGGTGAGATTTTCCAGATCAAATTATGACATCTCAATTTTTTCATTCAGACTAATCTCAATATTTGGTGAAATATGTTTTATTTCTTTTCTCTTCCTATTTGGTGAAGAGGTACTGTTTCTCGGAATTGCCTTAGGAGTAGGTGAGGGAAAGTCACCACTCGATCTTTCTAGTACATATGTGCTTGAGATAACAATAATTGGAGTTGGCTTAGCCTTATTTAATTATCTTTTCCTTCAATTTGAGGTGCTAAAACAACATTATCATTTTCATTAGTTTCTCTATCTTCACCATCATCTTCTTCATTTCTAAGCTTGACTTCTAGAGTGTCAGGGGTGTCAGCATGTATAGGAGACATGCTTCCTTGTGGACTTGGCACACCTAAATTTTCTCCACTATTGTTCTCATCATCGATGTTCATAGTCTCTACATTCTTTTTTGTTAGCCCAAAAGTTCTTTTCCAAAGTAGCTTATCGCGCTTTTGTACAATTTCCTCTTTATTTAGCAATATTTGAAACATTTTGTACTTAGGAACAAATCGTCTCCTATATTTCTCCAAAAAAGTGTTTATTTCATCTTGTGACAAATCAAGCATAACTTTGACTAATGTGTCAGTTCTAGTTTGTGTTTCTAATTCCTTTGCCTATTGCCACCTTTTTTTTAATTTATCAAAAAGATCTTGATGTATCCTATCGTCTATTTCACTAGGGGCTAGTTTATTGTTTGTAATATTTTCCACCATAGCCTCCTCTAGCTTATACCTATCAAAATCATCTAATGTATCATACTTTACAAATCTAAACCTAGATAATTGTGTTGATCTTTTTAGATCTAAGCATACCTCATCAATTGGTTTTTTTTCTCCCCGTTGAGATGGTCCTCTAACCAATATCCTTCTCTTGGTTTGAGGTTCACTTGGCTCAGTAGTCTCTTCTACCTTTTTCTTTGTAGATTACTTGACAATAACAACTAGCCTAATCTTTGGCTTGTTTGGTGGTAGAGGTGTCACTGCCTTCTTGTTCTTTGTTCTTTAAGCCTTCTTTCTTGATGAAATGAGAAAAACTAGGGCTTTACCCTTGTCAACTTCTTTTGCTTCATCTTCCTCATCACCATCATCTTTTCCTTTGTCTTCTCCAAGACCTTGTGTTATTTACAATGATTATTTACCCTTGCCTAGGGTGTCTAGTTTAGCTTCTAGGTCTTTAATCATCTTCTTCCCTTTCTTCTCCTTGGAAGCTATCTTGATTTTTACTATTATCCTTGCCTTCAATTCTTCATATGCCCCAAATGGTTCAGCCTCAGTATCTATTTCTTCTTTTAATAGTGCCTCAATGTTTGCACTTGTATCATCACTCTCTATTTCATAACCAAAATTTTGTAGGCACACCTTCCTTGGATTTATAACTTGTACAAATGTGTTATCCATATCAACAAGCAAACATATGTCACTATAATATTTTGTGACCAATTCATCTAAAATTCTCATTCTCTTTTTCATCCTCAACTTGAATTCATCAAAATATGTATTCATTGCTTTTTCAAAATTGTCTCCTAAATGAGTAATAAAATCATTGATTTTCCTTGTTATTAGTTTATCTTGTTTTCATACTACATTACCTATACCATGAAAATACTTCTAGATATAAAAGAAGTACAAATAATTAGGCAAACAGACTTACATGTTGAATTATTTGCCTTTATTATTGATGATAGGTTTTTTGCTAGTTGTAATATTTGTAGCTTGGCAAGATCGCACTCCTACTTTTTGATCAAAATCATCCATGTTTGGTTCATATCCATACACAACACACTATTCAATCTGTTCAATTGATAGAATTTGTGAGAAATGAATCTCACTAAAAATTCCATTTCACTTGGCTCCTATGTTAGCCTCAATTTTTCCTTAGCTCAAGCATCACATGGTTTTCTTCTTATCTAGGGTTGGATAGCTTGTAACCCTATGAATCATTTTCTTTGTGATATCTACTAGTCCATCCAGTAACTAGTACTTCATATCATGAACTCTTCTCGAAACAACTTTTATCCATTCCATTCTGAAATTTCTCAAAAATTCTAGGGCTCAAGTTAACTTTCCTCTCAAAATTTTGAAACTCATCCTTCAAAGTTCCTTCATCACATAGCTTCTCATAAGATTCTTTGAGTTCATAATTTTCTATTTCTCCAATTTTTCACATGTAGCAATTTCTAACATCATGAATCATAATGAATGTAGGTGGTTTCAAGCATAACATATCCATTGAGTCTCTTTTCACAAAAAATTCTAGAATAGCTCAAAATTTGGGTGGAGGACAAGTGCCACTCATCACTAGTTGAATTTTACTAACCTTTTGGCTCATTCTAGTGGTTGATGAATTTTCCATGATTATAACTAGGATTTGATGTTCTTCATTCTTTGGATACTTAGTACTCGATCATGCTCTGATTCAAACTTCTTGATTGAATCACTCCTTGAAATCTCTATTGGTTTCTTGAAAATTCTTAATCGCTCTGCAAAAATATGGAGACAAGGTATGAAGTAATGTATTCAAAATCTATTATATACCTCATCTTTTGGTCAATTAGGTTCAACATTAATATTTGTATACTTTATTGAGTGGAAGCCAACTATCACAATATCTTGGTCTCTTGCATAGTCTTTGGTCTCTATTGGAGTGTTTGATCTATGTTGCAATGTTTGATCAACACAGATAGTTTATTGATACTCGACAACCTTTCACAAACTTTGTTCTCATGCATCTTAGATATGTAGATATGAACTTTTGAAATACATTTATATAAGGAACTTATGTTAGATATATCATTTAAGTATACAGTTAGAAATGACATGATCACCTTCTCCATTAGATTGGGTGACCTCATCTCCATTAGCTCCACCATTTCCATCTTCTATTTTCTTTTTCCATTTTTGGTTCATTTCATTCCTCACTTGTTCACTGTCCACTTTTCCCTTTCCTTTGTCCTTTGTTTGATTTTATGAATATGCTTGAGTCTTTCAATTCTTTCTTTGATGCCCAAAATTTTGACATTTGGAACATGCACTTTCAGGTGCATAATTCTTTTTTCTCTGATTTAGATAGTAGGGTTTTGTCTTTGATCTGCATTCAAATGCTCTATATCCATATTTTTGATAATGATAGTAGTATCCTTTAAATCTAGGTGTAGTGGGTGCATTCCATTGTTAGCTTGACCTACACTCATGTATTTGATGTCCTTGTTTTGTGCAGTAAAAATAGTAACCAATAAAATTAGGTTCAGTATTTTTCATACAATGTTTTCTTTAACAAATATTTGTAGTATGACCCATTTTCCACAGTGATAGCATATTGGTTTTTCTTTTGGCTTTGCATTTATCATTTTTCCATTCCTTGATGATTCTCCTTTCTCATTGCAAGAATGTCTTGACCCATTAGAATAGTTTGATGACTTCATAAGTTCTTCAAAGTACTTCATTGCTTCCATTGGATTGTTATATTTCTTTGTAGATTCCTTCCCATTCTTTAGTTCATTATTTAGTATCTCATTGTGTGATTTTAGATTTGCAATATCCACATCCTTTTGATTCATTTCCTAATTTTTAGTCATTAGTTGATTCATCATATCCATTTATGTATTCATGAGTTTCTACACAATTGATATCCTTTCTTCAAGTCTTATAGTCATTACCATTTTGTCTTCTTTATCCATAGTCCTATATTCTCCAACTTTCTTTCTTTTTTTAGTCACTTCACATAGTCTTACTAATTGGATTTCATGTTCTCTTTTTATTTCCCTTATCTCTTCATTAAGGAGGTTGTTCTTTTTAAGTAGTTCAGAAGATGCTTTGTCATTAGGATTGATTGGTTCAAATAGTCCTTTAGTTTCAACTTCTTCATACGAGTATTTCTTTATCTAGATGGTAATTTATTTTCTCCTTTTTAGGGAATCCTTTAGATCTTGTCATGCCTACTCTAGTTTATGTAGTGTGAGTTGGATGTTGATCAATTGATTACCAATAGTCTTGACTAGTTTTAAAGCCTCCATCTTCCAAGATCTAATCTCCAAGATTTTAAATTTCTTTCAAAGAACTAGGCTCTAATACCAATGGTTTATTTATGGAGGAGTCAACTAGATATTGTGAGGGGGACTAATCAACATTTATAAGAATTTATATCTGTTCACAAATTCATCTACATATAGTAATAACTTATGAATAAAAAACTATAAATGTAAACTTTCTATAACATCTAAAATAATTCAGTCACATGCATAAAAATAATAATACATAACATAGTATTTTTTACCTAAAAACCCTCCAAGGTGAAGGTAAAACTAGGGTGAGGATAACACCCACAAATATTCATTGCTGAAGTAATAAAGTTAACTAGTTAAGGTGACAATGTTTGATCATAACATATTGATGTAGGATAATTGAGCTTTTATTTTGGTGGAGTTATACTTTTCATGTCTAGGGATGTGTTACAGACACATTGGAGAACCTCTCCTCATGATTTCATAAAGATTGGATGGATTGAGTTGAAGTTTGAGCCATTTTACCTTGTTGTTGGAATTTTGTTATCTAGTTTCTGGGTGCCTATTGTGAGTTGTGTAACTAATTTTTTGCAATGAGTTAGAAGTTTTGAAGTTTAGGGATTGAGGAGGGCCTAGATTACTATCTCTAGTTAAGGTTACTAGTCCTAATTCATTATAAGTTGGGAGATATGGCAATTCTCCTGGAGTATCAATTTTTGGTAGTTTACATGATGGGTTTCTATGTGTGACTTCCAAGATGAATCCAAATATATCCTTAATGAATCAGCCTTAGCAAGCTTAAGGGGTTTTAGAGGACCTTAAGGAATAAAGTTGGTTTGAAGCATGATTTCTAATTTAATCAGATCTAGGAGATATCCTAATTTTATTTGGGTATCAATTTTTGGACATTTAATTTATGTTGGAGGCCAACTTGTGGCTCTTCAAGTATTTAATGTTAATCTTGGATTTCTAGGCTGACTTGTGGCTTAGATTGGTATAAGTAGGGGGTTTTTTGGAGTCTTTTAGTCATTCATGATGTAGTGATTCATTCATTTAGAGCAGGAGTGAGTGTGGGAGCAGTTGAATTGTGATTTTTCCTGAGTCTGTGGGCAGAGCACCAAATGTGAGGCAATTTATAGTAGGATTGCAATGAAGTTGTGAGTGTGTGGATAGAGTGCCAAATGTGAGGTATTTTATACTTGGATCTTGGATAAATTTGGAATAGAGCTAGGGCTATGACTAGAAAACAAGGAGATTGCTTGGTGGGCTTGTAATTACAAGTTTAGATTTTCCTTGGAGGTTTCTACTAGAGTATGGATCTAGAATAGCTAGGGTTTGGATTGGATCTTGAGGGATCTTACAAAACTGTTAATGTAATTGCTTTGTATTTGGCTATAATTGGGAAGAACTTGTAGCCCAACACATTGTATATAATAGTAATTTTATGAATAAATTATTGTAATTTAGTATCAGATCTCACATTTTTATTATTCTTTCATTGTTTGAGTATTAGTTAGGGGCTAGGACATCTCCTTTGGGGACACTCCTACCTTACACTATGTTAGATGGTATCAGAGTGAAGGTTGTTCCTGAGCATGTAGATAGATCACCAAAGTTGTGGTAGTTTACACCAAAACTTGGGTTGGAGAAGTAGATCTAAGTTGATCTTGATTCGGTGGTGGATTTTTCTTTTTGGAATCCTAGATCTCTTGGTTGTGAGGTGGAAGATAGTGGTTCTAACTTTTAATTCCAAAGGGCTTGCAGATGGATCGATGGATGTAATGATGGAAGATTGATCTTGTTGAGACATGACCAGAGAGAGTTTTTGTATTATAGATCTGTGTTCTTGGACTTGTGATTTGGTTCTTGATTGTTGATTTAAGGTGGTAGGTTGTGATCTAACTTGGAAAAAATTTGAGGTTGTCACAAGGAGCATGGGAAGGATTTGTTGTAGAGGGTTCACAAAGATCTTAGGAGATGGCTCTGAGAGGATTGACCCTGAAATGATTGTAAATCTCTATGATGTAGTGGAGAGGAATTTTTCTAAGATGTAGGCTCAGTTTGAAGCTAGTTTGGTTGATCGAGATAAGGAGGAGGTTTCTTAGTTTGAAACTAGTTGAGCTGATTGAGATAAGGATAGGATGAGAAAGGCATTCCATAGATGTTTGTGGATCTGGATTCCACTGATTTGGATGAGATTTTTATGGCTAGTTAACATACTTATTCATGAGAGAAGATGGCATAGCAACATCAAAGTGGAAGAGGTTGGTTTTGCTAATCAGTTCGTGGATTTTGATGCAAAACCTATAGAGCAGCTGGAGGTTGTTGGTGAAGATATTCCTATCCTTGTTGATGCTAGGATAGAGGTTAGTTTTCATGATTAGCTGGCTGAGTCTAACATGGAGATTGAAAAGAACTTGGTCATGTATGATCCAATTACTATTGGTGATGAATTTTATGTTGCAAAGCATCTTGTTGTAAGTAATGAGATTTTTGGTGTTGTGAGTTTGACATGTGTTGATGGAGATCTACATGTTGCTACTAATGTGGAGTTTTTTGTTGTTGGTGTGGATTCACTAGTTGCTGACATGGATGAGGGTTTACTATTGAAGAATAAATTTTTTATTTTTATATTTTTTCTATTGACTTTGATGAAGTGGAAGCCTTTTGTGAAGATGAAGTTGGTTGCATATCTTTCTTTGGGCATCAAAGTATGGGGCATACTTTTCTATTTACCTAGGGAGACTGATGTAGGAGTATTGAGCTTGGATTTTGGTGGAGTTATGATTTTCATGGTTAGGGATGCATTGGAGACACATTGGAGAACCTTTCATCATGATTTCATAAAGATCAGATGGATTGAATTGAAGTTTGAGTTGTTTTACCTTGCTGCTAGAACTGTGTTGTCTAGTTTCTAGGTGCTTGTTGCGAGTCGTGTAACTAATTTTTTGAAATAAGTTAGAAGATATGAAGTTCAAAAATTGAAGAGGTCCTAGATTAATATCTTTGATTAAGGTTCCTAGTTCTAATTCATTATAAGTAGGGAGATATGGAAATTCTCTTGGAGTATCAATTTTTGGCAATTTGCATTACGGGTTTCTTTGCGTGACTTCCGAGATGACTCCAAAGATATAATTAATGAATCAGCCTTAGAAAAATTAATGAGTTATAGAGGACCTAAATTAATAACCTTGATTCAAAGCATGCATTCTAATTCAATTGGAGCTAGGAGATATCATGATTTTACTGAGGTATCAATTTTTGGACATTTAATTTTTGTTGGAGGTCGACTTGTGGCTCTTCAAGTATTTAATTTTAGTTTTGGCATTCTAGGATGACTTGTGTCTTATATTGGTATAAGTAGGGGGTCTTTTAGATTATTTTAGTCATTCATGATGGAGAAATTCATTCATTTAGAGGAGGAGTGAGTGTGGGAGCAACTAAAGGTTGAGTTTTCTTAAGTCTATGGATAGATCACTGAATGTGAGGCAATTTATAGCAAGATTGTGATGAAGTTGTGAGTATGTGGATAGAGTACTAAATGTGAGGTATTTTACACTTGGATATTAGATAAAGTTGGAGCAACGCTAGGGCTATGGCTAGAAAACAAGGAGATTTCTTAGTGGGCTTGCAAGTACAAGTTTAGATTTTCTTTGGAAGTTTATACTAGAGTGTGGATTTGGACTAGCTAGGTTTTGGATTGGATCTTGAGGGATCTTGCAGAATTGTTAATGTAATTTATTTGTATTTGGCCATAACCAACAAGGCCTTATAGCTCGGCACATTGTAGGTAACAATTATTTTATGAATAAATTATTGTAATTTGGTTTATGATCTCACATTTTTATTGTGTTTTCATTGTGTGATTATTTGTTGGGGGCTAAGATATCTCCTTCGGGTATACTCTTGCCTTGCACTACATCACATATGATCTACCTTGTGTGGAGTTTTTCCTATTAAAGATTTAAGAAACTATTAGGTTTCACCATGTTAGAGGATTTGAGACTTACAAAAAAGTAAGGACTTTGTTAGGAGATTTAAAAAGATCTGTTAAGATCACTCTATTAAGAGATTTACCATGATTCAAGTCTATTAAAATTGACTCAGTACCTATCTCTTAGTTTTCTTTGCAAGCTGATTTTGAGTCTCCTCCTAACTAACAGATCCTCTCCTTTGATCTGATAACTCTTGTCTTTCCATTTCACTCTCACTACTTATGAATAGGTCACTTGTTCTATTAGATGATAACAAAATCCTTGAATGAGTTCTGATCTTCTTTTTTGTCACACACACTTGATCACCCACACATGATCTAGTTTAAGATCATCACAATTTAAAGATTCCATGAAGATTCTTCTAGATGGTTCCATGTTTTTCCTCTTCATTTTGATTGTTAAACATACACATGGGGATACGTGATCCACACCATGTAAATGTTCTATAAAAACCTCATCAAGTATTAAATGTTCTATAAAAACCTCTTCAAAACTTAAATAAACCTTTTAAGTCAGCCTAATAATCAGTTTTCCTAAAACTCTATTCCATTCCTGAATTTTATGTACACTTTACATTGCTTTGCCTTTACTATTTCTGGTGCTTCTCATTGTTGTTGCTCGACACATACTATATCACTCAGTACTTATAATTGGGATTTCACTCAGTCTCTGATGACTTTCTTGGTCATTGATGAGCTTAGTACAAGTAGAAAATTTCTCTATGACCATACTTTACTTTGATTCTTTAGAATTAATCGGTACATACTATCTTATGTACATGACTTTGCCTATGTAGAGTAGCTTAGTTGCAGTGATGATTGTCTAACTCTTCCTTGTAAATGACTAAGTGGTTGACACTAATAGACAATAGTGGTTAGAGATACCAACAACCCCATGAAAAAATCTTAATAACTTGACAAGGTTTTGAAAAACTCGATCGATTTATTCAAAAATTGAAATGGCAGCCAGGCTTGGATACTAAGCCTAGCCACATGAATATTAAAATAACCTGATCATGTTTTATAAAATGTGGCCAGGTTTTTAAGAACTATATATACTTTTTGTTTCTCATGTTAGAGGGTATTTTTTTACCCTCAAAATGCATACCCACGATAGCAAGTGACTGTGCACAAGTTTGTAAAACAAAATAGTTTTTGATCTTTTTACTCCATGGTGCTAGAAAAACAAGGTTTGTAATAATTTTATTTATCATTTATGTATTTTTTTCTTAATATTTTTTTTCTATAGTTTATAATATTTATAAATTTTTCTCATAATTTTTATGATTTCTATTTTTTAAAAATATCAGATGCATCAATGAATCCAAGAAAATGAGCTAGAGTTGAAAGCCCACCTCCAACACCAACAACTCAATTAGACCCTCCACCCAATTTGACACAACCACAAAATACTCCACCCATTGTGACACAAAAAAAGAAACCCTCCAGCCCCTATGACACATGTACAAACCCTCCACTCAATGTTCCCCTTCAACAACCACCATGACCTATAAACCCTTTGTATATACCATTAGATCATGTAAATTCTATGCAAGAGGACCTCATAAAATTAATTAGAAAAAATAACTCTCACATTATCCAAATGGTCATTAGGTTGAGGTCATCTAATCTTTTTCACCACTCAACCTTATCAGATACACTTGAGAAAATGACCCAAAATGCGAATGAGGTGTTTAAGAAGGTGACAAAATGGGGTTCATGGAGGCATATGTGTCATGCATTTCATTGTGATGGATTATCATATCAACAAGTGAAAGTTAAGGAAATCAAGAAAGGTGCTATATGTGCTTTTTTCACTAATATGAATTTTGGAAAGTCCTTGTTAGAAACAACCAAAAATTTTCCTATTCATTTATGTACTCATGCTAGGATGAGATCATATTTTTGGTATAAGTGGTATATGGTATTTGACCTACCAGAATGTAATAATGATGAGGTTCCTCTATATTTTTTGAGAAAGCTATACTATGAGTTCATCCTTGGTGAGAAGTCATATTACTTTGACATCTATGAGTTCCAGAATAGAGGGATAGACTCTATGTAGGATAGACCTGGGGCACATAGGGTGGTACCACAACATGAGAGGATACATATGAAATAAAAATACATATCTCATGTTGTGGTCCCAACAATTGTAAATAAGTCTATTTATTTACAAACTCTTCATGAAGTTGCATCATTAACAGATGTCATGATTCAAAATGGCTCACACTTAGGTGGTGTTACTTCACCTAAATCATCTCCACAATCATCACATGTGTCTTTAGGGTCTTTGCAAATTGTAGAAGCTCCATTATCATCACCTATACAACTAGTTTTTTCCATTATTGTGCTACCTGTATCATCATCACATTTATCATTAGAGTCTTTGGGGCTTAGTCAACATCTATGTTTTAGTTGCATGTGCATGTTTGATGGGGTGAATAGTGGACAAGTTAGGATAAATTGATATCCCATCCATGTGTACATTGTAGGAAGACCTATTATGCATCTAGAGGTGGAGTTTTCATGCTCATAGATGATAATTTGATGATGATGGTCTTCGATGGAGAGGAGACACAGGTTTTTTTATTTGAGTTTGTACATGTTATAATTTAATCACTTAAATATCATAAAAGTAAATAATTTTTTATTTTATAGAGTACTCTAAATTGATATGTGAACAATATGTAGTGCATGGTGTAGCAAGCGATACGAGAACAACACATAGTACTCATTCTATGAGAGGTGCAAGGCTAGGAGCAAGAACACATGGGGTAAAGTTTTTTAAATATTCTTAAAGGTACAATAATACAATGAATTCAAAATATTATTCTTAATTTATATGAAACTAGCAATATAATGTTTCTTAAATGTTATTTCATAATTTTTATGACATTATCCAACCCTATTTGGTCCAAGGCTCCTTGTCAACACCTTTTGGACTTTGAAACTTTACATCATTCTATCCATTTTATGCCTTAAGATATAGTTTTCCTTTATATAGCTTTCTGCTATCTACATCTTCCAATCCTCCACCTCATCCTATAACACACATAATCTAAGGAGTATTAGAATGAAGTTAATATAATATACATCTCCAAGTTAAGTTGATGAGTCACGTCATCTAATTACATAATGTGAAGCTTCTAGTGTTGAAACCTTTCCATATCTCACACCTATCAATCCTTTACCATCTTCCATATCTATCATCCCTCTTTCATGCAACCCACTTAGAGATCCCCCTTCATTTCCTACCATTATTTAAACCCCTCTTATAAATCCCCTTCCATCTCCTACCATTATTAAAACCCTCCCATTCATCAAATCCATCCAATTTCCATCCACTTCTCCTGCTCCTAGAATTACCTAAACCCCATCTAATGAACCTCATGAACACATCTCCCATATACTCATCCCGATAGAAAAATGTATAAACCTCCATATCATTTAGGGTATCTTGTAGGATTGTGGAGGTCATTAACCTACACTTTTATTTCTTTAGAAAGTTCTAAAAGTTCATTTGTATCTCCATTTTCCTTCATGATTTCTTTGTTTTCAATTTAGGCCTTGTAGCCCTTTTGAGCCCCATTTTTTCCTATCTTTCAACTATTATTCCAATCTTTTCCACACCTTGTCTAAGTTCCATTAAAAATTATATAACAATTGGTTTGTACCTTCTATCACCCACTAGAAGAATCAACTCACTATTATCAAACCACTTATGTTAGGACATACAAAACAATTCTTATGATGAAGAATGATCAACAAAACATTATATTACCTTCATGTCCTTCTTGTGCCTTTTTCCCTCATATTATCTTCTTGTTTTTCTTGTGAATTCTTTCCATCTACAAGAAAATCTCATATTTATAGTAATACTCTTTACTATTTTATAGGGTTTGTCAGGGGCTGAAATTTCTCAAGTTGATGATGCCACACTTTCTATCATTAACTTTGGCCTTGACAACTATGTGGTATCATATTTTGCACACCTATCAAGTTTATAATTAGAGTTGAACTCATGATGTATATTAGTTTTTCCTTTTATGTTATTTTTTGTTTCTTCTTTAGGGTACCCCACATAGCACAAGGTTAGGAGAAAAGGGAAAGAAATCAACAAGCACACCCAAATGGAAAAAGGTACTAATACAAGTCAAGTTTATAATTTTAAATTTATTATGAATGAATGTATATAAATGCACTCAATATTAATGAATATAAGCTGATTTGTTTGTTGAATATATCTAGAAACAATTGACTTTTGTAGAGTTGATGAATGCAACAAACACTTCTGATGTTTAAGATAGGGAAGAAGTAAAATTTCATATTTTCTTTCAATTAAATTTCATCAGTGTTTCATAACATGTTATGTTTTTTCATCTAGGAAAATTTTAAATCTTCCTTGTTAGTGGTGTTTCCTCCTACGAGTACATGACATGCATCTGAGGTTATGGTATGCATTTATTTTATATACATATTAAATAGTTGCATTTACAAATGAGTACATGTTTTTTAAATTTTTATGGTAATTATCGACAATTTTGGGCTATTAACATGTTTTATTTATATTTTACCCATTCAACACCCTTTTTGACTTAGTAAAAATTGTTTCTCATTTTATTTTTTAGGAGTCCCAAGCATCAAAGATGGGGTCAAACACACCAGAGGCAAGAAGTATGCATGTATCTATTCTTAGTTGAAGCCCTCTTGTGATCTCAATTTGGATTTCTAGTGTGTATGATAGAAATCCCTAATGCCCACTCTATAATTCTAATATAATATTGCTTACCATATAGGTTGTACCTGATACCAACCATGATTCATCAGTGGTTGTGCCTCTTGCTAGTACAAGAGATCCAACTCAAGTTGCAATACATATCTATTTTTTTACTATATTTAGAATCCATAATGCCTACTCTAAAATTCTAACATTTTATTGCTTAACACACAGGTTGTGTCTCATACTAGAATTAATTCATTAGTGGTTATGCCTCCTACTAGCATGAGAGATCCATTTTAGGATGTAATATGTTTTTGATTTTTTACTCTATTTAGAATCCCTAATGCCTACTCTACAATTCTAATATTTTATCATTTACCATAAATGTTGTGCCTCATACTAGCACTTGTTCATCAGTGGTTGTGCCTCCTTCTAGCATGGGAGATCCAACTTAGGCTGCAATATGTGTTTGTTTTTTAACTCTATCTAGAATCCCTAACATCAATCTAAAATTCTAACATTTTATCACTTACCATAGAGGTTGTGCCTCATATTAACATTATGTCATTTGTGGTTATGCCTAGAACTAACACATGAGATCCAACTTAGGATCTAGTATGTATTTTGTTTTACTCTATTTAGAAATCCCTAACACCTATGTGTACAAATCTAACATTTTATAACTTACCATATAGGTAGTACCTCATACTAGCATTGTTTCATCACTCGTTGTGCTTCCCATGAGCACTAATGCATTGGTAGTTGTGTCTCCCATCATCACTTTACCTCATCATTTTGTTAGGATTTTTTCCCTTCCACAAAGGATTCTATTGCCATTATCATTTAGTGAAAGTGTGGGATGAATAGATGAGGTAATTAACAACTCAACTATCCAAAATTTATAACTTGATTTTTAGCTATTTTCATATTATTTTTACATAAGATTTGATATAGCATTTTGATTTTTGTTGTGCAGGCACCTGGTGAGCCACATATTGCATCAAAGAGGCTCATTTTTTATGATCCAACTCAGTCATAGATATTGATAGAGATATACATATTTTTTTGTGGTCATTACATGGGATTGACATAAATTTAGCTTTTGTATTGTATATATTCGACATTTGTATTGTGCACATTTGACATTTATATTGTACACATCCAATATTTGTATACATTCAAATTTTGTATTGTACCTATGAAACATGACATCTTTTTGTAACTATATGATTTATATGACACAATATTGTTCATTTTCATATACATTAAACTTGAATTTTCATCCAAATTATTCAATGTGTGCATACAAACTGTATTTCATCTTACTTTTTAAACCTAATCAAACGAATGAACATTCAT
Organism: Cupressus sempervirens; assembly: GCA_028749045.1. Lineage (NCBI taxonomy): Eukaryota > Viridiplantae > Streptophyta > Pinopsida > Cupressales > Cupressaceae > Cupressus > Cupressus sempervirens. Next base: position 301,987,071 of record CM053787.1, on the reverse strand, counting down.
TATTTATAGAAAAAATGTAATATGTTTATCAAATTAATTGTGACATATAATCAAACTTATATGTGACTATTTTTTATGTAATAAGAGACAAAAAATAAAAAACATATCATGATTTTTGTATTTGTGTCAAATTAATTAAAATTGCACACTTATTTCGACATTCTTTTTGAAGCCATTACCTTGTGGTTTGACCCCCATGTGGCATGCGTACTTAAGCCAACATGGGAAAGGATCAGACAAGGAAATAGGTTCTCTTATAATGTTTTTTATAGCTTGTTAGGTCTCCTAAGATGCGTAGGTGTCAGTTCCAAAAGGTTTTGTAAGCATTTTTTGAAACTTACTATGTTTGTCATCTTTGCATCAAAAGTTGCAATATGACAACTTTACATGTTTTTCTTAAAGAGTGGAAGGGAAAAATTTTCTTGGTTAAGTTAGGGTGTGAAAAGCCTCTAAATATCACTTCCACCATGAAATCATTGAATCAAATCAATTTTGGTTTTATTGGATTGAGTCACTAAAGCAATAGCCTTATAAGATCACCAATGTTACTTAGAGACCCTTAGGGACGCTTCTATTTAGTGTGGTTGATATTTTTCAAGGCACTCTCTAGCTAAAATGATGTTGGTCCTAGCCTAAGCTTGTCTAACTAGAGATAATAGAGAAGATTATTTGATCGTAGGATGAACCGTTTGATAAATACACAACCTTACTCATTTGAATTGAGCAACACTACAACTTTTGACATTAGGTGAGAAAGGGATGCCAAATCCAAACAAAGTTGGATCTCCTAAAAAAAAGATAGGTTATTATAGGTCTTGAAAATATGATCCTATAGCACCCAATATATTTTTAATACCTTGCACAAGCTTAGATATATGCCCTCTCAAAGATCATTGGCTAATAGTTCTTAGAGACCCTTAGGGATACTTCCATTTAGTGTTTTGGATAATGTATGAGGGGCTCTATGGCTGAAATGAGGTTGACCTTGCCTAAACCCATCCAATTAGATCTAAAAAAGTAATGATTTGATCCCAAGGAAAATAGTTTCAAACATACTAAAAGATCACTACCCAATAGTTCTTAGAGACCCTTAGGGATGCTTCCATTCAATGTGGTCAATAATGTCTAAGGGACTTTGTGGCTGAAATGTGATTACCCCTAGCCTAAATCCCACCAACCAAAGCTAATGAAGTAGATGATTCAATCCTAGGATGAATAATTTGAAATATATACAACCTTGCTCATTTGAACTAAGAAATATTGTAACTATGGGCATTAGGAGAGGAAGGGATGCCAAATCAAAACAAAGTTAGATCTCCTCAAGTTGAGATAGGTTATTGTAGGCCTTGAAAACATGATCTTGTAGCTACTAATAGTTTTTAAATACCTCACATGATCTTAGAGATATTTTTTCTCAAAGATCATTGCTCAATGGTACTTAGAGACCCTTAGGGATGCTTCCATTCAATGTGGTTGATAATGTATGAAGGACTCTATGGCTGAAATGAGGTTGACCCTAACCTAAAATTGGGCAATTGGAGCTAAAAAAGTATATGATTCAGTCCCATGATGAATGGCTTAAAATATAAAAAACTTTTCTCATTTGAACTAAGCAACACTAGAAATTTTGGCATTAGGCGAGAAAGGGATGCCAAATCCAAATAAAGTTAGATATCCTAAAACTTAGATATATTATTGTATGCCTTCAAAATGCATTGATGTAGCACAAGATAGTTTTTCAATGTCTTGTATGAACTCATGGATATTCCTACTCAAAGATTTCTACCTAATAGTTCTTAGAGACCCTTAGGGATAATTCCATTTAGTGTAGTCGATAATGCCTTAGGGACTCTATTGCTAAAAAGAGGCTAGTTGTAACCTAAGCTTGATCAACTAGAGATAATGGAGTAGACAATTTTATCCTAGGATGAATGGTTTCAATTACACATAACCTTGCCCATTTGAATAGAGAAATACTACAACTTTTGGCATTAGACAAGAAAGGGATGTCAAATCCAAACAAAATTGGATCTCCTATAAAACTAAGATAGGATATTATAGGCCTCAAAAACACAAACTTGTAGCACCTAATGGTTTTTAAATACCTTGTATGAGTTTAGAGATATGCTCGCTCAATAATCGATGCCCAATGTGTTAGGATTAACCACATAAAGAAATAATAATTACATGGAAATATAACCAATATTAAAAAATATTAAATCAAATATAAGAGAACACAAGATAGAAAGATTTAACTTGCTCACCCAATCCCTAGGCTACATCCAATAGTAATAAGTCCACTATTATTATTAGTTAGTGATTACAATCCACCATCCTTTACTACTCAATACTGTCACAAGAAGCTATAATATCATCATACATTATGAAATCCCTAACCCTAAGCCATTTTACACAAGCTTTTTGCCACTTACAAAATTAGGGCTAGAATAAGTCATCTAATAGGAAAAATAGTGGCTAATAACTTTTACATTGTTCCCAACCTTGTACTATGTCAAATATACCTTTGAGTCTAATTAGGCTTCACATCACAAAAATCTCCCACTTGGAGACTGATCAAAATCCACAACAGTAATCTCCCTCCCACTTGGAGATTGATCATAGCACCTCTAAATTTGTAGCTGCCATTGGAATATCAAACCACCCTTGACTCTAATGTTCTTTTATTTTGTTTAGTCTAGAAGAGAAATCGAAGCTGAAGAGGAGTTCAAATTCTTCCTTGTGATGGCCTTTGTAGACATATCTTCTAGATTATCACCTATATGTATATTCTCCATGTTTAACTAGCCATTATCCAAAAATTGACCGAATGATATGGTACCATAACTATATGTGTTTTATATTTGAATGTAAAGAAGAATCATTTGCAAGATGAATGACACTCTAGCTATTTGTAAACAAATAATTTTTCCTTTATGGGTGTCCCAATTTGTCCATGAAGAATAGAAGCTATATGATCTTCTTGACTACCTCTATAGAAACAACATACTTTGCCTCTATAGTACATAAAGCATTAACCTTCTGTAACTGATAAATCCAACTCACTCATGTCCCCCCAATAATAAATATATAACTTGTAGTCATCCACTTGGTGTTAATATCTCATACCAAATCTGAGTCAATAGAGCCTTGCAAATCAGTAGTAGCACCCCCAAAATGTAAACTCTTACTGGACATTCCTCTCAAATATTTGAGAATCCATTTAATTGCATTCCAATGATCAATCCTTGGATGACTCATATACTTGATAATAAATCCCACTGTATGTGCAATAACTAGCCTAGTACATACCATAGGATACATTAAACTTCATAAAGTAGAAGCATAAGGTACCTTGAACATCTTAGCCCCCTCTTTAGTTGTCTTTGGACACATCTCCTTAGTCAATTTTAAATGAACAGGTAAACATATGTTGACACCTTTAGCATTCTCCATATTGAAACATTGCAACACCTTCTCAATATAATGAATTTGAGATAATGTCAATTTTTTGTGGTTCCTATCTCAATAAATTTCCATACCAAGGATTTTTTTTTCTAGCACCAAATCCTTCATAGAAAATGAATGTGCTAATTGTTCTTTTAAACCCTTAATGTGATCCATGTTAGACCTAGCTAAAAGCATATCATCAACATATTAAAAAAAATGTAGCTATCATCATCTAACCACTTAAAATAAACACAATGGTTAGAATGACATTGAGTGTAACCATGCTCATGCATAAAACTATCAAATTTAAGATACTATTGTCGAGGTGCTTGCTTCAAGCCATATCAAGTTTTCTTCAATCTACACACTATGTTCTCCTTACCTTTGACCTCAAATTCCTATCACTTTTTCATATATATCTCTTCGTCCAAATTACCATGACGAAAGGTTGTTTAACAAACAAGCTACTCCAAATGCAAATCTTCAGTAGCCATAATACTTAAAATAGTACAAATAAAATTCATTATAACAAAAAGAGAAAATATGTCATCAAAATCAATGTTTTTCCTTTGTGAAAATCCTTTTACCACTAACCCAGCCTTAAATATTTTCTTACCTCCATCCTCTTCTTTCAACCTATAAACTCATTTATTCTGTAAAGTTCTTTTACCTGTAGGAAACTTGTATAAATCCCAAGTCTTATTTTTTAGCAAGTAGTCAATTTCTTCTATCATTGCTAACTCCCATTGAATATTTGTATCTACTTGCACAAATTCATCATAACATTTAGCTTCACCAACATTTATTAATAAAATAAATACAAAGAAGGAGAAAATATGTCTAGAGCTCTACTTAGCCTTGTTGACCATCTAACATTCACTAGGGTGTGTAGTGTTTGTTGTTGTAGTTGTTGCATAGTATGAGGAACTACTAGAACACCATCCTTTTGAATATAATCTAAAATTACATAATAAATTTTTTTTCTCATCATACTACAATAAATCTTTGTACAACACTTTCTCATTGAATATGAAATCCTTGCTTCCTACAATTTCACAATTTTAAATATTCCAAAGCCTATAAAAAAATTCATCAAATCCATATCCAAAAAATATAAATTAATTTGAGTTAGCTTCCAAATTAATTCTATTTTTAGAATCTATATTTGCAAAGTCTTCACAATGAAAGGTTTTGACAAAAGAACAACTCACCTTCTTACCAGTCCATACTTCTTCTAGAATACCACAAACCAATGAGGTAGAGGAACCTCTATTAATCAAATATATAGTAGTATTGATAGCCTTCACCCACATGTTTAAGGGCAGCCCAACATGCAACCTCATGCTCCTTACATGCTCCATTATTGTCATGTTCATGCATTCAACCAATCCATTTTCCTATGGAATCCTCATAATGGTTTTCTATCTATGAATACCATTACTAGAGAAATATTATTCAAATTCATAATTGCAATACACAACACCATTATCAAATCTAATACATTTTAATCTTTTACCAATCTTATTTTCAACCAAGCATTTCTATTTCTTAGAAGTTTGAAATACATCAAATTTTTCTCTAAGGAAATAAACCCATACTTTTTGAGTTGCATCATCAATGAATGTAACATAATAATGAGAGAAACTAAGGAAGATACCTGAGCTGGTTCCGTACATCTGTATGCACAAGCTCTAATTTCTCATATTTCTTTTTTTCTTCCAACTCTTCACAAAATTCACTCTCTTTTATTTTCCATATAGACAACTTTCATAGAAATCCATATCCACACATTTTAGACTTAGTAAAACTTTGTTTGAATAAAGTAATTTCATACCTTTGTCACACATGTCCCAAGTCTATTTTGCCATAGTGCAGTATCAGAATATACAACAACTATTTTATTTTCCTAATAAATTGTAACAATTGTTCTTGAACATTTAGTTTTCTCTAAAACAACTAAAATAGAAGGAACATAATGACCTATACAAAGATATAAGTTTCCTACTTTCACACCTTTCTCTAATACAAGGGAACCTTTTGAAACCTTCCAAATTTTTTCACTAAAAATAACTACGCAACCCTCATCACCCAGTGCCATGCTAAAATTAAATTTCTATTAAGCCTTGGAACATGTTTTACCTCTTAGAGTAGCCAATGATTGCCATTCTAGAAATTAATCTTAATTTCTCCCTTTCCAACAATCTGATAGGGTTCATTATCCCCCAGATAAACAAGCCTAAAATCCCCTTGGACACAATCTAGGAAATAACCTATATGAGGAGTAGTATGAAATGAAGCCCCTAAATCTAAAACTCCTAAATCATCAACACTTTCTAAAGAAAGAAGCAAAGCACCTTCTTCAGATTTATTACTTACCACATTTTCCCCCTTGTTCCCTTCTTGATTATCTCCTTCATTATTCTTTAGAGTCCAACAATGTTTCTTCTTATGCATTGGTTTTCCACAGTACTATCAAAATTTTTGTTCTCTTGATTGAGACCTCTTCCCCATTGAATTTCCTCTTTATTTCCCATGATTTTCAAAAATGTTTCCTCTGTTAGTCATTTTGCCTCTGCTTTTTTCATTCAAAATACTTCTTGATGTAGATCCACCTGAGCTTTTTCTATGAGTTTCCTCACTTAAAATTAAACCAATCACATCATCAAATTTTAGGATATTAGAACCAGAAGCAAAACTACTCATAGCCATGACCAAGCCATTCTAGCTTTTAGTTAAAGAACAAAAAATCAAGAGGGCCCTAATTTATTCATCAAAATTAACATTCATATAAGATAACTAAATAGTAATTGTATTAAACTCATTTCTACGATCTGAAATAAATCCACCTTCTTCCATCTTCATATTAAATAAACACTTCATGAGAAATACCTTGTTTAAAGCATAGGTCTTTTCATATAGTTTTGCTAGGATTTGCATCAACTCTTCAACCATCTTTTCTTTTATAATATTAAATGCCATGGATTATGCTAGGCATAAACAAATACTTTGAAGTGGCTTTTTGTCCACAATATCTTTGTCCTCATCTATCATAGTAGTTTGTTTCTTAGCCTTTCCTTGTAATGACCATCATAAATCCTTTCGATAAAGATAATCCTCCATTAATAACTAAAATTTATGCCCATAAAAATACTCAACCTACAACTTTCCATTGTATGCCATTTCTTTCACTCAATGACAAGACTCCCACTTAATTATTAGACCTTCCTATAAATGATAGCCAAAAATAAAATAATGACACCTCACTCTGATACCACTTGTTATGATTAACCATAGACATGAATAAAAATTATATACAAATATAACCAATATAAGAAAATATTGAATCACATAGAAGAGAATACAAGACACAAATATTGTGGTTCATGCAATCCGTGGGCTATGTCTACCAACAAAAAGTCCGTTATTATTATTATCTAGTGATTACAAGCAATGCCTTACTGCTTAATACTACTGTAGGAAGATACAATATCATCATACATTATGAATTCCCTTTCCCTAAGAAATTTTACACAAGTATATTTATGCTTACAAAATTAGGGCTAGAATAAGTCATCCAATAGGAAAAATAGTGGTCAACGCCTTTTACAATAGTAGTGTCATTTTTGGCTTTAGGGGTGCTACCTCAAAAATTATTGCAGGGTCATTTCCCCTCGATCCTACCCTATACTGTAATAGGGAGTACACCTGGGGCACTACCCCTTGACCCCTTCTTAAGGTCACTACTCCGAAAATCCCATTGAAATAATCTAGGGGCAAACTACATCAAATAAATCTTTGAGTATGATTAGGCTTCACATCACAATAATCTCCCAATTGGAGAGTGATTAGACTTCACAAAAATAAGCTCCCACTTGGAGTCTAATGAGACTCCACAACAATAACCTCCCACATGGAAAATGATCATAGCACCAATAAACCTGTAGCCCCCATTCAAATATCAAACCTCCTTGGACTGTGTTGTTCTTTTATTTTGTTCAATCTAGAAGACCATCCAAGGCGAAAGAGGAGTTCAATTTCTCCCTTTTGATGTCCTTTGTAAACATATCTTCTAGTTTATCATATGTATGTATCTTCTCTAGCTTTAAGTAGCCATCTTCCAAAATAGTAAAGGAAATGATACCATAATTGTATGTATTTTGTCTTTGAATGTAAAATAGAATTCTTTGTAAGATGAATGAAACTTTGGCTATTTGTAAACAAATAATTATCCTTCTCTGGGTGTTCAAATTTGTCCATAAAGAACTAAAGCCATATCATCTCCTTGGATACCTCTTTACCACCAACATATCTTAGCTTTGTAGTAGATAAAGCATTAACCTTCTTTAACTGAGAAATACAACTCACTATTGTCCCACCAATAGTAAATACATAACATGTAGGACTCCCCCTATTATCAATATCTCTTGCAAAACCTGAGTCAACATAGCCCTATAAATTAGTAGTAGAGCCCCCAAAATGCAAACACTTATTTAATGTTCCTTTCAAAGATCTAAGAATCCATTTAACAACATTCTAATTCCCAATCCTTGGATGACTCATGTACCAGCTAACAACTCCCATTGCATGTGCAATATTTAGCCTATTATATACCATAGTATACATTAAAATTCCTACAATAGAAGCAAAAGGTACCTTGGACATCTTATCCTTCTCTTTAGGTGTCTTTAGAAACATCTCCTTAGTTAATTTTAAATGATAAGGTAAAGGTGTGGTGACAACTTTATGATTCTCCATAGAGAAATATAGCAACACCTTCTCAAATATAACCAGCCCAAGATAATATCAATGTTTCGTCCTCCTATTGGAAAACAGATTTGTCTTTTAATAAAAAAAATTAATGGAAACTTCTATACCCAAATCCACAAGAAAAATGTACTTTCCCAACAGTTGGGGAATTTCAAATTTTTCAATTCCTCTCTGAATTTTGGTAAGGTTTAGCTTCCTTATTAGATTTTCAATCAAAACTGCCTTTTAAATGAGAACTACTTTTAACTAGAAAGTATTAAGGCTTCTTGTTTATTCTTAGATAAGGGGATAATCTAATAAATAATATTTAAATAAATAAGAATACTTACAATGGAGAGAACAAACAATTTCTCTATCAATCACTTCTTGAAAAATGTTCAAAACTACTACTCATCTGACATGAAAAGAAATACCTAAGATCAAAGGAATTTGAAAGATTCAATATTGGTTCAATACTAAATCAATAACAAGTAAATTCAAAGAATAACATCTTCAAACATTCAAACATTTCCTTTCCAAAAGAACAATATTGTTCAAATATAATACTAGAAACTTATATTAAAATGGTCATAATATGATAACCATAAAAAGTTGCAAACCCTAAATGCTACTGAGTTTCAGACTTAAATAGAGAACTATCCAATAATATCCCTAAAAACTCAATTCTTAGATAGTTAAAAGTAGTTATAAAAATTAACATAAGGGCACGCAGACCCATAAATTAACTTTTAAAAACAAAAACTAAATGTCTTGGAAGTATTTAAAAGATAACACTAATCATCCACTAATTGGTCAAGTAGTTCTTCTTCCTCCTTATCTTCAACATCGCCTTGTCCATGTACCAGCTTCCACATCCTAAACACATTCATGAATTTGGTCATGGTAGTTGTATCTAGGCTCTTGATGCTTTGCAGTCACTTTTTCTAGATATCTTTATCCAACCTCATCTTATTCATGGTATCTAGGTAACTAGGGACTCTTAGAGTGAACATGCCTTACATTACCTTACTTTTGGTCACCTTGGAGAAATTGAACAATGTGAGATCAATTTTATCTTTCATAGACTTCATGCATTCTTCATATTGTTTGATCATAGTCTCCACATCAAAACCTCTTTCCTTAAGAGGATTGGAAAGGGTTGAGCCAATGGATTGAAAATCCCTACTTACATGTTCAAGCAATTTTTTGAATTCCTTTTCACATGATTACATCATGAAAATAATAGAAGTGTAATTAGATACCCTGCAAGCAATATTCATTCTCAAAGCTTGAATAAATCTTGCATCCACATGTTGCAGTGGGTTCTCTTTTAGAAAATTTTCTAGCCCAAAGTTTTCTACTTCTACCAATTGGGGTACCATGGCTAAGAATTTCTCAAATTCACCTTTCCAAATTGTTGACTAAATGCAGGATTCATCAAGTGTGGCCCCATCTAGAAAGATAATCTCATGTAGATTTCACATGAGTTTAGCAACTTGGTTTATTACTAGGCTAATCCAATTGAACATGACAGACATCATCATGTTTCCTTTCTTTAAATCCTCTAGTAGTTGTTGATTTTTAGGAACACTAGAGTCAAAGGTAAGCTATGATTGGTTACCAAGAACCAAACTCTGACCTTTCAGTAAATTTATATATTAGATCATTACATTATTCTTAGCTTTTAGTTTCTCCTTTTCAATCCCATCTTTCTACTACTATAGCACAATTTTTTTGGTAGATGTCTCCACCCAATGTTATTTTGTTTCATGGTTCATTACCCCCAAATCTATGGGTGTAATTTCAAAGTTGCATGGGTCCAACTTATCAGTTCCCTCTTTTTGATTGTAGGTGCCTACCTTAGCTATACTCCTCCCCATTGCACTATCAAAAGTTATCCTAGCTATGCTTTTAGTCCTCTTGGGTTTGGGGGCCTTGTTGGTATATTTGCTAACAATGTCATGGACAAGGAAATAAAGCAAAACCAAACTCCTCTTCCTATTTATTGAAGCTACAAGCTAGTTAGGGGTGGTAGCAAATTGTTTTGATTCAATACCTTTTTCAAGAGTGTTTAACACTTGCATCCTTGAAGTAGATGAACCCAGAGTCATCTGAGCCCTCTGGTTGTTATCAATAAGCTCACCACCTAGGTCTTTATCTGGCTCACCATCTACCTGGATCCCCTATTGAAGCTTTACCAGTTCTTGTTAGAACAAGCTTTTTGTACAAGAGGGGGATTATGGATCTTCGTCTTAGAGATCCTTGATGACCTTCTATTACCTGTAATTGTAAGACCAACATTAGAAATAGGGTCAATTTGGTCACTAATACATGTGTCCTTTTTCATTCTCAACCAAGACTTTGTCTTTTGAATCACATTTTTTGTTCTGTCAAGAATGTTATCCTCTTCTATAGAGTTCCAATCTATAAAAACTTTGTTATAATTTGTTGGTTCAATTTCTTGGGGATTTGGGATATTTTTTCTATCTTCTTCTATGTCAGTGATATCTACACCCAGTTTCAATTGAAAAAGATGGACTTGTGTAACAATGAACCTATATAACCCCCTTCTTTTCACCTCCAACTCATCTGTATAATCCTGCCAAAAATCTTCCACATTAGGGACATGCACAATTCTTGAATGAGTGTCAAATAGGCTATGGATAATTCTTTTGTTGTCAAAATTTGGTCTAGCCTAATAGAAGCCAAAACCAAATTTAACCAAGTTAGAGCTTATACATGTTGCATCTTCCATGCTTTCACATGTCAGTTTGCCTAGCTTAAGTGGGAAAATAATATCACAAGCTTCTTCAACTAAGAATTTGTTTATTACAACAACTAATTACTAAGCTACCTCTGCCAGGACAAAGTAATCAAGAGCAAAATTGGGAAGGCATATAGGTTCTTCATCAAAACATCCTACTCTTAGATAAGTAAATCTTGAGAATTGAATGTATAGGCTACCAAAAGATTGAATGATCTTTTGAGACTCAAGGGGCAATCTATGGTGCAAGGGGCTTTTCAATTTGAAACACAACTTTCTAGAAAAGACATCATGGACCCTTCTAAAATCTTCCAAAACTTTAGCTTTGTGCAACAAGGTACAATTATTATATAGTGATGTTCTTAGTCTAGGGTTCATGTGATAAATACTGTAAATCCTGAGTGCCGGCTAGCATATACATCAAATAGGATGACATGAAAATGTTCTTTTTCAAATTTAGAGCACCCTTCAATTGATCTCTGAGAGAGCTAGCTATTAATTCTTCCCAGTCTAGATATTGTGAGCCCTTTAACACAATTTGAATATAAAAGTACATCCATTCTTCAAAAATAGAGACATTAGAAGACCCACAAATTCTATGCAGTAGAACCATTATGTCCTAGACTTGAGTGGTCATTTGGATTTTCTTCAATGTTTTGGGTAACCTAGAACCACCTTTGTAGATTGATTTAGTCTAGCTCTTTGCTATGGTGTTCCTATAGATATTTTCTTGTTTTGAAAATCTAGCTATGAACAAGATAGGAGTCAACTCAAAAAATTGTTGCTCTTCTAGGCGGAATAATCTGGATATGGTTTCCCTATTGAGACTCAACAAAATGCTTCCATCTTTCTTCAATATATTCCCTCTAGACACATTATGCATATGAATGCACTCTTGAATCAGTTCTGGGCAAGGCTAATCTGGTGGGAAAGTTGAGGCCATGAGGAGGTTATTATCCAACACTTTAGTAGAAAAAGGTTTGCTAAGTATTTCACACAATCTCTCTGTAATACCCCCAAAATAAACCCCTAATAGGTCTATGTCAGATACTATAGGTGATTTACATTGTAAACTATGAGTATTTCCAAATAGGTGTAGTGTAGACTTTATGATTTAGGAGCTTTACTTGTATTTGAAAACAAAGAAACAACCACAAATATGCTTCACTCAACAAGTAGGAGAAAAATAACTAGAACGTAGAAGGGTTACCTAAAGAGCAACGATAATTACAGATATGGAAGAAGGCTCTCTCTCTTTGATTTTCTTATGATTAATTATTTTAGAAAAGAAAAGATACTTAATGCCCTCTTTTTAAAGGTGAAACCTTCTTTATATGCATCTTGTAAATAAGAAATGATCATTAATTATATGGAGGAAAGAAATAATTTGGGAATGTCATGAAGATAAGGTGGTAGGAAAAATTAGTGACTAACATTAAACTGAGAGGCAAGTACTTCAAATGATTACTGCCCTTTACATGTGCCAAATCTTTACTTCTACACTCTTAAATCAAGGTTTTGGTGTGATCATTTATGATGACTTTACTTCAACAATTAATTACTTGAACTTACCTTTAAATCATGGAATCACCCATTATTGTGTCATATGTGATGAGGCATCCAGATGTTATGTATCCTCCACACACACATATACATGACATGTTGATTGGATCCACCAAGAAACATTGTCTTTGAGAATTGGATGAAGTGTTGAACTTGTGAACTAATTAAATTGGTAAAAAAGGTTCAAGGCGGCTTTGTGCTATCCAAACTTGGTACAAGGGGTAAAAAAGGTTCAAGGAGTACAAAACACTTGAAAACAAGAGTGAACCAAAAGAAAAGAATAAAAATGGTGACTTTGAAAAATCATGAACTAACATTTCCTCTCTTTGCAAATTTTCATACCAAGGATTTTTTTCTACCTCCATCATAGTAAATTAATGTGCTAACTATTCATTTAGATCTTTAATGTCATCCATATTGGATGTAACTAAAAGCATACCATCAACATATAAACATAAAATAATGTAGCTATCATCATCTAACCTCTTAAAATAAACACAATGGTTAGTGTAAGAATTTTCCTAAGGGCAAAATTCACCCAGGAACGAAGAACTCAAACACAAGCACACAGTAGACCAAAGAGAAAGAGAGTATGATTAGAATAACAATGTATTCAATAACTAGTTCATGAGAGTACACTAGGAGTGCCTGAATATAAAGGCCTCAGGAGAGCTTCTAGAATGCATAGAAGTTAGCATCATGATGTGTCATACAACAAAGCACATGTCCACCAAATATGGGTTATCTTCCATTAAGTATGAAAGTAAGTACGGTGATGTGAGGATAAACCTACAAGGGTGTGACATGCAAAATAGTGTTGTAGACACCATGTGCTTAAATAGAGTTGTGTACTCCTGTGTTGTCTACATGAAAACTCAAAAGGTGTGCAAACTCCCAAGTGTCTCACAAATAAAAATAATAAAATAATGCAAAATAATTAAATAATGCATTAACCTAAGTAAACTTAAGTAAGTGTAATAAGTAAATACTTATTTACACCAACACCCCCCCTTAAGTGCAAGTTAGGGGAATGCCCTTAAGCTTACAAACTAGGATGAAGATGCATAGTGGGTCCTGGCTACTAGGCCATGTTAGGTACCCATGTACATAATGAAAATCTCTCATAAAGTGGGAAAAGAGGGAAAACCTCATGGGAAAAACCCTCCCCCAAAAAGAGAGATAAAGCAAGGATGCATCGATGGATGGAGTAATGAAGACCCCCTCACTATAACATACATCCAGTATATACAAAAGAGAATGAGAGAAGGAAGAGAGATAGAATAGGCTCCCCTCCCCCCCCCACCTGCCCCCCCCCAAAAAAAAGAAGAATGCCAACAAGTGAAAGCTACTCTGATGAAAAAGTTGGTCCAAGAATGCAGAATGGTGTTCCTCCCCTTAGGAAGAAACAATGCCAAAAGTACAATCCTAAAGATGTGTGTTGGCCCTGAAACCTACTCAAGTATCCCTATGTTGATGCTGAAGTTCACCCCTTCGAACTGTGCTGAAAAGAATGAATGCAAATCTGGCAAGGATGTCTACTGAACCTGTTCCACTAAACCATCTGTCTCCTCTACTGACAAAGAGACATCCACTAATTGTTGTTCATAAGGATCCACAATCACACCAACCTGTTGAGATTGATCATGTAGAGAATGGACATGAGGGTTAGAGTGAGCCCTTGCAACAATTTTAGAAGAATCATCATCAATGAGAAGATGTAAGTCCTCAAGTCTGTCTCCCAAGTCAACTGAAGCTAGAGCTGGAAGACAAGATGTACCATGCTGAGATGGACCTTTCATTGTGGCAATATAAGCATGTGGACTGGACTGACATGACCTCTCACTACAACTGTCGATAGAACCCCATGTGTCTAAACCTATTGAAGCATTATCATTGGTGCCACTTTCAGTTTCCACTATGTATGATGTGCGGAGAAGAGTAGAGGACAACCTAGGAGAACTTTCCTCAAAGTGAACATCCTTCTCCACAAAAATCTCATGAGTCTCTAGATCCATCAGTCTGTAAGACTTCAAATTGTCTTCATAACCAATAAAGGTACAAGGCCTAGGTGTCGGTGCCTTGCAACTCCTAGAGGATAGGTTTTCCCATGCTGGACAATTGAAGACTCTAAGGTGACTCACAACTAGTTTTCTGCCACACCATGCCTCAAAAGGAGTCTTGCCATCTAAGGCTGGATGAGGAGACCTATTAAGTATGTGAGTAGCATTGCTAATGGCTTCAAATTCAATTTTAGGATCAAGAGACTTGGCCTTAATCATGCAACTTGCCATGGTCTTGAGAGTCCTAATCCTCATAGCTGCAACATCTATCTTGTGTGGACAGAATGCTGGTGAGTTCTGAAGATCAATCCCCTCAATTCTGCAAAAAGTTCTTAAGTCTTCTGTCCACATATCTATTCTCATTGTCCAGTCTGAATACTTTGATGGCTTTCCTTGACTTGTGTTCAACATGAGTCTTGAAATCTTGAAGCTTATGAACCACTTCATTCTTATGATGAAGGAAGAAGAACCAAGTGAATCTTGAAAAGTCATCAACAAATGTGAGTATGTAGTGGCCTTGGCTGACTGAAGTCACTACAAAGGGACTTGATAATACCATGTGAACTAGCTGAAGAACAACTAGAGCTCAAGAAGACTTCCCTTTATCATACTTCTCCTTGAGATTCATATCCACTGAACAAGATGAATAGTCTCCCTTAGAAAAGCTGATATTGGGTAGACCTTTGACCATGTGTTTTGAGAAAAGTTAATAAAGAGAGCGAAAGTCAAGGTGACCAAATCACTCATGCCATAAATTGATTTGTGAAGTAGAGTGAGTTAACAAGGCTTGGGAAGGACTCTTAGGCACAAAGTGGGAGAAGGAGTATAACCTCCTATCATCATTGAGTTTCCCAACTACTACCAATGAATCATCTTTGAGACTTTGTATCATCACTGAATCTAGAAGGAACTCAACCTTATAACCATCTCCAAGGTGAATGATTTGGTAAATTAATAGGAGATTGGAGCTTAGTTTTGGAAAATAGAGAACATCTTTGAGTTCCCCATCTTCCATTTTGACATGTCCTTTCCCTTCAACTTCCATTTTAGCATCATCTCCCACAAAGATGTGTGGTACCTTTGACTACTTCAATGAAGAAAATTCTTCCTTTGAAGAACCCATATGGTAAGAGGCACCTATGTCAAGTATCCATTCCGAAGAAGAACTTGCATTTTCCATAAGTGCTTGACCTTTACCCTTCGAAGAGGTTGGTGTAGAATCATTGGAAGTACCTAGCACTTGAATCTTGTTCTTCTTGAGTATATTTTCTAACTCATTGATTCTTTTTGTCTTGCAATGATGCTCGTGATGATTTGGCTTTTTGCAATATGCACAAAAGAGTTTGTCCTTCTTTTCATTACTTCCCTTCTTGTTTGAAGAAGAACTGCCTTGTTGAGAGGAGTCATGTTGTGTCTCAGATTGTGTTTTCTGCTTCCACTACTTCTTGTTGTTGTTGCTTTTTCCCCTTTGACTAGATTTGTGATCATCATTAGCCACTAAGGCTTTGGTCTTAGATGACTTGAGAAGTCCAAAATCCACCAAGTGAGATTGTTCAACAATCAACATATCTGCAAATCCATCAAAGGAAGGCTTCTGGTAAGCAGATCCCATGGTTAACATATGAGTATTAAAAATCAAAACAAAGTTGGCATACTTAGAAGGTAGCCTCTTCAGGATGTGATGAATCAACCTGTCATCCCTTATGGGATTTCCACAATCTTTTAGAAGTGCCCTATACTCATTGACTTTGGTGATATAATCTTAAATTGTGTCATAATTCTTAGGATCTAAGAGAAGTAGATCATCTTCAATCTGAAATCCCTTTTCTTCATCCACCTTACCATACAACTATTCAAGTTTATCCCAAGCTTCTATAGATTTTGAATAATTTTTAATGTGAAAGAGAAGATCCCCATGTAAACAACTCCTAATTACACCTAAAGCTTGTCGGTCTTGTCTTTTCCAATCAATGAGTTCTTTAGCATCAATAGGTTTGGTAATTATACCATCAACATAAAGACTATATCCTTTTTCCATCAATCTACTCCATGCAATATCTTTCCACATAGAATAGTTGCATGAAGTTAGAGGAGGAAATTTAAAGCCCATGATGTAGAAATGAAAAGAGCACAAGAGAGAGACACACAAAACATAGTACACACCCCCCCTTTTCACTCAATAAAAAGACCACCCTAAAAAAGATGCTTTGGCACTTTATAAGTAGTGCATTTACAATGTGCCACTTGTCAAAATGAATAAAGTGAAATTTCTAATTTTTCTTGTACAACTACCTTATAAGGCTAAAATTTGTCACTTAAGCACTATAGCTCAGATTTACAACAATTCTAAAAAAGAATCAAAGCTTTACAATGCTGAAAAAGGCCTAATTCTTAAAGTGACAAATTGTTCCACATAGCTGTAGAATTTGACTTTAGATCTGGAAAGTAGACGAAAAAATATACACTTTAAAAAAAAATTAAACATGAAAAAGTGACCAAAACACAAGATTATGCAGGTACAGTCACCAAAAAATGCAATTTCTACAAAATCTGTGCACCAAAACCAGAAAACAACACACCACTAGAAAATTTAGGAAATTTTACTAAATTGCACCAAATCAAAGTCCGAATGTTCGAGTTATGTGCTTGAAAAGTCAAGCTGCCAAACTGAAAAGCAATCTAGAAAGGGGTCTGGAAAAAAAGTTGAGTCTAAATTTGATGGTCACACGGCTTTCAATGCAGTTCTAAAATCTCTTGGTTTGATGGTCAAATGGCCATAAATTTTAAACCAGTGAAAATATGACGTTAGCAAAAAGAAAGTTGCCTTGTGATGTCGTAGGAATCCTAGACGTTCATACTATATGAAAATCACATGCGTTTGATCCATATGATTACATGGCAAAAAAATGATCCGACTATCCATCAGTCAAATGAGGCAATTTTGGGTAATGTGTCTCTATCCTGTGTTCAGATGAGTCAGATGGTGATGAGGCAAAAACACTGGGCTGCAACAGAGACATGTGGCGACGAGTTATTGATTGGCGGGCCAAAGGTGTGGCCACATGTGACAGCTGTCTAGGTTCTGTGGTCAACATACAAAGCAATTGGAGTTTGCCACGTGGTGGCTCCTTGTTCGGCCATGGGCGCAGTTACTGTAGTCATGGGTAGGAAATGCAATCACTACATGGATGGCAAAAAACTTCGCATCACCGGATTTTGATCGGCCAAAAAACTTTGTGACAAGAGAGAAAGAGCAATGCCCGAAAAACTTAAAACAACGATAGGAAAGCTGGCTGGAGTTCAAGGTTCAGTCACCATGAATTGCCAACTCTACTACGGGCAGGAGTTTGAAAAATAATAGTGCCAAAATATTGTAATCACATCGTTGACTGACTGAGCACAGGTCGAAGTCTGCAGTTTTAATCCCACATGCAGTGGGTTAGTGTGGGTTGAGCTATATAAAAGGCAAAAACCATGGGTATGTAAACAAAGAGGCAGCCGATGGAGGGACTTAGGCCGCCGATTGTTGATACTGGGCTGGGTCAATTTACTTCTCAAATTTTCAAGCCGAAAAAAGTAAAAGTGCTCACTATGCTAGCTGTGTGCGATGCATATGAAATATGCTCTACGCTAAACAAAATAAATCCCTCTAAAAGGCAGATCCGGGGTATTAGAGCCCAGGTCTACTAAAATTTTTTTTTCTCTGCTTATTTTCGTAAGGGTAAAAAAAATTTCCAAAAATTTAACAAAAATTTAGAGAAAATAAATTGCAAATCTGAAATTAATCAAATAAATCCGCAAAAAGACCATACCCATACCGCAAATCGGGGCTTTCGAGTTTCGATTTGCAAAAAAAATTTGCCTCACAGTTGACTATGGGCTAAGGTAGCCAATTTTATAGTCAATTTTCATCGATTTAGCATTTCAAACGCAATGGGGATGTCAGATCTGATGCTAGACACTCCCAATTTTTGTAACACTCTGGATTTGGGCTAAGGTGATGAAGCAAGCAAGAGGTCTCGAACGGCTTGTGATGAGAAAATCTCCAAGTTGCTCTAATACCATGTAAGAATTTTTCTAAGGGAAAAATTCACCCAAGAACTAAGAACTCAAACAAAAGCACATAGTAGACCAAAGAGAGAGAGAGAGAGTATGATCAGAATAACAATGTATTCAATAACTGATTCATGAGAGTGCACTAAGAGTGCTTGAATATAAAGGCCTCAAGAGAGCTTCTAGAATGCATAGAAGTTAGCATCATGATGTGTCATACAACCAAGCACGTGTCCACTAGATATAGGTTATTCTCCATTAAGCACGAAAGTAAGTGTGGTGATGTGAGGATAAGCCTAAAAGGGTGTGACACGCAAAACAATGTTGTAGACACCATCTGCTTGAATAGAGTTTCGTTTTCCTATGTTGTCTACATGACAACTCAAAAGGTGTGCAAACTCCCAAGTGTCTCACAAATAAAAATAATAAAATAATGCAAAATAATTAAATAAAGCATTAACCTAAGTAAACTTAAGTAAGTGTAATAAGTAAATACTTATTTACACCAACAGTTAGAATGACATTGAGGGAAACCATACTCATGCACAAAATTATCAAATTTAAGATACCATTTTCAAGTTACTTTTTTTCAAGCCATATAAACTTTTCTATAATTCGTAGACTAAGTTCTCCTTATCTTTGATCTTAAATCCCTATGGTTGTGCCATCTCTCTCTCTCTCTCTCTCTCTCTCTCTCTCTTTATATATATATATATATATATATATCTTCATCCAAATTAACATGAAGAAAGGCTGTTTTAACATCAAGATGCTCCAAATTCAAATATTCAATAGCCACAATACATAAAATAGTATGAATATAAGTCATTTTAAGAACAAGAGAAAATATCTCATCAAAATTGATGCCCTTTTCTTGTACAAATATTTTTACCACTAATTTGGCAATAAATCTTTTCTTACCTCCATCTTCTTCTTTCAATCTATAAAATTAATTGTTCTATAAAGCCCTTTTACTTATAGGAAACTTGTATAAATCCTAAGTCTCATTTTTTAGCAAGGAATCCATTTCTTCCATCATTGCTGACTCCCACTCAATATTTGTATCCACCTACATAGCTTCATTACAAAATTTCGGTTCACTAGCATCTATTAAAAAATAGAATACAAAGAGAGAGAAAATCTATCTGGATGTCTACTTAGCCTTTTTGAGCATGAGGAACTATTGGAACATCATCCTTTTGCATATCATCAAACACTACATAATCATTTTCGCTCTTCTCATGTTGCTGTAACAAATCTTTGTACAACACTTTCTTATTGAATATAACACCATTACTTCTTATAATTTTATGATTTTCAAAATCTTAAAGCCTAAAAAATTCATCAGTGCCATATGCAATAAATATTTATTTCTTTAACTTAGCTTCTAGCTTGGTTCTAGTTTTAGAATCAATATGTGTAAAAGTTTCACAAGAAAAAGGTTTTGAGAAAAGAATAACTCACCTTCTTACTGTATATGCTACTTTAGTATGTTAGAAAGACCAAATTAAAATAATCAAAAAGCATTTGCATACTAATTTAATATAACTTGATGAGAGACAAAGTGAAGTTCTCAAATGAGAATATGAGCCATGGATAGGCTCTCTCAATGAGGATGATCACTTGATGTAGAGGTGTGTCTAATAGCTAAGATGGCTTGATTATGTCTGTATGCTCAAATGCTCAAATGGGCTTCAATGGAGAATTTTTGATAGATTTTGGTGAATGGATTTGATGTAAAAATGGTTTCTCAAAATGGCATTATGGCTTTACTTTCTAGATTGTGTTAAAATGGCTTGGGAGAGGATTCCTTAAATAGGCAAAGGGCTTGAGGGATCAAGGGCTAGGATGCAAGGATGAAAAAAAGCTTATGGAATGCTTAGATTGAATGAGAGGAGAGCGCATTGATTGTGCTTCCTTATAGCCAATCAGGGAGTGACACATGTCACAGAGTCATTGGTTAGAACAAGAGGGGTTGAGGGGTCAACAAAGGAGGCTCAAAGTTCATAAAGACCCTCATAATGGCTTGTAAGAGCAATGAATGGGCTTGTCAGAGTCATTTATGGCTTTGTGGGCTTCATAAAGTTTTATGGTTGGGATATTTGTGAGAGAGTTGAGATATTTTGACTTGGGTTGGATTAAGAAAGTCTTAAGCTTGACTTAGGAATGTGCAAATGATTAAGGCTTAGATTAGGCTTGAGTTAAGACTAGATAAGGGATGTTAGAGATGGGCAAGTGGATGGCATTTAATGAGGGTGGGTGAAGGAGGAGATATTTTTTGGCTTTGGATTGGGTTAGCAAATCTTAACCCATGTTTAGGAAATGTGACAAGGTTGGGGGGGATTAGGATTAGGGTCAAAGATAAGGATTCACATCTTCTAAAAGAGTTTAGGCTTTGGATGAGGATGAAGACTTTCTAGAAGAGTCTAGAACTTCCTAGGATGAGGATAAATAAGGTTTTTAGGAAATAAATAAAGTTTTATTTATTTCAAGGGTTTGGGTTGAGGAGATATTTATTAAAATATTTTTAATAAACATGAGGATTAATGTTTAATCTTAATTAAATATTTTGAGTTGGGATTAGGGGTAGAAAATGATGGGATTAGCCTTTAATTGAAATTAAAGAAGGATTAGAAGATTTTGGAAGAGGTTAGTGGTCTTAAGGAAATTGACCAAGTTTTGGGCAAAAAATAAATAAATTATTTATTTTGGGATTTTTTGGTCAATTTATTAATTAAATAATTAATAAACAAGGAAATAATGTTTAAATAAGATTTAAACATTTTTGGGAGAGATTCCTTAATTAAATATTTTAAATTAAGATAAAGGGATTTAATGGCATAAAAATTAATTAATTAAATAATTAATAAATGATGATGTCATCAGGAACTTTTTTCAGAAAATAAAAATATTTTATTTTCTAATTTTTTTTTAGGTGTCTACACTTACCAGTTCATGCTTCCTCTAGAATACCACAATCTAAAGGAGGAGAGATAAATATATTATTAAAAGATACAATAGTATTGAGAGCCTAATCCCACATGTTTAAGAGTAGCCCAACATGCAACCTCATTCTACTTGCATGCTCCATTATTGTCCTATTAATACATTCATCCACTCCATTTTCCTGTGGAGTCATTAGAATAATCTTTTTTCTACAAATACCATTGATGGAGAAAAAATCTTCAAATTTATAATTTCAATACTCACCATGATTATTATATCTAAGGCAGTTTTATCTTTTACATGTCTCATTTTGAACCAAGCATTTCTTTTTTTTAAAAGTTTGAAATACATAAAAATTTTGTCTAAGGAAATAAACCCATACTTTTCTTGTTGCATAATCAATGAATGTAACATAATAATAAGAGCCACAAATAAAATATACTTGAGCTAGTTCTCATATATTTGTATCTACAAGCTCTAATTTCTTATTTTCCTTCTCCTTGCCACTCTTCACAAATATCACTTTTTTTTTTTCCATACACACAACTTTCACAAAAATCCATATCAACACATTTCAAACCTCATAAAACTTTATTTGAATGAAGTAATTTCATACCTTTCTCACTCATTTTCCCAAGTCTATTGTACCAAAGCACTGTATTAGAATCCATAACAAATTTTTGTTCTCCTTGTTCAACTACAACAATTGTTCTTCAACATTTATTTTTCTCTAAAACAATTAAAGTTGAAGGAACACTATGACCTGTACAAAGATATAAGGTTCCTACTTTCACAACTTTTTCTACTACAAGAGAACCTTTTGGAACCTTCCAATTTTTGTCATTAAAATTAATTATGTAACTGTCATCACCTAGTTTCTCTATTGAAAATAAATTTCTACTCAGCCTCGGAACATGTCTTACCACTTCCACTAGCCAATGATTCCCATTTTGCAACTTAATCTTAATTTTTCCCTTTCCAACAATATGAGAAGGTTCATTATCCCCCAAAATAAACAAGCCCAAAATCCCCTTGGACATAATTTAGGAATAAACCTCTATGGGGAGTAGCATGAAATGAAGCCCCTGAATCTAAAACCCATGAATCATCAACACTTTCTAAATAAAGAAGTAAAGCATCCTTTTCGGATTTATTACTTACCATATTTGACTCCTTTTTCTCTTCTTATTTATTTCCCTCATTGTTCGTTCGAGTCCATCAATCTTTTTTCTTGTGGGTTGGTTTTCCATAGTACCAGCAATGTTTTGGTCCTCCTGATTGAGACCTCTTCCCCTTTGATTTTCCTCTTAGTTTCCAATGATTTCCAAAATTGTTTCCTCCCTTAGGTGTTTGGCCTCTACTTTGTGCATTCAAAACACTTCTTGATGTAGATGCACTTGAGCTTTTTATACGAGTTTACTTAGAATAACACAAATCACATCATCAAATTTAAGGATATTAAACCCAAAAATTGAATTACTCACAACCATGACCAAAGCATTCTAACTTTGAAGAAAATGACACAAAATAAAGAGATCCCTAATTTATTCATCAAAATTAAAATTTAGATAAGATAACTAACTAGTAAATTTATTAAACTCATTTAAATAATTTTCAATAGATCCACCTTTGGCCATCTTTATATTAAATAAATGCTTCATGAGAAATACCTTGTTTGGAGTAGAGGTTTCTTTATATAATTTTGAGAGGGTTTGCATCAAAACTTCAACCATCTTTTATTTTTTAATAATAAATGTCACTAATTTCACTAGGCGTAAATGAATACTTCCAAGTGCCTTTTTGTCTAGAATCTCCTAGTCCTCATCTATCATAGTGATTTGTTTCTTAGCTTTTCCTTGTAATGGATGCTATAAATCCTTATGATAAAGATAGTCCTCCATTTGCATCTGCCATAACTAAAAGTTCTTTCCAGCAAACTTCTTCACCTTTAGTTTACCCTCATCTTCCATCACTCCCACTCAACAATGAGGCTCCCACTCAATGATGAGAACTTCCTGTAGAGGATAGCTAAAACAAAATGATGGCACCTCACTCTAATACTATTTGTTCGGATTAACTATAGAAAAAAAAAATTTACATGCAAATATAACCAATCTCATAAAATAATAAATCACAAAAAAGAGAATACAAAATTCAAATTTTTAACATGGTTCACCCAATCCCTTGGGTACATCCACCAACAACAAGTCCACTATGACTATTATCTAGAAACTACAGTCTACAATACCTTATAGATCAATACCATTGCAAGAAGCTATAATATCATCATACATTATGAAACCCCTAAGCTTAAGCCATTTTATACAAGTTTTTTTTTTACTTACAAAATTAAGGCTAGTATAAGTGATCAAATAGGAAAAATAATGATTGATGCATTTTACAATTGTAGAGTTATTTTTGGCTTTAGGGGTGCTACACTTCAAAACCCTCATGGGGGCATTTCCCCTTTACCCCACCCTATACTTTTATAGGGAGCACACTTGGGGCACTACCCCAGAACCCCACAAGGGGTGCTTCCCCCAAATCCTTTTAGAAATTATCTGGGGGAAACTACATTGAATCAACTTCTAAGTCTTATTAGGTTCCACATTACAACAATATTCCACATGAAGTATGATTAGACTCCACAATAATAACCTCCCACTTAGAGATTGATCACAACACTACTAAACTTGTTGCTCCCACTAGAATATCAAACCACCTTGGACTCAATTGTTCTTTTATCTATTTAGTTTAGAAGACCAATCAAAGATCAAGAGGATTTCAACTTCTCCCTTGTGCTGGCCTTTGCAAACATATATGTTGAATCATCATCTATATGTATCTTCTCTAGCTTTAACTAGCCATCATCCAAAGTTGACCAAATGAAATGGTACCATAATTCTATGTGTTTTTTCTTTGAATGTAGAGAAGAATTCTTTGCAAGATGAATAACACTCTAGCTATTTGTAAATAAATAATTATCCCTCTATGGGTTTACCAATTTGTCCATCAAGAACTGGAGCTATTAACCTTCTATAGTAGATAAAGAATTAACCTTCTGTAACTAAGAAATCCAACTCACTATTGTCCCACCAATAGTAAATGCATAACCTATAGTAATCCACTTGGCATCAATATATCCTACCAAATATGAGTCAACATAGCCTTATAAATTAGTAATAGAGCCCAAAAAATATAAACGCTTGCATGATGTTACTCTCATATATCTATGAGTCAATTTAACTAAATTCCAATGCTCAATCTCTAGATGACTTAGATGCCCACTAACAACTTCCAATGCACACATAATATCTAGCCTATTACATAACATAGTATACATTAAACTTTCTACAATAGAAGCATAAGGTACCTTGAACATCTTAACCTCCTCTTTAGGTGTCTTTGGACACATATCCTTAGTCAATTTTCAATGACCATGTAGAATTGTGTTGACAACTTTAGCATTCTCGATAGACAAACATTACAACACCTTCTCAATGTAATCAACTTTAGATAGTGTCAATTTTATTTTCTTCCTATATTTGCAAATTTTCATACAAAGGATTTGTTTTGCTTCCCCGAAATCCTTCATAGAAAATGAATGTGCTAACTATTCTTTTAACCCCTTAATGTGATTATTGTTAGACCCAACTACAAGAATATCATCAATGTATAAACAAAAAATAATGTACATGTCTTTGTATAACCTCTTAAAATAAACATAATGGTCATAATGACACTAAGTGTACCAATGCTCATGCACAAAACTATCAAATTTAAGATGCCATTGCCAACGTGCTTTCTTTAAACCATATAAATATTTTTTCAATCTGTACACTAAGTTCTCCTTATCTTTGACCTCAAATCCTTGTAGATGTGCCATATATATCCATTCATCCAAATCACCATGAAGAAAGGTTGTTTTAACATCAAGATGGTCCATATGCAAATCTTTAGTAGCCAAAATACTTAAAATAAAATGAATAAATATCATTTTAACAACACGAGATAATATCTCATTAAAATCAATGCTCTTTTTATGTGCAAATCGTTTTACCACTAACCTAGCACTAAATCTTTTCTTACCCCCATCCTCTTCTTTCAACTTTTAAACCCATTTATTCTGTAAAGCCTTTTTATCTATAGGAAAGTTACATAAACCCAATTTCTTATTTTTTAGTAAGGAGTCCATTTCTTCTATCATTGTTGACTCCCACTGAATATTTGTATCCACTTGCACAACTTCATGATAACATTCAAGTTCACTAGAACCTATTAATAAAATCAAATGCAAAGAGGGAGAAAATCTGTTCAGACGTCTACTTAGCCTTGTTGACCATCTAACATTCACTGGGGTGTGTTCTATTTGGTGTTGTGGTTGTTATGAAGCATGATGAACTACTAGAATATCTTCCTTTTGAAAATCATCCAATACTACATAATCATTTTCTTTCTTCTCATGTTGGTGCAAAAAATCTTTGTACACCCATTTCTTATTGAATATAATATCTTTGCTTCTTACAATTTTATGATTTTCAAAATCCCAAAGCCTATAACCAAATTCATCAATTTCCTAGCTAAAAAATATACATTTTTTTGACTTAGCTTCCAGCTTGGTTTTATTTTAAGAATCTATATGTGCCAAAGCTTCATGACCAATGGTTTTGAGAAAAGAATAACTCACATTCTTATCAATCCATGCTTCCTTTAGAATACCAAAACCCAAAGGAGTAGAGGGAATTCTATTAATCAAATATACAATAGTATTGGCATCCTCCACACACATGTTTAAGGGCAACCCAACATGAAACCTCATGCTCCTTTGATGCTCCATTATTTTCCTATTCATGCATTCAACCTCTTCATTTTTCTATGAAGTCCTTGGAATACTTTTTTGTCTGTGAATACCATTAGTGAAGTATTAATCTTCAAATTCATAATTGCAATAGTCACCACCATTATTAGATCTGAGACATTTTAACCTTTTACCAGTCTCATTTTCAACCAAGCATTTCGATTTCCTAAAAATACATCAGATTTATGTCTAAGGAAATAAACCCATACTTTTCTAGTTGCATCATCAATGAATGTAACATAATAATGAAAGCCACTAAGAGAAGATACTAGAGCTTCTCCCAATGCATTTGTATGCACACAACTTTCATAGAAATCCATATTGACACATTTTAGACTTGATAAAACTTTCTTTGAATGAATTTATTTCACACACTTCTCACTCATGCGCCCAAATTTTTTGTGCCATAGCGTTGTATCAGAATCTACAAGAACTATTTGTTCTCCTTGGTCAATTGCAACAACTCTTCCTAAACATTAATTTTTCTCTAAAACAATTAACGTAGAAGGAACACTATGACTTTTACAAAGATATAAGCTTCCTACTTTCACACCTTTTTCTACTACAAGGGAACCTTTTGAATTCTTCCAATTTTTGTAATTAAAAGTAACTATGCAACCCTCATCTCCTAGTTTCTCTACAGAAAATTAAATTTCTACTTAGCCTTGGAACATGTCTTACCTCATGCAATAGCCAATGATTCCCATTCTATAACTTAATCTTAATTTTTCACTTTCTAACAATCTTGCATGGTTCATTGTCCCCCAATTAAACAATTTCAAAATACCCTTGACATAATATAGGAAAAAAATTCTATGGGGAGTAGCATGAAATGAAGTCCACAAATATAAAAGCTATGAATCATCAACACTTTATAAAGAAAGAAGCAAAGCATCCTCTTTAGATTTATTATTTACCACATTTGTCTCATTGTTCCCTTCTTGTTTATCTCCTTCATTATTATTTTGAGTCCAACAATGTTTCTACTTCTGCCCTATTTTTCCACTATACCAACAATCTTTTGGTCCTCTTGATTGAGATCTCTTCTCCTTTGATTTTTCTCTTGATTTCCCACAATTTATAGAGTTGTTTCCTCTCTCAGTTGTTCTACCTCTACTTTTTGCATTCAAAACACTTCTTGATGTAGATCCACCTAAGATTTTTCTATGAGTTTCCTCACTCAGAATAAAACTAATCACATCATCAAATTTTAGAGTATTAGACCCAAAAATAGAATTATGGACAACCATGACCAAGTCATTCCAACTTTCAGGAAAAGATTACAAAATCAAGAGAGCCTTAATTTCTTCATCAAAATTAACATTAATAGAAGATAAATGACTAGTAATCATATTAAAATCATTTAAATGATCTTCAATGGATCCACCTTATGCTATCTTCATATTAAATAAATCCTTCATGAGAAATACCTTGTTTGAAGCAGAGTACTTTTCATATAGTTTCACTAGGTTTTGCATCGACTCTTTGACCACCTTTTCTTTTGTAATATTAAATGCCACTGATTGTGCGAGGCATAAAAATATACTTCCAAGTTCCTTTTTCTCCCCATATCTCCCAGTCCTCATCTGTCATAGTGGTTTGTTTCTTATCTTTTACTTGTAATGACAACCATCAATACTTGTAATAAAGATAGTCCTCCATTCACTTCTTCCATAAATGATTTTTTTCCCCATCAAACTTCTCAACCTTCAACTTACCCTCATCTACCATTTCTTCCACTCAATGATGAGACCTTCCTATAGATGATAGCTTAAAAATAAAGATAGCACCTCACTCCAATACCACTTGTTAGGATTAACCATAGAAAAATAAAAATTACATGCAAATATAATGAATATTAAAAAATAACAAATCACACAGAACAGAACACAAGACACAAAGATTTAACATCATTCATCCAATCCCTAGGTTACATCCACCAACAACAAGTCCACTGTTATTAGCCAATGATTACAATCTGCAATCTCCTATAGCTCAATACTACCACAAGAAGCTACAATATCATCATACATTACGAAATCCCTAACCCTAAACCATTTTATACAAGCTTTTTGTTGCTTAAAAAATTAGGGCTAGAATAAGTCATCTAATAGAAAAAATAGCTGCCCCTTGACCTTGTCTTAGGTTCACTACCCCAAAACCCATGTAGAAATAATCTAGTGGGAAACAACATCAAATAAACCTCCAAGTTTGATTAGGATCTACATCACGACACAATTTTGCTTAGAGAATCTTAGGAATACTTTCATGCAATGTGCTCGATAATGTCTGAGGGACTTTATGGGAAAAAAAAAGGTTGGCCCTAGCCTTAAATTGGAAATAAGAGCTAACAAAGAAGTTTTTTCAATCCTAGGACAAATGAATTACAAGTGTACACCATTTCTAAGAATGGGAAAGTGACACAAAAATTGTTGCTATATTTCTCTCACATGAAACTACAAATGAGTGAAGGTCTCATATAACATGTATTATATAGAAGTAATCAAATAAGGTGGAGAAAATGTTTGAAATATAAGAGAAATAACTGAGAGGGGAGGTGTGAATCAGTTACTACAAAAATAAATTCCAGATCCCTTTTGATGTTAGTACAAAATGTAAACAAATAACTGAAACACATAGACTACTATAACTCGGTAGTAACTGCATTAGCTCAGTAAAAGATTAACATAAGAACTAATAGATGTTATCTATGATTACCATTACTTTAACTCAGTTGCAAACACATAGAGTAAATATCATGAACAAATTTGACACCAGGATTTAATGTGGAAACCCAATTTGAGAAAAACCACCAATAGCAACTAGTTACTCATTTTCACTCTTCCCAAGTGAGCCATGTTAGGAGCCAACCTTGTTAAAGGTTACAAAAAACACTGTTAGGTGTGACCCTATTAAAGGATTTAATCACCCTATTAGGAGTGGCCTAGTTAGAGGTCTTGTGAGCAATTCAATGGAATTTCCACCTTGTTAGAGGATTTTCAAATAGTTGTGAAGCCAATTCTGTTAAGAGATTTAGATCACTGCTACAATGGTTAGAGAGTAACAATGAAATGACTTGATTTGAATGCGACTTAATTGCTGATTTTAGATCTTTGTTCTAGTTTGTACTCGATCCTTCTTGATCGAATATGACTTTGCTGCACCACAAGGATATTTTTCTTATCCTTCAAATTTGCTTCTTCTACTTACCAATAGATCTTCAATCACATCACTATAATTCACACGTTCTCTTGCACTCACACTTGCACACTTGCTTGCACACTTTGAAATCACAACTTGACCTTATACTTATATCTTCAATTTTGTCAAGTTGGCTCACATACAACTTATAATAATCAATTTTTATCACCTTATTTAACTAGAATCAATAGATAGATCAATTAAACTCAATACAACAAAATATGAAAATCCTTTGCTAGTCAACCCTGCTCAGTAGAAACTAATTCTAAAGAAACTTCCTTTGTTAACCAATAGATGCTTGGTTAACATTGCAATCTTACAAAAATCCTTTGGCAATTGAGTGAGCTCAATTAACACTTGTTCCATCCAACATTCCTTTGTTACCCAACTTAGCTCATTTAACACTCACTTTTGGCAACTTTTCCTTCGACTCTCGAGTGAACTCAGTAGACACTGGCTTCTAAACTAGGAAAACATAGGAATGCTCGATAGACATTGAGAACTGTCTTCATTGCTTGAGTGAGCTCTCCATACATTGACTGATAATGATTATGAAATTTGTGTAACATCAAAGACAACACACAATTAATCAATTGTATCCAACAATCTCCCTTTTTAGAATTGATAGCAACACAACATGTCATAGCACAATGAAATTTTTGATTTGTGAACTCCCTCTATCAGTATGAACTCTTCCTTTTTAGTTAATTATATCTACAACAACCATTACTAAGTTCAATCAAACCATTCTCCCTCTTTCAATATACTTCATCTTTTAGAGATCTTCTCCCTCTTTGGTTTCTAACTTTATTCTGGTTCCAAAAATGAAATTCTTAGAGATATGATAATAAACTTCTTCCTCTTTGACAACACATGCCAAAGAAAATAACTCTATAAATTCAATTGTACCTTGAGTATTGATTCATCTGCAATATGCCCTTGCCAATTCTGCACCAACTGATCCATCTTCAATAGGTTCTGGTTAATGCATTCACTAAACTTTATTTAGTGAATTTCAGATAGGGGAATGACCCCTAGCTTACCTCTTAGATACAAAAATGCATCCTTAGGTAATGGCTTGGTGAATATGTGTGCAATCTATTCCTTTGTATTCACACATTCCAATCTAACTTCTTTATCTTGCACCAATTCTCTTAGGAAGTGATATTTTGTAGAAATATTCTTTGTTTTGGAATGCATTACTAGATTCTTTGATATGTTGATTGCACTGGTATTATCACAATATATAATAATTGGATCTTTGATTTCTACCTTCATTCCTTCCAACAATTGTTTGAAACAAACAATGTTAGAGAAATTGATTACTACTGCTACATATACTACCTCTATTATGGATTGAGATGTACAATTTTGCTTCTTTCTTTTCCAAGATACTAGTCTTTTACCAAGAAAGAATGCTCCACCACTAGTGCTTTTTCTATCATCAAGACTTCCTTCCCAATAAGCATTAGTAAATACTTTTAAGTCCAAATCGCCTCCAAGTTTGTACCATAAAACATAGTCTTTAGTACCTTTTAGATACCTCATCATTCTCTTGATTTCCATCATGTGATTTGCTAAGAATCTTGCTACTATTCCAACTACTAGATCAATATCAGGCCTTGTGTGAACTAAATACTGCAATTTTTCAATCATTGATTTGTAAGTAGTTTTATCTACTTCTTTGGAATCATCATTTTTGGAAAACTTATGTCTAGTAGACATAGGTGTTCCAACTGATCTTGAATCTTCCATTCCAAATTTCTGTAGTATCTCCTTGATATACTTAGATTGAGTGATGTAGATACCATTCTTGTTCTGCTATATTTGCAATCCATCAAAAGATTTGATTTCACCAAACATGGACATCTCGAATTATTTTCTCATTTCTTCTAAGAATTCTTTGCATAAATCATCATTTCTTGTAAATAAAGAATCACTAACAAATATTTTTGGTAACACAATCTTCTTATTTAGTCCTTCATTGATATATAGACTACTATTATCATTAGTCCTTCAAAAACCAATTTGTATCAAGTGGTTATGGAGTTTTTCATAACAAGCTCTAGGAGCTTACTTGAGACCATATAAAGCTTTGTATAGTTTGCAAACCATGTCTCCTTTTCTAGGATCTACAAAACCTTCTGGTTCCTCAAAGTAAACTTCCTCATCAAGGATTCCATTCAAGAATGTAGATTTAACATCCATTTGATATACTTTAAATCCTCTATGTGTTGCATATGCTAGTAAAGTTCTAACACCTTCAAGTCTTGCTATAGGAGAAAAAGTTTCACCATAGTCAATACCTTCTTCTTGAGAGTAACCTTTGCATACCAATCTTGCTTTGTTTCTTGATACCTTTCCATCTTCATTCAGCTTATTTCAAAATACCCATTTTGTACCAATTACATTTTTATCCTTGGGCCTAGGAATAAGAGTCAAAGTTTCTATTCTATCTCTTCATTCATTGTTTCAATCAAACTTTCATTTTCTAGAGAATCTTTAACACTTCTAGGTTCAAATTTAGCAAGTAAACATGTACCTTTTAATTTTCTTCTTGTCATTGTTCCATGTGATTTATCTCCAATGATCTGATTAGGTGCATGATGTCTTCTAACATATCTTGCTAATACATGCTCTTTAGTCTTTGAATGAGTTTCATCATCTTCTTCTTGAATTTTAGTTTCAAGTTCGAGTCCTTCTATCTATGACTTGAGTCCATCAGGCTTGGTTTGAACTAGTTTGGTAGCCTCTATTTGTGACTCAGGTCCTTGCAGCTCGAGTTGCACTATCTGCAACTTGGTAGCTATTTGAGTTTCTGGGAACTCAGGAGTCGAAGCATCTTTTTGTTTTAGATAGATTAGGAAGGGTATCAAGTTCATCGTAAATGAATCTTCTATAGTCTTTAGGTTCCTTGCTACTTTCTTCTTCACTCTTTTCTGCATATTCATCAATTCTAAAATGTGCACTTTCTATAATTTTGTGAGTAGATAAATTCAAACATCTGTATGCTTTTCTTCTATAGTAGTATCCTAGAAATATGCCTTCATCACCTTATACATCAAATTTTACTTTTCTAGATTCTTTCAATACATAATATTTGCTGCCAAATACCTTCAAGAAACTTACATTAGGTTCGTAGCCATACCATAGCTGATAAGGTGTCTTGTTTGAATCTTTCTTCAATTGAACTTTGTTCAAGGTATGAATTTCAATGCTAATAGCTTCCTTCTAGTATTTGAGAGCAACATTCATTTCAATCATTAGGGTTCTTGCACAATCCATGATAGATCTATTTCTTCTTTCTGCTATACCATTCTGTTGTG
This sequence comes from Cupressus sempervirens, assembly GCA_028749045.1. Lineage (NCBI taxonomy): Eukaryota > Viridiplantae > Streptophyta > Pinopsida > Cupressales > Cupressaceae > Cupressus > Cupressus sempervirens. The sequence continues at coordinate 301,954,107 of CM053787.1, read as the reverse complement.
ATATACCATGAGTAGATACTTGTCTTTTGATTCCTCTTTCAATGAAAAAATTGTTGAAATCATGAGAAATGAATTCACCACCTCTATCTAATCTTAGGGATTTCAACTTCTTTGTAGTTTCTTTTTCTACTCTTGCCAGATACCACTTGAATTTTTGAAAAGCTTCTGATTTTTCTCTTAGGTACATTACTGTCATCATTCTAGAGTAGTCATCAACAAAGAGAATGAAATTTTTTTTTCCACTATAACTCTCTATTCCAATAGGTCCACATAAGTTTGTATGAAAATTTTCAAGACTTCTTCTGACTGATAGTCTTTTCTTTTGATGCTTGTCTTTCCCATCTTACCAATTTGGCAATTCTTGCATAGACCCATATCAGGCTTCTTCAAACTAGGAATACCTCTTACTCTTTTATGTTTTCTTATCTTAATCAGATTATTAAAGTTCACATGACATAGTCTTTTGTGTCATAACCATATTTGTTTTAATTGAGCAATAAAACATGAACAATCACTGAGATCAAGATAAAATAGATTACCTTTTGTTTGCTTGCCAGAACCAACCAAATTTCCTTTCCCATCCAGTAGTTTGGCCTGTCCATTCATGAATTCTATCTTGAATCCAATGTTATTCAGCTGTGCCACACTTAGTATATTATCCTTTAGTCCTTCAACCCAATAAACATTATCACACACAAGTTCTTTAGTTAACAAGATATATCCCTTTCTTTTTATATTACAAGGTTAATTGTTTCCAAATCTTACACTACCTCCATCATAATATTCCATATGCTCAAATTTTGTTTTGTCACTAGTCATATGATGTGAGAAACCACTATCAATAATCCATATATCATTTTTTCTAACATGAGAGATAAGTTCCATCTTATCTCCTTCATGATTAGTTTCATCTTTCACAACAATATAAATCATTTCATCTTCACTCTTATCAGAATCTTTAGCTATGAAACAACATTTCTTACCTTTATCCTTGAAGTTTTGTAGTTCTTGGAGTCCTTGCCTTTATGCTTGTTGCTTTTCTTTTCATCCTTCATTTCCTTGTTTGGAAACCTAGCAACAATGTGACCAATTTCTTCACAACAAAAGTAGATCAGAGGAACTTTACCTTTGTACTTCTCTCTTCCTTTGGAATACTTTCTTGCAATTAGGGCTTCAACAACTTCAAGATCATTGTCTAAACTTTCTTCTGATGACCCATCTTCTTCACTTCTCGATTGACTGGATTTTGAATTTTTACCCTATTATTTGAGTAAGAGTTTAGCTTTAAGTGCAGATTCAATATTCTTTGAAGCAGGAACATAGTTATCATAATTGTCTAACTAAAAAGCTATTAATCTTCCAACTAGAGCATCCAACCCTATCTTATTAGTTGGATCACATCTCATTTCTTGAATAGCTGATACTCTAATTGCATAAATGGGAAGAAGAGTTCTAAGAAATTTACTTACAACAATTTCCTCCTTGATGTCTCCTCTAGATGCTTTGATTGCACTTACAATGGCCTTGAATCTTTCCACATATTTTTCAATATTTTCATCTTCTCTCATTCTCATTTGATCAAATTATCCTCTAAGGCTTTCTACTTTGGCTCTCCTTACATTATAATCTCCTCCATAGATATCTTTTAGTTTGTTCCACATTGAAAAAGTAGTTTTTCAATCTTTTACCTCATCAGATTCAACATAACTGAGAACAGATGCAATATCAATCATCATGATATTATGATTCTTCTTTTTAGCAATACCTTCAACTAATAATGTTCTAGTGGGATTCTTATATTCAGCATCAAGATACTTGCAACTTGAATCACTAATGGTAGCCAGACACAATCTCATAATTCCTTGCCATGTTGCAAAATTATCTCTATTCAGCTTGGGAATCTCTCTTTTGTAAGCCATCCTGATCTTTAGCTTAGGTCCTTGAAACCTTCTTTGCAAGCACCAAAAGATCTGATACCAATTGTTGGAAATATAAGAGGAGTAACTGAGAGGGGAAGGGTGAATCAATTACTACAAAAATAAATCCCAAATGCCTTTTTATGTTAGTACAAAATGCAAACAAATAACTGAATATTGTTGAAGCTCGATAAGCACACAGAGTGTTGTAAATCGGTAGTAACTAGATTAGCTTAGTAAAAGATTAACATAAGAACCAATAGATGTTATCTATGATTACCATTTCTTTAAATTAGTTGCAAACATATAAAGTAAATATCATGAACACATTTGACACTAAGATTTAATGTGGAAACCCAATTTGGGAAAAACCACCAATATCAAGTAGTTACTGATTTTCACTCTTTTGAAGTGAGCCCTATTAGGAGCCAACCATATTAAAGGTTACAAAACACACTGTTAGGTGTGACCCTATTAAATGACTTAATCACCCTATAAGGAGTGGCCTGGTTAGAGGTCTTGAGAACAATTCAATGGAATTTCCACCTTGTTAGAGGATTTTCAAATAGTTGTTAAGCCAACTCTATTAAGAGATTTAGATCATTGCTACAATGGTTAGAGAGTAACAATGAAATGACCTGATTTGAATGCAAATTAATTGCTGATTTTAGATCTCTATTATGACTTGTACTTGATCCTTCCTAATAAAATATGACTTTTCCATACCACAAGGATATTCTTCTTATCCTTCAAATTCACTTCTTCTGCTTACCAATATATCTTCAATCACATCACCATAATTCACGCATTCTCTTGCACTCACACTTGCACACTCACTAGCTTTCTTTGAAATAATTACTTGACCTCATACTTATACCTTCCATTTTTTCAAGTCAGCTCAAATACAACTTATAATAATCAATATTTATCACCTTAGTTGGATAGAATCAATAGATAGATCAATTAAACTCAATACAAAAAAATAGGAAAATCCTTTGCTAGCTGACCCTACTTGGTAGAAACTAATTTTGAAGCAATTTCCTTTGTTAACCAACAGATGCTTGGTTAACACTACAACCTTATGAAAATCCTTTGGCAACTGAGTGAGCTTGGTTAGCATTGCTTCCATCCAACTTTCCTTTATTACCTAAGTGAGATCGGTTAACACTCACTTTCTGCAACTTTTCCTTTGATGCTTGAGTGAACTCAATAGGCACTACCTTCTAAACTAGGCAAACATAGGAATGCTCTATAGACACTGAGAACTGTCTTCACTACCTGAGTGAGCTTGGCATACACTGATTGGTAATGATTATGAAATTTGTGTAACATCAAAGGCAAGACATAATTAATCAATTGTATCCAATAGGAAAGAAGCATTGAGATGTGTATACCATGAGGAAGCATGGTTGGAGGGTATAAAGTTGATGCAAGGGCATACCAACAAGTGATGTTCCTTAACAAGGGTCAAGTTTTTGAGTTGATGTTGATTATATATGTTTAATTATAGGTATACATTGAAAGAAATGGTTCTAGAAGTGATTGGAGAGTATATTTTTAGAAGGCCCTAGCTTTTGGGAGAAAATGGTGAGGACTTGATGGTTGGGAATATTAAAAAGGCCAAGGGGATTGAAAACATATTTAATCTATGGTTTTGATACCTAAGTAGATACTATATAAAATTAGGGAGTCAAGGGTTGAGGATAAAGAGCAGTTTCTTTGTAAAAGTGGCCTATTTTAAGCCTAAGAAGGGGTGTTATATTATGATAGCAAGGACATGGTCTAAAAAAACCATATCCAATATTTGCATATGTTGTAGAAAATCTAAATGGGTATCCAATTTTTTTTAAAAAATTTCCTCATGTTTTGGAAGAGTTGGGATAAAAATGCAAGAGAAAAACCATCTAGGTGTCATTAGGCCTATTAGGTGAAGTTTTTATTTCCCTTGTAAATCCACATAAGATGAAGATATTGAATATTCTTTGAATGAGATGTTATCATCAAACCCATGAAATAGAGTTCAAGAACCAAATTTAAAACCATAAAAAATAAATTCTATAGCCAAATTTATAACCATAATAATATATAACAATATACACAATTTATATCTCTTATTAGTTTTATTTATAAATTTTGGCATCTAAATATGGACATGTTACATATCTTATCATATTTTCATACAAAATATGGCATCAAAATATGCACACATTACATGTCTTCTTTTTTTTATATACAAAATTTGGCATCTACATATGCACATCATTGCAAAGTTACAAGATTTTGCACAAGATATATACAAAATTTTCAAAATTACTCTACCATATATATAATGATTTAGATATATAGCACACAATCAATTAAGGGAGCCTTTTGGATTAGCTCTAACCCTTATTGTATAAAGTATTTCCTTGTGATCAGATTCAAAAATTTCTACAACTTCTTGTTAAGAGGTCTACCACGAGACAATATCAATTGAATTTTTGTTGCAATAATAAGGTTAGAATAATGAAGAATATGTTTGTGTGTCTCAAAATCCTCAAACAACCATGTGTCAAAATTCTTGAAAGGGTACCTACATTTCATTGTAAAGATAATTTAAAGTCAAAATTGATACATTAAACATGAAAAAATGACTTAAAGAGGTCTTCATGCCACTGGACATAAATATACTACCTTCTAAGCCATATGCTTTTCATAATGATAGATCCTATTAGGTACTCAATACCCTCACCATCGACAACTACATTTATCAATTTCTTTTTGGCCTCAATACACTGACATAGAAAGTAATTAGTTCTTTCATCATTATTCTCATATACAATAACTACATAGACATGACCTGCATTATATGGAAGAATAAGTTAATGTCAAAAATGAAAGTAATTTATTTTAACCAAGTATTAAATTGACAACTTAGTACCTGGTTCAAGTAGTTTAAGTACATGCTCAAAATTTGTTAATGTTTTAACCTGGTTGAACTACAGTGTTGCAGGGAGTTAATATGAATCAAATGGATACAAAGATCTAGAAGACCATTGGTCAACCTATTGATATTCGAGTCATGTTTGTTATTAGTGACATACACTTATTTAGATGGTAAGCTTATACCAAGCATATTGTATAGTTAACAATCTTAACCAAGAATTTAAATTGTTACCAAATTCTACAGTTGCTACCAAGTCCTTTGGATAGATTTCAGTTTGCACTGAGTAGTTACTACTAAGGTAATGATCAGTAGTGTAAACCAAGCATCTCAGTGTATATCGAGTTTATCAGTTCAAACTTAGTTGTTTACTTTTTACCAAGTTCATAGTTGAGGTGATGTGAGTCTAGTGTTAACTGAGCTACTTAGTGTTAACCAAGTGACTTAGTTTATAATGAGCTCAAGAAGATAGCATTGACCAAACTATATAGTGTGAATCAAGTGATTTAGTTTATATGCTAAGTTTTACAGTATTCACCAAGTCACCAGTGTAAACTGAGTTTCAAGACTACTTGGAAGTGATCAGTATGGACCAAGCTTCTATGTCTATCAAGTGCATGATGATGTTGAGCATTGATAGTGGATGTCAAGTATTAGAACCTCACCGAATTAGCCTTCAAAACTTGAGTTTCTACACTTTGGCTGACTTTGCAGTAATATTTGTGTAAACTTGTATTGTGACTAACTTTATAATTGTGCAATTGGATTGATATATAATGTATTGTATCACATCAAAATAATCAAAGAGAAGTAATGTAATAATTAGAGAAGAACAGAAAATAAAATTACAAAGGCTACAACAGTATAAGGAGTAGCAAAGATTTATGTATCACAATAAGGTGATTTGTACACTTAGAGGAATCTCATTCAGTAAACCAATTTGTAGATCAAAGATCAGCTACTGCTTCATCCTAATAGGTGGATCAGTCAAATCCTTTAACAAGGTAGACCTAACAGTCTTATGTAAATCTCTTTACCAAGTGCATACTTCAGTGTCTATTTGTAAATCCTTTTGCAAGGTAGACCTAGCAGTCCTTATTGCTCTTAATAGGGGAGATCATTAGAAGTGATAATTGTAATCCTTAATAGGCCAACTTTATACTGCAGTACTAAAGCTTGTGGGTGTCATCCCCACCCTAGTTTTACTTTTTGTTTGGAAGGTTTTTGGGTCACCAAATTTTGTGTTAAAGTGTTGTATATGCTTTCATGTTTTTAATTTCTCATGCATGCAGTTAGATCAAAACAAACATAAATTTCTATTCAAGGATAAAGTTTTATTGGTTATTGATTCACCCCCCACCCCCCCCTTCTTAGTAACTTAGCCTAACATAATATCTCCAACACAACTCACTCTTTTGATTCACATTCATCCTATTAATGATGTATACAAGAAGAGAAAAAGCATCCAAGCTTTCTAATATAAATAGCTAGTGACGTTGCATTTGAACTTTGAAATGAATGTATCTCACTTGATCTTGTAAGTGTACGACAATCTTGCAATTTTTTTATGTTAGGCTCACGTATCAACCAAAAGCATCTAGAAACCATAGGTTTACCTATATTACCTAGTCCGATCATAGAATTAAACCATTGCACAATTGTTTAATCATTTTCTAATGTTGTACCACCTTCATACTTTAATTCCTCTCTACTAAGGGCTCTTTTCACAGATGCTCCAACACCATCATGCTCTCCCTTTCCATGTCTTGCTTCTATAAAATTCCAAAAATGTTGCACTTAACTTGTAATATGCATCCTACTCAACCAACTAAACATCCTTGCATTCTTGAATTGTGTGGTACAATTGTCTGGCCATATTTTTTTTTGATTGTATCTTACATATCTCATCTCTTTCCCTCAAATTTCCATAGAAAACTCTAAAACATCCTTGCACAAATTCTAATGAATGAGTTTTATCATCACTGATATAGAAGTGATATTCTCTTAAAACCTTTCTATCCTCCTCTGTGCTATCATGTGCATGAATAAATGCTATGTTTAAAAAAATTGACACTTGGATAAAGTTGTAATACATTGGTTTCACTTCATTTTGAGGTTTTAGTGTATAGTTCTCAATAAAATCAATAACTAACACAATCATACCTAGGGGAAAAGTGTCCTAACACAACTTGAATTTCTCATCTAACCATCTAGGTCTATGTGTATGATGTATGCACTCATAAACTATTTCTCTTGAAATAATTTCATAAAATGAACTACAAACATCATTTTTTACTAACTCCTAGTTCTTTAATTATTTTCCATATTTAACACCATATGTAACTAAGTTTTACTTTCTGAGAGAAACTAGTGTCATATAGATTTCATGTGTTCTATCCAGATGTAGGCATCTATGCAACTTTTTCAAAGTACTGCATTGAGTGAAAAAACCTTTCAAAAGCATGGTCTTATAATAAATTAACCCATCATCTCATTTACATAGTACAGTTGCAATACATTATATCTATAACTTAGGAGGTACTTGTAGACCACATCCCTACAATATATCATTAGTTGCATAGTACAACATATATAATGATAAACATCATAATGCATAAAAAACTCAACATGGACCCTACAACAACATGTAGTGCGTGTATGATTTGTCTTAACATAGAATGGTTTGATCATATCAAAAAACCTTTGGATTAGTTTAATTTTGGGAAATATTTGAAGAAACATTTCATAAAATTGTGTTTGAGTCATATCCAAATAATTATTTTTCATGTGGCTTACAATTTGTTTTTCCAATTCATCTTTTGACAACATTTTTTTGTTTGGTGAATCTATTATGTTTTCACACCAAGAGTTTTCAATTAATGTTCTTAGTACATCAACAATAATTTTTTTCCTTATGTAGGATTCTACCTTAGAATGACAAAAAAATAAGAATCGTTAGAATTCTCAAATTTCTTTCACCTTGCTCAGGCTTTAACTAATTACATTCTGCTTATCCTTAATGATTGACTTATTTTTCTTATTATACGATATTTTTCCATCTCGTTTCCCATTATGATTGATGTGAGGACATTTCAACTTGTATTATCACCTTTTACTATGTGCTTTTGAACCAATGGATTGGTATGCATCAAAGAGATTTCTAACAATGCTTCTTTCACTACTATTTTTAGATGTTCTGAACCAAAAAATTCTCATTGTCTCTCTAATTTTCAGATTTTTAAGCATTTCAAAAAGAAGTTGGCATCTTACACTTTGATATCATTTTTAAAAATAGTTAGTCCAAATATTTTTAACAATTATTTTATAATTTCTTTTTGACTTTTTATCCTGCATTGGCTTCAAAATATTTTCATCAATGCCAATTAGAAACTTTTCTTTTCTTCAAATTATTCTAGGAGATGTTGATGTAGGTGCATGTTCTATATTTTCATTACCTGAATTATATCCATTCATCATGTTAAATTGAGATGTCACATTAGGTGATGTAGGTTTATTTGTCATAATAATTTCAATTAGGGTATGTTGAACATTTTTCATTTGTCAAATTAGGTTCATTTGTGACATCAATATCATTAGGTTGCATGCTCATGTTTTTTACTTGCAACATTAGGTGCATTGATAACGTCAATTTGAATTGGTGGATTTTCACCACTTAAATTGGAGGCATTTCATGATGTTTCTTCATGTAATCTCCTCATATGCTCCCTTGTTTGTGCCTTTGTTTCCTCTCATTTTTCAATCGTTCCTCTCTTTTTCTTTCCCATGATTTTAGATGAAAATTTTCTTACAAATAATAACTTGAAAAAATTACACAATCAAATAAAAAATTAAACAAATTTACATAATTATTTTACACTCAACCACAAGATACAAACATAGAATAACACGTGGACATAAGAAAATAGATCAAATTCATCATTTCCAAGAAAATTGCCGTACAAATAATGACACCAACAAAATACGTGATCAAATAAAAAATTAAACAAAATTGCATCAACATTTTATGCTCAATTACAAAATACAAACATAAAATAATATGTAGAAACAAGAAAATACATCAAATTCAACATTCTAGAGCCAAAAAAAAAAAAAATTTCATACCTGGTGCAAAAAGACATATGAAACAATAGTAGAATCTCATGGTCCACAATGAAACAACATAATAACCATTGCAATGTTTTTTTATTAACACCTTTTAATAACCAATTTATTGATTCATGACTACAATGTCCATAGGATATCATTACCTAATCAGATTTTACAATACTCGATCAAGTTATGTAGAACTATTATAAAAGAGAGATGTGGGGTTAGTGGAAGGTAGAGGGAGAGAGAGAGAGAGAGAGAGAGAGAGAGAGAGAGAGAGAGAGAGAGAGAGAGAGAGAGAGAGAGAGAGAGAGAGAGAGAGAGATGTGTTAGGGGATTGAGAGAGGATAGGGGTTAGGGACTAGATGATAGAGAGAGGAATATGAGTTAGGGTTTTGAGAGGATAGAGAGAGAAGTAGGTTAAGGAATTGAGAGAGAGAGAGAGAGAGATGAATAGGGGTTAGGGAGGGAGGAGAAGAGATAGCTAGAGTGGGGTTATGAAGGGAGAGAGAGAGAGAGAGAGAGAGAGAGAGAGAGAGAGAGAGAGAGAGAGAGAGAGAGAGAGAGAGAGAGAGAGAGAGAGAGAGAGAGAGATTTTGTGATGTGGAGCCTAATTAGACTTAGAGCTTTATCCAACATAGTTTTGCTAGAAGTGTAATGCAAACTAGGTGGTTGAGAGGGGGGGAGTGAATAAGGAACCACTTAAATCACTTTATTAAAATGTCTAATCTACTTGCATGTAAGAAATATAAAGTATTAAAGTAACACCACTATAACACAAGATTTGGTAACCCCAAAACCCTCCAAGTAGAAGGTAAAACTAGGCTAGGGATAAGACCTACAATGCTTCACTACTTCAATAATAAAGTTGGTCTGTTAAGGCTTAAAAATTGACCACTTCTGATGATCTTACTCTATTAGGTATAATAAAGACTATTAGGTCCACCTTGTGAAAGGATTTATACAATACAATTAAGTATGCACTTTGTTAGGAGTTTATGCAAGGGCTATTAGGTCCATCTTGTTAAAGGATTTGAGACTAATGCACCCATTAGGATGAATAACTAGATTAACCTAAAATGCAACTCTGATTGTTGGTGAATATCCTTTAAGTAAAACTAATCATCTTAATATGATAGATGATTCTTTTCCTTTCCTTGTGATGTTTGTAGCCTTCTAGACAATCTTCTCTTTCATATTCTCTTGAACAATGTTCTGTAACACATTCTTACATGTTTTGGATAATCAAAATGTCTTATACTTATACCCATTCAAATAATTATTACATATGTTGGCTGCAATATAATTAATTCCAAAAATAATTACGAAGTCGGCTCAATGCTAGAACTTGGGTCCAATGACTTACTCAAGTGATACTAAAGATACTAGGGCACCACTATCACCTTGGCTAACTCTAGCACTCGGTTGATACCAAATGCTTAGTTTATATTGATCACTTGGTAGACATATCTGAATTAGTTTTCATAGCTTGCTTACTATTCTAGAAAACTCTTTTGACTCGATTCCCACTAGAGCTCAGTAGACACTGTCAACTCAGTTGACACTACAACTCAACATGAATTGTCAATTCAGTTGGCACTACAACTTGGTTGAAATTTCTTGCAAGGTTAACACTATTTTCTTAGTTCCTTTATGAGCTCGATTAACACAATAAGTTGGATACTCAATTACAAATCTCTTTCCATTAAGGCTAAGTGTTTTGACACTAATTGATAATATATCTTATAAATAGATTAACAATCTCTCCCTCTGGAATTAGTAATAAAAACACCTCAGCATGAGATCTGAATTTATTTATTCAAACTCCCCCTTTGTGTATGCTCTATTCTATAGCTTAGTTCTCACTGAAGACATTTAAGTCTCCCTTAGTATACTTTCCCCCTTTTTTTTGTTACAAATGAAAAATATTTATAGGTGTATGCCAAAATGAGAAAGAAAATCATGATGTACCTTCAAAATAATTGACAAAGTCATATCCTAGTTATCTTGAAGTACCTTCAAAATGTGAAGATCTATCTAAATCTCTATTGTTAACTCATACATATGGTCTACAACTGACAGATTTGTGTCCTTGACTAGTGTCCTTGCATGATCCATTCTCTTCTGCATAATGTCCACATGGGGAAGTAACATACTTTGTATATCAGACAATTTTTCCTTTATTTTGGCTTCTTCTCTTAACAATTCAACCTAAAAATCTGTCAAAAATCTAGTTCTTACAAAATGATTGGAATTGGAGCTTTGATTTAGTGCTAGTTGATTTGCATTGTCCTTCAAGTCCAAGTCAATCCTGGCTAGTTTCTCTTTTATTTCCTTGGTAAAGTTAGTGGAGTCAATTGACTTTGAAAAAAGAGATACAACATTATTTACAATAATTTATAATGCAGAAGTTAAAGTAGATGATTTTACTTGATCAATTTCTATCTTTTGTGCTACATTTTCTAACACTTTATTCTCAAACTTCCTCTTAGCCTTCATGAGATTTTTTTCCTACCCATTAGTATCCTCATTGAATTTATGCACAATATCAATTAATTGATCAATGATGGGGACCTTTTCATTTACCTCTATAGATAGAGCATCTACAAATATTTCTTTAATATCTTCCAAGACTTGGCTCCTACCTCTATATGCTCTTAGCATGTGTTTCTTTTCTCTTTTCTTCCACAGCTCTCACAAAATATCTATTTTCTTAATTGATAGATTTGATTGTTTCCAATTTGGGATTACAATCTCCTCATAAAGATCAATGGCATAAAATATTTTCTTTTTTCCCTTACTCTTGGTTGCTAAAGAGGGAATGATAGCTTTTCCTTTGTAAACCAAGTCCTTCTACTATTCTTGTTGTTGTTGCTTGATCGAAACTGAGAGAGACTAATGCTTGGTTGAAGTTGCAGGAGCCTGCTACTCAATTTCCTTTGTGATAGAACTTGGTGAAGGTGTGCCATTCTTTACTTCACTACTAGGTTGAATTGGGTTCAACTCAATGGATTTCTACACAATTGCTACATTAGGTGGAGTGGAGGGAAGTGATGCCATGACTTCTACTGCTATCTTTTTAGCATCATAATCCTTACTTGTTTGAATCTTAGGAAGAGCTCCTTCATCCTTGATGAAAAAGATGTTCTTCCATGTCTTTGTTGTGGACTGCATAACACCTTTTATTTTATTTGACAAAAAATGAAAAGTTTTAAATCTTGGAATTTGTTTATCTTCATGATTAGACATTCCTTACTTGATTTCCTTATCACATAGATTAGGCATAAGACTTCATAGAGTATGTTCTTTGATATCTTTCTTTATTTTTTCTACCTTATCCCAAACAAGTGAAAAAACCTTTAGTATATTTTTAGGAGCATGCCCTTTAAACTTAGAAGGTCATAGTTCCATCTTGTCATCTTCTCAACCAAAGCTTCCTCAATCTATTTCTACTCCTCTTTGGTCCTAGAGTCATACTTGAAATGTTTAAATCCTACCATACTCCTTCTTTCACTCATATATTTCAGTTGTTTCTCAAAGGTAGGAGGTTCCTTTAATCAAAGAAATAATGGGGGCATTATCTTCATCTTCATCCAGTAGATTTAGTTTCTTTCTTGCCTTCCCTAGCTTAGTAGCTATAATAACAGGTGTAGATCTTGTTTCTTTCTTGGGTGGCTTGGATGGGGTCTTTGCCTTCTTCTTAGGAGATTTGTCTTCTTTTTTTTCTTCATCATCACTTTCTTCCTCTTCATATTCCTCTTCTACATCATTACTTTTCATTTTTGTGGTCATAGAAGATGAGTCTAATTTGGAAAGTTTCTTTCCATTGGTTTCTAGCCTCTTCTTCCCTCTCTTCAAAAGTAGGTAGCCTTGGGGTCCATTGGCTCATTGATGAGAGCCTCAATAATATCCTTTATTACGTCAATGTTCACCTCATTTGATAAAGGTTTAACCCATATTATCCTGTGCCTGACTAGCTATATGTGAACTTTGTCACAATCAACTAGGAACATATATCTTGTTCATAATCTTCTACAAGTCACTTAGGGATCCTAATCCTTCTTTGTAGCTTTTCTTTGAAAATTTTAAAGTATGCATCCATGATGCCCTCAAAATTTTCACCCATTTCACTTATGATTTCATTTCTCTGATATAGAACTAAGGTGTCCTTCTTCCATAAAATAGTTCCTTTTGAAGGAAATAATTTTTTACATCAAAGAGGAAAAAACTAAGAGTGAACAAAACTTACATGAATTGTTCTTATAGGTGCAAATTCTCTCCATGTTATTGCTTAGTTGGGAGTGCTAAAGCTCAACAAGGTCAAATGATAAATTCTTTTTGATGATCTTGTATGCTAGGTCCGTTGTCTCACATGGCACACTATTGGCATGGCTTGAGCTATAGATTTTATGAGCAATGACATGGATGCCAAATTTGATTTCCACATCTATCACATTATTCAACTTTATACCTCTATCGTCCCTTTCAACAATTGTCAACTTTGTTAGTTCAACCCAACCTAGGGTTTTAGTCATCTTGGCTTTCTCTATCATAGGATGCCCTGTTATCCTATGAATCATCTTCTTAGTGATAGGGAAGTATGTTCCAACTAGCATGACATATCTTGAACTTAGATTAGTATAAGCCTAATCCACTTGACTCAAAACTTCCTAGGCATATGGATGATGTGAGTCAATCCCTTGACCTCAAAATGCTTGTGTTCTGGCTTCAACACATCATTTTCACATAGTTCTACATATGATTTATCCAAATCAAGATCCCCTAACTCTTAAACAGAACAATGATAAAATGACTTGATTTAATGGATGAGAAGTACCTTTCAAGGAATTTAAGAGTGAGCACCTTGATGATCTTTTTCTTCTACAATTGCTGGATAAAGTTGGAACTTTGGAGGAATGCAATCCAAACTCTTTATCAACATTTCTGAACTTTTCTTGACCTTTGAACTGGAAGGTGCTGCCATACTACTCAGTGGAGGAAGATTTTCATGATGATGAATCTTCCTACAAATTTCTTCAATAGTTTGCACTAAATTTCTCTAGGGGTACTTAAGGAATGCTGAGCTTGAAGAGAATTTTAAAATCGTAGTGAAAAAAACACTTTGATCTTTATCTTTTATCAAATTTCCAAATTTAGGGATTCTTTTAATGTTCTATACCTGGGTAGGTAAGAGATAGTAAGTTTGGTCTTGAGGCCTTAATGCTTGACGTATACTAGCTAACCACACTTAGTTGAGTCTATCCATGCTTGGTTAGGTCTAAGGAGTGGCTTGGTTTGTTCTAAAAACTCATTTAGACCAAAGGATAGAATTGGTTAGAATTAACTGCTTAGTCTAGTCTAAAGCTTTCTTCAGTCCATGTGCATCTGATATGTTGATCTAGACTATCCTGATTAGATGATTGGAACTGATGTATAATAAGATTTTTATCACACTTTGGTGGTCTCCTTGCATATTTATGCATTGATGATTGAATCACCGAATTCATTTCTTTGGGTATCAATGAATTCACTAACTTCACTTGAATTATCTAGAGAGTTCCTCACCCATTGTTACTTCATATGAATCTTGATATTATTATCCCTTGATTTATTTGCATCTTTAACTATACAAATGTTCATGTAGTTCTTTGCTAGATGACCATGTTCCTTACATACATAACATCTTTTGGTAGAATTCATCATTTTGAAGTGAGCCCTTATGCAATTTTCTCCAATGTGTCCATCCAAAGATTTCTTTGGAAATTTGTTCAATAGGATTCCAATTCTTAGTGTTGCATTCTAAAGATTTATGACCTTGCTTGTTGCATGTGAAACATTTTCCGTCAAACCTAGTTTTCTCAATGCATCCTCTCACTCTATGTACATGCTTGTTGCAGTTGTAATATTTTCCATTAAATTTTGACTTTCCATCACTCTAATATTTGTTTGAAGTATGCCCTATCTTTCCACAATGATTTCATGTAGGTATTTTATTGTTTTGAGCTACTTTCTTTGATGATTATCCTTGTTTAGTGTAGCCCAATCCTATCTTTTCTTTCTATCTATGTTGTGATTGACAAGCTAATTGATCCATGCTTGCTTGTGATCTCATCATTCTTTCATTGGTTTCTCTTTCTACTCTTGTATCATTCATGAATCTTTCATTTTATGTCCTCAGATTGATGAGTTTTTTTTTTTGCATTGTTCAACTAATTTTCTATGTCTTCCTAATGTAGTGAAAGATGGTGGATTTCATTATCCTTTTCTTTGAATCTTGTGTTGAGTAATCTTCTATTTTCTTCTATCATACTTTCATCAATTTTAGCTTGGTTCTTTTGTTCCATGAATTCACATATTTTTACTAAATGAATCTCATGTTCTTGTCTCAATTTTATGACTTCTTCTTGAAGAATAAGGTTTATTACAAGTAGATCTTCTATTGTTGCATCTGGTTCATTTGGACTTCTTTCTTTGCAAATACCTTCAATTCTTTCTTCTGTGTAGAGATTGCCATTCATCCTTTCTACTAATTTTTTTCTTCTTTTTAGGGATTGATAAAGTTGCTCCTTCAGTTTCTTGATTTGATCTATGGCCACATATAGATCAAACTTTTCTTTCTCAATGGCTTTCTCTAGCTTGTATACTTCCACTGTCTTTGATCTTTTCTCTCAAGATGCTAAACTTTATGAAAAGAGATCTGAGCTCTAATACCAATTGTTGGAAATGTAATGCAAACTAGGTGACTGAGTGGGGGGGAGGGGGGTGAATCAAGAACCACTTAAAATTCTTTTAATCAAATATCTTTATTAAGTTGTCTAAGCTACATGCATGCAATAAACATAAAGTAGTAGAGTAACAACACCATAACACAAGATTTGGTAACCCAAAAACACTCCAAGTAGAAGGTAAACCTAGGGTAGGGATGACACCCACAATTCTTCATTGCTAGAGTAATGAAGTTGGCTTGTTAAGTATTACTATTGATTACTTCTAGTGATCTTACTCTGTTAGGAGTAATAAGGATTGTTAGGTCTACCTTGTAAAAAGATTTATAAAATTATGCATGCACTCTATTAGGAGTTTCTATAAGGAATGTTAGGTCCATCCTATTAAATGATTTGAGACTGATGCACCTATTAGGATGAATTAGTGGATTGATTTGAAATAAAAATTTGATTGCTAATGAAGATCCTTTTAAATAAAACTAATCACCTTACTATGATAGATGAGTATCTTCCTTTCCTTATGATTCTTGTAGCCTTCTAGACAATCTGCTCTTCCATATTCTCTTGAGCAATGTTCTTCAACACATTCTTACATATTTTGGATAACCAAAACATCTTATACTTATATCCATTCAAATAGTTATTACATAGGTTGGCTAAAATATGGTTAATTCAAAAAACAATTACCAAGTAACCTCAATATTGGAACTTGGGTCCAATGACTTACTTGGGTGATACTGAAGATACTTGGGCACCACTGTTACCCTGGCTAACTTTGGTACTTAGTTGATACTAGATACATAGTTTATACTAATCACTTGGTAGACATATATGACTTGGTTTGCACTACTCTACCAACTTTCTTACTATTCTAGAAAACTCTTATGACTCGATTCTCACTAGAGCTTGGTAGACATTATTAACCTAGTTGACACTATAGCTCAATGTGAACTATCAAGTTGGTTGAAATTACTTGCAAGGTTAACACTATTTTCTTAGTTCATTAGTAAGCTCAGTTAACATTGTAAGATAGATACTTGTTTATGACTCTCTGTCCATTAAGAATAAGTATTTTGACACTAATTGATAATATATCGTGTAACGGGATTAATAATTTTCCCCCTAGATTATTTCTATAGGGATTTTGGTGTAGCACCCTCAAGATGGGGTCAAGGGTAGCACCCTTGTAGGGCCTTGGGATGCTGCCTCAAGTGTTCTCCTAGTCACAGTACAAGGTGGGATTGAGGGGAAACACCCTTGTGGGGGTTTTATGGGGCATGACTTTTGAAGCCAAAAATGACCTTATATTATAAAAGGTACCGACTATTATTTTTCTATTGGGCGACTTATTCTAGTCCAAATTATGTAAGTGGTAAAAAGCTTATATAAAAAAGCTTAGGTTGAGGTATTTTGTAATGTATGGTTATATTGTCGCTTCTTGCATTGGTATTGAACTACAAGGGATTGAAGTGTGTAATCACTAGACAATAATAATATAGGACTTTTTGTTAGTGGACATAGCATAATGATTGGGTGAACCATGTTAAATCTATGTGTATTGTGTTCTCTTTTGTGTGATATATTATTTTTTGGTATTGGTTATATTTGCACATAACTATTATTTTTGTCCATGATTAATTCTAACAAGTGGTATCAAAGCCAAACTATTGTCATTTTTTTAGCTAGACCATCTTCATTTTTTTGTAGCAATCTCTATGGGAAAGTCTCATAGTTGATTGGGGAGCAATGGAAGATGAGGGTAAGCTAAAGGTTGAGAAGTTTAATGGGCATAACTTTCAATTATAGAAAATGAAAATGTAGAACTATCTTTATTAGAAGGATATATGGAAGCTATTAGAAGGAAAAACAAAGACACATGGAACTATGACAGACGAGGACTTAGAGATTTTAGATAGAAAAGCACTTGGAAGTATATGCTTGGCACCATCAGTGAAATTTAACATTACAAAAGCGAAGATGATAAAAGATTTGATGGAAACCCTAGAAAAATTGTATGAAAAGCTCGTTGCTTCAAATAAGATATTTCTCATGAACTATTTATTTAATATGAAGATGACAGAAGGTGGATCTATTGTAGATCATTTAAATGAGTTTAATAATGTTACTAGTCAGTTCTCTTCTTTGAATGCCAATTTTGATGAAGAAATTAAGGCTTTCTTATTTTGTGCTCTTTGTCAGAAAGTTAGAATGGCTTGGTAATGGTTGTGAGAAATTTTGTTTTTGGATATAATACCCTAAAGTGATTGGTGTTATTATGTGTGAGGAAACTCATGGGAAAACCTCAAGTGGATCTACATAACAAAGTGCTTTGAACACACAAAGAAGAGGAAAAATGTTTGGGAGAGGAAACAATTCTAGAAATTGTGGGAAATCAAGAGGAAAATCAAATGGGAAAAGGCCTTAATCTAGAGGACAGAGAGATTGTTGGTATTGTGGGAAACTAGGGCATAAGAAGAAATATTTTTGGACTCAAAAGAACAATGAAGGAGATAAACCAAAAGGGAACAAGGAGGAAAATGTGGTAAGTGACAAATTTGAAGAGGATTCTTTTCTTCTTCCTTTAGAAAGTTTTGATAATTCATGGGTTTTAGATTCTAGGGCTTCATTTCATGCTAACCCTCATAGAGGTTATTTTATTGATTATGTCCAAGGGGATTTTAGGATTTTTTATTTAGGGGATAATGAATTCTATCAAATTTTTGGAAAAGGAAAAGTTAAGATTAAGTTCTAGAATGGTAATCATTGGCTACAACATGAGGTAAGACATGTTCCAAGGCTAATTAGGAATTTAATTTCAGCAAGACAACTCAGTGATGAGGGTTGTGTAGTTACTTTTAATGATAAAAATTGGAAGGTTTAAAAAGGTTTCCTTGTAGTAGAAAAATGTGTGAAATTAGGCACTTTATATCTTTGTATAGGTCATATTGTTCCTTCTACTTTGACTATTTCAAAGAAAAATGAATGTTCATGAACCATTGCTAGAGTCAAATAGGGAGAACAAATAATTGCTATAGATTCTAATACAATGCTATGGTACAACAGGCTTGGGCACATGAGTGAGAAAGATATGAAATTAATTCATTCAAAACAAGTTTTACCAAGTTTGAAATATGTCAATATGGACTTCTGTGAAAGTTGTGTGTGTGGAAAAAAAGAGAGTGGGTTTTGTGAAGACTAGGAAGGAAAAGAAAAATGAGAAATTAGAGCTTGTGCATATATATGTATAGTGACCAAATTAGGTATTTCCCCTTGGTGGATCTCATTATTACATTATATTTATTGATGATGCAACTAGGAAAGTATGGGTTCATTTCCTTAGATGGAAATATGATGTATTTCATCTTTTAAGAAATAGAAATGCTTGGTTGAAAATGAGACTGGTAAGAGATTAAAATGTCTTAGATCTAATAATGGTGGTGAGTATTGAAGTAAATAATTTGAATATTATTGCTCCACTATTGATATTCATAGACAACAAACTATTTCAAGGACTCCATTGGAAAATGGAGTTGTTGAACGCATGAACATGATAATAGTGGAGGGTCCAAGGAGCATGATGTTACATATTAGGTTGCCCTTAAACATGTGGGTGGGCATTGTCAATATTGATATATATTTAATTAATAAAGGCCTGTCTACTCCTTTAGGTTCTGGTATTCCAAAGGAAGAATGAATTGGTATGAAGGTGAGTTATTCTTTTCTCAAAACCTTCGGTTGTGAAACATTTGCACATATAGATTCTAAAAATAGAACCAAGATGGAAGCTAAGTCAAAGAAATGTATATTTTTTGGATATGAAATTGATGAATTTTGTTATAGGGTTTGGGATTTTGAAAACTGTAAAATTGTAAGAAGCAGGGATATCATATTCAATGAGAAAGTTTTGTATAAAGATCTATTGAAGCATCACGAGAAGAAATAAAATGATTATGTAGCATTGGATGATAATCCAAAGGATGATGCCCCAATATTTCCTCATGATCTGCAACAACTGCAACAAAAAATACCACACACCCCAGTGAATATTAGATGGTCAACAAGGCTGAGTAGACCTCTAGAAATATTTCTCCCTCTTTGTACTCTATTTTATTAACTGATGCTAGTGAACCTAAATGTTATGATGAATATGTGTATGTGGATACTAAGATTTAGTGGGAATTTGCAATGTTAGATGAAATGGACTCTTTGCTGAAAAATAAGACTTGGGATTTATGCAAGTTTCCTGCATGTAAAAGGACTTTACAGAATAAATGGATTTACAAGTTGAAAGAAAAGGATGGAGGTAAGAAAATATTTAAAGCCCAATTAGTTGTAAAAGGATTTGCATAGAAAAAGGGTATTTATATTGATAATATATTTTCTTGTGTTGTTAAGTGACTTCTATCCATACTATTTTAAGTATTGTGGCTAGTGAAGATTTTCATTTGGAGTAGCTTGATGTTAAAAAAACCTTTCTTCATGGTGATTTGGATGAAGAGATATATATAGTACAACCATAGGGATTTGAGGTCAAAGGTAAGGATAACTTAGTGTATAGATTGAAGAAAAGTTTAAATGGATTGAAGCAAGCACCTCAATAATGGTATCTAAAATTTGACAATTTAATGCATGAACATGGATACAATAAGTTTCATTTAGATCATTGTGTTTATTTTAAGAGGTTAGATGGTGACATCTAAATTATTTTATGTTTATATGTTGATGATACTATTGTAGCTGGGTTGAACATGGATCACATTATAGGGTTAAAAGAACAGTTAACGCATTCATTTTCTATGAAGAATTTGGGGGCAAAAAAACAAATCCTTGGTATAAAGATTTGTAGAGATAGGAAAAATAGAAAATTGATTTTATCTTAGGTTAATTATATTGTGAAGGTGTTGCAACATTTCTCTATGGAGAATGCTAAAGTTGTTAGCCCACCTTTATCTGATCATTTGAAGGTGATTAAGAAGGTGTGTCCAAAGTTATAAGAAGAGGAGGATAAGATGTCCAAGGTACCTTATACTTTAGCTGTAGGAAGATTGATGTATGCTATGCTATGTACAAGGCTAGATATTGCACATGTAATGTGAGTCATTAGTAGATATTTGAGTCATCTAGGACTTGAGCATTAAAATGTAGTTAAATGAATTCCTAGATGTTTGATAGGCACATCCAATAAGTGTTTAAACTTTGGGGGTTCTACTATTGATTTATAGAGCTATTGTTGACTCAAATTTGGTAGGGACTATTGATGCTAGGCATAGTACTATAGGTTATGTATTTACTATTGGTGGGGTAGCAATGAGTTGGGTTTCTCAATTGTAAAAGATTAATTCTTTATCCACTATAGAGGTAGATTATGTTGCTACTACATAGGTATCTATGGAGAGGATATGGCTTCAACTCTTCATGGAAGAATTGGGAAACCCATAGAGGGATAATTATTTTTTTATAGATAGCTAGAGTGGCATTCATCTTGTGAAAAATTCTTCTCTACATTCAAAGATAAAACATGTCTAGTTGTGGTACCATTTCATTTGGTCAATTTTTGATGATGTATAGTTAAAGCTAGAGAAGTTACATACAATTGATAATCTAGTAGATATTTTTACCAAGGAAGTAACAAGGGAGAATCTAAAATCCTCTTTAACCTCGATTGGTTTTATAGACTGAATAGAATAAAAGAACAACAGAGTCCAAGGTGGCTTGATATTCCAATGGGAGCTACAAGTTTAGCAGTGCTATGATCAGTCTCCAAGTGGGAGGTTATTATTGTGGAGTCTAATTAGTCTCCAAGTGAGAGATTGTTGTGATGTGGAGCCTAATTAGACTTAGATGATTATTCAGCATGGTTTCCTCCCAAATTATTTCTATGGGGGTTTGGGGGCAATGCCCTTGTAGGATCCTAGGGAAGTGCCCCAAGTGTGCTCCGTAAGTAGTATAGGGTGGGGTCAATGGGAAATGCCCCCACAAGCATTTTTGGGGGTAGTGTCCCACAAGCCAAAAATGACCTTATATTATAAAAGGCACTAGCTTCTATTTTTTTTATTAAATGACTTATTGTAGCCCTAATTTTATAAGCTATAAAAAGCTTGTATAAAAAGACTTAGGGCTAGGGATTTCATAATGTTTGGTGATATTATAGCTTCTTGTAGTTATATTGAGTTCTAAGGGATTGTAGATTGTAATCATTGGATAATAATAATATTGGACTTATTATTGGTGGTCATAGCCTAGGGATTGGGAAAACTATGTTAAATATGTGTATCTTGTGTTCTCTTATGTGCGATCTATTATTTTATGATATTGGTTATATTTGCACATAACAATTATTTTTGTCCATGGTTAATCCTAACAAGGTAAGTTAGGGGTTTGAAAGGGAGGGAGAGAGAGGGAGAGAGGTAGGTTAAGGGTTTGAGATGGGGGAGAGAGAGAGTGGTTGGGGGTCAGTGAGAGAAGGAAGTTTAGGGTTAGAGATGTAGGGTTAGGAATTAGATAGGAAGAGATGTAGGTTAAGGGCTTGAGTGGGAGGGAGAGAGGTGGGTTAGGGGTTTGAGGAGCAAGAAGGTTAGGGGTTAGCCTAGATAGAGAAAGGTTACAAGTTGGAGGGAGTGGGTGTTAGGGGTTACTAAGAGAAAGAGGCTATGAATATATGTGATTGCATATACAATAATAGATTAAAATTATTTAAATATATATATATATTTAGTTGTATATTTATAAACATATAGTTATAAATATATAAATATATAATATATAATTATATATTAATTCAGTTATATATATATATATATTTAATTGTAAAGATCATTTCTTTATATATTTATAAATATTAAATTATAATTATGTAATTTATTTAGAATAGACATAACCCCATCGAGTTATTATTGGGTTAGTGAAAGTGGGTCTCACTTTTGGCCAAAAAGTGGAATTGCTTTTCTTGTTTTTAGAAGTTCTTGGCAAGTGATATTATAATTTGAGGCACTTGTAGTTTGAATATCAGAAAATTTTAGTAATAGAAAAATCATAGTGCTCAAAGTCTAATTTTTGAATATGTAATTCATTTGAATACTTACATGACATAATTTTTTTTTTTGTATGGGTCTTTAGAAACTGTCAGCTATTTTTCCCTCCCACCAAAATTAATATTTCATATTTGGAAAAATTTCTAATGATTGTTCAAATATTTGAATTTTCAAACATTAGGGCACACAAAAGTAATATTTCTTAACCTTGATTATACATATTATATCTTAAGTCACAAAGTCAAGCTTCATGTTTTAATATTTTGTGGGCCCGTAACTTCCCCAATGTCAGATCTTGCAAAGATCAATGGTGGGCGTTGTTCTGCATTCTTAGATTTATCAAAATATTCCAGAATGTTGGCAAGCACCTCATTGCAATGTGTCACAAGGATCCAAGTTTCTTCGGTGGGTCATCTTTTGATTGTAATGACATATCAATGTGAGTTGGAATACAAATGGATTTCTATTGATTGTCACTTTCCTACATTCAATATTTTGCCAAATTTTCTAACAATGTAGAGAAGTGACATTATGACATGTGGACTTGTGGGCTAGGTTGTGCTGTGTGGGTCACAAAAGGATCCCATCAGAACAACATGGACATGCTAGGGCATGGTGTAAATTTAGCATTGTTTCATTGGACAAAGTGATGACTGGACCAAATAGAGGTGTTGACTATGCAAGATGTGGGCTAGTTATTTGTTTAACCATTGGATGAAAGATGATCTATGATTGGCACTTTTGTTTGCAAATATGTAAGGTTAATTAAAGAATGTGGACAAGTGCCTTGCCACCATGTGTATTGGTGGGTCCATTTTTTCTTTTTGGGCCACTAGTGTTGAAATGGACGCCAAGTAGTTGCTGAGATGGACCTTGTGTTAGTTGCTTTATGTTGATTTGCAAAGAGGGTTGACTTGTTTACTGAGGTGGATGCTAAGTGTTTAGTGGGCTCAAAATTTTTAAGGGCAAGCATAGTTATAATTCAAGTCCTTCGTGAGTGTCCATCATTTGATGACCAACGATTGATGCTTTTTTTCATTTTGAAGATGCAAGGATTTTAAGTGATATAGGGAAGTTCCTTGAGGACACATGTCCTTGTTGGGATAGTTAGAAGGGTATATAGTTAGCGATGGTGGTTAAGTTGGCAGTTTCTTAAAGTAACTACTTTTAGGGTTTTAAAAGATGGTGCAATTAAAATGATGAAGTGGAAAAGCTTTTGAAGACTTTGTGAGGTGGTAGAAAGATAAAAAGCTATTGGTCCATGCAGTACTTTCTGGTTGTAGGACCTATTGATCTACTGACTTTGATGATTTGTCAAACTAGGAATGGAAGAAGTAAATGGATTTCTTCTGCAATATGATCTTCTTGATTGATCCTGACCACTCTAGAGTTACGGTCATACTAGAAAGATATTAAAGACATGCTTCCTACTTCTTGATTATCAATTTTGAGGGATTTTTTGCATTAATGGCATTTTTTATGTCAAGATCAAGTTTTCTTCTAGTTAGGGTTGATGATTTTCATGCCTCCAATGATGTACTAGATTAGATCTATCGTCCAAATTTCATTTGATTACCCTCTAATGATCTTGAATGCACGAATGAAGTTGTGAAGTAACATAGAGTTATGCTTGAATTATAAAAAGAATGTTTTGTTTTCTTCTCAAGGGTTCTCACTTTTCTAATTTTTAGAGCTCTTTTGTAATTTTTCCTATGCTCAATAGAGATGTTCTCTACTATATCCATTTTTTTCAACTAAGTGTGTGCACTCTTGTGGCCTCACTTGTTGAATGTATTTTGATAGTTGAAATATCATACGATCATGTTCATACTTGGTGATTGATTAGATCAAGTGAATCCATTGTATTACTTCTTTGATTGTGTTGTCTTTTGGCTTATCTAGGATATTGAGTTTGAAAAGGTGTAGATAATGGTATATTTTGAGAAATCTATTAAGTTCTAGTGCATTCATTGGAAAACAAGAAGACTCACATACTATTTGGTACATCACCCCTCTAGATTAGGTTAGGTAGTTATTGTTGCATGCATTCCCTCTCCCTTTTCCTCTCAAGAATTAGTTGGATGCATCTTGATAGTAAAGGAATTCATCCTTCTCGCGAGATTCAATCTCAAGTTGCAAAGTCTTGCACTTTCCAAATTATTTCCATATTACACAAGGCTATCTGAGAAATATTCCCTTAGGCTAGGGTGCAAGCTTTTTTGTCAATAGTTTTTCGTACACTTGGTGGGATAATACTCCATAGATTACAAGTATACTGGTGTCAAGAAGAAGACAATTTTATGATCATGCTGATGAGATAGTACTGGCTTTAGTGTTCAAGCCCTCAAGGGGATCATCCTTCAAGTACTTGGTGACTCTACTTTTAAAACTGGCTTCTAGACCAAATTTGTTGTAATTCATGCCCAAAGCTCACATAAGGGCATCTTCTAGAGGTAATTTCCAATAACAAGATCTTTCATTTTCCAATCCTAGAAGAAGAAACACTAGAGTATCTTTATCACCATTTAGGAGTGCGACATTAACATATACCCTTACAAGATCCATTTCCACTCTTCTTGTTGTAAGATCTCAACTTAGAATACCATAAGCTCATATCAATAGGGCACTTGTTTATATGGCTAGAGATCATACTTTCTCCACCTTTAATGGTGGAAGCCCTCTCCTATTAGCTCAAAGGAATGGTATTCTAGTGCCAAGTCTCAAAAGTATACCTAATTTCTCTGGTGAAACCTCCATCTCTCTTATAGAACATATCCAAGAAGTCTCAAATGTTTGTATTTATTCATGGTATTTCTAAAGATGATATTGCAATTAGGCTTCTAGTCTCATCCTTGAAAGGAAAAGCATTATATTGGTATAGAGGTTTAACTCATGATTCTATTACTGATTGGGACGGGTTAGAAGCAACCCTATGCAAACATTTTGAGGATAAGAGTGACTAGCTTTCACTCCTAGAGAAACTAACAACCATCAAAGAGCACCCCATGAATTCATGAATAATATCAACTAGAGATTTCAAAAAATATGGGAAAGGATACCCATTGCAGTAAAGCCTTCCCTTGGTAATGCCTTCTTACATTACCTCAAAGCCCTTAATAGTGATATAGCCACCACAGTAAAAACTATGGGAGGGGATACTTTACTAGATGCCTATTAGACAACTATCAAGGAACAAAATATTCTAACACAAGGAGGGAAGTTATCTCCAAGGCCTCCAATGCCTTTTTCCCCCAACTTGCCTAACCATCATCCTACAATGGCTCTTATTCCCACCACTTCCACAAGTCAATCCCTTATAGTAGTCCCAATTGCTTCTACATCTTCAAATGAAATAGGTAATATTGAAGCTATGATGCAAATGATGATGTAGAATATACACAAGAAGCTATAGGACCATGAGAGAAAGATGAAGGACAACACTGTAGTGATACAAAAGATGGGTAATGAGTTGGTGACCATGAAGAGACAATAGGCTCAAATCAATAAGTCCCCCCAACCTCATTACCAAGCCCCAATATAGAATGGGCCTCCCAATTAGAGTCAAGGTAATCTTCCTTATAATTAAAATAGACCTTTTGCTAATACCCATGCTACAAATGTAGACCAAAGTAGACCCTTGGTCCCCCTAAAGAATCTTGCTCAAGAGCAAGATTTATATTATTCTTACAACTATTCCTATGCTTGTTGCATGTGCCAAGAGGAAAAATCTTATTTGGAATTGACTACCCAAGAACCTACAATAGGGAAACCATATAGTATTAGTCAACCTACTAATGTTTCTTATTTACAATAGAAAAATGATTGTTCTTTTATGAACCATCAACCAGAAGAGCATTGTCATGCTAGCCATAATGCCATAGCTCACAATACCAAGAGTAAGATGAGAGTTATTGTAGAGGCTACATCTTCCTCACCCCATCAAGATTCAACTTCAAATGCCACTCTATATGTGCTAGTAATGAATGTCTAGTCTAATATTGCCCCTTAGCATAACCAAATCATAAGCAACAAGGACATTGTTGAACCTCAAGTCACTCAACCTCAGCCACCTACCCATGTAGTTCCCAAAGCTTCAAACAAGGTAGTCAACACTCCTTTTAATGTGGTGCATCAAATGAAAAGGAATAATGTAAATATATCCATGTGGGATGTTGTTGCTACCATACCATTGTAGAAAGAATTTCTGCAAAAAGAGTTAGAGAACATAGTGGCCAGGGAACAACTACCTAGAGAGGAGAATTCAATAGGGTTGGTGTAGCCAATAAAGGAAGGAGAAACCAGTAAGAGACTCAACCCTCCCCCCTTTTATGTTTCCTTGATCATAGTAGATAAATTAGTCCACAACTGTATGATAGATTCATGGGCTAGTAGTTCTATAATGCCTAAGAGTGTAGCTAATCTCCTTGGTATCAAATATGAGCCTATAGTTAGGGATGTCCATTAGTTAGATGGTAGCTCTTTCAAGACTATAGTGGTCCTAAAAAATGTGGAGATGGCATTACATGCTTGTCCTAGTTGCACAGTAACCCAATATATGTCAATAGCAGAGGTAGAACCTTATTTTGCTATCTATCTTTCTAGAGACTTCACTACACAAATAGGGGGCCATATTGTAGCAGTTTGGTCCTATATGTTCTTTAGGAAAAAGATATGGGGCAAGAGCTTCCCTAAGGGCATAACCTGTAGCCATTAACCACATAGAGACTTATGCTCCAAGCCCTATAAAAATGAATTCTACAATTAGGGAGGTAGAGGAGGTGTACACATTCCATGAGCTTGCTACTTCATTTGCAGAGGTTCTTGACTACCTTTTGGATGAATGGGTACATCCTATTAGTTTGAGATAATATAAGAAGTCAAGGAGACAGGTCTTGGGACCTATTGTATATTTGAATAAAGTGTTCCTATTCCCCAATCTCATGAAAGAAAAAGAAGATGCAAATGGATTTTGGGAGATGTTCTTTGATGGTGGCCTGGTGTTATGTTGATTTCTCCTAAATTGGAAAATTATTATTTTTCTTATAGGCTCCAATTTAGTTACACAAATAATGCAGTAGAGTATGAAACTTTGATCCAAGGTCTTCAACTTACATAAAGGAGGGGAATAAAATCTTTAAAAATATATGGAGATATTAAGATGGTTGTAAATCAAGTTAGGAATCAAAATGTCACAAATAATACCCTCCTCAAGCCATAAAAACATAGAGTGTGGGATCTGCTTGAAGGATTTTAGGCATTCAATATTTAGAGTGTTCCAAGAAACAAGAAAAAATATCCTTCTTTTCTTCCTCTAAGAGTTAGGGTGTCTTCCTAGACCACCAAATGGACTTATAGGAACTTTTTCAAAAAACATCCCCCAATGCAAAACCCTACTCCACTATCTTGATCAATTTCCACTTCTTGCTACCTGCCAGGCTCTCATACTAAATGAAGAGCATTCAAGGTCTTCAACAAAAATAGGTCTTTTTGAACATTCATATGAACCACTTGAAGGATCATGGAAGGAGTCTAAAAACCTTGTAATTTATTCCTTTAGAATGCTGAAATACTTTTAATGGTTAGGCTTCCTACCGATTTCATCCTTTTCTCTCAAAATAGGGCTACAAGGAAGAGCCCCAATTAGCCCTATTTCACCTAAAAAATAGGGATTTTCTCATTTTTATTCCACTATAAATTCCAAGGCGCCTTCATGGATCTCTTTTCATTTTTTGAGAGGTTTGATATTTTCTAAGTTTTAGGCCCTAGAATGGTTGTACAATCCTTGTGCTGATTTTGAGGGTTTTAGGAGGTTTACAAGGTTAACTTGTTGTTTTGTCTTTTAGGGTGCCTTATTGGATTGGATAAACCTTCTCCTTCCACCCAAGGGGTCTCCTATCACTGCCCTACAACCTCTATTTTCATTCTTCAAAAGATCTCTAGAAACCCTATGAGAAATAAGATTTGCTACAACATTTTTCCCTAGTTGGGCATGCCCTAGCTCGCCTAGGACAAGAGCTCTAAAATGCTTTCCATCATTTTTATGGGTCCTTATTCTACCAAAATATAGTACACTATGTATTTTCAATATACACAAAAGGTCACACAATTCCAATGGTGGGATAGTGAGTTACACCATTTTTAAATCAGGCTGCTGATAATAAGACAACAAACTAGTAAAAATGTAAAGATTTTTAAAACTATGAAATAAAAGGGTATAAAAACAAAATTCCTAAAGAAAATATGTCCTAAACAATAAAATATACCAAGAAAACTAGTATAGTACACAAGAACACTATTTTAAAGCCTTAAAAACTCAAAAATTTGGTCTTTTTGCAAGCAAAAACCATGCTACAACATGTTGTCCTTATAAATGACAATCACTTCTATCTATTTTAGGGCTTGGATAGTATTTATATCTCCTCCTAGGTCTTTCCCCTTCATCATTAGGGTTTTAATTTTCCTCCTTCAAGTTTTAAAAGGAAAATCCACAATTTCTTGCAAAATCAACATTTTTGCAAAAATATTGCAAAATTGCAATATAGCAACTTTTGCAATTTTTCTTGCTTACTCTTTTTAACACTTCTAACTTGTTTTAGGCTATTCCTTAGAAAATCCATGCTAGAGACCCTTCCCTAAGCTAATGAATCATCCCTTAGGTTATTCATTTCCCTATGGAAAGATATGCCTTGATTTTTAGGCCAAAATAGTGACTGTTCTAAGGACATTAAATGACATCCAATACCTTATTTATCACACCTAGGTCTAATGAACCTTATTCTACTTACAAGGATCACTTGGAGCATAACACTACAAAAATGAAAAGATGAGGGCCCTATGATTCAAGGTGCCCCTGCACCATACTCCCCACCAAAGAAGCTAAGTTCCCTCTAGAGATAAGAGGTGGAGATCCATGCCTTTAAACTTGAATTGATTCTCAGGAATCCATGTAGCCTTTAAGTCTAGTTTACCATGCCATTTGACAAGGTTCTCTTTTTATGTGTCATACGTGGTCTTGGTATAAATTTAAAAATCCAAAATCCTAGGTCTGCTACATTAAAAATGGGAAAAATAGCTAGATCCTTTGGCAAATCAATCTTGTAAGCATTTTTCCCATACTTGGCCAGTATTGGACATGGGAAAATTCTTCTCATTCGCAGCTTTGTAGAGGTTCCTTTGTCCATTCTTTCTTTGTTAAGGTGAACCATGACCATGTCCCCTACACCAAACTATACTTCTCTCTTCTTGAAGTCAGCTTTATCCTTGATCTTCTTGGTGTTATCAATGAGGGTCTATTTTACTTGTTCATGCACTTCTTTTATAGATTGACTAAAATCTTCAGCATAACTTCGATTAGGTACTTGTCCATCTAGGTTTCTCAATTCACATACACCCCTAGGCTACATCCCATACACAATCTCAAAGGGAATCTTACCCATAGTTCTATTAATGCTATCATTATAAGAAAACTCTACTTGGTGAAGGACCAAATCCCATGTCAAACCATACCCTTTGGTTAAGCATCTTAACAAGTTGCCCAGTGTCTTGTTGACCATTTTAGTCTAACCATTAGTTTGAGGATGGTAGGATGATCTAAAATAGAGATTGGTACCTAACCTTTGTCATAAGGATGTCCAAAAATGCCCCATGAATTTTCTATCCTTGTCAGATACAAGGCTAGTTGGCAAACCATGAATCCTCACAATTTCCTTGAAAAACAAGTAGGCAATATGACTTGCATCATGAGTGACCTTGCATGAAATAAAATGAGTCATTTTGCTAAATCTTTCACTACTACATAGATTCTATCAAAGCCACTTTTTATTCTAGGTAAACCAACCACAAAATCCATACTTACATATTCCCATGGTCTGCTTTCTATTTGGAGGGGCTTATATAGTCCTGCATTTGTAGAAGTCCCCTTGGCTCTTTGACATATGATGCATTTCTCAACATAAGCTCTACCATCTCTTTGCATTTTAGGCTAGTAGTAGTACCTTTGAACCAATTCCAAGGTCTTATTTAAGGAAAAATAGCCACTCAAACATCCATTGTGTTTTTCTTGAATAAGGTTCTCCCTCATGGAACCTTTTGGCACACGTAGCTACCCACCTTTGAAGAGTAATCCATTATGCAATGTAAAGTTTGCGAACTCACCATGAAAGTGATTTAGGTGCTCTTGACACACCTTAAATGTTGCTGCAAAGTCTTCATCATTTTGGTAGAGTTCTTTAAAATTATCCAATCCTCTTCTCCTTACTTGGATTTCTTGGATACTAAGCAACCTCCTACTCAAAGCATTAGTTACCTTATTAGGCTGTCCCTTCTTGTGCTTTATGGTGAAGGTATAAGACTACAAATACTCCACCCACTTGACATGTCTATGGCTCAGCTTGTCTTGAGAGTTAAGAAAACTCAAAGTTTGGTTATCAATGAACACTACAAACTCCTTGGGCAAGAGATAATGCCTCCACTTCTTGAGGGATTGAACAAGTGCATAGAGTTTCAAATGAATCATAGGAAGAGTACTTTTTTTTTGCTGCATTTATATTTTCACTAAAGAAGGCCACTGGTCTATTGCTTTGGCTTAAGACTCCTCCCACTGCTATATTACTTGCATCAAATTCTACAATAAAAGGTTCATTGAAAGTAGGCAACTTAAGAATAGGCTTAGTAGCTACCTACTTATTTAATGTTTCAAATCCCTTGTTTGTTGCTAGTGTCCACATAAACTTGGTCTTTATTCCACCTTTAATAATATTCATCATGGGAGCACATATCCCACTAAAGTTCTTGATGAACTTTCTATAGTACTGAGCTAGGCCATGGAAACTCCTCACTTCAGTGGAATTTTTAGGAGGTGACCAACTCAATATTGCTACAACTTTGTCTTCATCCATTTTCAAATCTCCTTGTGAAAGAACAAAGCCTAAATAGACTAATTCCTGCTTCATGAAATCATACTTGTCTAGATTGATGGTTAAGTGTTCTTTCAATTTAGACAACACAATCCTAATATGCTCTAAGTGTTCCTCTTTAATCATGCTTAAAATTAGTATATCATCTAAATATACTACCACAAACTTACCTATGAAGTCTTTCAACACCTCATTCATGAGCTTCATGAATGTACTTGGAGCATTAGAAAGGCCAAATGGCATAACTAGCCATTCATAGAGTCTTTCAGTGGTTTTAAAGGTTGTCTTCCACTCATCTCCCTCTTTTATCCTAATTTGATGATAACCACTCTTAGGTGTAGTACTTAGCCCTTCTAAGCAATCCATTAAGTCTTCAATACTAGGTATGGGAAACTTATACCAAATTGTGACCATGTTTATGGCTCTAGAATCTATGCATAATCTCCATGTTCCTCCTTTATTAGGTGCCAAAAAAAAAGGTATAACACATTGATTGATGCTTTTTCTTATCAACCCTTGATCCATCAACTATTGTACTTGCTTTTCCATTTCTCTATTCTGATCAGGAGTCAACTTGTAAGGTGCTTTGTTAGGAAGAGATGTTCCTAGAACCAAGTCTATTTGATGGTTGATTTCTCTTTTAGGTGGTAGTACTACTAGTGTTTGATTTGATATAATGTCTTTGAAGTAATCTAAAATTTTCTGCACTTCATGAGGTATTGCCTCCTTCTTAGCTTCTCTTTCTTCCTTGGATTTCACCACAATAGCATAACCCGCTCCCTCTTCTTTGTCAACAATCTTCATGAACTCTTTCCCTTTCAATAGAAATACATTAGGTCCATTTCCTTGGTTATTAGATTTAAGTAATGACTAAATTTATGACTTATCCCATCCTTCTTGAAGGTTTATGATTTGAGCTCTCCATTATGTATGGCCTTCCTATCAAATTACCATGGTCTACCTAATAATAGGTGATAGGCATCCATGGGAAAAACATCACATAGAATATTATCTTTATATCTTCCTATGGTGAACTCAATCCATGCTTTCTCATGCACCAAAACATGCCACTCCTTGTTTAGGTAGGTAACCTTGTAGGGAGTGCTTTGAGGTATTTTTGGAATCTTGAGTTTAGCTATGGCTTCCTCTAAAATGATGTTATCAGTAGACCCTGAGTCTATGATAACTTTGCAAAACTTTCCCATTATCTTACATCTTTGCTCTGGTTCTCCCTTGACTGGTTCTTTAATTAGGATCCTCTTTATCATCAAATTCTTCCCACTTTCAAAATCCAACTAGATATTAGATGACTTGACACTTGAAGTGTCTTCATGGATTTAGGCTACCTTCTTTTCTCCTTGTGATGCTAATCCCTTTTCACGACATCTATAGGTAGGATGCCCAAGTTGCTGACAATGGTAACACTTCATTATTGCAAAATAGGATGATCCCCTTCCTCCTGGTGATCTACCTCGACCTCTA
Source organism: Cupressus sempervirens (assembly GCA_028749045.1). Taxonomy (NCBI): domain Eukaryota; kingdom Viridiplantae; phylum Streptophyta; class Pinopsida; order Cupressales; family Cupressaceae; genus Cupressus; species Cupressus sempervirens. The sequence continues at coordinate 301,921,008 of CM053787.1, read as the reverse complement.
CCTCTACTTGAACCACTCTTTGACTAGTTTCTCAAGTTTGTTCAATCAGCTTGGACTAACCTTGGGATCTACCTTCATTGCTCCTACCTCCATAGCTTCCCCTTTGTCCTCTACCATCTCTACCTCTTCCTTTATTCTTTGAGGTATGGTCTTGCTTTATTTTTCCTTTCTCTTCCACCTTTGAAGCCATTTGATAGCATTAATGGATTGTTTTAGTGTAAGAAAACTTGGCAATAAAAAAAAATATAATCGTTTCCACATAACCCATAATAAATTTGAAATAAACACAGAATTAAAATCCACATGCAAGAGAATAGACAACATACCCACAAAATTGTGACACAAGATATACCCTGGGAAACCCTCATTGAGGGAAAAACCCAGCCTCCAAAAGCATCCATCACCATGTATTATTCAGCAAAAAAATACCATTGCCATACAACCATGGAAGCCTTCGTGGCCATAGCCACAACCGAGCAAACTATGTGAACAAGCATGAATCCACACATCCCATGCCATGCTTTCAACCTTCACAAATACTCCCTTGGCTAACCTGTAAAGCCTTGTCCCGCTCGACTCTTGCCTTTCTCACTCTCTTACTCTCTCTTTTTTCTCTACAACAACTACCCTTGTGGCTGCTTATTTAGTAGCAAGTCCCACAAAACCACCAAGTGGTATTACATAAACCATGTGCTAAAACCATGTGCTACCTAACCCACTGACCCCACATTTAATATTGGGCATTTAATTCTTTTCCTGAATATTAAATAATTACATGAAATATTTTCACAATGTTACAATACAACTCATCAAGAATATTCCATGGGAATTTTTACATGTTGCATGTCCATCTAGGTACAACATTACATAATAAAATAAAATAATAAAATAACACTATTATGCAATGTGTGCAACACCCATTATCTCAACAATCTCCCACTTGTTGTATACATTGCATAGGGTCAATTCGTAGCCACATAAATGAACAAGGGAACAATCCCTCCCAGCACATCCACCATCATGGATCAAAATACACCAAGTGCTCCATCCTGGTACCTGCGACAAAACCAAAGTATCCAGCATCTCAAACATGAATGATCTCACCTCCTATTATGCCACTCCCACTGGACATACATAGAAGCCATCCAAAGAGAAAACCACCCAACTTGTCGCATTAGAAGATCATAAAATCATGTACCAATTGAAATTCCAAGCACAAAAACCTGATCCAAAGGTAATCACATGTATCCGTAGTTGTCAAAATATCCATAGCTGAAATAGCACCCACAACAAAGTGCCAAACCCATCCAACTATCCATACCTCAAAGATATAACAAGTAAATCTCGTATCACCGACATATCCAATCTGCAACCTGCAATCACAAGCCTCAAGAGCAATACCTGCCACATATATACCAAGAAGCTCCCATTGCAAAAGATAATGTCAAATCTATAACCAATCCACTCAACACATCTCAAAGAAGTGAATCCATGTAGTATCAAGGACATCCACAATACATAAACTAATATCCTGCAAGAACAACTCTCATAACAAGTGTTGGGTGATGCGATGCGCTCCCCTGCCCACAGGTGGTTAATTATGTGGTGTTCCATGTTCACTAACAATCATGGCTTTTGGTGCAATGGAAAATGGGCCCTTCCAAGATTTCTTCATGGACCTCTATTCATTTTGTGAGACCTTTGAGATTTTCTAGGTTTTAGGCCCTAGAATGGTGAAATAATCCTTGTGCTTATTTTGAGGGTTTTAGATGGTTTACAACATTAACTTGTTGTTTGGTCTTTTAGGGTACCTTATTGGATTGGAAAAACCTTCTCCTTCCACCCAAGGGGTCTCCTATCACTCCCTTACAACTACCATGTTCATTCCTCAAAAGATCTCCACAATCCCTGCAAGAAATAAGCTTTGTTACAACATTTTTCCCTAGCTGGGCATGCTCTAGCTCGCCTAGGGCAAGAGCATAAAAATTCTTGCCATGATTTTGAAGGGCCCTAATTTTTCCACAATATAGTATATTGTGTATGGTCACTATCCCCAAGAGGCCATACATGTCCAATAGTGTGATAGTGAGTTACACCATTTTTAAATCAAGCTACTGATAACAAGAAAATAAACTAGTAAAAATGTAAAGATTTTTAAAACTACGAAATAAAAGACTATAAGAAAAAAATTCCTAAATAAAAGATGTCTTAAAAAAACAATCTAAAAAAAAAAACTAGTACAGTACACAAGAACACTATCTTAAAACCTTAAGAACTCACAAATTGAGTCTTTTTGTAGGCAAAAACCATGCTACAACATGCTATCTGTACAAATTACAATCACTTCTATCTATTTTAGGGTTTGGATAATAGTTATATCTCCTCCTAGGTCTTTCCCATTCATCATTAGGGTTTTCATCAGCCTCCATCAAGTTTTAAAATTCAAATCCACAATTTTTTGCAAAATCAGCATTTTCGCAAAAAAATTGCAAAATTGCAATACAACAACTTTTGCAATTTTTCTTGCTTGCTCTTTTTAACACTTCTAAATTGTTATTTAGGATATCCCTTAGCAATTCCATGCTAGGGACCCTTCCCTAAGCTAATGACTCATCCCTTAGGTTACTCATTTCCCTATGGCAAGGTATGCCTTGGTTTTTAGGCCAAAATAGTGACTCTTCTAAGGACATTAAATGACATCCAATACCCTAGCTATCACACCTAGGTCCAATGACCCTTATTATACTTACAAGGCTCAATTGGAGCATAACATAACAAAAATGAAAAGGTGATGGCCCTATGATTCAAGGTGCCCCCACACCACAGACTTGCAACCATTGGTGGTCATTATGATATACTAGAGTATGTTGTTGATGAAAGGGAGAAAAAAATCATAGTTTTTGTAAGTCCTTTTGTTCCTAATAATTGCACAAATTGGTAGGTACTTGATTTTGATGTCCAAATTGTAAATTTATTACAAAATGAAGCAAAATTCTCTACTTAAAATTAGTCCAAACTCCAAAGTTAGTTTGGAGACCTGTTGGTGTAAATAAGTATTTACTATTTACACTTACTTAAGTTTACTTAAGTTATTTATTTATTTATTATTCACCTAGCAGTATGCGTACTCTTATGAGTTGTCATGTTTACAACACAGGAGTTTGCACTCTAATTATGCATATGTTGTCTAGAACATTCTAGACACCTCATCATGCTTATCCTCTTTTTGTGGAGGATATGTTCTTAGTTGTCATGCTTATCTCCTAGTTCTTTCTAGACACATTCTAGATGCATCTTAGAGGCCTTTATATACAAGCTCTCCTAGTGTGTATGTACATGCTTTTGATAATAGTAAGCATTTTCATATTGATCATACTCTTTGGTCTACTGTGTACTTGTGCTTTTGCTCCTTGATCTTGGGTGAATCTTACCCTAAGGAAAATTCTTACATGGTATCAAAGCTTGGATAATTTTTCTTCACATAGCCATTCAAGACCATCTTCTTGCTTCTGCACCTCAACCTGAATCTACAGTATCATAGTCATTAGGAGCATCTAGAACAGAATCTGACCTTGCCATTATGTCTACAACATTGATTCGATGAAAATTAGCTATAAAATTGCCTACCCTAGGCCAAAGTTGATTGTGAGGCAATTTTTTTTGCAAACTGACACCTAAAGGACTAATTTGCAACATTGGGATGATCATTTTAGATCTGTACATTTAATTTTCAGATCTAAATTTTTTATATCTACATCTCTGCTATTTTTTTCAGATTTGCATTATTTTCCAAAAAAAAATTTGCCATTAGGTCATAGGAGAGATTTTTTGCAAGTGAAGATTGGTGCTTGTTGGTGCAAATCAGATATTTTCATCACATTTAGAAGGTTCAAAAACCTCCAAAATGGATTTTTTTTCATCCAAATCAGACATTTGAGGCAAAATCTAGAGCCAATTTTTTTTTGGAGGCATGGTGGCGATTCAGAAAAAAATAACAACAACATCGATTTTCAAACAATGATATTTCCCTCATATGGACTCCTTTTTGTGAGCATTTTTTTTTGTTTTGGGGTAGAATTTTGTGATCTACACATTGGTGTAGGAAGTTTGACATCTTTGTTCCTGAATTTTTCTACAACTCCAAAATCCCAAATTTTGCCACGTAAAATGCTTAGTATCGGCTCATCTGGACTCCAAATCAAGTTCCATTTTTTTTGAAAGTGCATTTTTTTTGTCTACTTTCCAAATCTAAAATTAGATTATAGGTTTTGTAGAAAGAGATATTTCTTTTAGAAATAGGCCCTAAATTGGCAAGTGGCTATCAAGTGCCTAAATCATACATTAGGGGGGATTATTTCATTCATTATTCTTGTTTTTTGGAGGTTACATTGATTGGTCCATCATGGAAGAGGAGTATTGTTCCACATGTTAGTGTGACATTAGATCCAAGTTGACAAACAACAACTATCACACATGGAGTGATACACTTCTTGATCATCTTAGAAGAGAGCATAATGAAGTATTTCCTTATTTATATTCCAACAACTTGATCACTAATGAATTACAGGAACCTATTGGTAGATTGATTTGTATCATTCTTACCGGTCTCTCTTCTTCTAATCGTTGTAAGCTGGTTGCCAAGATATGGCCACCATATGATTATTGGATGTATCTTTTGGAGAAATATGGAGATCCAACCATTTCTTCATTCCCAAAAGATATCATACCTCTAGTTGCAGCCACATCTTCTTCAAATGAGATCACACCTCTAGCTCTTGTTGCTCTTACTGATCCGGTTCCAGCCACAGATGCTTCATATTTTGTGCAGCATGACCCTTTATGTCTTCCTACTTTACATTCATGTGACAACTTCCTGCCCACCCTTGTAGGCCTATTCATGGAGTCTCACATTGAAGAAGTGAGAGATACTATTGAGGATATTCATCTTCTCTTTGAGGTGAATTCTTCATTCATTGTCACAGTGATAGATTCATGTACTTCAGCACTACAGGGTACACTTTTTCAGCTAGGTGATGACTTCTTGTCCAACATTTCAGCTTTGTCCATGGAGTCACACACAATAGATTTGAAAGACTTCTTTGATGATCTACCACTTCTCTTTGTTGAGGATGATCCTTCTATAGTTGTTGCGAGGGCCCACTTTGACCCTCATGTCCATTCTCTACATGATCAGTCTTTCTAGGCTGATGTGATTGTGGATACTTACATACAACATTTGTAGGAGGTCTCTTTGTCATTTGAGAAGACTGTTAGTTTTTCGAAATAGGTTCTACAACATCCTTGTTTGATCTCACTTCTTCTTAGTTATTTTGGAGGAAGCCATCAACAACATCAACATAGAGACAGTTGAATAGGTTTCAATGATACTGCTCATCATAGAGATTCCTTCTCCATACAGGGGACACATCTCCTTTGTACCCTTGCATTTGTTTCTTCTAGAGTAGAGGAACATCATCCAAAGGTCATGGATCAGCTTCTACATCAGAGTATTTCTCACTGATCGGAACACTACCTTTAGAGGGGGGACTACATCCTCTCCTTCTTCTCCTTTTTGGGGGGGACTTTTTCCTCTTAGGGGGTTTTTTCCTTCACATTTTTTTCTCTTGTATATACTTGATGTATGTCATAATGGGGGGGGTCTTGATTACTCCATCCATCCATACATCATGTGTGTTTTCATCTCTCTTTTTGGGGGAGGGTTTTTCCCACGAGGTTTTCCCTCTTTCTCCACTTTATGAGAGATTTCATTTTCATTATGTACATGGGTACCTAACATGGCCTAGTATTCAAGATGCATCCTACATTTCATCCTTGATTTTTTAAGGTTAATGGCATTCCCCCAAGTTTCACTTAAAGGGGGGTGTTGGTGTAAATACGTATTTACTATTTACACTCACTTAAGTTTACTTAGGTTTATTATTTATTTATTAGTCACCTAGGAGTATGCGTACTCTTGTGAGTTTTCATGTTGACAACACAAGAGTTTGCACTCTAATTATGCACATGTTTTCTACAACATTCTAGACACCTCATCATGTTTATCCTCTTATCGTGGAGGATATGTGCTTAGTTGTCATGCTTATCTCCTAGTTCTTTCTAGACACATTCTAGATGCATCATAGAGGCCTTTATATATAGGTTCTCCTAGTGTGTATGTACATGCTTCTAATAATAGTAAGCATTGTCATATTGATCATACTCTTTGGTCTACTATGTGCTTGTGCTTGTGCTCATTGACCTTGGGTGAATCTTGCCCTAAGGAAAATTCTTACAAGACCAGATCATGAATTTGAACTCTAAAAAATTACCTAAGGGTCTCATTACCTTGGAAGGTGTTTTCAATTCTGATGATCAAGCAAGGAGAAATGATTCAAATTTGACTACAAGTAAGGATGACTACACACCCATCATTGTTGCTAATGGAAAGACTCTCAACATAGGATTCATCAGGTCATGTCAAGAATTTAATGATGTCATTGCATGGACATATGAAGACATAAAAGGTTTTGAACCAAGCTCATTTCAACATACTATAGATTTAAACCAAGATGCTAAACCTATTAGGTAGAAACAAAGGCCAGTTAACCCCAAGATTGAGCCATTAATGAGAAAAGAGTTGTCAAAATTCATAGAAGCTAATATCATTTTCCTATCAAACTTTCATCATGGGTAGATAATCTTGTCCTTGCTAGGAAGAAGAGAGGAGAAATCAAACTTTGTGTAGATTTTAGAGACCCGAATAAGGCTTCTCTTAAAGACCATTACCCTCTTCCTTCTATGGAAAAAATCTTATCTAGGGTTAGTTGTTCAAAGAGATTTTCTTTCTTGGATGATTTTTCAAGCTATAGTCAGGTGCTTATCTAGGAGTCAGACTGACATAAGACAACCTTTACCACTAAATGGGGTACTTATGCCTATTGTAAGATGCCATTTGGACTAACTAATGTAGGTGCCACATTTCAAAAGGCAATGGAGATGGCTTTCAAAGGTGTGATGGAGAATTTTGTGTTAGTGTATCTTGATGATATAACTATCTTTTCCAAACATGCAAATGATCATTTTGATCATTTGAGGTAGGTATTTATTAGATGCAGAGAATATGGTATGTCCTTAAATCCCAAGAAATGTGTGTTTTCCACTAAGCAGGGGAAGATTCTAGGACACATTGTGTCAAGTGATGGATTGAAAAAAGATTCAAAGAGGGTAGAATAAATTCTTTCTCTCCCACTTCCTACTCATAAGAAGGGGCTGCAAAGTTTCCTTGGTAGGGTTAATTTTGTGAGAAGATTTATTCCAAACCTTGGTGCCATGGTCAAACCTCATACTACCATGTTAAAAAAGAATCTAACCTTCACCTGGACTAAGGAGGGGAAAGATAGTTTTGAAGAAATAAAGAAATTAATTGCCTCACCCCCCACTCTTGTTAATGCCAATTTTGATAGGGATTTCATCCTTCACTCTTTTGGAGGAAAATCAAGTATATCAACTATTTTAACATAGTTGAATTATGAGAATTTAAAACAACCCATTGGTTTTTTCAATGAGGGGTTTAATTATTATGAGGACATATATAGATATGTAGAGAAGTAGGTCCTTGATATTGTAAGAGATCTCAAAATTCTCAAACATCTCTTGTCTCATAACAAAGTCTAGCTTTTAGTTCCACATGTAGGCGTGAAGGACTTCCTCCTAAACAAAGATATCAATGAGAAAAGGGTTGGATGGATTACTAAGGTCATGGAATATGACATTGATATCAAGATCACCAAGTTGATAAGAGGGAAGGGACTTCGTGAGTAGATGGATTCATCTTTTGAGACACCTAAGGATACTACTCTCTTGATTCAAGGTCAGCAACCAGTAGGTAATGAGGGCCAGTCTAATTGGTTACATGACATGAAAAATTTCTTGCTAGAAGGAAGGTATCCCCAAGACATAAATAGAATGAAGAGGAGAAAATTTAGGTTACAATCTATTTCTTATGTCTTGGTGGATGGAATATTATTCAAGAAGGATTCTGATGGAGTCCTATTAAGATGTATCCAAACTAATCAGGTCACTAGGTTGCTGGAATAATTTCATGATGGTCTTGCTGGTGGTGATTTCTAAGCTAGAGTTACTACCATAAAGATAATTAGGGCTAGATATTATTGGCCAACCTTTTCTAATGATTGTTATAAATGGGTAAGGAACTATGAAAAATGTGCCTTCTTTTTTGGGAAGCAAAGATTTGCTTCTCTTCCCCTCCATCCAATTCAGGTTGATCAACATTTTAATCAATCGGGTTTGGATTTTATCGGTCCTATCAATCCACCTTCCATCTCTAGTGATCAGTGGATCTTGGAAGCCATATATTATTTCAAAACATGGATAAAGGTAGTGGCTCTTAGAGATGTAACAAAGGATTCTATGGTTGAATTCCTTAGTGGAATTGTAACCAAATTTGGCATTCCTTCCACAATTATATCTGACAATGCCAACTTTTTTATTAGAGCTTATATATACTCTTAGGCTCTAGAACATGGGATATATTTGAGAACCTCCTCAAAATTATTACCCCCAAGGTAATGGCTTGGCCAAATTCTCTAACAAGAATCTCATCAAAATCATAAAGAGGAAAATTAAAGACAATCAGAGGTGTTGGCATGCCAAGTTAAAGATAACCCTTTGGGCTAACAGAATTATACCCAAGAGGGCCATTGGGAACTCCCCATTCATGCTAGTATATGGAAAGGAAGCTAATATTCCTATCTCATTACAGTTCCCCTCTCTTGAGTTGGCTCATCAATTGGAGCTAGAAGAACATGATCCCATGACAATTAGTTTGGCAAAACTGGTAGAATTAGAATAAAAAAGGCAACAAGCTATGTAGACCTTGGAAATACATCAACATCAAATGAAAAGGTCCTTTGAAAAGAAGGCTAAGGATAGGGTTTTCAAGGACGGTGATCTAGTTCTCAAGTGGGATGTAGAACAGACAAAGATAGGGAAGCATTAAAAAATTGATGCATTATGGAGTGGGCCCTATGTGATTACCAAGTGCAAATAGGCAAATGCCTTTCAATTATTTGGAACCAATATTGATGTTCTTCAAATTCCAATCAATGGAATTTATCTCAATCCATGCTTTTAATAGGATTAGGTTTTTCATGTACATATTAGAGTTAGTTTTCTTTCAATTCTTTTCTATTTTCCAAGCAGTGTCAGGCACAAGTTGTCTCTCTGTAAGATAGCCATCTTTTGAAGTTTTGAATTCTTGCACAACTTGCCAAGGATATTTTCTTGGATTTATAGTTGTAGAGAGATAGTATTAGGGTTTCACAATGGGAATATCTTCATTTTCTTCATGACTCCATATCCCAATGGATGTTTTAGGTCACTAGTCAATACATAGTAGGCTAGTGTCCCCTCTGAGTTGCCAAAATTGTTAGCTATTTTCCCCTGACGCAATAATTCATATTTCATATCTGGCATAATGTCTAATGGTCATTAAAATATTTGAATATTGAAACATTAGGGCATAAAAATTTAATATTTCTTAACCTTGGTTACACACATTATATCCTAAGTCCCAAAGTTAAGTATCCCATTTTAATATTTTGTAGGCTTGCAACTTCCCCACTATCAGCTCTTGCAAAGATCAATGGTGGGTGCTTTTTTGCATTCTTATATTTGTCCAAATATGTTAGAATGTAGGAAAGTGCCTCACTAGGATGTGTCATGAGGGTTCAAGTTTCTTTAGTGGGCCATCTTTTGACTATTCTAGCATGTTGATGTGAGTTAGAATATGGCTAGATTTCTGTTGGTTGCCATTTTCTTATATTCTCTATTTTGCTAGATTGTCTGATAATGTGGGGAAGTGACATTATAGAATGTGGATTGATGGTCCAAGTTGTGTTGTATAGGCCACAAAAGGATCATGTCAGAACAACATGGACATGTTAAGGCATGGTAGAAATTTAGCAATGTTTTATTGGACAAAGTGATGACTAGATGGAGAAGAGGTGCTAACCATGCAAGAGGTGAGCCAGTTTTTTGTTTCGCCATCAGATGAAAGATGATCTACAGTTGGAAATTCCCTACTTTGTAAAGATGAAAGGTTATTTAGGGAATGTGGGAAAGTACCTTGCTGCCATGTGTACTAGTGGGTCCATTTTTCTTTTATGGGCTGCTAGTGCTAAAATAGATGTCAGATAGTTGCTAAAATGGACCTTGTGTTAGTTTCTTTGTGTTGATTTGCTAGGAGAATTGATGTGTCTGCTAAGGTGGACACTAAGTGTTCAGTGGTCCCAAAAATTTTAAGAGCAAGAACAATTATAATTCAAGTCTTTCTTGATTGTCGATTGTTTGATTATCAATGATCAACACTTTTTCACATTTTGAAGCTACGAGGATTTTAAGCAATGTGGGGAAGTGCCTTGAGGACATGTGTCCTTGCCGGCCTAGTTAGAAGGGTAAATAGTTAGTGATGGTTATTAAGGGGAAATTTATTAAGGTAGTTTTTTTTAGGGTTTTAAAAGATGGTGTAGTTAAGATGATGTAGTCAAACTTGTGAGGACATTGAGAGGTGGCAGAAAGATAAAAAGCTATTGGTCCATTTGGTACTTTTTGGTTCGAGGACTTGTTGACTTATTGACACTAATGATTTGTAAAACTAGGAATGGGATAAGTAAATGGCTTTCCTGTGTGATCTGATCTTCTTGATCAATCCCAACCACTCTAGAGTTATGCTCAGGTTAAAAAGATGTGAAAGACATGCTGCCTAACTCCCAGTTATCCATTTTTGAGGGAATTTTGCATTAATGGCATTCTTTATGTCAAGATCAAGGTTTCTTCTAGTAAGGGTTGATGGTTTTCATGCCTCCAAAGATGTACTAGATTAGATCTATCATCCAAATTTCATCTGATCACCCTCTGACAGCCTTGAATGCATGAATGAAGTTGTGAAGAAATCTAGAGTTATGCTTGAACTACAAAAATAAATTTTTGTTGTTTTCTCGAGGGTTCTCTCTTTTCTAATTTTCAGAGCTCTTCTATAATTTTTCCTATGCTCAATAGAGATCTTCTTTGCTATATCCATTTTTTTCCATCTAATTGTGTGCACTCTTTTGGCCTTACTTGTTGGATGTATTTTGATAGTTGAAATATCATATGATCATGTTCATACTTGGTGATTGATTAGATCAAGTGAATCCATTGTATTCCTTCTGTTGTCTTTTGGCTTATCTAGAATAATGAGTTTGAAAAGGTGTAGATAATGGTATATTTTGAGAAATACATTAAGTTCTAAGAAGTAGACCCACATACTATTTGGTGCATCACCCCTCTAGATTAGATTGGGTAGTCTTTCTTGCATGCATTCCTTCTCCCTTTTCCTCTCAAGAATTAGTTATGTGCATCTTGATAGTAAAGGAAGTCGGCCTTCTCCCATGACTCAATCTCAAGTTTTAATGTCCCACTGTTTTGAGATTGTTGTCATGTTAAACAAGGCTTCTTGAGAATTATCCCTTAGGTTAGGGTGCAAGCTTTTGTGTCAACATAAACCATTTTTTCAAAATGCCTATTTCAGGACCATACCACACTCGTGTAAAAACACAATAATTTGACACAAACAAATGAATTTTTATGAATCTTTTTAAAGGAAGTTATTTGACACACCAAAGATTGATGAGTATATTTTTCCTTTATTTTTTATTGAATATTTTTTAAATTATTTTTTAATTAATGATTATGCTAATTTGTAAAACCCCTCATGTATGGACACCATAATTTGATCAAAATATAAATTTTCCAAAACAATATTTAACTTCAAAGGAATTGTGTCCAAATTGATGACATGTAAATTAATATAAGAAATATATTTTTTTTAAAAAGTTTTTTAAGTTTTAGTGAATCTCGCTATTTTATGTCTAGATGATACACTTGATTAACCAATAGTAAAAATACCAAATAAACTCATAACACTATAAAATTAATATGTCTAAAATTAGGACAATAAGAGCTGTAATGGGTTTTTGTTTTGACCAAAAAGTTGATGAGGAAGACCCTCTAATTTTTTTTGCAATGCCTAAAATTGTAGAGTTATTGCTTTAGTCAAATTTTGATAGATGAAGGCATAGGCTTGGTCCCACCATGCATGTACTAGGCCTTTCCCCAAGGAAAAACTTGATTCCAATGGAAAATTCCTACCCATAGCCTTAGAATCAAGCCCCTAATTTTTAAATTCAAAAATTGGGAGCCTAATTTTAATTTAGTCATTTCAGTAATCAAGCACTCAATTTATAAATCATGTATCTATTTTTTATATAGTCATTGGGTCCCAAAAGCTAGTCCACAAAGCACAAAACAATCGTTGCAATCATTCTTCGATAGTATCAAGCTACAACAACAAAATTATGTCATATTATCATGTTTTCTTGTCATCTTTTTCATTTTTCAAGCTCTAATTGGTTTGAGTTAAAAATTGGTGCAAACATGGCCTGATCAAAATAATTAACAAAGAAGAAAATGAAAGTTCTAATAGATGAGAAGATTACAACAAACAAAGAGAAGGAAGCACAACATCAATGAGAGAGAAGACAAAGAATTAGAGAGTTGAGCAATGTTGGGTCTTCAATTTCAAATATTGTTTTAGAAGAGGACATTGAGGATACCATGATGGATTAAGATGTTGAAGAAGAGAATCCAATACAAGGAGATTCAGGTGCAAATTCTAATCAAACATTTAATACAAATGTGTCTCCAAACCCTCAAGATTATTCTCATAATGAAATTTATGATTTTGTAGGAGAAAGTTACCATTTAAATCATTTAGATTTTCTTCATGAGAATAGATTGAAAAATGATCATGCACAAAAAATTCAAGCCACAAAATAAATACAAAGAAAAAATGAAAATGAGTTTCAAATTCCAATTAACATTGAAAATGAAATGCCAATTGAAAATAACAATTATATGAATGTAGACATGAAAAAACCTAGTAGTGAAGAAACATGTTTGAACAATATCGAAGTGCATGCACATTTCCATTTTTCTAATGATTTAGTAGATAATATTTGTGGATTGGTTTCATGGAGACAGATTAAGACACATTCTAAGAGATTATATAGACAATTTTTTTATAATAATAAATTTAGGTTTCAATATCAATTAATGCTGCAACTAATTAAAATGCCTAAAATGCAAAAAATGATGAAAAGGTTAGGAATGTTTGCAAAACCCAAGAATAAAAAATGAGTCTTTAAAACAAGATGTATCCACTATTGCTAGTGCCTATAATGTTATCAGAAAGAGAAGTTTCTCTAAAGATAAGAATGTAGCATGATAACCAATAACAACAACTTTAGTTAACAAATGAACTTCTGAAAAAAGATTGATTAGTAACATAAGAGGATATCTTTATATGAGTTGCAAAAAAATAGAAAGAGGTGTAAAGAAAAGGGCTAACTTTGACTATGATCTAACAAATATTTTTTGGACTTCTAATGGTAGACTTTCAAGATGTGATATGAAATCTACTAGTGAAGTCAAAACTTTCATTGAAATTTTTTGGCATGATAATACAAGAGTATCGCTAATTCAAGAGATCTTCTTAAATTGAGAGTTGGCTCCAAAATACACAATCCACATCCTAAACACCTTTTGCACATGACTCAAATTGAATTTTTCAAAAAAAAATTAGATGATAAGGTGTTAAATATTATTATTAGTCAAAGATCTTTTGAAAAGTGTAAACCATGGTATGTAGGAATTGACAAGGAAAGAGTCACATGTTGTTGTAAAAATCATGTTCAAATTCATTACCATATGATGCATTTTGATTTATATGTAGTACCATACATAGTAAAGAAATGTTGTGGGAATGCGGTATACAAATACCAACTCAAACTATAATGGATTTCATATAAGGTTTCTTTCGTAAGCCACCTAATAAACAATATTTTCTTGTCAATCCATGTCTTTTTCATACATGTGATATGTATGAAAATCTTTCTTTTTTAGATAAGTGTTTGCATAAAAAATCCTTGACTACTTTGGACAATAATTAGTTGATGTAAAAGGATTCAAAACTGTCAAATATCCATTCAAGGATGGGAAGGTTGGAGCAAGGTGTGATTGAGTTACATAAAAAGTTAGTTTCCATGCATTCATAGATGAGTTTAAGAGTATAATCATACCAAAATATAGTTAAAAATCTCAATATGCTAGATGGTTTGATGGGAAATTTCACACATGTAAGAATAAGTTTCCAATTGGTAGTATAATCTTAGTAATTGACTTTGTAGAGAACTACACACTTCCACCCCAATATGAGGTACAATAACAATATTATGATTTAATGGGAGTAGCAATTTTTCTTCATATAGTTCATAGGCATGTACATGATAGCACATAAAGAGTATTGAAAAATATTGAGAGAGTATCATCTATATATGAGTGATAATAAACTTCATTCATATGAGTTTGTCCAATATTGCTTCAAGGTCTTTTATGATAATTTAAGAGAGAGATAAATTCAAATTACAAAACATCTAATAAGGTAAGATAACTATATAGGACAATTCAAGAATGCTAGAATATTCTATTGGTTGAGTAGGACACATAGGAAAACTAAATATCTAACATATGTGGAGTTTTTTTGAGGAAAGACATGGTAAATGAGAACATGATGTTGTTGGTACATGTGCGAAGAGAGCCCTTTGTAGAGAGAAATTAAAATTAGAAGAAAAATCCAAATTCAAAAATGTGCATGGCATTGTGGAATGGTGTAAAAAATATTTATACACATGATCAAGTCAGAACTCTACAATTAGATATTTCTTCTAGCAAGTTGAGAAGAAATACCTTTCAAGATATGAGTGTGATACAATTAGTGGGCCAACTAAATGATATTTGTTTAGGAGTTCAGATTCTAACACTTGGACTATATGGACTAGGGAGCTTGCATGTTTTTGTCACTTTTGTCTCAAAGGTGAATGGAAAGGATGCAAGAATACATAATGGGTTGAAGAATGACAAAAAAATTTTTTTAGCACCTATTGATACACACATTGAAGATGCCATAGTAAATGAAGGTACAAATGTTACATTTGTATTAGAAGACTATGGTCATGTTTCAAACATCATACAACTTGGTATGTATAGTTTAATTAAATTTGTTGTGATTGTGCTTCCATTTCTATTATTTATTTATGTGTGGCATTAATATAATTCAAGTACACACATGTGTACTTTATCTTATCTTGTAGGACATGTTTATGTTGTATTGTACTTGATGATAATGATGAATAAACTAAGTATTGGCTATCTAGATGTGTGGAACTTAAGAAAACATTATATGTCATCAAGTAGATGATGATAGTTTTGAGTATGCAACTGGGTTTATCGTTGTAGTTGACACTTGGTTATGTAGATGCCTAAGAAGAAGAAATAGTTTACTAGAATTTAAAGACTAACAATCAAAGAAGAAGATTTTACATTATTCTCATTTGGTTGTGGCAACAAATATCAAATTAGAAAGATACAAAGGGAGACCCATCCATAAGGTACTATGGACAATTTCAATAGAAGATTATGAGCCAATCATAGATGCATTGTAAAAGAGAGAGGATACATATGGTATAGTAGGCTGAATAGAAAATACACATTTTTCTTTTCTTTATTGTGCTCTTTTTATATGTACTTAAATAATATATGTATGTACATGTTGTCAATAGTAAATTAAAGTTTATATACCTCTTATTCAGGTCTTGAATAAAACTTATGCAAATATAGATGATGTCATGGATCCAACATCAACATCTTGTGCAATTACACATGGTGTGTGTACATTAAATATATTTACATTATATGCATAGGACTTATAAAATCGCTCTTTTACTAACATTTTAACAAATTCATTTTTTATTTTGCAGGACCCCATTTGAACAAATGTGTCCATCCAATTTTTTATTTGAATTGAAACATGTTGTAAGAAATTAAAAACATTAGTTCACTTCTATTTATGTCCTTCATATTGTTTTACATATATGAGTTCACTTGTTTTAAGTATATGGCTTCACTGGTTGTTTAGATATATGAGTTTAGTTGTGTAAAATATACAAGTTCACTTCTATTTGAAAGTTATTGGTTTGCACTTGATTTTAAATTTTTTGTGAACCTGTAATGATCTCCTGTATGTTTTTATTAATTTTACTTTTAAACATGTTTAAATTAATGTTCCTACATTTAATTAAATTATTGTTCATATCATATACTAACAAATGTATCATACTTACAACATGATAACATAAGAAAAATATACTAGCATGACAACAAGTGGTAAAATATAACATGGTATAATATGTGATATCATGATATCAAGTCAAAAAAAATTAATACACATAAGTGTCCTAATACATAGTGTACAATAATAAACAAAATGTGTCATAAAAACACAATGTAAAGGTGTCAAAAGACCTAATCTATCTGATCTATAGCCCTTTTACTCCACTTGAAGAGGACTTATATGGATCATCCTATGTAACATCATGTGTATCATCATTTGGGGCATCCTACACCACATCTTGTGTGGCATTTTGAGAAGACAATATGTACATGATTAATTGAAATGGTTTTCATAATATAGTTTGTAAATAAAAATAAATAATGAACTTACTTAAAATTTTACCATGTGAGATTGGCATCCCTCTACGAGAGGAGGAGGTTCACTCTCACAGCCACCAAATGTGGTAGTGGTCAAGTCTTGCAAGAGAATACATAAATATTTAAAAATTGATAAAGATCATACTGAACTACATAAATTACAATTCTAACCTCAAAGGATGATGTGTGTACCTCCATCTGGCTCAATCTCATACTACCACTAAAACTCATGGTGATATCCTCCTAAAACATGAATACATAAACTTTGAGTCAAAATTATAGATACATGAATTATAAAGTGCATAATTTACACTACAAATTTATGGAATAAGAACATATATGTCATGCTTGAGTACTAGCTAGTGTCACATATGAGTCTAGAGATATGATTGTAGCATGATGATCAAGTACTCCAATGGCCTACACAATAATACACAAATATGAATGAGAGTTGTAGATATAAGCTAGTATGCATGTATGTAAAAAAAAAATCTTGAAAAAGTACATACATTAGGTATTTGAGGTTGAGCCTTACTACTTGAAGCACCAACATATCCAAAACTGCCAAAAGGTGAAGGTCTTCAAAAAAGACTATATAGATTCCTAGATGTAACTGTACCATCCATCCCCTATTCATAAAACCATCATACATTATTATCCATGAATCTGATTTGAAGACAAGCTAGTTAGAATGTGTAATTAAAAATATTAAAAGTATTTTTCTTTAAAAGTTCATAATGTAGATGTTTGAGGTTGTGCCTCATTAGTGGATGGATAGATACCTATAGAAGCACCTAATTGTGTAACAAATGATAATCCCTACAAAATTGGGCAAAAATAATGCATTAGTACATGTTATTAAAATTGAGTTCTAATGTACATTATTTCAATTGTAATTCAAAGTGCATATTGTATGAGGGATGCCAATGCCTGAAGGTCTCAAAGAAAGGCTATATTGTCTCCAAGGAGGGATAGTATCATTCATTCTTTATTCACTCAAAGTCAACATACATTATGGTTCATACAATAATTAATGTGTAGAATGTAAATAATTATGTATTTTATAAATTATAATTAAAATTTTACCTTCTACTCCTAATTATCTTCCTCCACACAAAGAAGGTCAAGATATGATGACACATCAAAATCACCACCACCATCACCATGAGTAGCGTACACCTCATCATCACCACCACCATGAGAAGCATACACATCATCATCAAAATCACCACCCTTGGTAGGATGGGAATCCTATGTTATATTTGGATCACTCTAGGAGGATCTATATATATCCCCATAACTGGTACAAATATGTCCAAGGGGATGAGTATCCCTTTCTTGCATCCACTATTATACTAGATTTCCTAAAAGAGCACTCAATGAGCTAAGAGAAGATGACACTGCTCAATGATGTATACTAGTGTAGGAAAAGGAGCCAGAGGCTAAGGGCATTGGCAATTCTTGGTATTATCACTAAGATTCTCCCCAAGCCTATCCTAAGTAGGCATCCCTCTATCGACCCTGTAAAATTCTTTTGTATCAAAATTATTTGGTTTAAAACCCAATTCGAACTCTACCCATAATTTTTTTAAGAAAGTACATGGGCACCTCAAAATTAGCATGTGGTAGATGGTCAAATACCATCCTGTTAGAACTCTTTAGAATAACTGGGAGGGGGGGGGGGGGGGAGTTAATCAGTTATTAAAAGTCCAATAATGTCCAATCAATCTTTCTAATGAAACAAAGGTGAACTAGAAGTACTATCCTTTTTACTTTCTTATCATGCATGCAATTAAACATTAAACAATCATGAAATGTAAATATGCATCACACCATAACACAACGGATTTTGGTAACCCAAAAACCCTCCAGGAATAAGACAGTAAAACTAGGGTGGGGATGACACCCACAAAATAACTGTGCAATTAATTTCAACCACTTCTGATGGTTTACCCTGTTAAAGGCCTGCCTTGTTAAAGGCTTTACACATTGTCAGATGTGAACTTGTTAAAGGATTTCTACACCCTATTAGGAGTGTGCCTTGTTAGAGGACTTAAGAACATTCAACTTAGAATGCCACCCTGTTAAAGGATTTACATAGAGCTGTTAGGCCCACCCAAGTCCATGGGATTTATAGTTACCTTCTCAAAAGAATCTTTTATCCCTCTCTAAGGATCTCCTATCCTCCTCCTAAGGATCTCCTATCCTTCTCCTAAGGATCTCTTTATCCTTCTCTTGGGGATCTCTTTATCCTTCTCCTGGGGATCTTCTATCATTTTCCTGAGGCTTATCCACCTAGCTGTTAAGCTAACCTATCAATGTAGGATTTAAATAACTAATACAATGGTAAGAAAGTATTAGAAGGGTTTTAACTTGATAAAGATTTCAACCCTATCCTTGCAGATTTCATATCACTCTTCAGTTGTTTTCTTTGCTTGGCTTTTCTTCCTTGTAGTGCTGACAGCTTGTTCACCCTTCAAGATCTATCTCCTTGAGTTCTTCCACTCATAATGCCAATGCACTCTTATGGTCACTTGATCAACTTAGAGTCTTGATGCTCTGTTCTTGCTCCTCACTGTGTCCTCTTCTTGACACTTCACACTAGCCTTCTCTTGGCTTCTTCACATGACCACACTTATGACCAACTCCCTCTCACACACACTTGATTTCTAACCTATAACTCCTTATATAGAAGTTTTTTTTTTCATTTCCCACTCAAATCTTGATTTGATCTTTGAGAAAATGGTATTGTTTTGCCTCCAAATTACTTCTTCTAGAAACTTCATTAGTATTTGCCTTGAATTGGTTTGCATGGTTTACATAGAATTCTATGACATCTACTCATCATCCTTATCATCCAACTAATTCACAAAATTTGATGTAACAAACTTATCATTATTGATTTGGCAAATCAAATAATGTAGTAACTTGGCATCATTGGTTTACTAATGCTCAATTCCTTTTGTGTTACTCGGCTTCTACTACATTTACTGATGCTTGGCACCTGAAGAAACTTTCTTGGCAACCATTACCTTTTTTGATACTCGGCACTTGAAGGATTCTGTGTTACTTGGCACCTGAATAAAAACTCAACTCAAACTAAAGTTGAACTGGCTCAGCTTCAACTATGAATTCACTTGGCTCTAACTAGCTTCCTCAGCTCTCTCTAATGAACTTAGTTAGGCTTTACAAATGACTTAGTTAAACCTTACATCTTTGATGTGTCTTAGTGTGTCCATTCTCTATATCTTAGAGTATGTCATCAATACACTATTTCATCAATGGCTTAGCTAATCCTTATACTTCATTACAACATCATAACTTCAACCTTTCTCTAGGTGCTCTAGTTACAACTTATTGATTGCCTCCTTGTCAATCAACCAATTGATAGTACTTGGATCACATAAGAAATTGTCATTCCTACAAGTAGCAAGTTTGACATCAATAAAAAAACAATTATTGAAAACATTCTTTACCAGTTCCATTCTTCATTCATGATCTTTTCAATCATTTCTAAAAATTCCCCTCTTTGGCATTGATGGTAAACCAAACTGATCAATTGATTGAGCTGATCAACTTAGTTACCACCAAAATTAGATATGTTTTTTGTTTGGTATATAACTCCCTCTTTTGTTGATACAACCTGAATCCTTTTTTCTGCTTCTCCCTCTTGACTACTACATCCTTACTACTAATCTCATACATCTCTATATCTTTACCTTTCATTAATCAGTTTCTCATAAATTTCCCTCTTTGACATAAATGCCAAAGATGTAGCATCTCCAACATGCTAATTATAAGCTTTGCATCTTCATGTTTTCTCCCTCTGTCACCATGCTTGTGACTGATCTGGAATTTCTATTCCTGTTGTCATCCTCTGCATCATTCTTCTGATATTTCAATGATATACTTCTATTGATGCAGGGCAGTTTCTTTGTTTCTTTTAGACTGCTTGAGTTAGGGGCATTATACCCAACTTGCCTCTAAGATATTCATAAGGATCCTTGTGTAATGGTTTGTTGAAGATATTTGCAATATGTTCCTTTGTGTAAATGTACTCCATCTTCACTTGTTTGTCTTGCACCAATTCTCTTACATAGTGATACTTGATTGCAATATGCTTGGTTTTTGCATGCATTACCGGATTCTTGGATATGTTTATAGAACTTGTATTATCACAATACAGTATCACAGTTTTGGTTACTTCTTCTTTCATTCCTTTCAATAGATGTTCAAACCATACAATGTTTGTGCAAGTGACTATTGCTGGCACATATTTTGCTTCTACAGTGGACTGAGATGTGCATGTTTGCTTCTTGCTAGTCCAATTAACTAGCCTTCTTCCTAAGAATAGTGCTCCTCCACTTGTGCTTTTCCTATCATCAATGTTGCCTCCTAAATCTGTGTCTATGTATGCATTGAGCTCAAACTTCTCATTATTTTTGTAATAAAGGCCAAAATCATTAGTTCCTTTGAGATACCTCATTATCCTTTTTACTGCCATGAGATGATTTTCTTTAGGATTAGTAGAGAATCTAGCCACTATTCCAACTGCTAGTGCTATGTCTAGTCTGCTATGTACAACATATTGTAGTTTTCCAAACATGGATCTGTACATTGTTTGATTGACTTTAGCTGATTCATCATTTTTGGATAGCTTATGTCTTATTGCCATTGGTGTGCTGATTGGTTTGGAGTCTTCCAATCCAAAAATCTTGAGTATCTCTTTGATGTACTTTGATTATGTCATGAATATACCATGTTTTAGCTGATGTACTTGTGATCCAACAAAGAAATTGATTTCTCCAAACATAGACATTTCAAACTCATGTTTCATTTTGTTAGAAAAACTTATGCAAAGCGTTTCCTTTCCTCCAAAAACTATGTCATCCAAAAAGATTTCAGATACAAGGATATCCTTACCTTCTTCTGATTTGATGTACATGTTATTGTTATCATCAGTTCTTTCAAATCCTCTTTGCACTAGATACTTGTGAAGTCTCTCATACCATGTTCTAGGGGCTTGCTTTAATCCATATAGAGCCTAATGCAATTTGCATACCTTATTTTTGTTATTTTCATCAACAAGTCCTTCTGGTTGATCTATGTAGACTTCTTCTTCAAGTATACCATTCAGAAATGCTAACTTAACATCCATTTGATAGACTTTAAATCCTTTGAAGGCTACATATGCCAGTCAGGTCCTTACTCTTCTATTCTGGAAACTAGAGCAAAAGTTTCTCCATAGTCTAGTCCTTCTTGTGCATACCCTTTACAAACTAGTCTTGCCTTGTTCCTTGTGATTTCACCATTCTCATCTAACTTGTTTCTAAAAACCCACTTGATTCCAATTACATTCTTGTCAGCTGGTCTTGAGACTAAGGTCCATGTCTTGTTCTTTTCAATTTGTTCTATTTCTTCTTTCATAGCATTGTACCAGTCATCATCTTTTATGGCTTCACTTACTATTTTTGGTTCCATTTTGCTGAGTAGACATGTCTCACTTCTAAGTCTATTCCTTCTCATTGGTCCTACCTCTTTGTTTCCAATAATTTGATCTACAAGATGATGTATTCTTACATACTTTGCCAATATTGGTTCTTTCCTTGTTTGCATGTTGTCACTTTTAGAATCTAAGCCTTCTTGTGTATTTTCATCAGGTATTTTTTCATTTCCTTCATGTTGGTTGTTCTTAGAATCTGAATGAACATTCTCTGTATTCTGTAGCTTCACTTCTGAATGTGTCTGTTGCTCAACATTCACTATTTGTGATTCGACAGATGCTAGATTTTGTTGCCAATTGCCATTCTGAGTTGCAACTTCACCATTATTGGGTATACCTTCATAAAAGTATACAAAGGTCTTGTATTCTTTTGCTTTCTTGGTTTTCTCAACACTTTGAACTTTGTAAGCTCATCAAATTTCACATTTGTGCTTTCTACTACTTTGTTAGTGTTAACATTCACGCATTTATAAGCTTTGCTTCTAGTAGAATAACCAAGAAACGTGCCTTCCTCACTCTTTGCATCAAACTTTCCATTTCTAGACTCTTTATATATATAGAATTTGCATCCAAATATTTTGAAATATTTTACATTAGGAGAATGCCCATACCATAATCCAAAAGGTCTTGCATTTTTACCTTTCTTGACTTGAACTCTATTGAGTGTGTAGATTGCAGTACTTATAGCTTCTCTCTAGTACTTGAGTGCAACATTTTTCTCCATCATTAAGGTCCTAGCACAGTCAATAACTGATCTATTCCTTCTTTCTTCTATACCATTCTGAGGTGGTGTCCTAGGTGCTGATGTCTACCTTTTGATTCCTCTTTCATTGTAGAATTCTTCAAATTCCCTTGATGTGAATTCACCTCCTCTATCGAATCTGAGACATTTTAGGCTCTTCCTAGTCTCTTTCTCAACTCTAGCCAAGTACCATTTGAACATTTGGAATGCATCTAATCTTTGTTTCAGGAACATGACTATCATCATCCTTGAATAGTCATCTACAAATAGCATTATGTATATGTCACCTTTGTAGCTTTGCACTTCAATAGGACCACAAAAGTCAATATGAACTAGATCTAATACTTCATCAGAAGTATAAGCCTTGCTTTTGAAAGTTGACTTATTCATCTTCTCTAGTTGGCATTCTTTGCACATTTTGCTATCAAGCTTCTTCAACTTTGGTAGACCTCTGACTTTCTTCATTTTGCTGATGCTTACCAGATTGTCAAAATTTACATGACATAGCCTCTTGTGCCATAACCATACATTATTAGTTTGAACAATGAGACAAGAGGTATCTTCCATGTTTAGGTAGAACAAATTACTCCTAGTCTGATCACCTTTTCCTATTAGACTTCCTTGTTAATCATAGATCTTGGAAACTCTATTTTCAAATTCAACCTTGCATCCTATGTTGCCTAACTATGAGACACTTAACAAGTTGTAATTTAGGCCTTCAACATAGTATGCATTATCACATGATATCTTTTTAGTAAGCTTGATTCTACCTTTCGCTTTGATCTAACATGGTGTATTGTTACCAAATCTAACACTATTTCTTTCATATTGAGTAAAGGAAATGAACTTACTTTTATCTCTAGTCATGTGATGAGAGAATTCATTGTCTATGATCCATTTATCATTCTTGTTCATGCAGGTTACCAGGGTAGTTGCTTCATCTTCATCTGATTCATCTTTCATAGCCACATAAACTGCTTTATCATCATTCTCATTAGAGTCTTCTTCAATAATGTAGCATCTTTTGTCTTTACCTTTGTAGTCCTTGTTGTCCTCTTTCTTGTTCTTGAAGTTGCCTCCATCCTTGTAACTTTTCCATTGTGTGCATCTGGCTACAATGTGACTAACTTCATTACAGTTGAAACAAATGATTGGCAGCGTACCTTTGAATTTTCCTCTTCCTCTATGAAATCTTCTTGCTAGTAATGCCTCCAATTGGTCTACATCATCTTCATCAGTGCTACTGTCATTAGATACATACTTTCCTTTTCCATTCTTTTTCTTTGTTTGCACCTCCTCATTGTCTTTTGTTGTCATTTTTTCTTTGATTGTAGATTCAAAGTTTTTTGGCTTGTAGTTGTCAAATTTGGATAGCTCAAAGGTAGTTAGTCTTCCAATTATTCCTTCAAATGAAAATAAGTTTCCCAGCACACACCTTAGCTCTTGGATGGATAAAACTCTTATAGCATAGATAGGAAGAAAAGTTCTCAAGTGTTTGCTACATACTATTTCTTCTGCTAACTTTCCTCCTAGGCTTCTTATGGCACTTACCACTTTCTTCATCCTTGCACCGTATTGAGTAGCATTCTCTCCTTCTTCCATTTTCATGTCATCAAACTTTCCTCTTAGGCTCTCTCTTTTGGCTCTCTTGACATTATCATCTCCTCCATAGATTCTTGATAATGTTTCCCACATCTGATGTGCAGCACCACATTCTTTGATGTCATCATACTTCACATAGTTTAGTGCTGAAGCAATATCTAATATCGCTTGATTGTGCTCCTTCTTCTTGCTCATGTCATATGAAGTGAGGGATCCTGCAGGGTCTACATGATCAACTATGATTGAGATTTGTGCATAGTCACCTATTGATCTGAGGTGTAGCTTCATCAGACTTTTCCATGCAACAAAGTTGTCTTTGTTTAGCTTGGGAAATTCTCTCTTGGACATCTTGATCTTCCTTTTACTAGTACCTTGAAACAAATCAGCAGTGGGCTCTAATACCAATTGTCAAAATTCTTTAGAATAACTGAGAGAGGAGGGGGGGGGGGTGAATCAATTATTCAAAGTCCAATAATGTCATTTCAAAATTTCTAATGAAATAGAGGTGAATCAGAAGTACTATCCTTTTTACTTTCTTATCATGCATGCAATTAAACATTAAACAATCATGAAATGTAAATATGCATCACACCATAACACAATGGATTTTGGTAAGCCAGAAACCCTCCAGGAATAAGAAGGTAAAATTGGGGTGGGGATGACACCCACAAAATAATTGTGCAATTAATTTCAACCACTTCTGATGGTTTTCCTTGTTAAAGGCCTACCCTATTAAGGGCTTTACAAATTGTCAGATGTGACCCTGTTAAAGGATTTCTACACCTTGTTAGGAGTGTGCCCTATTAGAGGACTTAAGAACATTCAACTTAGAATGCCACCCTATTAAAGGATCCATGGGATTTATAGTTACCTTCTCAAAAGAATCTTTTACCCCTCTCTAAGGATCTCCTATCCTCCTCCTAAGGATCTCCTATCCTTCTCCTAAGGATCTCTTTATCCTTCTCTTGGGGATCTCTTTATCCTTCTCCTAGGGATCTTCTATCCTTTTCCTGAGGCTTATCCACCTAGCTGTTAAGCTAACCTAGCAATGTAGGATTTCAATATCTAATACAATGGTAAGAATGTATTAGAAGGGTTTTGACCTGATAAATATTGCAACCCTATCCTTGTAGATTTTAGATCACTCTTCAATTCTTTTCTTTTCTTGGCTTTTCTTCCTTGTAGTGCTAACAGCTTGTTCACCCTTCAAGATCTATCTCCTTGAGTTCTTCCACTCATAATGCCAATGCACTCTTATGGTCACTTGATCAACTCAGAGTCTTGATGATTTGTTCTTACTCCTCACTATGTCCTCTTCTTGACACTTCACACTAGCCTTCTCTTGGCTTCTTCACATGACCACACTTATGACCAACTCCCTCTCACACACACTTGATTTTTGACCTGTAACTCCTTATATAGAAGTTTTGTTCTTCATTTCCTGCTCAAATCTTGATTTGATCTTGAGAAAATGATATTGTTTTCCCTCCAAATTGCTTCTTCTAGAAACTTCATCAGTATTCGCCTTGAATTGATTTGCATGGTTTACATAGAATTCTATGACATCTAGTCATCATCCTTATCATCCAACTAATTCACAAAATTTGATGTAACGAACTTATTATTACTGATCTAGCAAATCAAATAATGTAGCAACTTGGCATCATTGGTTTATTGATGCTCAGTTCCTTCTGTGTTACTCGACTTCTACTGCATTTATTAATGCTTAGCACCTAAAGAAATTTGCTTGGAAACCATTACCTTTTTTTGATACTTGGCACTTAAAGGATTCTGTATTACTCGAAACCTAAATAATCACTCGGCTCACACTAAAGTTGAACTTGCTGGACTTCAACTGTGAATTCACTCGACTCTAACTAGCTTGCTCAACTCTCTCTAATGAACTTAGTTAGGCTTTACAAATGACTTAGTTAAACCTTACATCTTTGATGTGTCTTAGTGTGTCCATTCTCTTTGTCTTAGAGTATGTCATCAATACACTATTTCATCAATGGCTTAGCTAATCCTTATACTTCATTACAATATCATAACTTTAACATTTCTCTAGGTGCTCTAGTTACATCTTATTGATTGCCTCCTCCTTGTCAATCAACCAATTGATAGTACTTGGATCACTTAAGCAATTTTCATTCGTTCAAGTAGCAAGTTTGACATCAATGACAAAACAATGATTGAAAACATTCTTTACCAGTTCCATTCTTCATTCATGATCTTTTAAATCATTTCCAACGCATCCACCATCGCTCCCAAAAATTCTATAATATTTGGGGTTGTGTACACCATCTAATAGAGATATGGGACTTCTTCTCACTTATCTCCTCACCCATCTTTCAGTTCTAAAAATATCTTTTTAAATGAACTTTACTTATTTCCAAGTCATAGACCTATTTATAAGCTAAGTTGTCATAATAAAATGAACACATGTTTTTCCTCCATGCTCAAAAGATATCTATCTCATAGCCTAAGTGTTGTACAATGTATACAATCCCTTGCATACTATCTACAAGGTGAAGTAGCTAGGGGGGGATGAATCTCATGAATAAGGGTCTCAGTGTCTCGCAGGAGGTCATGGATGTTGCACCTCATTCTCTCTTGTAACTCCTTAGGGGTGGGTGGTGGAGGAGGAGGACTAGGTGGTTGTGGAGGTGAGGGTGGAGGTGGGAGTGGAGATAGAGGGGGCAAGGGTGGGTCCTCACCAAATATGTCATCCATGATATATATACACACACACACACACACACACACACACACACAATATAAAATTTACAAAATTAGTATTTAATTAAAAAATCTAAAACATAAATCTAATTACACATCTTTAAAACTATTTTAACATCTTAATGCATATCTTAATAGATTAGAGAGAAATAGGAAGGGAGGAGAGAGAAATCTAGGTTGGTACTAATTTGAAAATTGAAACCAATTTTTTCATCTAGGTTGGAACTAATTTAAGTTATTATATAGTTAGGCCTTTAACATCTAGGGTTAGTAGAAAATGATAGAAGGAGAGAGAAATAGAGGAGAGAGAAAGAGGAAGGGAAAAGACAGAAAGATGATGGTAGGAGAAAGAAATAGAGAGGAAGGGAGGAGAGAGAAAGATGGTGGTAGGAGAGAGAAAGAGGGAAAAAGGAGATAAAATGATGATGGTCTAGGATTTTAGTCTAGTTCTATGCATTTGAAGTTTAGTATTTGTTTTAGAATCAAACTTATTATGTAGTTCTACACATTTGAGGTTTATGGTTAATTTTAGAATTAGGGTAAGAGTTTGGGATTATGTATTAGCTAGGGTTTAAACTAGTAACATAACTCTAGTTATGATTAGATTATGGTTAGGGTTACAACTAGGATAAAGTTATATTTAAGTAATATTTAAATCTAAGCCATAAATATAATTACATCCTTAAAACCATCTAAACATCTAATACGTATTTTGCTACAAATATATCAAAAAGGGGAGGAGAGGGATTAAACTATAATTAATTGTATAATTAAATGAACATCTAAAACATAAATTTAAATGAACATCAATTTTATATGCTTATTGATATATTATTTAAAGAAACATTAATATATTGTTTAATTTAAAAGAAAAGAGATTGTAAGATAAATTTATCTTAATGAATGGTTATGACAAGTGAATTTAATCATTTCTATACATCAACTTATATGAGAAGTTCATTGCTAATATAAGTCCTAAGGAGGAGAGAGAAAGAGAGAGTGAGGAGAGAGATATGGAGGAGAGAGATAGGGAGGAGAGAAAAAAAGTGAGGGAGGAGAGAAAAAGGAAGGAGAGAGGAATTTGAGAGGGAGGAGAAAGAGAAAATAGATCTAGGGACACCCTCTCTTTTCGCTCTCTCCTCCCTCTCTTTTCTCTCTCTCCTCCCTCTCTTATTTCTTTCTCCTCACTCTCTTATTTTGAAAATGATGAATGGGGATGAAAAGAGAGAGAAAGGGAGGACCTCAAGACAATAGGATATGAAGACAAATTTTTTATGCCTTTTGGTTTTCTAAGTATAAATTTCCAAACTTAGATTTGTTTTGCATGATGATTTTTTAAAAAAAATTACTTTTCCTAATGTTGTTCAAGTATTAGATAACAACCAAAAGGATGGGGGGCTCATCCTAGGGTACAAAAATGTTGATAAGTCAGCCAAAGGCTACATCCTAGACATCTAACTAATACCAACTTTAAACTTCAAAAAATAAATAATATCATGAGTCAAATTAACAATACCATTAGTCCTTTTACTAGCAGATATAAAAAATTGAAAAACATTCCAGTAGCATGGAAATAACTTATTGCTATCAGTCCCATACATTGACATAAATATATAATATAAAACCTCATAGGGTATCTAGTTTATTGTAATAGAAAACATAACAACATAAAAATATATATATAATCCAGGGCTAGCTACCCTCCTTCTTTCCAAGATCCTCATCCTTCTTCACAAGTTCATCCTTGTTCATTTCCTCCTCCTCTAATTTGATAGGTTTATCTAGGACTGTCTTCAACCCATCCTCTGCCAGAAATCCATAAATAGACCGGGTGCTCTCTCTCCCCTTGCGCAATTCCTTTGCATCCTTATTCATCTACAAAAAGTAAAGGGTTGTGGCCACAAAATGCATGACTTTGGTGGAAAATTCCACCAGAGTGTCAATTTTTTTAAGATACCAATACAATTATCTACTTGATCCCTCATGGATTGCTCCAGCCTAACAAGTCAAGCCTTGATGTGGCTTTGGCCATGACTATGCTTTCCTTTTTTCCCCCCACCTTTAGGAGTATCTTTCTTGGGGGAGGTGATGTCTTCCCCCCTGCTTCTTGCTAGGGTAGCACCAAGGGTGTTAGAAATGTGAGAGGGGCTAGGGGGATTGGGGATAGGCTTCATGCCCTAGGCCAGTCTCTTCCTTTTGATGCGTTTAACATCACTCTTAGTAGATTCTGAGTTGGAATCATGCTTGGGGGGACTTGAATTTTTCTAGGTAGAGGCATTTGTTAGTTCTCTAGGTATTTTTCTTACTCTTCCTAGTGTCTGTATCTAACTCAATGAGGCTAATTTTGACCTTAGGGGCTAGGGTTTTCTTGGTTTTTTTGTGGACGAGGCTAGGGCCAGGGTCCAAGGAAACTTGGGGAGTGATAGAAGATAGTGAGTTGACTAGAAGCAACGAGTTTTGGGTAAGATGGTAGGTGTACATTTTATTCATGAACCCCTAGTGGATGAGATAAAAGGTTTTACCCTCCTCCTTTTTCCTCCTAGCCTTATAGATAAAATCTTCCATAGAATGCAACAAAAGAAATGGAAAGATAATATGATCTAGGTTTCTAAAGTGGTTAAGAATGGGGAAATGGTAATAATAGAGTACCTAAAACCGATCCTTGAGGGTAATGTATCTCATAATAGCATAGCATATGACATCCTAGGGTTTAGGAAGGTCTTCCCTTGAAAAACCACCATGCATTCACATTGGTTCCTCCTTAAACTTGAAGAATTTCTGAAGACTGGTTTCCTCATTAACTTTGGCCTTCTTGTGCCAGTTCTTGCATTCCAAGACAAACCCTCCAACCTTCGCAATGACATCTTCTGTGATACCTAATGTTAATGTGTTTCATTTTTATTGTTTTGCCTAACACTGATGTTTATGTTTTCAACTTAAATTTTATATTTTTGAATTGAAATTGAACCTATAGTTTATGTTTTTAGTATTACTAGAACCTATGATTTATGCTTTTGTTTATGGTTGACCTATTCTACATTTTATACACTAAAGTTGTTAAAAAGATAATTTTAAAAGTAAATACAATAAAAATATAAAACAAATAATGATGAATATAAAAGAAATAAAATTAATCTAATTTTAAAGTAAAAAATAGAAAATAATGAAATAAAATAATAGAAAATAAATAAACATACTTGGAAGTATGAAAAAATGAGTTTGGGGGGGGGGAGGGGAGAAAGGGCTCCCAAAACCAAGCTCTTGCATCCAAATATCACTATCCTAAAATTGAAATAGTGAAAATGATATAAAGAAAAAGCTCAAAAATTGGTTTTTAAGATTTTACAAATTGGTTGCTTGATTTTGAACAAATTCGGCACTTGATTTGCTCAAAATTGAGCACCCAATTTAGTTTGGTAGCCTGATCCATATTCATAAATTGGGCGCCAAATTTTTTAAAATAGATTGGGCTATCAAACCAAATCAGGCACCAAGTTTTTAAAAATTGGACACCTGATTCTATATAAGTCCCAATCCACAAAAAATACTTTCATAGAATTGAGACTCATCTTCTTCCACTTATCCTACTATCAGAGTAACCCGAGAGGGTTATGTGAATGAAATATATATTTTTATTTCTCATAAAAAATTGATTAGGTTCTTTAATCATTGCAACACATTTTGGCTCCAATAATGATCAGTTGGGGTATTTGAAAATTGTAAACATAAAACTCGATCGAGCTTTGACTTGGAATTAGCCTTGGGAGTTTACTCAAAGGCTTGAGAGCTGATTTTCCCTCCAATTTCAATCCTTTGTATGTTTTATCAACTTCTTAGATGAAATCTCATCTTTTCCTCAATCAGGTTTCCAAATGATAAAATGGGTATCTCTAGAATTGCCACCATAATACGACACATCTTCTTACCTTTCTGAATATGTAATTTTTTTCTTTTTTCAACAACATTAACATTGTAAATATTAATTAGTTTTACCACTATCTTTATAGTCCTCACAGACATATGCCTAGCTTTCTTTTAATAACTACTTATATACTTAACCAAATGCAAAATAAATTACATATTATTGTTCTACAGGCTATTCTATGCACTTTAAAAAAAAAAAAATTAATTATTTTGATGCAATTCATGCTTTGCACACAAACAAGTACAAAAATACAAAACTTCCAGATATCATTCTTAACTATCATCGTGCCAAAGGGACTTGTGAAATACTGAATATAACTAGGTGTTTTGTATTACATATGAAAACAACTATGTTATGTTTTCTGAAAAAAATCAGGAACCATTTTTTGTTTGTATAGGGTTTAAGCCACCTAATGTTATCTATTTTGTAAAAAATCTAGTACTTTAGAAAGTAGATTCAGAGTACTACAATTTATATTTTGTACACATCTTTTCATTTTGAGTGGATGACCCTTAAACATCTCGTCGAAGTTCAGGGTTATCTAATTTCAAGAAAAAGATGTCTAATTATACCCTTCTTTTTGTACACCATCTTGGTGCACTTACCCTTGCAACAACTGGCATCTTATAGGTACATGCACCTTTTTTTGGTAACCATAAATGAGCATCCTTGTAGAAAAGTGTGCCTGTATGATCACCTCTTAGAACTCCTACAATAGGTCATATGTTTTGAACCCACTGTATACATACATAAATGTAAGATTTTACAAAATGAAAATAATGTACATTTAAAATAATTAAATTTTCTATCAATATATACATTTATGTTACAATAAATTTAATTTGAGTTAAGGCTTAGTGCACCATTAATCATTAATGCCTAAAGATCTGAGGAATAAACTTGTGGTTCCTGAACACTTTGAACAACTATACTACATGTGGCAACAAATAACCCTCCAAAATAATATAAATACTATCCTTAAAAATAATGAAGACCTTTGTTTACTTGAATGATCACTTGAAGTAATGAAAAAGTCCTCAAAAAAATGTAAAGGATGCATGTGCTCCTTATATATTTTTAATATACATTATCAAGCTATTTTATATCAGTTAATATCATAAGTAATCTAAATTGAGCATCTATACTACCATCCTAAGAATAAAAACTTGATACTAACTTCAAGTTTATTATTTTTTACAAAGGATAAGTGATTTTAAATCATTAAAGGGATTAAGTCTATTGGTGCTACCGACTACAACCATGCTCTGCTCTAGATAGATACGCAGATAATATTTAACTTTCCCAAGTGAAGTTGGGATTCTATTATTGGTTCTTTTAACTGATGCCATGATCCTTCATTATTCTTGGTCAGTCCTCTCTTTCCTGTGTTATCTTGTAGTAGTGGAATTTGTGATGTATTTGTGGGAAGATAATATTTATAAAGGTATCTTTTATTTTTATCTTACATCTTCAGGTAACATAAATGTATGATCTTAAAGGCATAGCATTTGGGAAAAGTTTCAAGGTGTGCAGTTGTGATTCTAAATTGGGCAATATCTTAAGTAGCTCAATGTTTTTTGAGTTTCAGTAGTGGGTCAATACAATCAAATGTAGGGTCATGGTTAATGATTTTTGAACTACCATCCTGGCTACCATGTTTTCTTCACAACACATTAGATTTTTTTTTAATATCAAATGCTATAGGGCTCATGGGATATTTGTGTCTAGATTCCTAATGGAGGACCAGTTAGTTTATTATCTTGTTCCTCCACCCACTATTAGCAATTCCCAAGGGGTTTTTTAAGTACTACTTTCATTGCTTAGTACTTTGGATTCTTCTATTGGTCATCATATTTACTAATTCTGTAGTCAGGTGTATAGGTGTTTCTGGGGGTATAGGTTGATCTATTCTACAAACAATAACTATTATTAGTTACTTTTAATATAATAATTTTCTAAACATTTTTAATTATAGTGTATTTTTATGGTCTTTGATTAAAAAATATATACTTAAAATAGTCAAAATAACACAATGCCAATTGTAAAGTTTGTTTGTGAATCGAATTTATACATATCCTATAGATATTGACATGAGATGACATCTTATTAAGGCATTTTTTTAAACACTTCACATAGCTTATCG
Source organism: Cupressus sempervirens (assembly GCA_028749045.1). Taxonomy (NCBI): domain Eukaryota; kingdom Viridiplantae; phylum Streptophyta; class Pinopsida; order Cupressales; family Cupressaceae; genus Cupressus; species Cupressus sempervirens. The sequence goes on along the minus strand of CM053787.1, from coordinate 301,887,689 downwards.
ATGCTTTCAAAATATCTACAATTATAGTTGCTAATCTAGCAAAAATATTTTATCCTTTATTCTTTCATGGATGTTGATTCCCCTTTCCAAAGATTCCTTTTAGCACTAGTTGGATGTTTCTAAATCCTTTTCATCAAATCTATTTTATCCATCCTATACATAGTCCATGATACTACACATTTTGGGAGAATTTTATCAAACATATTGCATGCCTTGTTTATGAATCCACATTTTGAGTACATGTCTATCAACATAGTTGGAATTATAACATCTACTAAAAATCCTCTACCTTCAATTTTCATGATGGATGTCCATGCCCCAATTCAAAGCTCCCATTTTAGCATAGGCAAATTGAATGTTTGGAAAGGCTTTGGAGTTTGGATTTACAAGTGGCAATTGTATTTTTGCAATTGGTCGTAAAGACTTTTCAACAAATACAACCATCACATTCCATGCAGATTCAATTATTTGATGCAAAATTTTCAAGAAAATTTACATGCCTTTTTATACTTAGATGCTTTTTGTATGTCTACATGGAAAAATGCAACTATAATCTCTTTCAGAGAGTTCAAAATGTAGGGTAGAGGAAGAAACTTCTAGATGGTATAGTGTACTTCTCCCTATAGATAGGTAGACACTAACATAGGAGGACATAACAATTTGCACAAAATAAAAGATATGTATACTATATAATACTAAGAAAAACTAAACTTGAGACTGAAGTGGCAACATGAAGAGTGGAATATTGATATCATTTAATTTTTCAAAGTTGGTTACACAAAAAATAATTCTAATTTCTAAATGAAAAATAAAATATAAAACCTACTAATTGAAATACATATAGCTAATTGGAAAAATGTATTCTTTAAAATGTTTAAAATTAAAAATTGAAAAATAGGAACATTATAAATATTGTTTAATAATGTGTCATGTATCATTTTGAGGCAAATAAATGGTAAAAATATCATGAAAAAACATAAGCTCAACTTAAATGAAGGCACGATTAATAATAATTTAGGTGTTTAAGATATGTTGGTAAACATATTTGTCTTCACACAAAAAGCTTACAAGATGACTCAAAAATGTCCAAATTTGTAGACGAAACAACACCAATAGTTGGGTCGTGTTGCAATGAGATTATACAAGTGCTCTTTGAATTTTATAGGGCACAACTTTGTAATGTCCCCATCTTTTTAGCAACTCAGTGGAGTTCTTAGCTTTTATGTTCTCCAAAGGCTAAGTGGAGAAAAATGAAATTGATTAAATTAATTTCTTATAAAGTCATTAAATAAATTAAAATTAAAATGCGACTTATATTTAATTAATTTAATTTTTCAGAAGCACAATTAATCATTTTATTGCAAGGAGAAGCTTCTAGATAGTGCATTAATTATTGGAAAGGGGGAATCCTCTAGTATTTTAATTTTCTAGAAGCACAATTAATTATTGTATTGCAAGGGAGGAGTTTCTAGAGATTGCATTAATTATTGGAAGGGGGAAGCTTCTAGCAAATGCAATTAATTAATATTTTATTTCCTTCTAGAAGGGTGAAGGAAAAGTATAAATAGAGGTGGGAGCATCATTGTTTAGCATCCGATTATTATGAATAGAGTTTGATAAGAACTTGGATGTGTGAGTTATAGATATGTTCTTGGCATTAGAGGACATATATCCTCTCTTGTGACATTCTAGACATCATTCCCTTGGGGTTTTCCCTTTGGAATTCTTTGCTATCAACTCATTAATAGGTAGCTTGGACACATTTCCAACTATAGGTAGATTGGGTGTAATTAGTGAGTTGTAGTGTTTCTTATGTATTTGATTTTATGATGCTGGAGTAATTAGTGAGTTCACTATGTATTTAATTTTATTAGTTTGAGAACTAATATTATTTCAACAGTAGTTCAATCTTCAATTTGCTTAAATTCCTTCTTGTTCATGTTACATGGTTTCAAAATCTATGCAAAGACATTAAAATCCCTATCAGCAGTTGGTTTGATTTTTTTGGGTATTTCTAGGGTGCCCATTATAGTGGTATCAGGGTTTGCTTGCAAAGTGTTTTACGAAATGTCAAACAACTGAAGTATAAAAGATTTTGGTGTTTGAAGAAGTTATAGCCTATTGGGGTTATTACAGTGGTATCAGAGCTATAAGTCCTACCATGTTGTGGAGGTCTTATAGGGAATTTGGAATAGCCAGATAGAGGGAAAAGTGTGAAGAATTTGTTATGTATTTGATTTTATGATGCTAGAGTAATTAGTGAGTTTGCTATGTATTTAATTTTATTAGTTTGAAAACTAATATTATTTCAATAGTAGTTCAATCTCTAGTTTGCATAAATTCCTTCTTGTTTGTATTACATGTTTTCAAAATCTATGCAAAAACATTAGAATCTTTATCAGTAGTTGGTTTAGTTCTTGGGCATTTCCAGGGTGCCCATTACCGTGGTATCAGAGTAGTTTCCTACCATCTTGTGGGGTAGAAAATTTATATTATTTTCAGATTTTTTGTTACATTTGGAGTGACCAACACTCCATCATTTTCCAGCCATGGATAGACATAGGAGGACTAACAGTTCTAGAATTTGGTGGACTAATGAGGAAGTTAGTTCAAAGATGAATGCTTTGTAGGAGAGTATGGAGAAACTTGAGCTTCATCAATAGAAATTGAGAGAGAGTATTTCAGATCTAGAGACAATTGAAAGTACAATGAGGTATATGGTTTCTACTTTTAGAAGGTGGAGATCGAGGTTGCAAGGAAGGAAGTTTGAGTTTTCTGCAATAGGAGTCCCTGATGCAATTGTACCTATATTTAGTACAACACCTGCTAGTCCTATTTGTAGTGTTGATGATGGACTTACTTCACTGGGACATGCGGTTGTGTTAGTGGTAGTAGAGGATAACGACACCAAGCTTCAGTAGGAGGTAGTTGCTTCCTCAAGTGGGATTGAGATATGTATAGAGTCACCCAACTATGATGTTGGTGATGTGAGTATTTTAGTTGAGTTAGTAGATGTGGGTTTACACTCTAGTATTATTGATTCACAATCTAGTGTTGAGTCATGTGTGTAGAGTTAAGAGTCCACATACGAGGCTTTGTCGAGGGATGGCGATGCAGTGATATTGGGATTGGGAGAATGCAAGGATACTATCATATTAGCAATCACTTTTGTGTCAGTTGAACCATCCAACAGGAAGTTTAGTAGTATGCATGTAGTTGTTGATGTGTGTTCTAAGGGTAAAAGCACAAACCTATGTCACCTTTTATAAAGGAGAAGTGGTATAAGAATTTAAAGTCTTCAACTTTAATGATATAAAAGTGACATTTGTGCCTAGAATTTGAAAATGATGTAAACTAATTAAATGTGTAAAATTAGATGAAGTTTATGTTTTTAATTCATTTAAAAAAAATTGATGGAAAATTTTATCTATTTTTTAATTTTTAAAGTCTATTTTTTATTAAAAAATTAAAATGCTGAAAATATAGATTTTTTTTCCCATCAAAAAAATATATGCAAATATTCATATTTTATTCTAATTTTCAAATATGTTAGAGTTGACATGTATACCTAGTGCACCGAAAAAGAAAAATTGAAATTCAGCCAATATTTTTTAAGTTATAATTGGTCAAAGTCAAAGTTATCAGAAATTGATAATTTTTTTCTCCTATCAAACTTTTTCTATCAAATCTACATATTTTTAAAAAAAAATTGCATATTCTTGAAGAAGACTCTCTCCTCTAGTGCAACACTAAAAAAAATAATTTTTGAACATGATTTACTATTTTTTTCTTATTTTTGAATATACAACTTCTTGAATCTTAAAATACCTACTTGTAATATTTCGAAATTATAACATATTATCCATAATCAAAATCAAAATAAAATTATATGATCATAATCTTGACTTTGAGACCTACAAAACTATATTTTTAGTTTTAAAAAAAACTTCAATTTAGTAGGTCAAATTGGCCTTCAAAGTGAGAAGTTTGTAGAAGTTCTTATTTTTTCTTGTGTGGCTACCACCTAGGATGCCACATAGGTAGTTCCAGCCGAAACTGTTCCAACTAGAACTGTTACGGCTGAAAGTGTTTTGGCTAGAACTCCTGTCAGCCCAACTAACTACAAGTGGTTAGTTTGATGGTTTCATGTATAAAATAAGTTAATTTCAAACCATTTCATGTAAAAAAAAACATTTGTATTTTCTTTACTTTAATAAATATAGAAAACAACGAAAAATAGAAGAGCATTTTCGGAAGACGACGATTTTTGCAATCATTTTCAGCAATTATTTCATAGAAATCCTCAGAATCGCGAAGGATCAAATATTTGTAAGGTTTTTTTTCTCATCTACTTATTTTTATTTTTATGTATTCTAAATTGAAGCATTAGCTGGTATTTAGTATTCAAAATCTTTTTTTTTTCTATAGATAAAAGTATTCAATGGGTAGTAAAAGGAAAAGATCAAGGAAATATGATAGGAAAAGAGATGAAAAAATGACAGGTCATACTAAACGTAACCAAAAACAACCTACTAAAATTCTTGAAGAAGATGAGATTGATGAAGAGAATGAAAGTAATGAAGAGGAAGAAATTGGTAGTTCTACTGATAGAAACAAATTAGAAGGCATAAAAAATTTGATGGATTTGGATGAGGAACTACTTTTAAACCAAATTCCATCTAAAGATCTAATAAATGATAACACTATTAAAAAGCATTATCAGAACATGTGGGATGAATATTTCAAAGATAAAAGTATATTTGGATAGACGCAATTATTTGTCAAGTTATTTCGAAGAAAAGATATGAGACCTATTTTAGAGTTTTTGGGTGTTGATAATAGGAAAAACAATGCACATAATATTAATAAAACAATAGTTGAAAACTTGTAAAATGCTTATAACAAAATTGACAACACAACTCAAGGAGGTGATTTGAGTAATGCACATAGAGCATTGATGACTACTATATCTAGTAGAAAATTGACACATAGAAAATAGGTACATGCAATTTTTGATGTACTACATATATCTAGAAGAGCTATTTAGAGATACATCAAGAGGAGAAATATGCTAGATGATAACATTGAGAATAACTGGGTGAATATTTGTAGAGTTCCTCAAAAAGATAGAATTTCTAAAGATGTGAAAAGATGAGTTATTGAATTTTGGATCACACTTTCTCATGTATCTTCCAATTGGCATGATACTATACAAATTAAAGATCAAGAGACAGGGGCAAAAATTGAACATTGAAAATGTTTCATAGATATAACTCAAAGTGAATTATTTCAAATATTCAAGCAAGAATTTTCAAATGTCAAAATATTTTATAGAATGTATGAGGGTTTGCGTCCTTCCTTTGTATGCATAAATAAGATGCGTTAAACTTGTTGTTGTTGAAATCATGTTGAATTTGGTCTACACTTGCAATCATATAAAAAATTTATGGCAGTACTTGATCCTAATTTGGTCATCCCTAGCAGTACAACACAATTTGTGAAGTCCATATTATGTGATAAATTAGAAGATTCAGATGAGTTCAAAGTGCAATACATCAAAAATCAAAGTGAAGATTGAAGAGATTTACGCAAATTTTCTAAAATGCAAATTGAGAATATTAATGAATCCACACCAGTCTCATGGATGAGATATGAATATGAGACATACCAAAATAAGACAGGAGATGAATCTAGAAAAGTTGTATTGAAGGAGAGTGAATTGCGTTATGATGAGTTTATGACCAAGTTTTATCCATTGATATATCCACATATAAAACATTGTCATAGTGCATGATGGCGAGCTAAACAGTTTCATGATTCCAAAAACTGTTTTCCACCTGGTTGTTTACTTTTAGTTGTAGATTTTTTTGAGAATTATACATTTGCACCTCAAACACAACTTCAAGGGAAATATTATCATCCTGAACAAGTTGCAATATTTGTGCAAGTGACCTATAGACATGCACAATTTGAGGTGGATCAAATAGAAAGATTGGATGAAAATGAATGCATCATCATCAAAGAGGTTCATTTCTATATTAGTGATGATAGAGTTTATGATAGGAGTTATGTGGCTCATTGTTTTGCCATGTTCTCTTAAGATCTCAAAAATCATGGAATAAATGTTTTAGAGCACTAGATTTGGTTTGATGGATGTGTAGGTTAGTATACATGAACTTACACATTTATTTAACTTTATTTTAACTTATATTTATTTGTACACATGTGCCTATTTCAATTTGATACATGTACATAGATAATTGTAGATACTTATCATGTTTCATGTTCATACAACAATTCAAATCTGCAAAAGCATTTAATTGGTTAGCAATGCAACATGCTAGAACCAATGTTAGGTTTTTATGGAGTTTCTTTGAAAGTGGACATGAAAAAGGGGAGCATGATGGAGCAAGAGCATGTATAAAGTGTGCACTTTGACAACATGAACTTGCAGGTAAATATATGCATTTAATTTGCATGTTTAATACTTGTAGCATATATACTTTTAAATTTTATATACATGCATATTGCATGTACATATAGGGAATAGGATAGAGAGTGCAAATCAAATTGTTGAATGGTGCAAAGTTCATTTTTCTACTCAAGATATTGAATACAATAAGCGTTACTTTTGGGAAGTGAAAGGTGAGTTCTAAATTATATTTATCTTTAAATGTATTTTTCAAATTGTTCAGTTTTATATTAGATATAAATATTTTGAAATATGACAATTATTTTTAATGTATTTGTAATAGATATAGATCGATCTAATCCTTACAATTGTCAAATGATCCTTGGTATTAGAAGTTTCCTTCAAGTGATGACTACAGGAAACCATAAACCTCTAGTAATTAAAGTAAGAGAGAAAACATGTTTTTGTGATGACTGCATTAAGGACAATCTAGTGAGTGCATGTGAAAATATTGTAAATGGATATGTTTCACATTGTGATTTGAAAGAGATAGTTAAAAGCCTCCTTTTGAAGATGCTAACATTGACATTGAAATTCATGATCCTGTATATTCAACTGATTATGAGTGGATTTATGATTTAGTTATGGCAAGTTTGTGTGCATATATTATAGTACATATATATAAATTAATATACATGCATATTCATTTTAAAATTAATTTATATTTATCTATATTTTTATATACATGCAGGAGATATTTTTGCAGTTCAAGCCTTACCAAATAATGCGGAAATGCGGACTATTATCTTTTAAGATGCACAAAAGCAAGACACAAGTTGCTAGAAGGAACTATAGATGCTGATGGACAATCATATCCAATTGGATCGGTTGTTATTAAAGGAACATATTATCAACAAACAAGGGTAACTGATAGTGGCATTGAATTTATTGAATACAAGCCTGGAGAAAAAATTTTACATTATAGTAACCATGTTATAGCAACAAAGTTACAATTTGAAGCAATACAAAGAAGAGGACGTCATGGAAATCAAAAGTAGAAACTGTCTATTGAAGAACATGAAAAACTTCTAGAGATAATAAAAACTAGAGAGGATCCCAACAATACATTGTTTGTGGAGCTCTAGTTTACCTATGTACTTATTGTGTAGCTTTAGTTCAGCTATGTCTATATAGCTAGATTATACTTTCACATTTAACATTGACAGAATATTTGTTTTATAAATTTGTATACATTGGATCATTTATCTTGGATATGTGAAATTAGACACTTGTTTTATTATTTTTATTTAAATTAGACATGGATATCTCATTAAAGACAACCTAGATTAGGACCTCCCCTTAAGACAACATGTTAGGACCTCCCCTTAAGACCACCTATTGGGACATCCCCTTTGTACCACCTTTTAGGACCTCTCCTTAAGACAACCCCTTTAGTATTTGTATGTATTTATATACATTGTTTATGTTTTCTTACATATGAAATTGTTAATAAATGTATTTATGCTATATTCTATGTTATACTCTTTATATGTTACACATGTACATGTATATGTTGCCCTTAAGACATGTCATTATTTAATATAGTTAATTATACTTAGATTAAGGCATTAAAAACAATAACATATACATATTTACATAAATATTGAAAACATATATGTCTACATTTAGCACATGAACATAGTTACATACATCTATGGAATAAAATATACATGAATATATTGAATTTATGTATTAAATTTATTGATATATATATATATATATATATATATATATATATCAAGAATAAAACATATACATAAATATAAATAACACATACATAAACATAAAACATTAAGACATTAAAAGATCAATTTAACATGTGTACATACATAAGACATTAAGTTCTAATACTCTTGAGTTATATTCTTAAATAAATGCATTAAATTTATTGATTAAATATTGAAAACATATGTACACATTCAACATGAACATAATATGGACATCTATGTAAAATAACACATCTATGAAATAATCTATACATACATGGGTAAAATGTATCCAAAATGCCATATAAATTGTCTCCAAAATAGAACATCAAATATCTCTAAAATACCACATGCATGCATCAAATGTATCTGAAATAACATGTACATCCATATAAAAGTATCTGAAATAAGACATGTATCCGAAACAACATACATATATCCATATAAAAGTATCTATAAAATAACACATGTATTTGAGATAACATACATCTCTAGATATAAAAGTATCTGAAATGACATGTACATGTATATATATATATATATATATATATATATATATATATATATATATAATACCTTGGCGACATCAATGAAATAGACATGTATGTGTAAACTAACATCAATCACATCCCCCTCCTAATCCTTGACCCCAAAAGGCTCTATGATCTGGATCTGCGCCTTGCACATCAAATGAAAGAAATATATAATAAAAAATACATAAGACATATATAATAAAACACACACACACACACCCACACACACACACACACACACACACACACACAATAAAATCTATAATAAAAAATTCATAACATACCTGTGACTCATGTCGTGGAGGATCTGTCAAGGTATGAAGATCTCCAAAAGGCAATAAACTATCACTAAGACCCTATAGAACACACATGTACATGTACACAAGTTAAATTGAATCACTCAAGAATATGTATGTGTAAATTTTATAGTAACAAATAAATATAAACATATATAAATTTACAATATTTATCGTAGCATCATGTAATGCTCTACCAATTTGACTAATATCTTAGTCATGTAGTGATAGAGTGATCTCCAAATCACAGAATCTAGGTGCTCTAAGGCTCGGCTATGTAGGAGCATGAGCAGGAGCAAGAGTAGGAGCAGGCGCTATAGGATCCCAAGTAGGTGTGGGGACTACTATGAGGATAGGAGCTATATGGCCCTCTATAGGAGTAGGTGCTATAGAATGTGTAGGGATATCCTCCTATCCCTATGAGGGCTGTGGTCCTGCTGTGTGTGAGAAAATATGGCTGATGTGTCCACCAATGTCATGAAGAGGAATCCCTGTGACTGTTGACAATGCCTGATATGCTCCAAGAAGACCAGATACTAGATAAAATTCCATACAAAACAATGCATCCATATCTAATATGGCTAAAACCTCTAGTGGTGATGGTAGATCTGCCATCTGATGATAGAGGATGCACCTGTCGAAATGGGACCATGAGATCGTAACATGTATCTACCACATCTATCTAAATATATCTCCTATAACTGTGTTACAATTGTGGTAATGCTAGAATATATCTAAGTCTTGACTATATCATCAAGAACACTCAAACCTGCAACAGTCATCTATAGACCTCTTGGCATGACCAAAAGGTTTGGACCCACCATTGCCAATTTATTAACGGGTGCAGGGGTGTCTGCAGGTCTAAATCTCTCTGACAGTCGGCCTCGGCCCTATCCAACATGACCTAGAAAATATTTATAGTCAAAATCCTGATGTAAATAAAATTTTGCAAACAATTGTTTGTGGAAATAAAGGGGAAACTCATCCTTCTGTGGCCACCTGTGATGCACAACTAATCACCGAGGATACATAAATGGAGTAACGAGTGGATTTGTACACTTTGTCACTAAATAACCTCTAACCCTAGGCTTATCTATATAAAAGGGAAACATGGTCTTCACCATAGCAATGGAGACCTGACCATCAATTTGTGAATACTTCACAATGCCAGTGACACTGTGAGAAAAGGAAGAGTAAAATGTCTCAATACTAATATCATCAAATGGGTTGTACCTAGAGATCATGTTGATCATCTAGCACAACTCATCTCTAATAAAAATAACCTTCTCCCTATTAGGGAGAGTGGTAGAAGCTAACAATGTAGAATCAAGATACTCGAGAGCACAAGATAATCTAGCAATAGTATCTATAAATAAATGTTGTCTCTCCTCAGTAGATGATGTCCATCTATGTGCTATGCCTAACTCAGCACTAGGACCCCCTCCATGAACACTAGCCTCCCTTGAGGATGTAGGTGCTCCACTAGTACTGGATACCATAATGATATAAATGCAAAGATCTAGGTATTTATAAATGCAGAGTTAAGATATACATACATAAGTACATATAAAATTGAAAGTTAAATTTAATTTAAAACATGTATGTATATAAATATGTACAAAGTTGAATGTAACTAAAAATATGCACATGTTATTTAGTACATCTAGCTCATGTATGTGAACATCTAGCTCAAATATGGACATCTAGTTCATGTATGTGAATAAAAAATATGCATGTATGTTATTTAGTACATCTAGGTTTACTATGTTAATATTTTCTAAAATGGAACTAATAGGTTTGTAAAATGTAATGTTATTTAAAGGACATATTGGTTTACTATGTTAATATTTTGTAAAATGTAACTAATAGATTTGTTGAACTAATGTTTACTATGTTAACGTTTTGTAAAATGTAACCATTAGGTTTGCTATTAATCTATACTATGTTAATGTTTTCTAAAATGTAACTAATAGGTTTGTTGAACATTAATGTTTAATATGTTAATGTTTTGTATTTAAATGTAACTAATACTTGTTTGTTAAACATTAATGTTTACTATGTTAATATTTTCTAAAATGTAACTAATAGGTTTGTTGAACATTAATATTTACTATGTTAATATTTTGTAAAATGTTTGCTATGTTAATGTTTTGTAAAATGTAACTAATGCTTTATTATCAACTACTAAAAAAAATATATATATATATATATAATTAATTTAATTAATAAAACATTTAAAAACAATCCATTTAATTAATATTATCATCTAATAACTAAAAAACATTTTTAAAAAAAAAAATAAAAAAAATCACCTACCTGTTATGGCCAAAACACTTTGACTACGCTAGTGACCACTATAGTGAAATCAACAGTGAAAATGACTGCCCTGAGGAGATTTTGAGATATTTATAAAATCACATTAGTTCTGGCCAAAACCCTTTCAACTAGAAGCATTTCGGTCGAAACGTTGGCTGCCACGTTGGTGTGAGAAAGCGCCACGTCTATCCAACTGAAACTATTATGGCCGGAACTCCTACGGATATCACAAAGGGTGACATAGGTTTGTGCTTCCACCCCTAATGATGGCATACATGTTCATGATTATGAGTTTTCATCAACTATAGATTCAGTTTAGTTTTCTGTTGCGATAGTTAGTGATGTTCCTATGTCCATATATTTTGATGTAGCTACAACTATTGTTGATATAGTTGGCATGAGTACATATGGTTCATCTGTAGCTACATATTTTTCAATGCATGTTGGTGATGATCAGGATTCCAGTCCAATATATATTATGGGGGTGGATACAAGGAAGAAGAGTTTTCATAGATCTTCTACGAAGTTGCCTTCTGGTGACATTCTAACTTCTACATCATCAACACAAGTTTTGGGTGCTAGGCTATAAGACATGTGGTTGGTCCTAATGATGCTGGTTTGTAGTTGGTTCAATGTCCACTAGGATGTCACATACTACTTCATTTGGGATCTAGGTGGAGGTTGGAGTTCATTTTGTTGTTGGATTGCTTAAGGACAAGCAATTTCAAGGAGAGTGGATTATAATGTCCCCTTCTTTTTAGCAACTCAGTGGAGTTCTTAGCCTTTACATTCTCCAAAGTCTAAGTAGAGAAATAAGAAATTGATTAAATTAATTTATTATAAAGTCATTAAGTAAATTAGAATTAAAAGGTGACTTTATATTTAATTAATTTAATTTTGTAGAATCACAATTAATCTTTGTATTGCACGGAGAAGCTTCAAGACAATGCATTAATTATTGGAAAGGGGGAAACCTCTAGTAATTTAATTTTCTAGAAGCACAATTAATTATTGTATTGCAAGGGAGGAGTTTCTAGAGAGTGCATTAATTATTGGAAGGAGGAAGCTTCTAGTTGATGCAATTAATTAATATTGTATTTCCTTCTAGAAGGGTGAAGGAAAAGTATAAATAGAGGTGGGAGTTTTATTGTTTAGCATCCGCTTATTATGAATGGCATTTGATAAGAACTTGGAAGTGTGAGTTATAGACCTGTTCTTGGCATTAGAGGACATCTATTCTCTCTTTTGACATTCTAGACATCATTCCCTTGGGGTTTGGTCTTTGGAATTCATTGCTATTAACTCATTAATAGGCAGCTTGGATGTATTTCCAGCTACAAGCAGATTGGCTGTAATTAGTGAGTTGAAGAGTTTGTTATGTATTTGATTTTATGATGCTGGAGTAATTAGTGAGTTTGCTATGTATTTTATTTTATTAGTTTGAGAACTAATATGATTTCAGTAGTAGTTCAATCTTCAGTTTGCATAAATTGCTTCTTGTTCATGTTATATGGTTTCAAAATCTATGCAAAGACATTAAAATCCCTATCAGCAGTTAGTTCGATGTTTTTGGGCATTTCTAGGGTGCCCATTACAAGCTCCTCAATTAAGTATACAATGAATGAAATTAAGGAATTCTTTTAACCTGAAAGTGAATGCCACCCTCACTATTCTTGGATAGCGAACGGATGACTATTATCTAGTACTTCACTTAAACACCTCGCAGCCAAGGTAAAGTCATACAATCATTTACTCTGTTATAAGTTAAGAGCATAAAAGAGACCACGAATACAGAATAATGATATAGTTGTAGCTCTTGAACAAAATCAACAGACAAGGAAATAAAGATTTTGAAATACTCCATGATTCACATCGTAACCATGAAATGAAGAATAGAACACACAGTCTCAATATCCTTCAAGATATCATTTCGTTTCAAAAAAAAACATATATCAAAGAATCATGTATAGTTTCACTATTCAAAAAAACCACAAGCAATGAAAACTACTATTTATCATTCCATTCCTTTCCCCTCCCAACATACAATCTGGTAAGATAAGAAAATAGAAAAATGACTCCTCCTGTCATGCAGCAACCCTATCTATAGAAAAGTGGAACCCCTCTCTTTTTGAAAGCTTTACAATAAATAGACTTAACCAACCATCATTCGGTTTACATAACTAAATCTTGAAATTGCCTTTATCTCCCTTTATCCAAGTATACCTACGGGCACTGCATATATAAATTGTTCACTTACCCTTTATGATCTCACACTTGATAAATATAAGGTTAAGTTTCCCCATATAATAACTTAATAACATATAATGTACCCCTCTCTTTTTGAAAGCTTTACAATAAATAGACTTAATCAATCATCATTCGGTTAACATAACTGAATCTTGAAATTGCTTTATCTCCCTCTATCCAAGTATACCTACAGGCATGGCATATATAAATTGTTCACTTACCCTTTATGATCTCACACTTGATAAATATAAGATTAAGTTTCCCCATATAATAACTTAATAACATATGATGTAATACTAAAACTTAATATCATATGTTACTAAGTCTATTAAAGTACCAGATTCAATTATATCTTGAAGTTTCCTTAAAATGATTGATTAAGTCCATCGAATTATGGGCGGAAATCTTCTTTTGAAATGAGCCAGGTGTGTTGTACTTAGTATGAGATGTATATAATATTTTGTGTAATGCACCGTGAATCTGTCAGTTTAAGTATTTGCCATGGCTATAAACATCTGGTCAAACACTTTGCGGTTTCCTCCTTATGCTCCCATGTGTTTGATGAATCCAGGCATTTTGAAAAATAGTTCACATGCATCCACGAACATTTCTGTGTTGTGATCTCGACGAATCCATCATGCCACGGATATATCTTTAAAAGCTTGAGTGCAGAACATAGTATAGACTTCACATGTGCATAACTGGACATCTGTGCTCCTTTGTATTCTATGAACGGGTTCATCCTTTCATACGGGCTCAAACACTCAGCTCCCATTGATGATGTCGGTTATCATGAAATTTCATTGCAACAACTGGCGGGTCTTCTTCATGCCGAACGTGTTGATTCTGTGAGGCTCATACCAAGGAGCTGGTATATGTCACACAATTTCCGCATATTGTCGTGTTCGAGTTCCTTTCTACATCACATATATGAAATACGGTTCTCAAAATCTAAAGTTCTTGAATCATTTTATTTCTATAACCAGCGGCTCTTTAGTCAAACAGAATACATGCAGTCAACTCTGCTTCAACTGTCATCGAATCCCTTCCTTATTGTTGGGTTGAGCCTTTATTCACATCATGATCACATATGCTCCAAAATAAATACAAAATGCGTACCTGAAGATTTGAGAGTCGTGTTTGAAGTGGGATCGGAGGAGCATCATAGAGCCGATCATAAGGTTATAATGATAATGTCTCTACATTAAGCAATCAAGGCTCCTTTGCATCGAGCATCTCATGGAACAGCCTCACGAGCGAGGTCATACATAAGGTACCATGCTTATCGGGTTTGATTTGCGCCTTCGACCCCATACTTGGCAGATGCTACTAAGAACAGACAGACACACCTCTTGATTTATGATTGTCTCATAATGTAAAACACCCCATTTAAAATCATAAGAAATTCAATCAATTTAATCACAATGGGCGCCCCATTTCTTCATTTGTCGCATAGAATGGATTCGACCCTTCATTTACCATTGATGAGCATGTAACAGGGCACGGCAAATTATGACCTCATGGTTACTTCTCATTCATGCATTTGCATAACCGAACCTTCACTTCCCTTTGGTAGTGTTCTGGGATGGGTATTCGATCTTGTATGTTGTGGACATCCTTGGGACTCCAATCCAGATGGATGCCACGTGGATTGGCTTTGAGCTCGAGGGCTTAGAAATTTCCTAACGTCATCTCAACACTACGACATTACTACCACGAGTAATGCATTGATAAAATACCTGATGCCTTTTTGAATATTAGGAGGTAGAAAAGATGTTTATATGACATGGTCGGCATTGGTAAATCTGTATTCAAGTATCCTAACTGAGGCATGGAATGTTTCATTCGGTGGCACCTTCTGATTTATAAGTGATCCATGAGGTTCGAAGATGTTGAGGCGATACACCCTAATAGATATCTTGAAAAGTCCATACGAGACTCCATGAAATGTGTCATAGAGTTCAGTTTTAGGAATGTCACTATTGGCTATACTTGAAGCAATTCTTCACTTGTTACATTTTCATCAATGATAGTTATTCATTCATTATGCTTGTACAGTTGTGGTGTCCTTATATTTCTATTGCCACATTAAATAGCTATTTTATGCCATCAATATTCACAAATCTTAATGAGCATGCGTGAGTTTTAAAAATAGTAATTGTTTAACCATAAAGAGCACTCTCACAAACTCTTCATAGGTTTCCACCTTCCTTTACCAAATAGAGCTCCCAACTCTATGCCATTGTACCAGCAAGCTGCCTGTCATTCTGACTTGAATCATTGAGTTGAAATGGAATTTCGGTATTGTAGTAAACATGGATTCTAAACTTCTCTGAATCAATGAACCTGCATCTCGAACCATGAATTTGAATTGAACTCTGAATCTAAATTTGAACTTCAAACTAGGGTACTCGAATTTGCATATCAAAATCTGACTTGGCCTTGTATTTTGACATATCGAACCAACGAATCTGTCAAACCATTTGAACCATTGAACCTTGTTCATTGGTTCCAAATTTATAAAGAAAAGTTTGAACTTGCATGCTTGAACATTTTGATTCATTGTCATGAAACTTCATTTGAAAACTTGCTTTACACAACATTTTTGATATTAATCAAAGGAGAATATTGAGATTCCAAGGGAGGGTTGTCGGGAAGGCTGGATTTTCAAGCTTAAAATTAGAGACCATTATGGAGGGTGTGTGAAAAAGTTTAATTGAGAAAACCATACTATACATCTATAAGGCATATACATTTTTTGAATGTAATAACATTTACTAGTAGTATTGGAAAAGGAACATTTTCTAAAGAAAAAGGTGAAAGTATTTTAGATACTAGTAATAGAGGGTGTGATTTAATTTATACTATTGAACAGAGAATCACTCCAGTGATTTTTAAAATATTGAATATATATTTTGATAAGTTATATAATCCATACATATGATTCCCTACTAATTAAAAAAATTCACCATAATTAAAAATTTAGAAACCAATTTCCGAAATTCCTAGTATATCATAGTGATTCAATCACTACTTGGACAACATGGTCAACAATCCATTATCAATAGAAAAAATGTTATCTTGTTAAGACTCCCCATTCTCTTGTTGTTGTGGCATGTAGTAATATACCAAAAAAGGTACACATTTTCCCGTGATCTCTTTCTTGTTATCAAGAATGGTAAGGATTTGAATAGGGAATTTTCAAATTTTCCCTAGTTCATGTTCGATGAGGGTAACACTAGGCTGTCAAGACAAAATTCTCATTGACATTTTGGAAAAAAAAATCATGACTTCAACATCAAATTAAAGATCAATAAAATAAATATCATTATAACCATAAATATTTAGTAAATGCTTTATCATTTCAAAAATATAAGTTTTATATAAAATACATAATTCAATATATTAATCTTTTATTTTTTATAATCCAAATTATACTTATTATACTGAAATTTTATAGGTTGAATCTATTATTTGTCTTATTACATATTTAGAATTGTTAACTATTGTAATTATTTATATAGTTATTATTTTAAAAATAATAATAATTACATTCTTTAAATTCTATTATACATTATGTTAATAAATTATTAGTATTTGTAGTTATAATTTGAAATCCTTTTAATTTTTAACAATGATTATTAGAAGCATATACAACTAGGCTTGTATAGATATTATATTTAATTATAAAAATAAATAAACCCATCAAATCTAAGAAAAAATAAAATAAAAACTTTTAAGTTAGTAACTTTGATTCTAATGCAAACCTTATATTCCTTAAAACAATGTGTTGATTAAATTATTAAAAAAAAATTGTCATAGAATAATATAGCTAACATCTATATTATTAAAATTGTATTATATATTTTTTATAAAAAATAAAAGGGGGTCATTATGTAAAAAGTCAATATTTACACATGAGACGCTTATTGATAACCATAACCTATAAGACTTGGATGTAGAAAAAACACAAGATATGTAGGTCTTTGTTGACCACTCTATCAAGTGTTGGTAGATAAACAACCCACATAATTCTTATAACATATGATAGGGAGACATTTAAACTTCATTTTTCAAATGAAAATGGAAAGTGCATGAGAAAAAATCATTAAAAAAAGCTAAATGAAATTATTATTAGGTTAACAATAACTACGGCTCATGACTCTCTTTCACTCCAACTTGACTACAAACTCACCTTTATTTAAGTGACCAATTATTTAGTCATTTATTTAGCCACTTATCATTGTCGAACCATGTGATTTTACTTGATGATAAAATTAGCCATTTATTTAGTCACTTATAAATTGTGATTCATTACTAGAATTTGATCACTTTTAGTCATATGACTAAAAGTTTTAGTCACATAGTCATTTATTTGCCAAAATTCTACTAGTGTTAGCACCTAGAATGTTATTAACAGCTAAGAAATTCTTAGTAAGGTGGTGTATCTAGGACCAATTGTCCATTTGTGTAGCATGGAACTAGACATATGTCTTTCAAGTCAAGGATCAAATTTGCAACTCCTTTTATTTCCTTCCCTTAGTTATCAAAGGGCAACTGAATAGTACAAAGGATTCATTGTGAACCTCATATCATTTGTTCATGTTCCCTTTGGAAATGTAGATGAAAACTTTATTGTCTTAATTAATGACTGGTACACTAGGAGTCACAAGGATCTCTAGAAATCCCTTGATGATGGAAAGGATATTGGAATTCCTAATGGTGTGATGTTTAATGGAAAGGAACCTTATTGGTAATATAATTTAGTCCATGTCGATATTAAGTATGAGACACTTCAGAATACATAATGTTGGCATTTCCACCTTACTCAATGTTTAAATTGAGAATCATAATATGCTTCTTGTGGAGACAAAAGGATCTTATATAATACATAAAATTTACACAATCTTGGATACACATCAACCAGTCATAATTATTTTTGGTAACAATGGACAAAAATGCAAGAAATGATTACTATATTGTGGCAAGTGCACTCTTTGTTAATATGATCATTTGGTCTGATGTAACTAGCATTGCAATTCTTCACTATTTCAACTCAAAGGGTAAAGCAATCAGATCTCTTTATGATGCTCCAAATAATTTCTATGATAAGTACTTATCAATGAACTAGGCAAGATCTATCACAAGGAATGTATCTGTTGGAGCTATTAAGCCTAATCCACAAGGTTCTTTCAAAGATGAAGGTGACTTGGTTTTTCCTCTGAAAAAATGAATGTGGCCAAAAACATGAATATATTTAGAGCCTATATGAAGATGGATTGTGTAATTTTTATGTTTTTCTAGTAGAATTATTATCACAAGAATAAGTGGTGTTTCCCCTACCATAAATTTTAGGTTCATGAGAACATCCATTAGGTTAAATATATTTCTTTTCTAAATAAGAAATCCAAAAACTAAAAAATAAATAAGAACTAGATATATATTTAGCCTATAATATAATGCAATTTTTAAAACCCGATTTACTCTTTTGAGAATAGTGTTGATAAAATTCAACTTGGCTTGGAAATGCTCATCCTCAAATTTAACTTGGATATAATTTCTCGTTGCATTGCCCCTCCATATTCTTGTTATAGATCTTGATTGTTTCACCTTGCCATTAAATCTTAATAACGAAGGATCAAATATTTGGAAACTTCATCTAAAGAGGATATAACATAACCTCCAAAAACTATCTTGATTGCTTTTCCAAATTTTATATTTTACTCTATTTTCTCAAGTGGCAAAATAATACTTTTATGAGCATACTTTTGTTGAGCCTTCTTCTATTGATGAAACCTATCTTCAATCCTTAGTTGATCAAGAGACCATATATGACCAAATATGGAAATATTTCTAACCTTCTCCCATATTCATAATAAATCCACTACTACTTGTATTGATTATGCTACACATGACTTCTTTAATGATCCTTTTTAAAAAATCATTAAGAACTGAGTCATACAAAATTTATAAAATAAACAACATTCTCATACCAAAATGAAGACATGTTACCTAAGATAATATTAAGAGCTAGAAAATATTTATGTTTTTCTTCAAGTTCCTTCTTAAACTTGAAATAGAAGTGTAATGGACATGTTACAAAAGTTGATTCTCTGTCATTTAATGTTCCATGTTCAACACTTATCACCTTGTTAGTTAACAATTTTTCCCTCCTAGGTTTGGCTTGTGCCTTGACTCTTAAAATACCTAATGTATGGAGGAATAGAGGATGCAACCAACAAATGGGTTAGTGTATGTGTTATATCATTGTCCTCTAAATTTAAAGGTAAAACTCCATTAAATTACAAAGATTTTCATTAGGCTCTATCTTTAGTAGAGCAAGAATTTGGGGGTATGCTCTTAACCTAAGAGCAATATAGGAAATAATTAGATTACTTTGTAGACACAAGTAACCTAGGCAAGTAGAAATATTTGGGCAACCCACATCACCCAGAAATATGGATGGTATGAGCTATCTTTCATCCCTTCTATGCTACTTCTATCATCTATTCTATCTCTACTCCTATTACTAGAAAAAATGAGATACAATAACTGCATAATGAGAAAAGAGCACTCATGAACCCAAAAGGCTCTCTAATCAATCAAGATAGCCCAACACCAATCTCCTAGTTCACTTATTTTCAAATCCCATGGTACACAATGCAACCTATACAATCTAAATGCAACAAGAAGAAGAAGGAGAAATAATCAACAAAGTAGTGATTCAAATCCCACCCTATCGAGTTAGAGAAACTTGAAGTTTATCCTTAGCTTAAACAATTTTGCATTAAAAAAATCCACTCCTAGCCACTAAAATGAACATACAACTACTATGAAATGCAATGCAGCCCAAGAAAAGAAACACATGGTCTATTTATACTATTAACACCACACTAACACTCAGATTGGAAAGAAATCAACAACGTCATCTACAATTGTCTTTCAATTCCAAGGAAAACTAATCTAACATGAAATGAATGACAAAAAATCATAGTAAATTAGGTCGACCTAGCAAAAAAGCTAATTCACACCAAAATATTTTCGATCTTGTGTTCCTCTTTAAAAGTTACATTTATAGGCCCTTCATAGAGATCTAGCTAATTACATTTTATCAGCATAATTTAAATCTAGTTCGAATGAGGTGACCAAAAATAAGATTGATTGATAGTCATCTATTACCAACACTTATACATGACAAAATAATTGTCATGTATGGCTACAATAAATAGTTAGAAGCAAAGAGAGAGAGAAAGACACATGTCAAAATTCATACTGAAGAAGAATTATTAGAAAAATGTAACACTTCTATTCATGTCAATTCTTCTTCTTTTGGGTAATGACCTTATGCACCCTCAATGCATCAAGAACTATTTCGATCCCTTCGACACTAGGAATGTAGACATTGTCCACTCCAACCACCCATAAGTCATGATCTTCTATTAATTCTTCTACCATGGTGATCTTTGAATAAAGTTGATTTGATGCCCTCTTCAATGTTCCATCCATAATAATGAGCTCAGGGATCTGAGAAACTTGAAAATTGGCAGGGCTAGTTGATTCCTCTATGAATTCTAGGAATTTTTCTTTCATTTGGCCAATGTCTACCAACTATTTATTTGTAGTTACTTATGAATCTGTGTGAAAATCCTTGAGGTACAAGTACACCTATTCAATTACCTTCTTCATATCTTCATATATATTCTTCAGCTCCTGCTTAGCCTTAATCAATCTCTCCTTCTTGAACTCCATTGATTTCTTATAAAGAAGAAATAATTCCTTACCAGTTTTGAGGATGCCAAGACTCATGGAAACATCAATCTTCATGTTTCGTATCTCTTGGAGCAATGCCAATTCTTCTATCAACTTATTTGATTTCACTTGAATAGAGACCTGGTGATTAGATATGGCCTCTCTCAACTTATCTACATCCAAAAGTATATTACCTAGGTTCTTAATTAAATAGGGACCTCAAGACTTCATCTCTTCAATCCAGGCATGACTGATCTATCAAAAGTGCCTCTCTTCCTATAGCTTTACAAGTAAATTCTTGTTCTCCTCTTCCTTGGGATTAAAGGTATTCATAGTATCACTATCCCTGGCACAACTAAAAGTGGTCCAAGTGATGCTTTGATATACTCTATTAATTCCTTGTTAGTAACCTTCAATGTTGGTTTCTCCAACTTTGATTCATCTAATATCTCTTCAATTTTCTCATTTTTTTATTTCCATATATTAACCATAGAATCATGCTTTTGTTTCCCTATGTCAATTGTCTTCATGCGGAAATCACCTAGAGTTAGTTCTTAAATCTTTCCCTCCTTCTACAGCTCAACAATCTCCATAACCATATCTCCAGTATTCGCATTAGTACCCGAGGCTGCAAGTTTCTTTTGCTTCTTCAATTTAGGGCACATAGTAGTTTGTTGCATGGATTGAATAATAAGATCCTTTGGTGGACCACTATCTTATACCCTCCTCTTCTTTCTATTAATGGTCTCTTTAACCCATGACTCTATTGTGAGGACATTCAACATTGACTCGAGTGCTAGAGGATTGAATAACTTTCTAGTAATAGGGGGTGTTTCCTTCTTCCTTCTTGAGAAAGGAAATGTTATAGTTTTAGTTATTAAAAATGTGGGTAGATTACCTTGCTCAGCAGCTCCTTCTTATTGTTGTTTTTGGGGAGTTTCATGCACTTGTCCATCTTCTCCATCTCCACCAACTAGTTGGTTTCTATCTCCCTTGAGATTGATTATCAAGATAATAGAGAGTCTTTTCCAACCGATTAATCTTTCTCCTTCTCCTTATCTTTCTCTACCTCCATATCTCCAACTTTACCAATAATAGGAAAAGAATCTCATCCACAAGTTGGAGGGACATGAATTTTTTGTTCTAGAGGTTCATATCCTCCTCCACTACCAAAAAATTGTGATGGACCCATAGAAGTTGAAGTACCGATTGTTGATGTTGTTTGAGCTCCACCAAACATGTTTACAGATAATCCTATAGCACACATCCACTTTGTTTTGGCTCTTGTCCACATTACCCACTTATCAATTCACTTAATGATGTTATCCACCAGAACCTCCATCTTATCTACCATGGGACCTTTGAGTGGGGTTGACACTATGAGAGTGTCCTTGATTTCCTTCTCATAGATTGAGGATCTTAATTAATAATCATTCTCCTCTCCATCACTAATATTGATGCTCATATTGTACAACTTAATTTCCCCTATAGTGAGCCTAGACCAAAAATTCTCTATTTTCTGAACCGCAATATATCAATCAGCCTTGTAATCTTTAATATTAGGCATATGCTTATAGATGGAGCCGAGCTGTAGATGACTCTTTACATAATCCACTAGATCTACTATAGCTTGATGACTTTATAGTCTAATAATTTTATTTTTCCTTCGAAGGCCTTGATTAAGTTGTTTGCATCTGACCTAGGTTCACAAGAATATGATCCTACAACAATAGGAAAGGGAATTACCACCTTCTTCACTATAGAGCACAAGGTAGTAACTTCTAAAATTGCCTACACAATTCAATTAGTATGACCTTGTCCTCTTGATACCTGGGAAACCTCTTTAGAAAACCATCAAGCACACCTATTCAGATGTGGGACAATGAGGGAAGTTGGATAAAGCAACATCCAAATTAGCTTACTTGACTGAAATTGCCTTGAGTGAAAACCTTCTTTCAAGACACCCTTGTAGCTCTCTACATAGCATCATAGTGAAATAATCATTCACCTTTACATATTCCTCATAAATCTTCTCCAATGATAAACGGGGGTAGAAGTCATATACATTTTTAGTTTCATCAAAATATTTGATACATGGAAAGTGATGCCATAAATGATGCCTTTCCAACACATATAAGGTAAGAAGACATATAAATTTGCTTAAATGCCTCAACATAATTCATCCAACTGGTAAGCTTGTCACATAGGACTTGGGCCCAATCAATATGTTGTCCATCAACACACATGACCTACACTAGAAAGAAGTAATTTTCTATGAAATTCAAGACCTCTTTATATCCTTATAACCTCAATAGTAGGGCTAGGATATCAACAATTTCCCACTTCAAAAGTAGTTCTGAATAACATCTTCATGATTTTACTCTTACTCTTTGGTGGTTGGAACCAAGTCATTAAGATGTCCCCTTGCCTCAAAGTCTTCTTCATGTTAAAAATCAATATAGATGAGCCAAAGTCAATGTCACAGTATTCATCTCTTTCCTAGGATCCCAAAAGTACTCTACATAAGGCCTCTATCAAATGTGAGAAGAACAATGTCATCCAACATATTTATTTTTGTAGTACTCACATCATATCAAGCTATGTATTATTTGATGAGTTTAGATTCTTGGATGGCCATTGGAAACCCAACAAACTCAACTAGTCCACTCTTATTGAGATTTACAGTGATAAGATGTTTATGGGTTGATTTTTGAGTTTTTTTGTGCAAGTCTCTTATATTATAATATCTACAAGATGTGTCTATGAAATTCTTAAGCTCACTCACTAATCTAGGAAAGTGATTGATTCCACCAATCCTTTCGGCCATGCTCTATATATCATTACATAGATAAAGAAAAATTACACTAATCATTAAATTATATCAGTTGTGATATATAGAAGTAAACTTACCAATAATTCAATCTTATGGTATTGAAATTTGAATGTTGGAATTGAATTTTCTAGGTCGCATGAGTAAATAACATCCCCTTAACTTAGATTTCTCCTTTAGTGGTGTAGTAATCAAATTTTCATTTAATTATATTGGTTAACGAATCCATTTTATATGAATCCCATGATTAATGGGAGGTTTTATGATGGCTTTTAACCTTTAAGCTCTAAATTGAATTTTCTGACTCTTCCTTTTAACACTAGCTTTCAGAAGAGTAGCTGAAGAAATGAGAATCTTCCTTAGATAGAATAAACACTTCATTTGTTGATCCTCAGGGAAAAACCTTTTGTACCTCTCTTTGTAATACTTGCTTTCACTCCTTTCAGAGGAGTGAGCCTTTGTTTACCTTTTTGAAAAGTCATATAATGAGGAAATTTCCCTTTGTCAAGAATGCACCAATTTGAGTTTGCTTCCACAAGTGGAGAAGCCAATACTTCACTTTTCTGCAACCTTAATATTTAGGATTCCACTTTACCTTGAGCACCTTTAAGAAGCACACTAAGAATATACGTGTCTAGGTATTTTATTTTATACCCCAAGGATCTTTAAAACCATTTTTTAATATGGCCTATTGGAGGAGTGGCTTATAAAATTCTCCTCCAGTGGAGGAGAAACTGAACTAGTAGAACTTTGACACAATAGGAGTTTACTTGAAGCCAATTGATTTGAATGTATTTTTGAATTTAACATCATCAGATCATCTCTTGAGAATGCACTCTTGGTGTTGACCCCTCATGTACATGTTTCAACTATTTTCTTTAGAAAACTAGGATAGTAGCTACCCTGATGCACTACAAATGGTCATTTTATGCCTTGGCTTTTCCTATGGTCATGGCACTGCAAGAATTTTCCTTCCTTGTTTAGAATGCCTCAAAATTTCCATCGAATACATAGCTCTATGTGTTGTTAATGTAAGAGGAGTAATTGAGAGGGGAGGGCTAAATCAGTTGCCACAAAAACAAATCTAACTCCCTTAAGATGTCAATACAATATTAAACAAAACTTTGTTGATTATACTTTTGTAACTCGGTAAGCTCTAAATCACCCAGTTAACATAGGAAAACTTGTTTTATTTTAATATTTAATATCACTAATGAATATATAGATCTTAAGATATTAAGTGTTATTAACCTTAATTAACTTAGTTGTATAAACATAAAGAAAATAACATGAAAAGATGAGACACCAAGTTTTAACATAGAAACCCAATTTGGAAAAACCACCAATTGCAACTAGTTCTTTTTTTCACTCTTTTGAAGTAAGCCTTATTAGGAGTCAACCTTGTTAAAGATTACAAAACACACTATTAGGTGTGACCCTATTAAAGGATTTAGATCACCTTGTTAGGAGTAGCCTTGTTAGAGGTCTTTTAGACACTTTAATAGAACTACCACCTTGTTAGAGGATCTGGCAAATAGATGTTAAGCTATATCTATTAGGAGATTTGATTCACCACTACAATTATTTGAAAGTAACAATGACTTGACCTAATTTCTGATACAACTAACTTTCTGATTTTAGATCTTTTCTCTAGCTTGATTACTTTATCCTCTTTGATCAGAATATTCTTTATAGCTCAGTCAACAAGGATACTTTTCTTATCCTTCCAATTCTCTTCCTTTTCTCATCTTCTTCTATTCCAAACATTCACTTCTTCAATCCTCAAATTGACCTTATACTTATATGAATTGCCTTGTTAAGTTGGCTTGAATACACTTATAAAATTCAATAATCAACCCTTAAGTTAGCTAGAACAAACAAATTAATCCAACAAACTCAATATACTGATACAAAAGATCCTTTGTTAGCTGACCCAACTCGGTTAACACTAACTCAAAAAGAATTTCCTTTGTTAATAAAGTGAACTTGGTTAACACTGAATCCTAAATTGAGTTCCCTTTGGTAATCAAGTGAGATCGGTTAACACTAGTTCTAGGAAGCCTTTCCTTTGGTGCCTGAGTGAAATCGATAGACACTAACTCTATACCAACTTCTCTTTATAAAAACCCGAGTCAACTCAATAGATACCAACTTTGAACTTAGTTAATTCTAGAATGTTTAACAAACACTGGAAACTATCTTCATCACCTGAGTGAGCTTGATAGATATTGATTGGTAAAGACTTGACATTTTGTGTAACATCAAAGACAATATACAATTGAACAATTCTTTTCAACAATCTCCATCTTTGGTATTGATGGCAACACAATGTGTCATGATACAATGAAATTTTAGAGAAAAAACAAAAGGATAATATGCTTAGTTTGATTCTATTTCTCATCCATGAGAACTCCCTATTAGTTTGTGATGACTGATTAGAGAAGTACTATACATACTTCATAAATTCTATACATAAATATGACAATCCAACGGATATGTTTAGAAAGGTAGTGACAAGGGAGAAGCTAAATTCCTCTTCAGCTTTGGTTTGTCTTCTAGACTAAATAGAATTCAAGAACAATAGAGTCCAGGGTGGTTTGATCTCCAGGAACAATCTCCAAGTGGGAGATTGTTGTCTAGTGTGGAGTTTGATCAATCCCCAAGTGGGAGATCATTAGTTTGTGGTGACTAATCATGGAAGTATTGTACATATTTCATAAATTCTTTGGGGTTCTTGAATTTATTTATTTTTGCTACTATGCACCAATTGGCTATTATTTATTAGCCAATTTATTATTTATTTGCAACAAGTGGAATAGACAATAATTGAATAAAAAATCTTAGTTTTTGTTCATTTTTCACTATTTTCAGCCTCCTATAAGGACTACAAGGTTGACCTATTGTAGGGTTCTTCATACATGCCATAGTATATCCTATTAGTTTAAATTTGTTTTAATCTCATGTATTGTCAAAGTGAAAATAGTCAAGAGATATCCACATTTTTACATTAGGAGGTCTGTAAGGTTACCAATAATTAGGGTTTTGACTTGTAATGAGTTTTTCTTAAATCTCCTCCATAGGCTCTCAATGCCCTTTGGAGGAGTTAAATCCTTTTTTATGTACTTTCAATTTTTGTTTTTTGTATAATTTTTCATATAGGTGGAAAAGAGATTTCTTCAACCCTAGGTAGACATCCCAATGTGGCTACCTAGAAATTTCATACAACCATCTACTTAAGAGTTGGATTTGAGTGTCCATGAGGCAATAGCTTTGTATTTGACAATGTTTCATGATTCTCAAGGTGTTCCAAGTGAACAGGGGATGATATTAGACTTATAGAGGGTAGTGTCTTCTTTATGGAGGCCTAATTAAGCCTAGATAGACCAAGTGAATCCCAGTATATCTTCCTTGGGTTTGGAAAAGTGAAACTTGATGGTCTTGTATACATCTTAAAGGTGTAGTCCAATCCTAAATTTTTTTAGAGAACTTTGGAATAAAACCTAGAAAATAGACTCAACAAGGCTATTTGGCCTCTTAGAACTATGAGCTTGTTTGGGTACATGTCCTCACTAAATCCTTGGAGTTTCAAGTCTTAGATGTATTTTATAAATTTGAAGAGGATATTTGAATCTATGTCTTATTTCTAAGGTCATGTACATAGCCAAAAGTGAAGGCCATGAGACTAGTGCAACGTGGCTACTCAGGAAATTTTTTAAATGGGAAGCAATTGTAGTCTTTTTGAGTTGGGGGTCTAATTTTTTTAATTTCTTTGGACCATTTAGTGGCCATATAGTTCATCCCTATTTTCTATTCACCAATATGAATTCATTTACAAAATTTGGGCATTAAAGAGGAATAAGGTCAATATGAATCATAAACCATTATTGATGTGTATAGGTGTGTCTCCAATGAAACCTCAACAAGCTCAATGGAAACATCAAGTCTCTCCTTGTAAAAGGTGTAACTTGGAAATTAGAGGATTCTCCAATAAACTCATAGATTATAGGAGGAAAAAAGGTGGTCATTGATAGGATAGGTGAGACATATTTAACCGAGTAATTGTTGAAGCATCGTCAAAGAACCAAACAAGAAAAAATTATTATAGGAGAAATTTAACATCATCATCAATCATCATGAGAGAAAAAAAGAACACTCAAGAGAAACTCAATTGTTAGGAATGATAACAAAAACCATGCAAATCTATGGTGGCAATGGGGATTGATTCTTCAGCAATAAAACTCCAAATAAAAAACTTTAAATATATCTATAACAAGTTTTAAAACACTAATACTGTCATTTCCATTTAGAGTTGAAAGCCAAGGAAATGAACCAATGTCAATGGATTTGCATGACCAATTTTGATGAGATTAGATGAAGGAAGGATTGCATTATGATTTGTCTAGATATTACATAGAGGTGATAATGAAGTAGCTACCTAAAACTTGTCATTTTGACAATAGGAGAAGAAATGGAAAGCATGAACAATTGAATGAATAGAAGGATAAATAAAATTCAAACGTTACATATATAAATTCAATAAAATACTCATCAATCCAACAATCACAAAAGTATCATTACAATTCATGAAGGTCATTACATCAAGGGAAGAGAGTGTAGGAAGTTTGACAACTATAAGTTACGAATCCTAAAAAACTATAATCAACAAATGATCATCAAGCATCAGAAGAAGTAGTTGATTTTTCATGTGAATCCTCTATACACAAATAAATAGAAGAAGAAATGGAAAGCATGAACAATTGAATGAATAGAAGGATAAATAAAATTCAAACGTTACATATATAAATTCAATAAAATACTCATCAATCCAACAATCACAAAAGTATCATTACAATTCATGAAGGTCATTACATCAAGGGAAGAGAGTGTAGGAAGTTTGAAAACTATAAGTTACGAATCCTAAAAAACTATAATCAACAAATGATCATCAAGCATCAGAAGAAGTAGTTGATTTTTCATGTGAATCCTCTATACACAAATAAATTGAGTACTTATGTTCATGGAGATTATGAGGTTACTATGACTCCAACCCAAGGACCATGTGTTGAGGATAAGTTATCTAGTGATTTTAAAATGTGAAATGATATCAATGCTTGGATTCACAAAGATTATGAGGTTATTCTAAATCCATCTAAAATATCATGTATAACTTATATAGTGTGATTTTAGAAGGTGAAATAGAATTCATGATTCTCTCTGTCTCCTCTAAATGAGTATATGACATTTGTTGCCAAGTCATTATTTGGGGATGAGATTGATTTTTTTTCTAATGTAAGTACATTATAAGATATGTTATACCTCAAATGTAACCATATTGAGGTAGATAAACAAGGAAATATGACATTTAAGGTATGGATATCAGACACAAAAGATGATGAACAAGGGTAATTTTAGCTTGCTAATAATCCATTTTTTTCAATGTTGATGTGGATAAAACTCATGATAGCCTAGTTTTTGAATAGAATGAAGCTCATGTGGAATCATATAAAATTGATGATGAAGAAAATACTTTTGATCAAGGTTCACTCTCTATCAATAAAGAATTGAGACATAATCCAAGCCACAAGACAAATCCACTTAGTGTTTTGATTAAGTAAAAATAGGTTTTAAAGGACCCAAAACCTTTTACATAAAGTCTAGAGAGAAACAAAGAAGAAAGCAACAGAGAGAGCTACCTAGAGAAAACATGAAATAGACCTCCAAAAAATACATACAAGAGGTCACTCAAAGAATTGTTGGAAAAGACAACAAAAAGACAACAAAAGAAATAACAAAAAGCCAACTAAGAAGACTTGATCAGGTCAAGCGCCTAGTTTGCAAGGATGTGCATATTTTCAGCCATGGCCTTCACCTCATCCATTTTTCTCGTATCCTCAATCTTCTTTGAGTGAGCCCTAGTACACTTACTAGGACCCTAAATCTCAACAACTTGAAGGGAGTCCTAACCTTTCTCATTCTCCAATTTCTTTAGCAAAGTGCCCACATTCTCAGCAATATGTTTGAATAGTTTTTCCAAATTGCTCATCTTGGCTTCTAGTTTTGAGATCTTCCCCTGGTTGGCATTAAACTCTTTGTCCATCTCCATGTTCTTTGCCTCTAGCTGCGAGATCTTCTACAAGACATTTTTAACTTCTTCTATGTTTCCAATCACCTCTGATTGTCCATTAATATGTTGTCCAAGTGTGCGTTCACCATGAGCCATTTTTTTAGCTTTCCCTACATCTTTCCAAAGTACCTGCATATCCCTTCGAAACACCTGCATTTGTTTTTTCATAGCCCCAATGTCCTTTAGTATTGTGCTAGGGTTACCAAACAACCCTTTAGTAGACCTTGGCAAACCTTTAGACTTATCAATGAAATTAGGATGTAGCCCCTGTTCATCAGACTCCTCATTATTTGACTCCCCATTATGCCTTAATTTCTTCTCCTAACATCTTGAAGGATATCTCTTCCTCTCTATCCTACAAGCCAAGGGTTCATCATCTGAAGGGGAAGAAGCCCTCTCAATAGGAATGCCCTTAATCCTCTTTCCCTTAATCTCACTTTTCTTTTTATAATCCCTCACCAAATCCTCCATAAAATCACTTTCGTTGTCTGAATCAAAGTCAACAATCACTTTTTTCTTCTTCTTTGAACTACCCCCAAAGCCCTTGTTCAAATTCTCCTCACCCCCCTTGGTTTCATCCTAGGTTTCAAATTCATAACCCTTCTCCAGAATGCTACCTTCTGTATCATAATCAGTAGCCTTTAGACAACCTCTAGGCTTCATGATCTTCTTGGACTTTAAGACATTCATGATGAGAACCATAAGACCCTAATGGCAGACATGATCACCATTCAGGTCTTTCTGAATAGCTTGGATAGATATGCTAAGAGACTACTTTAAATAGTAAGGAAAATTAATCTTAACATTGTACCTAAAGTGGTTGGCTAGTATGAAATGGTATCCATAACATTTTGTGAATCTCCCATTAAGAGTTAGGTATTCCATTATCACAAACAACACAAAATGCCATGGGCGAGAAATAGAGGCCAGATTGATATAGGAATTACCTATTTTGACCAGATGTCTCTTCTTGTGCTCAGACTCCACAAATTCATCAATTTCTTTGTCTGAAATTTATGCTCCCTATAGAAATTAATACTGTCCAGCTCCAAGCCCATGGCCTCAGCAATCACATCCTTAGTAACCTCCATTCACTAATTACCCACCATAACTAAGCCCTCCCTCTAGGTTTTTATAAACTATTGTGTAATGACTGGGTTATTACCATTTAGCCTCTCCATATACTTAGTAAAATTTCCATGCCTTAGAATATCCCACACCTCCTCCATCTTCATCCACTCCAAACAACTAGTTCTAGTTCCACCTTTTTCCTCTTAACTCCAATTTTCCTATCACCAAAATTATAGTCCATCTTCCTCTAAAACCCCCAAATGAATCTAAAAATAAGAGTCTCACAATAATTGAAGAGAAAAATGGAAAAATTGACCCATAATCCATGTGAGTAAATCCTCATATCACTAAAAAGCATTACCCAATGCCTATGGAAACTTATCCCCACATAATTACATGGTACTGACACTATCATATTTAAATTTTTTTTGCATAGATCTCCATTTATCATGATGAAATAATTGGCATCCATCTAGAGGTAAAGGATCATAATGTCCCCAAATGATAATATGATCACTAAAGTAAGCCACATTCACTGCCCAGTTGGTAGTACAATTAGCTTCTCTAAAATTGTGAGTTATAACACAAGTATCAAAGGAGTTTATAATGTGAATATCCTCATAGATAATATTACTAATTGTCCATGAAGGTATAGAGATTTTTAAGGCAATTAATGATATTGAGTGAGTCCCCTTCCAACCATTTTTTTTCATATTCATTTTCTTAACATAAATAAGACCATGAAGAGAAATAGAGGCTTTAGCTACATGATTTATTTGATTTCTAATTGGGATAGCCATACTTCCCATATTATCACCATTTGAATTCCTTATCACAATACTGCACCCTACTTTTCTCCGGTTTCCTTTCGAGGGCCCATCAAAGTTTATCTTAAACCAATTCTCAGGAGGACAATCCCATCTTGCATGGTCCCTTAGATTAGGTCTTTGAACACCCATACTCAAACTTTTTATATTCCAATTATGAAGAACTTAGTCTTCCCATTGATTACACGGTTGTTGTCCAAAACTAGTAGTTTTAATATTCTCAATCATAAGGATCTTATTTTATGGAAGACCTAATAAGAACTGGAATCCACATCTCTAAAGATCATATCATTTTTCTCCTTCCAAATACCCTATCCCATACCATATCCCACATATGGAAGAATGAAATCTCATAGTTTAGCAATCAGAGTATTCTTGAAGGGGGCCTTCCAACTAGTAAAGAATAGTTGAATAGTGGACAGGAACACCCATTTAACAATCAATAAGCTTCAAATTTTATCCCAAATCTTCTTAGTAAAAGGACAATGCAAAGTGGTGTGGTCAATTTATTCCCCATCATTCTTACAAAAAACACATCTATTAATAATGATAAACCCTCTCTTTTTAAGATTATCCAAAGTCGGGACTTTATTCTACAAAAGGATCCAAAAGAAAATATTGACTTTGGGTGTCATATTTTTCACCCAAGTCTTAGCCTAGCATGGTACATCATAATCATCAAAGGAATCATCATAGGTAGAGGCTATTGAAAAAACACCACTGGGATCAGTTTTCCAAATTAGTTCATCCTCATTTTGGTTTAAGAAGAACACATTCAGGCACTTACTAAGTTCAACCAAATTGGGGTCCACTTTATTGAGATCCAACCATTTACTCTCTTTCCAATAATCTGCCACAAGAGTTCCAATCTGAGTCTTACAATGCTCCATATACTTATTCCATCTTAGATCACCATAAAGTAGGTAATCCAAGATCCAAATGTCTTCGCAAAAAATAACTCTCCTACCATTACCTACCTTCCATTTTACCCCTTTTCTAATAATATTTTTGAGTTTCTGAGCATTCTTCCAAATCAAAGACCCCCCTTGATCCACATTACTATTAAGGAAATGGTAAATGTCAAAGTTGTCCTTGTTATATTTATTAGTCCAAATATTCCTCTATTCCCCTAACTCTTTATGCCATCTCCATAAAAGTTTCACAAATAAGAAATCATTCATTGATGTAACCCTTCGTAAGCCAAGCCCACCCTTCTTTTGAGGCATACAAACATTTTCCCAAGCAATTAGAGGGAGTCTTTTTAAATTCTTCATACCCATCCACAAGAAATTTTTCTAAATCTTTTCTATAGCAAGAGAAAATTTTCTTTGAATTTTGAAAATACTCAAAGCATAAAGTGGGATACTTTCCAAAATAGACTTCAAAACAACAACCTTACCTTCTTGACTAAGAAGAGAGCCTTTCCAACCAGTAAGTTTTGAGTGGATTTTATCAATCAATGAGTTCCAAAAGCTATTAGGAGGGGATAACCCCAAAGGTAATCCCAAATAAGAAGTGGACAAAGAACTAATCTCGCAGCCAATGATCTTTTTAATCTTAGTTTGTCTAGCTTCATTTATATTGATAAAATAATTTAGACTTTTATTCTAATTAATAATTTGACCTGTAGCATTCCCATAGTCCACCAAAGCCTTCTAAATATTCCTAGCATTCTTCACCCAAGCCTCTCCCATAACAATAGAATCATCAAACAAATTGTTGGTGATAACACACTAGAGTAGACAAGGAAGGATTAAGGCCCACAAAGGCCCCTTTACGCACCATATTATCCACAAATCTCCCCAAACATTCTGCCAAGATGATAAAAAGAATAGGAGAAATTGGGTCTCCTTGTCTAAGGCCCTGGATGCCTTAAAGAAATAAGTGGGAGGAACATTCACAAGCACTGAGAAGGATACCAATGAAACCAGCATAAAGATAAGATCCCAAGATTTCTTATTAAAACCAAACACTTCAAGAACATGAAGAAGAAAGTGCCAATCAACTCTATCATAAGCTTTAGAGAGATCATGCTTGAGAAAAAAGTCTTCCTTTTTAGACACTGAAAGAGAATGAATATTTTCATGCACTATAATAATGGAATCCACAATCTGTCTACCAGGAACAAACCCATTTTATTGTCTAGAAATAATGAAAGGTAGAAGAGACAAAAACCTGAGTGTAAGAACCTTAAAAATAATCTTATAAAAAGAATTACACAAATTGATAGGCCTGAACAAATCCATACTATCCACACCCAATTTCTTTGGAATAAGAGCAAGAAAGGTTCCATTCAGCTCTTTAAGGATGTTCTTGGATCTAAAAAGTTCCTTCACACCATTAAAAATATTAGCACTAATGATATGCCAGTACTTATGAAAGAACAGGAACATGAATCCATCAGGACCACGGGCTTTGTCTCCTTCAGAAGAAAAAACAACCTTAGAAATCTCATCCAAAGATGGAATAGAGGAAAGAAATAAATTTTGATCCTTAGAAACATAGGAAGGGATGCACTCAAGGAACATATCTTGCTTCTCCAAGTCCAAATTGGTACCTTGCAACAGATTTTTTTTTAAATCCATTGCCTCCCTTTTGATAGTCTCTTCATTATTAGTCAGTCCCTCATCCGTATAGAGTCTAGAAATTCTATTAGCCATCCTATGCTTGAGAGTAGTCATATGAAAGTACTTATTATTATGGTCTCCATCCTTCAAAAAGACCATTCTAGAGCATTGTCTCCAAAAAATTTCCTCCTTAGAAATGATGTCATGAAGTTCAACCAATTTGCCACATTCCTCTTCCCTAGAAACAACCTCATAACCCTCAGTCTGAATCCTATCTTGTATGTCTTTAAGTTCCTCCAAAATCTTTTTTTTGTTCTCAAAAATGTTTCCAAAGGTATGTTTATTCCATGTCTTATTATTCTTCTTGACATTCTTTAGTTTTGCTACAACTCTGAACATAGTTGTACCTTCCACTTTAATACCCCACCACTCCTTTATGAGAGTCTCCAAGTCTGGATGGATAGTCCCACATTTTCTCAAACCTGAAGTGGAAATTCTTATGAAAATTAATCTTTTTAGTGACCAAAAAAATTGGGTAATGCTCCGATCCCACCAGGACTTGGGCACTAAGAGTACATTTTTAATTTAGAAGCCAGTCATTACTTATGAGAGCACGATCCAACCTGACATGAATAAGATCCTTTCCAGATCTTCTATTAGTCCAAGCATACTCAATCCCATGCAAGTCAATATCATGAAGAAGATTATGATCAATAAAATCCATTAAATCTAATCTATTGTCAAAATTAGTCTAGCTGCCCCCCCATTTTTCATTTTCTTTTAATGGAGTATTGAAGTCTCCCATCACAATCTAGTTCTCATCAGCAAAAAAATTTCTTTGATTAGAGATTTCTTCCCATGATTCCTTTCTTCCCCATTTGGAGTTGGGGGCATAGACATTAGTAAGGACCCAACTAAAATCATCTTTAGAATTTATGAATCTAACATTCATCATGCTTTTGTTTTGTGAGATAATCTCCTCTTGAATCCATCTATTTATCTAAAAAACAACCATACCACCTGAGGCTCCCTCATAATCATTTCCAATAATCCTTCCACCCTTGAAAATTGGAAGACATTCCACCTTATCCTTTAGCATCTTAGTTTCTTGAATAACAAAAATATCTAGCCTATTATCCCTAATCATGTTTTTCAAAATATCATGTTTATGAGGGCTATTTAACCCTCAAATATTTCATGAGAGTATCTTCATAATTTATGGAAATTTTTTTCTTCAAGAATGGTTCTTTGACTACCATCAACAATGCTCTTGTTGGTCTTAGCTATTCTTTTCTGCAAGTTGGAAGGTCTTCCCACTGGAGAGGGGGAAGATCCAACATCCCCATTCTTGAGGGTAGCTCCAAGAGTTTTAGAAGAAAGGCCACCAGATCTACTCTTTAGAATTTTAGTCTCCCCTTTTGCTTCGGGTCCTTTCTTAATGTTCTTAGTAGATGCAAACTCCTCTTTTTTTCCTCCTTTATTTCTACCTTTAGCCTTTTTACCAATAGGAATCCAATTGGCATCAAAGCCCTCCTCTTCCCATACTGTTTCCTCATCATGAGAAACAATAAGAAGGTCCTCAACTTCACCTCTAACAAAGTTTCATTCCAGAAATGTCTCCTTGGCTTAAGGACCCTTAGGCAAAATAGACTCCATTTGGGTCCCATCTTCAACATTACCCTTCCCATCCTTGGGAATGATATCCTTATCAGTTAAGGTCTTCTTCAAACTATCCCTATTAGAAATCTCCAACATGTTCTGGGCATAAGGCTCCATTCCTCTCTCCTTCTCCAAAGGTGAATCCAATCTAGATTGAGTAACCCCCACATCACAATCTATAATTTTTTGCTACTTCTAAAGAGGATCCCTCACATTCTCAGTCACACCACCACTTGCATCATTATTTAAGTGATTAGTCTATTCCTTCGAAGAAGCATTCTCACCTAAAACTACCCCATCATTCTTTGCGATCTCTAAAACCTTGTGTTGATCCTATTCCTATGAAGAGGTAGTCTTGCCTAAAACCACCCAATCACCCTTCAAAGTCTCTACAACCCTATTCTAATCCTTCCACACTCACACTTTCTTAGCCTTTTTGGACTTATCTTTCAAAAAGGGACATTTCTTGGCCCATTGCCCAACTTTTTTGCAATGAAAGAAAACAAAGGGGATAGATTCAAATTCAATATGTTGGTCCCATATCCCCAGTTTGGATTTTAAAGATATAGATTCAAGCATATCCACCCCTTGTGAAACTCCAACACAAAATTTGGCATAGTTAATCCTTTTCTGAGAAACACTCACTAGATTTAAAGAAAGGAGCTCCCCAAAGGTATTGGCAATGCCCTAAAAAACATCTTCCACCCATAACTCAAGGGTAAGACCTAGTAAATGAACTCAAACTAGGGCTTGAATAACAGAGTCATCTAAAGAGTAAAGGTTGGGAGTCCATTTCTGTAGAATCAAAGTATGCCTCCCCATAACCCAAGGGCTACTGTAGAGGATATTTCACTTATCCTCCTTAGAAGAAAAATAGAAAGAGAGACACCCTTTAGCCATTGCTGAAATATCAACTTGACCTTTCAAGCTCCATTCCTTACAAACAAAACCCCTCACATCATCAATGTTGGGTCTAGCCCCAATAAATCTCCCAACCATAGTTGAATCCATGCTTGAAATGTTTTTGTCAATAATCTGGTCAGGGATTTTGATGGAGAACTTACCTTTATCCCTCGTTGAAATATTCCTAACTAGCGGAAAGATAGATTTTCTAGTGGGACATATGCCAAAAAAGCACAAAAACTTTTAAACTGGCTTGGGCCCTCCTCCTGAGTCCTCGAAAGTCCTACCATCCTCAACATCACCAAAATTAGAGGAATCTCTAGTTGACAGAGATCATGCTGTTTGATTTGGGAGATATTTTTGTCAAAATTGAAGTATCTCCAAAAGTCCAATAATTGGCATCAAGTTAAAGTTCTCTAAATTCTAAATCCAATGCAATTTGAATGGACAAAAATGAAGTCCACATGCAAAAGTTATGGTCACTCAAAGGTTGGTCAAATCGGGAATAGAGGTCATCAAAAAGGTGAAAAAATAATCATCTCCAAAGTGGTCAACAATATATTTCAAATCAAAGAGCTCGTCAAGAGCTTTTTGACGGTGTTTGTTTCATCAAAAAAGGAGCCCGTACATTGAAGTTATGACATTTTAAAGTTCAGGGTAAAAGATGAATATTGATGATGTCATTATGACATCAACAAAGTGACAGGGCAGCTTCAAGCTATCAACATCTAACATGTGGTGGAGGGAAGGTTTGTTTTTAAAAAAGTAGCTCATGGTCGGATTTGAACTCATGACCAATAACCTCCAAAATTAATACTTTAACCACTAGACATGCATGGCTTTTGAAATATGTAGGCAAAAATGTAACTTTAAACATTTGCTAGCACCAATTTTAACCATTGCGCTATTTTAGTGCTTAGAGATTATGATGCGCAAGTTTCTATTTAACCTTAGCCAAAAAACTGCCAACCTTAGTAAATTAAGGTTATTATTTATTTTTTGACCCCAAAATTGACATGAGCCAAATCTGTTAAAAATGGCTAAAAGGTTATTCTAAGAGGGGAATTAATTGAAGGGTTATTTTTGTAAATTGTTGTTATAGCCTTATTTTGGTTAATTTTGTGTATTAAAATGGGGGATTAAGAGACTCTTGGACATTCAAAAAATGGAGAGAACATCCAAGTGCTAAGAGTAAGGGAGATTTGTGAAGTGATCAGTCCTATACTTTGAAATAGTGTAATGCTATTGTACTTGAAAGGAGTGATTTTGTAAACATTTGTACCTAATTTTGGAGATAATCAGATTGGTTCCCCTATTGGAGTAGGACCTAGAGACATAGTCCATATGGATGAACTCTGAGATCAAATTGTTTGTGTCTTCTTTCTCCCAATTTCTCTTTTATTAGCTTAATCTTTTTGTTCTCTTATCTGCAATTACGTTAATTTTCTTTATTAAAGCTTTAAAATTAATTTTATGTAATTGGTTAACATTCTCTGTAATAGTCCTAGATCCTAGAAATCAGATCACTCTTGGCACATATCACGCAGAATTCAAATTCTCATTCCCGCCCAAACCATTCACTCCACTTCCACTTGCCATTTTTGGAAAAGAGGTCATTATAGTATCAGTGTGTGGATAATGATTAAGTTTTGAATTCATAAATACACTTAGTGTTTCTTTTAGTGACTCTATAAGTAAGTTACTAGAGACTGCAATTTGTAATAATACTGCTCAATCTCTCACATAGAAACCACATATTGGGTCCTTTAATTGGTTTAAGAGAATTAAAACTCCAATTTTATCAATGTTTTAGAATTCTTAAAAGAAGAGTTATTTTTGTTGTCATTTCCTTGCCATGATAATATTAACCAATGACCAAGTGTCTATAAAACCTTTCCTAAGTTCATGGAGGTTAATAATTTCCACCACCTCCAGCATAGTGGATATAGATTTTGACAAACACTATAGGAAATTTAATTGGTATTCCTCATTTTACTTACCAATGACATATGTTGAACTTCTAGTGCAAAATAGGACTAAACAAATAGTTATGTCTTTGGTATGATCAAGGATAAATAAGTTCCACTTAAGATTCCAAAATAGAAAATCACAACATTAGAATAATATAACTAGAGTAGCACAACATTACTGTGGTGATTCATTCAAAATACTAAGTCATAACCCTAGAATCTAGATGAGCTATGAAGAGTATGGTAAAATTGCTCTTATAGTGTTAAAACATAAAATTTTCAAACTATAGCTTGTATACTGTTTTTAGTGGGAATTTTCATGTTTCTTAACACTCGTGGGGTTAGTCCTTACCCTAGCCAACATTATCTAGTATTAAGACTTTTGGATATAATTAGTTTATGAGTGTTATGATGAAGATATGGTTCCATGTGAATTTATTGATGTTTTCTTCCTATGGTTGGCATTGTACATGATCAATTATGATGATATTGTGAGTTTTTTTGTCCTTTTTGTATAGAGAAAGAGAGAATTATCTAAGTACAAATGACTAGATAAATGGGGATGCTAATTAAAATGAATCTACATTAGAGGATACAAAACATATACAAGTAGTATGCCAACATAATCAAGACAAAAATTTAGGCACAAAATGCTTATGTTGAAAAGATGTGAGTGTATCAACTAATTGTGCAAAACATGCACATAAAGGAAAAAATAATCATTATTACAATGTAAATTCATATCTGTCATTAAAATCCAACATCAATATTGAATCTTATAAGGGTAAAAGCATAAACCTATGTCACCCTTTTACAAAGGAAAAGGCTAACAAAAGTATAGTTGTTCATCTTCAATGACATAAAACTAGTATTATTATTTAGAATTTGAAAATGAAGTAAACTAATGAAATGTGTAGAAATGGATGAAGTTTAGGATTATAATTTTTAATAATTATTTGGAATAAGAAATTATATATTTTCCTATTTTTTAAAGATAACTTTTAGTTGTTGAAAAATGTTGGAAATTAGGGGCCTAGTTCCCACCACAAAACTACATGTAAATAAACTTATTTCCCTTTGATCTCGGATTATGTTATAGATAACATATGTATCTAGAACAATCAAAAATAAAAATTGGCTGTAGACCTATATTTTCTATTTTATAATGATTCAAATTTCAACTTATTCAAATTGATAGTTTTCATCTCTGACCACATTTTTCAAAATAAATCTATTCCAATGAAAAGAAAAATTATAGATTCTAGAAGAGGACTCTCTCCTCTATAATGTCATATAATTTTCAAATTTTTTAGTATGATTTAATATTTTTTTCTTTCTCAAAATTGGCATCTTCTCGAGTGTTAAAATACATGTAGAAATTTTTAATTATAATATACTATATCTAATTAAAACACTATGAACTCTATATGAGAATATTCTTGAGTTTGAGCTCTATAAAATGGTATCTATATGTTATTAAAAAAAATATCATAACAAATAGTAAGAGTTATTGAAACGTCAGTTTTATGAAATAATTGTATTTCTTTAGTAATTGGATACTAACTAGTATAAAACATGCATTTGATAGATATTTCCAATTGAAAAAGTGTGAGACCATATATAACTTAGCTAGAATAAATTTATCAAGCTCATATGTTTCAACAAAATTGTTTTTTAGATAGAAATACTCAAATTCAGTCATTTTGATAAGTCAACCTAAAAGGTGACACAACTTTGTACTTTTACCCATAAAATATTTCCCTCTAGAGATTCCTATGATAAAGGAAAATGATGGTGGAAATACAAAGAACCCCATACCACTATGATCAAGGAAAGAGTTTTCAATTCCATATATCATCAATCAATAATATATTGAATCTAATGTGATATTAATTGGTGTGAGAACTTGTAGTCGAAATAAATTTTTTGAGACTAATGGATCAAACAACACGTGAGATTTCAAATGATGTAGTTATAGTGAGGAATGCATTGATGATTATTTTACATGGAAAGAAGAGTATCAAAATAAGTTGGAGATCGGTTGTAGGTTGACAGTGATATAATAACTCCTTGTAAATGTGGTATCACTACATATTTATTCTCCTAAGCATTGCTAAGGGCTCTTTGAACAAATTTAGATTGTGAAAGTCTATTTGAATACTCCAATTCATTATGCCAAGGGCTGTAAAATCATGTTTGATCTTTGATTGAATGATTATAGTCTTGTTTGTTTACATACTTACAATAGTGATAGTCATTTAACAAACTTACATTTCATAACTTAATAGAAGTATGTAAGAATTGAAAAGATATTTTGGTGATGCCCTAAATGTGTCAAGGCTCTTCCAATGACATAGAACATATAATGTATTGTAGAAAGATTAAATTAAACAACATTAAGTTTGAAATGTCTAAATATAGTAAAGACTAGAGTAGAGGGCACTAAAAAAAGTTGTGTCTTATTAAGTGCATGACAAAGTTCATTCATAGACTAATTCCTAATGATAGATTTTATAATCAAACTTCCAACATGATTAGAGAAATTTAATTATACTAAGGTACTAGAACACCAAAATTTATTAATTGAATATTTAAGTCTTACATTAAAAAATATATAATTTAGAATTTCATACCTGTAAAGCCCAAAAGTGTGTAGAAGATGTTCAAATTAAAACTTCACAAAATGAAATACAATTTGAGCCTGATCAACCAAGAACATTGATTATAGAGGGACCATCTCACTTATCTATGTTGCTAGTAGACCCAATCGACCTTTATCTTCCTTTAATCACTCAAAAATCTCCAAGCAAATGTAAGGAAATGCTTATATAAAAGATTTGGGAAAATGATACATCCATATATTTATTTTCTAAGACCTAGATCCAATGTGTTGTTGTATGCTAGAAAAACACTTGAGAAAATATCCAGATCCCATACCCATTCCTAACCTTGTTAAAAAAATACAAAGGCTTCACATGTACCCCATGATCATTGTAGTCCATGTTAGAATAGTTTACTCAAAGAAAATCTATCACACACCTTCTGGGATTTGACTCCTTGGCTCCAATATTTTGGTGTCATGAATTTATAGTACATATCATTTTCATTTTTCTATTTCCTCATTGTTCCCAGTTATGTTCCAAAGGTAACTCTAAAGTCATTATTAATTATTTAATTAGTTAAAAATATGTATCTATTTTATTTATATATTAAATTTCTATAATATTAAAAATTTTAGATAGCAT
Source organism: Cupressus sempervirens (assembly GCA_028749045.1). Classification (NCBI taxonomy): domain Eukaryota; kingdom Viridiplantae; phylum Streptophyta; class Pinopsida; order Cupressales; family Cupressaceae; genus Cupressus; species Cupressus sempervirens. Next base: position 301,845,174 of record CM053787.1, on the reverse strand, counting down.
TATTTAGTTTTAAAATTTAATTTACTAATTATCAATTAAGAATTTAAAATTACCTTAAATTTTTTTTCAAAAATATGCATCTTTTACATTTAATTAATATTTTATTTTATAAATATTACATTATAAAATTACATATATTGTGTTTTACTATAGTAAAATTTTATCACATTGATTTTTATTTTCTATATAAAAATAGAGCATTAATCATCTCAAAGGAGCAAGACTCACATGTTTTCAAGAAGATATGTCACATGCCAAATATATATTGATTGATGAATTGAGATTTATTGGAGAAAATAATGCTAGAGAACATAGATTCTCAAATTTGTTAAGTTCCCACAAAAGGAAAATGTAAACTTTGGAACCTTATGTGTTTACTTGAAATGAAATAGATTTTTTTTAATAATATATTACAAAATATTTATATGTTAATAATTTTGTATATTTTGAATATATATTATTCTAAAGTTTTGTTTATATAATTTGTAGGAATCTCCATGATTTTAGCTAGAAATTTGGGTCAATTGCCTCCTGTTAGAGAAAACCCAACATATGCAATAAATAGTCAAGAGAAGGTATTGTGGGAAGAGTTCAAAACAATAGTTTCCTTAGATAAAGTATTTAGACAATGTGGAGAAGATATTCAACAAATGAAATTTGGCCAACTTTTGACAAGCTTGAGAGATGTAGAGCCTAGAATTGATGACCGAGAATCACTAATGTCAAGAACAAAAAGTAACATCACTACAACAATCAATGAAGAATTTGACAAGAATGCTCAAAATCATAACAAGGAATAATTATATTCTCTTAAAGAACTTGTTGCACATAGTATTGCAACAAAAGTTGGAACTACTAATTTATCTAAAGGAAGTTCTCATGATGAGCTTGACATGGAATTATTGATCAATAAGAATGTTAGAATTATGTTAACCTCAAACCTATGGATAGAAGAAGGTCTTGTAAATGTTGGTTTAGGTTATAGTCAAAATATTATCTACAAACCTCCAAGCATGCCACTGGAACTACTAGCATATGTAATGGTCAAGATTGATAGTTCTTTTGGACTGCCATTTGATGAGAAAAATCCATAGATAGTTCCTATTAGTGAAAGACAAAGGGGCTCTATAATGTAAATACCTTTAAGATTGGCTTGGGACATGACAATAAAAGAATCACAAGGTTTCACACTTTAAAAAGTGACTATTGATATAGAACCCACTGAAAGAATAGGAATGTCAATTGTTTCCAATTCTTGTGTAAATTCTTTAGAAGGACTACGAGTAATTCCACCCTTCACATATGATCATTATGAAAAATTGAAGAAGGGAAAAGAACTTTCAAGACACAAAGATGAAGAAGATACATTAAAATCTTTAGAAATAAGTTGATGTAGAATATTTGCATAAATAAAAAACATGGTGTGATTTATTTCATTTTTTCTACATTATTTAATAATAAATGAAATTAGTTGTATTTTATATTATCCAAGTTTTAGTCAGACTAATTTATAAAGAATATTTACATTCTAATTAATTACTTTGAAACTAAAAGACTTAATATTAATCATGATATTTATATTTCAAATATCTAGTCAAATAAATATTTTCTTATAATCCTACAAAAATTACTCTTAACACTAATTATAAATTTAACATTAATCTAATTTTAACTTTTAAAGTACAATTTTTTAAAAAAAAATATATGAATTTATTCCTATCTATACAACATATTAGATCTATATTCTAAATCAAGTTAGTTTGTACAAATCCAATACAATACCAAATTGAACAAAAACTCTTTGATTATGCTAAATTAAAAATAAATTCTAAAAATAGAACCCGTTAAACTCTAACTTTAAGTCTTATTAAAGACACACCAAATTAAACTCCAATCATAAATCAAACCACCTTGAAGCTTAATTTTAATAGAAAATAAAATTGAACTTACCACAAAATAAATTAAGTATTATTCTAAAATGAAGCCAACAAAATAAAATACCTTCTTATATTATATTTAAATTATAATAGTAAATGTGATGAGTGGTGTGACTAAAACTGTAATCATATATTTACTAAAATGTACTAGTGTTTGAAATAGATTCTATGATTTTTTTATTTGAAACTATCTTTTAAATTGAATAATGGATAATCCATCTCTTAAAGAATATGTTTAAGTATTTCAAAAGAATTATTGGTTTATAAGGTTGTTGTCATAGTTGGCTATAAGTGGCAAATGATACTAATTCTATATCACAATTATATTAGAAGATCTCTATGTTTGTTGGCTAAGCTTTAGAAACCAGATGTTTAGGCTCTATTATATCTAATTGAAGATAATATATCTAGTTGAAGATAATATATCTAGTTGAAGATCATATATTCATCATTAGTTATAGTTTAGTTATGTCAATGATTGTTGAATTTTTTTTTAAAAATTAAAAATCTAATATGAATATAAGATTTTAAATGTCCATACTATGTCACTATGTTTGTGTTATATGTTTTGTGCAACATAATTTGTATGTAATAATACTAAAACATGCTATTATGCCACTTAAAAGATGCATATCAATGGGCTCATAACCATCAAAGAAGAGTTTAGCACTATTCATTCAAATTTCTTTTGTCTTATTGTACTTGTTGTACTTGTAGTAGGCCAGTACTATTGTGTTCACTTTGCTATATATATATATATATATATATATATATATATATATATATATATATATATATATATATATATATATATATATATATATATATATATATATATATATATATATATATATATAATTTTAATAGTTCAATTTAAATGCTTACTATCGTTTTATTATTTTAGTGATTAGTGAAATAAATAAATAATAAGAAACTATAGTACTAAAATATAATATAATACATAATTAATTACTAAAAATAATTAATAATAAGGTGTTGCTCCCGATGACGGCTGGTCTGTGCCTAGCCCACCCCCCAATCCAACCAATGATTGGGGTTTCAATGACAAAGATGATCCTCCCCCCTCGGCTGCCACTGCTTTGGTAGCCTGAGGTTCCTATATATGATTTTTTTATGAATAGTTGCTATTTCCGGTTGATGTCTTGTGTTTAGATCTGCTTAGGCCGTTTGAACTCTCTTGCGGAGTGATCTTGTATCCCCCGACCCTTTTTTTGTAAATTGTATTCTATGTATATTGTACAAGAATATAATATAATACATAATTAATTACTAAAAATAATTAATAATAATCTTTGCTATACTTTATCTTTAACTATTACAAATTTAATCGTATTTAGATTATTACAAATTTACTATAACAATTTTATTTTAATAACTATTATCCTACATGCTATTTGTACTATATGTGACACTTGTTTTATTTTTCAAAATATTATTTTGTGTAGTATGTTTGTGCCTCTGCTCGCCTTCTACAAGCTGGCTAACCAAAGGTCACCATACAAAAACCTTATAAAATCCAGTCAGTATAAGCCTATGATAATAGGGGAAGGATACAATTGGGGAAGAGGAAAGGCAGGAGCCAAAAAGAATGGAGGCGAACGTTATTGATTCAGTTGCAGGAGATGGAGACGAACAGAGACATGTATCTGATATGTCTCTGGAGTTAAGGGAACTGATGTTTCAGAAGCTTCCATTTCCATCAATCTGCCAGTATCGCCTGGTTTGCAAAGAATGGAATCAGATTTTGTTTTCGCCCCGCTTTCTGTCTTCCCTACCCAACCAAAAACCTTGGCTTCTCATTTTCCGTCGAGATTGTTGCTTGGCTTTTTCCTTTTTTACTCAAAAGTGGAAGCCCATTTCTCTCTCCTTCATTCCAACTCCTGCGGACTATGTTTGTATGTTATCAAATACAGTCCAAGGATTGTTGAGTTTTACAGAACCCTCACCACGACGTCCACAAACCCTACCACCACTTTCCTATAAATTATACCTTTGCAATCCACTTCTGGGAAGATATTCATGTACAAAAGTTGAGGGCAATCGTGACAATTGGATCGATATAATACATCCAAGAAATGGAGAACCCTATTTGGTTATGACACTAAAAGAACACTTTCCAAAACTTTCCTTCCAAATATACCATTATTTTCAAAATTTATGGAGAGTCAAATTTGAGTTTGTAGAGGAAATAGACCCTAATCTCATAGAGGGAAAGCATCCTTACGGTGCTGTAGTTGAGTGTAATGGTGTTATTTTCTGGTTGACAAAGAGGCCTGAGATCATTTTTGGTTTTAGTATAGAAGTTGATGGTATTAAACCAGTGAGAATATCTCCCTTACCCAGAGAACTGATTGGAGATACAAGCTGGGGTAACATACACTACATGGTTGCATATGGCTCGTCTGTTCTTCTGGTTTTAACGTCGCTGGATTTCTTGGATGCTGATGAAGGTATTGTTATTTGGGAGTTGTTTCAAGATGATGAAGATAAGTTTCTGTGGAAGTGGAAACAATTTGTAAGGATGCCGTCACAATCTCTCCGTCCCATTTTTGATGAAGGAAGTTGGTTCCTTATGTGCGTCACTGTGGGAGATTACTTGTTCTTTGGCATTGTAGAACCAGGTGAGATTACAAAATTTAATAAGGTGGCCGCATATGATTTGAATAGAAGATTTTGAACAAGAATTCACTGTAATAGAGGACAAGAGTTTCGGAACATGCTGTCACTTGACCCCACTCTCATTTTCCCCCAATTTCTATTGTGAGATTGAAACATAATTCAGAGAACGATTGATGGACGTGAGATCATTCAGCAAAAACTGTCATTTGCTCAAATATAGTTCATGGTTTCAAAAATTTGAGAGAGCTATGAGGTATGAGATTATTGGACAGCTTAAACATCACACACTAAGCTTCATTACAAAATTAAAAGTGTCAAATTGTCAAAATCGATTTTTTTTTTTGAACTGGCCAAAAGTTACCATAATTTACTATAGTTATTTGAATGTGTTGTGTGTTATATACTTCAAATATTTGAAGAGCTATGAATTGTGAGTAGTTTTGATAATGTTAGATAGACTAAGCATTGTAAACAAATTCATAATTCTTTCAGATTTTGAATATTATTATTATTTTTTCAATAGAGAGTTGGTAATTGAATTATTTTTACCATTGTCCTAAGAAAAAAAAATAATGCTTACATTTTTCATAATTAAATTATTCAAAGATAATATAGTTCAATTTTTTATTCTTATAATTGTTATAATTTCTTAAGGTGAGATTCTATGAAAGAGAACTTCTAAAAATTTTGAATGAGTATTACAGAATTGCTGTAGAAATATTTTAAACCTGATGACCCCACAAATTTCTAATATAACCAGCTTAAATTTTGAAGAAACAATAATAAATAAAAATTAGAACTTACGAATTTCTCTTCTCAACTTTTATTAGTGAAGGAATTTAAATTTTAGTCCTTCCATATAACCCGGCCCTTAACGGAAGATATTCTGAATGAATTGTTGAGCAAAGCCAATAAGATGTGCGAGACTACAGTTTGAATCACATATTAAAACTAATTTGTCTATTTATTCAAGGTACAGGTTAATTTTCTATAAAAAAGTACCAAAGATTAAATAAAGTCAAAACTTTTTTTTTTCAGATTATGAAAACATAGTGATTTTTTATCATTTTTTTTTGTTGGTTTCAATTACAAACTATTCAGAAAGATCAAATGTTGAATTTTCAAAAAAATATATTATTTTTTCCATCTTTTGAATATTAATCAACTGTACATTTTTGTTTGAAGATAACCACGTAACCAATAACAATTTCTCACGGGCATCATTGGCACCGGTTGATGTTCGCTTGATTCCATAAGATAGGTGTCTTGTGTTTTTGTACTGTACCTGAATCTACTTATTCAAATCCATCTCAATATAGCTCAATGTACTAATTTGGTGTTGAAGGCTCTTTTTTGTTTAAATCATGTTTATATGAGTGCAACTCTTTTAGAGTTTTGGTACACAACTTTATATTTATTCATCAATGATAATATTGTCTCAAAATATTTGAAGTCAATAGACTTATTCCTATCAGACTGATTATTTTGATAATCAGACATACAGTTTGTGAATAGAGATTCTGGTTATCTGTTTGGAGGGACTGCGCCATCACTGTGTTCTTCTGCATTGGCATCGGTTTTGCCACAGATATAGTCGATGGTGTAGTAAATTTATCATCAATATACAATTAAGAGAGGAAAGATTCGTAAGCTTTGTTATTGAATTCTGTTCGATTAGTTTTAATTTGTGTCATTGGTACAAACAATCTATATTGTAGAATCTATGAATAAAGATAGTAATATATATATGATACTTACACTATATATGTATACTATTCATTCTTCTAATATTACATAATATTACATAAAATCTATAATGTAATTAGAAAAAAATAGTAAAAAATTAGTATACAAAGCATTATAAATATAAGTCTCACAAATTATCATTGTGTTGTAAGCTCTTGTCTTTCTAAAGTTTTATATTTATTTACTAATTTGTAATATGAAACAATTTATTTAATGCAACACTTGTTTTTGAAGCATTAGATAGCAGCCAATAAAGACGGGGGGCTGACCCTAAGTAACAAAAAGGCTGAAGAATCAGTTGGAGGTAAGCTCCCAATTATCTGATCTATGCCATCTTTAAACTTCAAAAAACAAAATATGTCCATAGCATAATTGACGGTGCTATTAGTCCTTAATCTAATATGCACAATAGACTGTAAAATAGACCAACAACTCCTAAACAAAACATTGCTATTAATTGACATAAACATAAAAAGTAAAACACCATGGGGTACCAAGTTCATAGGAATGAGCATAAAAAATACAGAAAAAATACCAAAACCAGGGTTAGCTGCCCTCTTCCTGCCCTTGCTTGTTCTCCTTTTCCTTAGGAACATTCTTGTCCACATCCTCCCCCTCCACCTTAACTAGTTTGTCTAGGATGGTCTTTAGCTAGTCGTCCGCTAGAAATCCATAGATGGATTGGGTGGTTTTCGTAGCTTTTCCCAGGTCCTTCTCCTCCTTATTAACCTAAATGAAGTATAAGGTTGTGGCCATAGAGTGCATGAGCTTGGTGGAAAACTCTACCAAAGTTTTGAATCTCTGGCAGATACCAATTTGATTATCAGCCAGGGCCTTCATAGACTGCTCCAACCTTTCTAGTCTAGCCTTACTATGGATGTGTTTCCCTTTCTTTCTAGTATCTTTGTTGGTTTCTTTCTAGGGGAAGTGATATCCTTCCTCAACTTCTAGCCTGGGTAGCCTCCAAGGTGTCAAAGATATGGGAAGGGCTAAGAGGGCTGGGGGTAGGCTTGTTGTCCTGAGGCAATCTCTTATTTCTCATAGGTTTAACATCACTATCAGAAGACTTAGAGGTGGAATCAAGCTTGGGGGGACATAATTTTTTCTAACTAGAGACATTTACTTGTGCTCCTGGTGCTCTTTGTACCCTTCTTAATATCTAAATTTGACTCTATGAGGTTGATTTTAACCTCAGGGTCAATTTTGGCTTCTAGGCCAGGGGTTTTCTTAAACTTCTTGTGGCTAGGGTCAGGGACTAGGTCGAAGGAGACTTGAGGGGTGACAGAGGCTAGAGGGTTAACCAAAAGAGGCAAGTTTTGGGCTAGGTGTTGGATATATAGTTTGTTCATAAGCCCCTAATGGATAAGGTAGATAGTTTTACCCTCCTCATGTTTCCTCTTGGACTTATAAATACAATCTTCAAGTGAATGCAATAACAAAAATGGGAAACAAATGTGGTCAAGATTCCTAAAGGGATTCAAAATAGGGAAGTGGTAATAATAGATTACCTGAAAGTAGTCCTCTAGGGTGATATACCACATAGTCACATAGTAGATGATATCCCAAGTTTTAGGGAGGGATTCCTTTGAAAACCATCTGCACATTCATGTCGGTTCCTCCTTGAATTTGAAATTTTTTCACAAACTAGTTTCCTCATTAACCTTAGCTTAACTTTACCATTTCTTTCCTCCCATAGTAAATTCTTTAACCCTTACAATTTTTTCCTCAAAAATCTCAAATCCCATACCACTTATAGTCACCTTTCTATCCTTCCAAGTCTAGAAGAACTACATCAAGACAATCTCGTTGTGCTTCAACATACGCTCCATATATGGTAAGAGGTCACCTTCCTACAAGTAAACCATCGCTACCTCACTGCTATGGATACCTTCCTCCACATCCACCAGTTCAATGCAATCACTAACACCCATCACTTCTTCTAGTTCAACCACCAATTCTTCAGATGACATAGCCTTGTTGTAGGTATGTAGTTACCAAATATAAAATGAAAAGCCTCAATGATAAAAATTAAAGGGCATTGCATACTCATCATAACTCTACAACGTTTCCCAAGAAATAAAAATCCACCCACTGCAGCATGTGTGAGCAATCTCTTTCCATCTGTAAATGGCCAATGTCAGCTATAGTTTGTGCAAGAATTCAACAACTTGTCATTTTTATTATTAGTAGGTCATTCTCTATATCCCACTAAATCCCCCCTTTGCATCCTTTTTGTATAGTAATCATTGCTCATGGTAGTCAAAACATTAATACATATCATCATGCAATCTTCCCAAACAAGCCCTTTATGGAGCACATTGTCCTCACACCCACACAAAAAAATGAAAGCTTGCCACCTATTTTTATTATTCATATGGCATTATTGAAAGTATGCTCCATTTCCATCGTCACTTGCATTGATGATGGAAACAATCTAATATCCTTGCATTCCACTAATCTCATGACACCATGGCCAAATTTGGCCATCTCATCTGCTATGCCATTCCCTTCCTGATATATGTGCACCACTTGGATCTCATGGTAATCTTCTATCAACCTTTGGATTTCATCGATCATGATTTTAATCAACTAGTTGCTCTAACCTTCTCCCTTAGTAGCTTTAATGATAAGCATAGAGTCCCCCTTAATGGTAAGCTTATTGATTCCCTGAGCTCTCACAATTCTCAACCTCCACAACAACAAAAAAGCTTCAGTTTCATTGTTAGAGCCTCCTCTATAGTTTCCAGTATAGGTGACTACCATATTTCCCATGCTATTTCAGAGGACACCTCTCACTACAATGTTTCCCATCATGGCCGAACCATCAAAGTTTAGTTTAAACCAAGAAACAAGGGTGGGTCCCACACTATCTTCTTCCTTTCCAAGACTTTTGAATTGTTAAATTATACAAGGATCGACTCAACATTCCAAGCCAAAGCCCATTACATATATAGTCCACCCTAGAGATTTAGGGGGGGGCTTCAAATGCTAGATCGCACTCCATTATTTTATGAGCCTATCAATCCATTGGACCACCCCCAAATTGACAATGACTTCTTCCCTAAAGAACCTATTGTTCCTTTCCTTCTAGATATGCCATGTAACATATGGGGGGATAATTAACCACAAGTTTCTAAGATATGGGTGAGCAGTCAGAACATTCCAATGAATAAATTGCTTCAATTCACTCTCCATACACCACTGGACCTCCGATAGGGAAAGTACTTCCCTCCACACAACCATGGAAAAGGGGCAGTGGATAAGAAGGTGTGGAATAGATTCTGCATCTTGGAGACATAAAATAAAGTAGTTAGCAAGTTGACACCCTCTACACTGGAGGTTATCAATAGTGAGGATCAACCCATGCAAAGTTGTCTACCAAAAGAAGTTTATGTTTGGTAGGATCCAAGGGTGTTAGGATTTTCTCCAATCATCCTAGGCCAGCTCCCCCCCCCCCCCCCACCATATAATAGAGATAAGAAGACTTAACTATAAACTTCCCAAGGCGTGTGAGTTTCCACACTAAGGAGTCCTCAACCAGATCAAGGGGGGTCCTATAGGTATGGAGAAGGTCCTGTAGCTCCTGGGCAAGCCCCAACTCCACAGGCTCAAGGTTTTGGAAAGTAATCCATTGTCATTTAGGGGTGATCAAGTTTTGAATCTAAGGGCCATACAATCTAGTACACTTCTCACACAATTGTAAGAACTTAGTATGCATGAGTGGGTTATCATGAATCTATTGATCCCCCAAAAGTTAATAGAATTACCATTCCCCATAATCCAGTGACACCCCTTTTTCAGAATCTTTCTAGTTTTAACAACATTTTTCTAGATCTTGAAGCCCTCGAGGAGATCATGTGCCCAAGGGAATTAGTGGGGAGACAATCCTCTGAGGTATTTAGCCTTGATAATGTTACAACAGTTGCCTTGAGAGCTCATGAATTTTGAACCAATTTTAGTTAATAGGGCTTATTCAAGTGTCATATTCCTCTTAAGTTCAGACCACCAAGAGCTTTCAGTTGGCAGACATTCTCCTAGCTAACCAAATTCATTCTTGACTTCTCTTTAGTACCAGACCACAGGAATTTCCACTAGATTTTGTCAATAACATCTCTAAACCTACTCAAGATTTTGAAAATAGAGAGAAAATATAGTGGGATTCCCTATAGGGAGGTGGAGAGAAGTTGGAGTTTCCCAACATCACTCAAGATTTTTCCTTTCCAGCCTGCTAGCCTTTTTTGGAAGTGTTCAACCAAACCATTCCAAAAATGATTGGGGACTTCCTTTATTGTAAGTGATAGTCCAAGATAAGTATCACGAAGGGATGCCTCCTAGCAGCCAAGAATACATGTCACCTTTCCTCTCAAACTGGAAATGGTGTTAAAGAAAAAGACTTTTCTTTTCTAGTAATTTATGCATTGACTAGAGACCAGTGCATACTGATTTAGGGTGTCTTTCCATTCTCTAGCTTCATGTATGGAGGAGATGCCAAATAAGACTTGGTATCATCCAAAAACTATTGTATGATATGTGGGGGCCACCGGGAGGTAGGTTTAATGCCCTTGATTTTGTCAAAGTTAGTCAAAGAAACTAAATTTTTTGTTAGCACTTCTGCTACAATAATAAAAAGTAAGGGAGATAGGGGTTCACCTTGGAAGGAAGAGAAAATTTTTTCTAGGGGCTCCATTAATGATCAAGAAGAAAGTAATAGAGGTAACATCATTTTTATAATACTATTAACCTTCTCATTAAGGCCAAGTTTGGCAATAACAGCAAAGAGGTATCCACACCTAACTTTATCATAAGCTTTGGAAATGTCCAATTTAAGTGTCATATCTAGTCTCTTAGACCTTTCCATAGAGTGTATTGCCTCATGGGTGGTTATAACTATGTCAAGAATCTTTCTCCTAGGCATGAAGCCATTCTAAAAGGGGTCAATGAATTTTTCCAAGAGTGGCTTGATGCGATTTACAATAACCTTAGGAAGAACCTTATAAATTGTGTTACAACGGCTAATGGGTCTGAAGTCTTCCAGTCTTTAAGGGTCCTCTATCTTAGGAATGAGAATAATGAAGGTTTGGTAAAGTTCCTTCAACAACTTTCCCATCTTGACAAAGTCATGATTAGCATGGATAATGTCATACTTGACAATGTCTCAGAATTCCTAGAAGAAAGCAAGAGGAAACCCATCAAGAACAAGAGCTTTATATTGATCCATATTGAAGACAACCATTCTAACTTCCTTTTCTTTGACATTGCGCATCTTCTTCTCATTCATCTTATCATTAATCATCGGTTGAGATGACCTTAGGATATCACTTTGTATGTTTCTATTAACCTGGGCTATTGAGGGATTGTACATTTTTTGGAAATAGGAATTGACTTTATCCTCTATTTGTTCCATTTCAGTGACCTCATGGTCATTATCATCCATCAAACTATTGATAATGTTTCTCTTTTTTCTTCTAAAGGCTGATCTATCAAAAAACATTGTGTTTCTTTCTCGCTCCTTAAAAAATTGGACCCTAGATCTTTGTTTCCAGAAGACTTCCTCCCTATTCAAGAGGGTTTTCCATTTGTCTCTACATTTCCTCTCCTGCTGCTATTGGTCAATCTGCGCATTTCTTTGCACAAGTTGCATTTGGAGAGCTTCCAACTTTATTTCAATAACCTCCTTTTCCTTGGATAAAATCCCAAATAAGGGTTTTCTCCAATCTTACACCTCCTTTCTAATTCCTTCAAGTTTTCTAGCAATACAAAACATGATCATGCCTTCCACCGGATCCTTCCACCATCATGCAATACAGTCTCTGAATTTATTATCTGAGTGCCAAATGATCACATACCTAAAAGACCTTCATCTAGTAGCATTTTGTGTCCAAGAGAGAAGTAGCATTGAATGATTTGAGATGGTCCTCGGATACACCTTTAGGGAGGTGTATTGGATAATGTTCCATCCCGAAGAGATTAGAGCCCTATCTAGCCTAAATTGAATCAAGTTTTTCTCCTTTCTATTATTAGACCATGTAAAAGTAAAAGCCTAGAGATCAATATCGATTAGATCATTTCTTCATAAAAAAATCCTCCAAGTCCTGCATACTATCTAAAAAATCCTCCAATCCCCCCAATTTATCCAAAGGGTATAGAATAAAGTACAAAGTTGTGCCACCTTTCAAGCTAACTTATCAGAATGACTAAATTTGAGTATTTTTATGTAAAAATCAATTTTGTTCAAACATATGAGCTTGATAAATTTATTCTAGCTAAGTTATATACGGTCTCACACTTTTCCAATTGGAAATGCCTATTAAATGCACGTTTTATACTAGTTAGTATCCAATTACTAAAGAAATACAATTATTTCATAAAACTGACATTTCAATAACTCTTACTATTTTTAATGATTTTTTTAATAACATATAAACACCATTTTATAGAGCTCAAAGTCAAGAATATTCACATATAGAGTTCATAGTGTTTTAATTAGATATAGAATTTTGTAATTAAAAAATTTTACAAGTACGTATTTTAACACTTGGTAAGATATCGATTTTGAGAAAGAAAAAAAATATTAAATCAAATCACTAAAAATTAAAAATTATATGATGTTCTAGAGGAGAAAGTCCTCTTTCAAAATCTATAATTTTTCTTCTAATTTGAATAGAATTATTTTTAAAAATCTGGTGGGAAATGAAAACTATCAATTTGAATAAGTTGAAGTTTGAATCATTATTAAAGAGAAAATATAGGTCTAAAGCCAAAAAAAAATTTCAATGTTCTAGCTACATATGTTATCTATAACATAATATGAGATCAAAGGGAAATAAGTTTATTTCTATGTAGTTTTGTGGTGGAAACTAGACCCCTAATTTCCAACATTTTTCAGCAACTAAAAAGTTATCATTAAGAAACAAGAAAATATATCTTTTCTTATTCCAAATAATTATTAAAACTTATAATCCTAAACTTCATCCATTTCTACACATTTCATTAGTTTAATTCATTTTCAAATTCTAAATAATAATACTAGTTTTATGTCATTGAAGGTGAACAATTATACTTTTGTTAGCCTTTCCCTTTGTAAAAGGGTGACATAGGTTTATGTTTTACCCTACAATGGGGTGTTAAAGTCTCCCATACACAAAAAAATTTCTTGTCTCATGGAATCAGCCATAGTGGTAGCCTCATTTTGGACATCAAGCCTACCATTATATGTGTTAGGGGCATAGAAATTAAAAGCAGTCCAGTTGCCAGATTGGGTGGTGAAACTTGTGGCAAAAAAATGGTTGCTAATAGAAATATCCATGCCCACAACCCTATCAGGATTCCACATTGTAGCAATTCCACCAAAAGCTCCATTAGCATCACTATAGGTATATTTAGTACCTAGCTAAATATAATTAGCCACTCTCAAAAAGACTTGCATTATCATTTTCACTTCCTAAAAAAGAGTCATATTAGTTTTAAGTTTAATGATCTTCTATTTGATTTTGTACTGCTTCCTAGGGCTATTCAGCCCTCTCACATTCCATGAAATTATCTTCATCTTTTATGGTTTTGGTTTTCCTTCATGGCTTTTTGTTTCCCCTATGTAATATCCTTTTTTGTTTCCTTTTTATGGATGTTCCCAATCGGAGGTCTCCCTATCCTCACAGTTGATCCAACATCTACCCTATTCCCCCCTCTAATATTTTTCTTTGGGACCATCCATTCAATTTCATTTCTTAGGAAATCAAGGCTTGGGCCCTCAAAAGTAGGGGAAAAGAATTCCACAATACTAGGAAGGGAAACCACAAGGGTTCTATTAACAAGTGGTGGGCCAACTCCCAAGTTGAGGGGTGGGCTACATTAGCTCCCAACCCCCTTAGCAACCATTTCTTTCTCTAGCAAACCATCACCTAGATGCAACTTTTCTAGGGTTTGCATGTCAACAATCTCCCTCTCTTCATGGGTAGCAACATTCTTCTCCTGACCTTTCATAACACCCATGTCTTTTGTCAGGGATCTTGTGCTCTCACCCATGCAAGGGGTTCCATTTAGTTGAGGCTTCCCTACACAAGTTTTGATGGAACCACCTAGTTTTTTATTTTCTAGGTTTTGGGTACAATGATCCTTTCAACTTTTCTCGAGCTTTCAACCACCTTCACACCTAGGGATGAGACCTTGTTCTTGAGTTTCTCACTCTTCAGGAACTCTACAGAAAGATAGCCAAAGCTATTACATTTTTGGCATAAAGGAGCAACATTCTCATAAACCAATGGTTGTGACTTGGTTCCCCATTTAGACTTTAGGTCCACCATGGTTGGTAGGGGTTTGTTCATTCCCACATTCACACAAATCCTAGTGAAAGCCAAATCTTTGAGTTATTCATTGAATCCATTTTTATGAATTGCCCAAAGGAGCTACCAATCCATTTGAAAGCACACTCATCCTAGAATTCCAAGGGGAGCACAAGTAAGCAGATCTAGATTGGGGCAGATCTATAAAGGTCTCTTCAGGTTAAAACCTGATTTCCATTTCACTAGAATCAAGTGATGTTTTCCAAAGCTCCAAGATCTAGCCATGATGGCATCCCTATCTTTTTTAGTTGTGAAACTAAACAAGAAGAGGGCCTTAGTCATTGTAGAGATGGAAACAAAGCCCGTACATTTCCACTTTGTCAAGAACCATTTTTTACCATATCTACTGTAGATCATAAATAGACTAACTTTCCTACAATGCACATTGTAAACCTTAAGAAAATTGAGTTCACCACAAAATTAGGTAGAGAAAGCAGAGCTCCAATGTGTCCTGAAGAGAATGTGGGTTCAACATCAGAATCTAAAAAACACTTGGATCCAACCATAACCCCAAACTAGTTTGACTTTGGTGTCATCGTTATCATGGGACCACCCAAGGGTTTGGTGCCCAAACAAGCACAATCATTTGGAATGACATCAGGTTCCATCAGAAGAGAAGTGTCCTCCTGAAGAAGGAAGTGGTAATTCTGGGATTTCACAAATAGCTCAAAATCTGTGGAAATGGGGGCCAGTTCCAATAGAGGGGAGAAGTGGAGGGGGGATCCATCCCTCCTGAGATTAAGATGGCATGGAGGTAGGGAGGAGGATGAGGGAAACAAAGTCTCAGGGTGGTTGTAGAGGGTGATGAAATATAACATATAATGTGACACTTGTTAGTTATTAAGATTAAGACACATAAATTTGAATTAATTATTCATACTTTGAAAAAAATAGAATAATATTTTATTGCATGATCAAAAAAATCTCAATATTGTAAGTTAGTGTATAATCTGCTGCAAGTTAGGGTTTAAATGCTTTGGTTTAATTTTCTTTTATAGGGTTTAGTTGAGTTCTTTTAAATACTTGAGTTAATTTTAGTTAGGGTTTGATTATTATGTTTGCATCATTAGAGATATTTTTATAGTTTTTTTGGGTTCAATTAAATATAATTCTTAATTAGGTGTAGAGATGTGTGTAAAGTTGGCTTAATACTCAACAAAGCTTAAAATAAGGTACATAGTGATATTTCAATTTACCTTAATGATAGAGATTTAAATTTAAAATTTAATGATCAGTTAATTTAATTTAGTGTCAATGTACTTTTTTCTTAAAAGTAAGTCTTCAACTTAATTTACTATTTAAGATTAGTGTATCATTTGGTGGACATTAATTTTTTATTTAATTTTATGTTAAGGTTGAGTTTCATCTACGGTTATTGCTAGATATCAATGTGGTTAATATTGTTCAATGCTAGGTTTAGAGTTAAGCTCTTCATATAAAGTATTTAATTAGATTTATGGTTAGGGTATAATTTCTAATTTTGTTGAATTAAATTTAAAGTTTTAATTTGGTGCAGGTTAGAGCTTAATTAGGTTTATGTTCTATTCTAATTTTCAATGTGAGGCTTAAATTGACATTCATTTTTAAAATCATATAATTTTAGTTAGAATTTTATTTGTTTTGTTAGTATGGGTTGATCTAGTTTAGGGTACTAGTTCAATTTGAATCCATTTGGGTTAGGCTTAGCCCATAGTTATAGCATCATTTGATTTGGGTTTGTGTTCTAGGTTGTTTAGGATTATCGTTAGGTTTCAATATAGTTTATGGTTCAATTTGAGGGTTAGTATTTACCTTTGGTTACTATTGACTTCCATTTTCTATTAGAGATTGAGTTTCATTGGATTGAACACAAGGACTATCATAAGAGTTATTATAAAATTTAAGTTAGGGTTAAAAGTTTACTTTGGCTTAAAATTTGGGATCTAGGGTTAGTGTGTTATCAATTCTAGAGTTATTTGTTAACCTAGCTTAATATTAGAGGTAGCATTTAATTAGGCTCATAATAATATTTTTAATTTAATTTTGTTTTCTTATGGTTTGTATTCAATATTAATTATTTTAGGGTTGTATTTAATTTTTAGTTAACTCTAGATTGAGGACTCATTTTAGAGCTAAGCAGTGAATCAACTATGAGCTTAAGATTAATTTTTTATCAATTTGGACTGAGACTCTCTCTCTCTCTCTCTCTCTCTCTCTCTCTCTCTCTCTCTCTCTCTCCCTCTTCCCCCTCCCTACTCTCAAAATCTCATCCCTTATCTACCATGTATCTCTACTCATGTCTATCACTCTCTCCTTATTCTTACTCTTAGGCTGCAACACATATTTGTTTTTTTTACCCTAGATTTAGAATCCCTAACTTCACTCTATAATTCCATCATTTTATCACTTATCATATAGGTTATGTCTCATACCAACATTATTTCTTTAGTGGTTGTGCCTGGCACTAGCACAAGAGATCCAACTAAGAATATATCATTTTATCACTTACCATATAGGTTGTACCTCATACTAGGACCATTTCATCACTAGTTGTACCTCCCATCAGCACTAATTCATCGGTAGTTGTGTCTCCCATCATCACTCTACCTCATCATTTTTTTAAGAGTCCTTCCCATCCTCAAAGGATACCATTACCATTACCATTTAGTCCAAGTGTGGGATAAAGAGATGAGGTAATAAATAACTCAACTATCCATAATTTATAACCCAATTTTAAGTTATTTTCAGATAAGATATTTGATATAGAATTTTAATTTTTCTTGTACAGACACCCAGCGAGCCACATATTGCATCAAAGAGGCTTATTTTTATGGTCGAACATAGTCACAAATAATTATAGAGATATACATATTTCTTTTTGGTCATTGCATGACATTGACATATATTTGACTTTTTTTATATATATTTGATATTTGTATTGAGCACATTTGACATTTGTATACATTCAACTTTTGTATTGTACATATGAAACATGATATCCTTTTATAACTATATGATTGATATGGTACAATATTATTCATTTTGACGTACATTAAACTTGAATTTTCATCCAAATTGTCAAATGTGTGCATACAAAAAATTTGATCTTACTTTCTTGCAACTAATCAAACAAATGAACATCCATTATTTTATACGAAAATTGTAACATGTTTATCAAATTCATTATAACATGTAATCAAAATCATATATGATTTATTTTGATGTAATTAGACATGAACAGTAAAAATATGTCATGATTTTTGTATTTGTGTCAAATTATTAAAACTATGCACTTATTTTTACTTTTTTTTGAAGCCCTTATCTTGTGGTTTGACCCCTATTTGGCATGCACACTTAATCCAACATGGGAAAGGATCAATCAAGGGAGATATGTGCTCTTATAATGTTGTTTATAGGTTGTTATGTCTCCTAAGATATGTAGGTGTTAGTTCCAAAAGCTTTTGTGAGAATTTTTCCAAACTTACTATATTTGTCATCTTTGCATCAAAAGTTGCAATATGAAAACTTTACATCTTTTCTTAAAGAGTGGAAGGGAAAAGGGTTTTTGGTTAAGTCAGGATGTGAAAAGCCTCTATCACTTCCAACATGAAATTATTGAATCAAATCAATTTTGGTTTTACTAGATTGAGTCATTGGAGCAATTAGCCTTACAAGATCACCAATGTTTCTTAGAGATCCTTAGGGACACTTTCGTTTAGTATGGTTGATAACCTTTGAAGGACTCTATGGCTGAAATGATGTTGACCATAGCCTAAACCTAGCTAGCTAGGGTTAAAAGAGAAGAAAAATCAATCGTAGGATGAACGGTTTGAAATATACACAACCTTGCTCATTTGAATTTAGCAACACTACAACTTTTGGCATTAGGCAAGAAAAGGATGGAAAATCCAAGCAAAGTTGGATCACCTAAAAATGAGATAGGTTATTTTAGGTCTCGACAATATGATCCTACAACACCTAATAGATTTTTAAAACCTCACACAATCTTAGAGATATGCCCACTCAAAGATCATTTCCCAATTTAGTGCTTAAAGACACTTAGGGAAACTTCCTTTCAGTATGCTCGACAACCTCCAAGGGACTGTCTAGCTGAAGTGAGGTTGGAACTAGCCTAAATCCAACCAACTAGATCTAATGAAGTAGATAATTTGATCCCAAGATGAATGGTTTGAAATATACACAACCTTGCTCATTTCAACTAAGCAACATTGCAACTTTTGGCATAGGTGAGAAAGGGATGCTTAATCCAAAAAATTCAGATCTCCTAAAACTAAGATAGGTCATTGTAGGTCTCAAAAAAACAATATTGTAGCTCCTAAAAATTTTTCAATACCTTGTACAAGCTTAGAGATATGTCTACTCAAATATTTCTACCCAACAATTAGAGACCCTTATGGACACTTTCATTCAATGTGCTTGATAACATCCAAGGAAATCTGTGGACAAAACAAGGTTTCCTCTAGCCTAAACCTAGCCATCCAGAGATTAAAAAAGTATACTACTAGATACCAGGACAAATAGTTTGAAATATACATAACCTTGCTCATTCAAACTGAGCAACACTACCACTTTTAGCATTAGGTAAGAAAGGGATGCCAAATCCAAAAAAGTTTGGATCTCCTAAACTGAGATAGGTTATTGTATGCCTCAACAATACAAAACTATAGCACTTGAAATTTTGTCAATATCTTCCATGAGCTCATAGATATGTTCACTCAAAGATCACTACCCAATAGTGCTTAAAGACCCTTAGTTTTGCTTCAATTCAGTGTGATCAATAACATTTGAGGGACTCTATGGCCAAAATAAGGTTGGCCCTAGCATAAATCCCACCAATCAAAGATAATAAAGTAGGTAGGTTGATCCTAGGATGAATAATTTGAAATATACACAACCTTTCTCATTTGAACTGAGCAACACTATAACTTTTGGCATTAGGAGAGAAAAGGATGCCAAATCCAAACACAGTCAGATCTCCTAGTTTTGAGAGAGGTTATTGTAGGTCTCAGCAACACAACCTTGTAGCACCTAGCCATTTTTCAATACCTTACACGAGCTCACAGATATGTTGGCTCCAAGATCATTGCCAAATAGTGCTTAGAAATGAAGACCCCTCAGGATGCTTCCATTTAGTGTGGTCGATAATGTTTGAGGGACTCTATGGCTAAAATGAGGTTGACCCTAGCCTAAACTTGACCAACTAGACCTAAAAATGTAGATGATTTGATCGCAAGATGAATGGTTTAAAATATATACAAACTTGCTCATTTGAACCGAGAAACATTGCAACTTTTGGCATTAGGTGAGAAAGGTATGCCAAATCCAAACAAAGTGAGATCTCCTAAAACTAAGATAGATTATTTTAGGCCTCTACAATGTAGTCTTGTAGCACTTGAATGTTTTTCAATACCTTGTATGAGCTCAGTGATATACCATCTCAAGATTGTTGCCCAATAGTGCTTAGAGACCCTTAGATATGTTTTTGTTCAATACGGTTGATAACATCCAAGGGAATCTATTACTGAAATGAGGTTTGCCTAGCCTAAGCTAGGCTAACTAGATCTAGCAGAATAGATGATTTGACCCCAAGACAAATGGTTTGAAATATACACAACCTTGTTCATTTGAACTGAGCAACACTACAACATTTGGCATTAGGAGAAAAATGGATGTAAAATTCAAACAAAGTTAGGTTATTGTAGGCCTTAACAACATTATCTTGTAGTATCTAATATTTTTTCAATACTTTGCACGAGCTTAGAGATATGCCCACTCAAAGATCAACGACTAATGTTTCTTAGAGACTCTTAGGGATACTTTTGTGCAATATTCTTGATAATGTCTAAGGGACTTTATGACTGAAAAAAGGTTGGACCTAGCCTAAACCTAGAAAAAAGAGCTAATAGACATGTTTTTCATTCCTAAAATAAACAAATTGTAGGTGTACACCATTGGTAAGAGTGAGAAAATGACACAAAGATTGTTGATGTATTACTCTCACATGCAACTATGGATGAGTGAAGGTCCAATATAACATGTACTATATGGAAGTAATCAAATAAGGTGTAGGAAAAAAAGATTGAGGGGTGTAGTACCATGAGGAAATATGATTGGAGGGTGTAAATTTGGTGCAAGGGTATACTAGCAAGCGATCTTCCTTAACAAGGGTTAAGTTTTTGAGTGGACGTTGATTATATATGTTGAATTGAAGGTCTACATTGAAAGAACTATTTCTATACGTGATTGGAGAGTGGATTTCTAGAAGGCCCTAATTTTTGGGAGAAAATGGTGATGAATTGATGATTGGGAATGTAAGAAATGCCAAGGGGACTTTAAACCTATTGAAACTAGGGTTTTGACACCTAAGTAAATATTGTACAAAGTTGGGGAGTTAGTGGTTAAGGATATAGAGTAGTTGTTTCATAAAATTGACATATTTTAAGCCTAAAAAAGGGTATCGTAGTGTGATGGAAAAGACACTATGCCAAACAACCCTATCCAAATTTTTCTTATGTTGTAGAAAAAGCCAAATAGGTATCCAAATCTATGATTTATTTTCCTAATGTTTTGGGAAGGTTAGGTAAAAATCGCAAGAGGACAACCATCTAGGTTTCATGAGGCTTATTAGGTGAACTTTGTATTTCCTTTGTAAATCCATAAAAGGTGAAAAAAATTGAATATTCTTTGAAGGATACATTATCATCAAACCCACAAAATAGAGTTCAAGAATGAAATTTATAACCATAACACTAAATTCTATAATTAAATTGATAGCCATAACAATAGATAGCAATATAAAAAAATTTATATCCTTTCTAACTAATCCTCTCCTTAGATCTAATAATACTTTTCTTCCCCTTCACTACTCTAGTTAGGTCACTTCCTATGTTAAGTGATAACACAACACTTTTACTAACTTCTAATCTGATATCAATCCTTCATTTCACTCCTTTGCATATTACTTCTAGTTCATCTTCTCACTATATCCATATCACATCATGCACCTCTTCTAGGATAAGATCTCCTCTATATAAAGAGTTTTGTAAAGATTTTTCTAGAGATTTCCATATTTTTCCTCTTCATCTGAATTATTGATCACAACACAGAGAGATTTGTGTTCCAATCCATTAATGCATTAAACTCTCTATAACAACCTCTACATATATTAAATGTTCTTTATAAGTTGGCTTGAAAATGTTTTACCTCAAAATCTATTCCATTCCTGACTTTTATGTAGACTTTTTATTGCTCGATCTTTACTATTTTCTGATGCTCAACATTTCTATTTTTGGGGTATTATACTTGGAATATACTATATAACTCTCCACTTGTATGCTTGAAACTTTCTCGGTCATTGTTGATCTCAGCTCGTATACAAAATGCTTGGTGACCATATCCTTACTTGTCTCCTATAGAGCTCAGTACATACTTTCTTATGTACATGACTTGGCCTATATAGAGTAGCCTAATCACTGTGATAACCATCTAACTCTGCCTTGTAAATGACTTAGTTTTTGACACTAATAGACAAGAATATTTAGAGATACCAATAGGAGCTTGTTTTGCACCAAGAAAAAATGTAAAGATGAGTGTTGTGATGCAACCATTGATGGTGGAAGTACTGAAAATCTAGTGTCACAAAGTTGTTCATGGTCACAAAGTTGAAGTTGAAGAGGTAGAAACACCCATGTGCATACCGCATTGCCTGGATGCAAGATGACCACAAGGTCATGGTTAGTGAGCAATACTCTGTGAAGTTCAAGATTGGAAGCTACTAGGATGAGGTGTTGTGTGGTTTCATACCTATGGACATATGCCATATATTGAGATGGGTATGTTGTGGTAGTTTGATAGGCATGTTGTACATGATGAATGTGCAAATACTTACACTCTGACAAAGGATGTAGTGAAACATAAGTTGAAGGAATTGAAGGAGATAGAAGAAAAGTTATATAGTATTGCTAGAGTATGTTTTGTTGATGGAAAAGAGTGAGGATGGAGGATGGAGGATGTGCATAGATTCATGGGCTATCAACAAGATCACAATCAAGTTTAGATTAATGTTACCAAGGATGGATGATATTATGGACTATTAGAGTGGAGTTGTGTATTTCAGAAAGATAAATTAGAAGAATGGATACCATCAAATTTGCATCATAGAAGGTGATGAGTAGAAGACTGCCTTCAAGAAAAGGGAAGGACTATATGAGTGGTTACTCATGCCTTTTGGGCTAACCAATGCACGAGCACTTTCATGTAGCTGATGAAAGATGTAGTAAAGGGGTTTTTGGGTAAGTTTATCATTGTCTACCTAGATGATATATTGATCTTTACTAAAAACTTGGAGGATCATTTGATTCATATTCAAAAGTTGTTTGATAAGTTGACGGAAGAGAGGTTGCTAATAAACTTGAAGAACTATAGTTTTGTGAAGGAGTTAGTGTAACTAGAATTTGTAGTTTTAGAAAAAGGTTTGAAAATGGACCTAGAGAAAGTTAAGGCTATCCTTGAATGGTCTACTCCAACAATTGCTACAAGGATAAAATCTTTTCATGGATTGGCTAGTTTTTAAAGAAAATTCATAAGAGGTTTTAGTAGTATTTGTGTACTGTAACAACGAGAAGAGATAGGAAAGAATTTAAGTGGACTGTAGTAGTAGATAAGAGTTTTAATTTGATGAAACAAAAAGTTACAGAGCAACCTATTTTAGCACTTCCATATTTTAACAAGATGTTTCAAGTATATTGTGATGCTACTCATACTACAATAGGAGTTGTTTTGAGCCAAGAAAGTAGACCTATTGCTTATTTCAATGAGAAGTTGAATGGTGCCAAAAGAAAATATTAGCATCAACCAAAAATATTTCATTTTAGTTATTTGAATAAGGGTTGTCTTAATGTAGAGTTGTTGTCTATAGAGGCTTGCTACTTAGCAAATTAGTCATATGAGCTCAAAATGTCCTAATGTCTCAATTAAGCAATCAACATGGTGCTAAAGGTTGACCACCAAATTATCAGTTGTTTAGGTTATATATTGTCAAAAAGTAAGAAGGCATCTATTATGTCTTTCATTTTGTTAAGTATTTTTACTGTAACATAAGTTGGAACCATTTGAAATATAATAAATAAATCAAATGACCTATTGTTATGAATCATAATTTAGTAATTCATTAAAATATCAAACAAATTATATATAGATAGATAGATAGATAGATAGATAGATAGAAATAGGACATTATTCAAAATAATATATATTTTTAAATTCATATAGTTTGTTTGTTATAGAGTTCCTTTTTAGACAAAACATTTTTTGTTGGGTTTGTTTGCAATAACATACTTTATGTAGTGCTTTCTAAGATATATTATTTATTTAAAAGAAATCTTTAATACTTCATGAAGCAATAGTTAAAGCTTACAAAACTATCTTCTTAATAATGTCAAAACATTTAAGATATATGAAAGAATTGTACATGGGAGATACACTTGTTAACTAAATTATGATGCATGTCTTGTTGCATTGCAAGACAATTGTAAGTGGATATAATGAATTAAATTGGAATGTTCAAGTTAGTGAATGAATTATGTTGAGTGGATGGAATATACTACGAAGAATTGCATTGATTGTTGGAATTATCTCAATGATTGACATGATCTAGTACTTCTTCTTATTGAATAGAAATTTATAGCTCTATCTATAATAGCTTCATTGTAGTAGGCTTTTTTTATTTGATTTATTTAAGACTATACCTAAACTTTTCTTGCTTTACCTATTTCTTTAAAAATATTGTGATATTTTGTTTTTCTTAAATAATATAAAAAATGATTATTAAATCAAATAAAAAATTTCTACAATTACAATCAATAATTATTTTTTCCTATCATTTTTATTATTTAAAAAATATCATAAATCTATTATTCAAATTTAATCAATAATTTCTCTAATATTTAATAAGATTAATTTAATATAAAGATTAAAAGTAGTATAATATTTAATATTAATAAATAACAAAATTATTTATATCAAATATATTTAAAAATACTTAATATCTAGTGAACCATTTTTGCATGTTAATCCCATGTATCTATGCAATTGCTTATGGACAATTTATTCTTAAATTTAATTCGAGCAAAATAACGAAAACAGCAATGTAATTGAAAATTACCATTCAAAACATAGATTTTGGGAAAGGTCATATGAAAATTATGAAAACAAAACAATAAAACATAGAGAGAATTCAATTATTACTTATAAGAGATCAGCCAACTTGCGACGAAGCAAATCATGAGCGATGATCTTGCACGCATTTTGTGTAGGGTGAAAACTGTCCCAAAATACATATTGGGAAGCATTAGTGCAGGTAAATGGGGTTCTCATGTTGCACAACATAGCCACTTCTATTAGTCCAGTCCCACAACACCCATTTCCTACTTCTTCAAAACCTGCCAACCACCATTACAAACATATCAAGTTAAAAACCAGTTTCAATATGCGAAGTATTAACATATTATTTCTTATGCTAGATCATAATTATTACCATGTTTATGAGGGTTCTGTATTATATCAAATAGAACGTTGTAAATGTCACCATAGACAATCTTCAATCCCACCAACTCTTGGCTCATATTTTTCACTAATGAAATCAACTTCTGATTGAATCCTTCTGAAGCCTCGTTGAAAGCATCAATGCATCCATGTTGGTATAATCCCCCCCTCAGTGTTCTCTCTGAAGGCAAGCATCCCAAAGGAGGTATACCTATGCAAGCAATTCTTCTTGCCCCCAAACTATAGATTTCCTGTAGAAGGAATTTAGCATTATCCATCATATTCAAGGAGGAATCAATATCAGGTAGGATTTAGAAAATGGATTTTCAACGTCCATTACCATTAATAGATCAAATATTAGTATTATAAGGTTTCTACAATTTATTTGTAAAGAAAATTCTTTCTTAAATTTGATTGTGTGTATTTTTTAGTATCAATATTTCCAGTCACCACACTGGTGATCCATAATCAAGATGAGAAAGTGCAGTGTTAAAAATAGTTAAAATGATAGATGGATCATGTAATGTGATGCCAAACCTTAATTTTAAAAATACGCACAATCAAATTCAGAAAAGATCAAATATTATTCAATGGAAAAATCAATATCAAGTGACATGCACCCCTATAAACAGATTATCTATGATTATCTACTATTCTAGTAAAGTCATAACATGCACCACAATGAACAGATTATCTATTGTTCAAGTGAGTATAAATAAAATCTACTCATTCAAACTCAAACCCTATTTGCCTGGTCTAGTATACATATTGTTTGATTATGTAGTATGGATTAAAAAAATACCTGGATAAAATTAGAAGCTAATTCAATGAGGAAATCCTGGTATTGCTGAACTGTGTATTGCCCCATTCGCATTGGATTAAGAAAGTAATTGTTGACCCAGTCATTGCTACCCATGCTTATGCCATATATTGCCTCTGATAATATATGGGTGGCGTTTTTTTCTTCTACCAAATCGCTTAATCTTTTTTGATAATCTTTGAAATACTCCAGTTGTTGCCAAAGAGGTATTACAGACTGAAATCTTAAGTTACAAAGTTATGATATTGGAATACATGCATGCAAATGTAAATATTTGATGTATATCTAGAGAGAAGTATATTACCAGTAGTGTTGCTGTGAGATTGTCATATCCAGTGCCTGCCGAAGCAAAACTCACTCCAGTAATTAGATCTTGGTTGCTTAGTGTAGGATCCAAATAAGCTGGTAATAGGTCCTTTATGTTCAACTCAGATGCTGAAAATAAAAGGATACAAATAATTCTTAAAAATAAAATAGATTAGATGATCAAGCTTTTAGAAAACATAATAACTTAGAATTAGACATAACAAAAGTTCTAGAAATAAAATAAATAAATTGATTGACTCAAAAGCAAGATAAATCTTTTAATTGATCAAATATTCTTATAACGTGATCAAGACAGATTATTTTTTTTGCATTCTACCTCTTTATATAGATGCATTTGGCATATTGATAAATGAAAAACAGAAAAGATAAGTGCATGTTTATACACAATTACAGTTAAAAACTTCAATACAATTGCTCGAATGGTCAAGTCATTGGAAAATATAGACAGTGGATTAAATGGTGAAGTCATTACAATGATCTTAACTTTAAAAAATAATAAAAATAGATAATCAAATAGTTGAAAAACATATATGACTTATAAAATAATAAAAATAAAACTTAGTTAAGTAGTATAACAAATAACAAACGCTTCCAAGCACCTATGTAGTCTGTGACAATCTTGCCATTGCAAAACCTGCCAGTGGGTTTTCCATCATAGAAATCTCTTCCATAAGGAGGAAAATTGCTCTTTATAACAGTAGAAATGTTGTTATTGTTGCCAGGGTCCACAGTTGAATCACCAAATATTATAAGAGCAGGCACTACTGGTTTGTTCATGCCATTCTCTTCATTTAGTAAAGCACCACAGAAAATAGAGCTTCTGTTGTTGATGACTATGATTAAGAACAAAGCAAGCTCTAAGCAAAACCTAATTACAGCATCCATAGCGTTTCTTGGGCACTGCTAATACTTTGCACAGTCTTAGAGTACAATTATATTAGTTTAGGTCATCATTTAATACCTTGGAAAATTATTTGAAGAAACTGAAAGAAATTATCATACAAGTTCCAGTTAGTCGACCAGGAAAATTTTGGAATGCAATTTCCTTCTGACACAATACCAAATATTCATAAAATTGATTATATTCAGCCTGCAACACTTCTCATATCAATTTATGACTGCGAGTAATTATTGGGAGCTTGTTGTTGCGTTGTTTTAGGGATTCTTTCTAATACATTCTTAACAACTTAATCCATTACAATTGAGTGACTGACAAAAAACAGCACCGACTGGTTGTCAGTCCAGAAAGTATGGCTACGGTGTATATATATATATATATATATATGCTTTGTTGATGTGGTGTCAGTATTAAGGTTGTATTATATACGTTTTATTCCTGACATGGCATTAAATGAGAGCAAGGACAGATTCTTTACAATACCAAAAGAAAGGAACGTATGTGTTCAATTATAGCACTGCTCATGCAAATGCATTGCATTATCTTTATACCCATATACTCTGTTATCTATTATTATTTATACTATTTAGATAGTTTATTTGAAATCTTACTATTGAGTGATTTTTTTTTAGGGAAACTAGTGTGATTTTGAAAAACTCACCTTACTAAATCAAAACTTACAGTACTAGCAGTTGTATGTTTTTATACATACAAGGATGAGTCTATAGGTAATAAGATTTATTGATATATAACAATGTAAATATAAAATATATATTAAACTCTAATCTAAATTGAACTCTAATTCTAATTAAATCTTTGATTAAATTCTAATCAAAGATATCTCCTAAAAATCTATTTGAACCCTAGCACTTATAATAATTAAATTGTACCCATAATTATTATTCTAATTATAACAATTAATAATCTATTGTTTGAAGATTGACCTTAAGTTAAGCCTTAATAAATCTTAACATTAAAAGTTATTTGAAAGTTCATTTGTTTCACCCTATCCCTTTCCTAAGATAAATATTTTATTTAAATTGTGAGATATTTATATATTTTTCATTTTTAACCACTAAATATATCAAGATTGTAAACAATTACACTGATTATATATTTTAAATTGAAGTATACAAATATTCTTTAATTTTGAATAGCAATAATGATATTAACATTTTAATTAATTTCTAGTTGTCTTCTTTTATCAATTTCACATGAAAACCATTATACAACTTATAATTATTATTATTTTAATAATTTTTTTAAATTAATCAAAAATAATTTTTATTTTGATTTTTATGCAGATTCAACTTTTTTGCCTAGAATAAATCTAAATACATATAAAATATTTTTAAATTCTTTTAGATATCTTTCTGAATCTATACAAATCCATACAATTTCTTAAATAATAAATTTAAAACTAAAATATAGATAGGAATAGAATATTTCTATAAGTTGTTTCTAGATATATTTAAATATTTCTATAAAGTCTAAAATGAAAATCTTAATAGATATACAATATTTTTAGATATCTTTCTAAATCAATATTTTTTTAAATAATAAATTTAAAACTAAAATCTAGATAGAAATAGAATATTTTTATAAAGATTTATTAAAATATTTTTAAAATTTTCTATTAATTTGTGTGTTGAGATAATATTAAAATTTAAAAACAAAACAAAAATTAAATTCATTGAATATCATTGAGTAGTTTAATAATAACAATAATATTTTTTTATTGAAGTAAAGAAAAAGATGATAATATCACTTTTGAGTAACACAAGAAATTATGCATATGTAATGTTAGTTTTAATAGTTAAAAACATGAACCGCTCTCAAGCAATATTAATCACTTTGATGGTACCAAACAATTCAATATATATTAAAAAATACTCATAAACATTTTGCATAAGTGATAATGGCTTGTTCCATTTATTTAACAATGTCTTCAAAAAAAAGGAGCATTTATGAGGAAGATAAAACATGAATAAAGTGTATTTCTATTCTTGGAGGAATGCACAAACAATAGGAAGTTGTCTATTGGTTGTTGCCTCTTAAAGGGACTCAAAAAAAGCCCATGAACTAACAATAACTTGCTCCTTAAAGAATTAATACCATACCAAACTTAGTTCTCATATATACAGTAGTACATGCAATGTATATAAATGTATAGAACCATCTTAATGATCAATATAGTGATCTATATAGCATACACAAATATAGAACTGTACCACATGAGATAGTTGTTATAGATGAAATGCCCACTTATGAGAAACACCTCAACAAAGGATGAATCAAATACTAATACTAAGTATACCAATCTTTTTTAAAAATTAGTTACACATGATCTAGGCATTAATGGAAAAGATGTGGAAACACAATCCCAAGAGAAACATAAACAAAGAGATTACAATAGAAAATAGAAAGAAGAAAACATTCCCATAGAGAATGCACAAGAGTGGTTCATACAAGAAATTAAAGAGTAAAAACCATTGAATAAAATTGAAGCTTGAGAAAACAAGCATATCTAATAAACCACATTGTGAGCTTGGAAGGACAATTTAAAGACATGACAATCTAAAAGGATTGAGCATGCAGAAGAAAAAAATAAGTTAAAAGGGATGCAACAAATCAAATTAGAGAAAGTATAAAATAATATGACAGATAAGAATAGAAAGGAATTTAAATGAAATAAAAAAGAAATGAAAAGTATTTTTAAAAATATATGATCTAAAAGTAGCTTAAAATAACCAGAAATAATTTTTGATGGAAGGGGCTAACACTTTTCCGACTAAAAATTGTAAAATTCGGGAGGAAAGCTCCCACATATAAGCCTATTAGTTTGAAAAATAAACAAAAATAATTTTTTATGGAAGGGGCTAGCACTTTTTTGACTAATTAAAAAATAACCAGAAATAAATTTGATGGAAGGGGTTGACACTTTATTGACTAAAAATTGTAAAATTTGAGAGCAAAGCTCCCACATATGAGCATGTCGGCTTAATTAATCAAGTCCACATTATGGTGTGTTGCAACAACAATCTTTTTAATAATATGTAATATGACTTTTAGAGTAATAAAGTATTATTTAAGTCAAAAGGAAAATGTTATAATATAACCTTTTAAAATGAGCTATTTTAGTATGAATAATCTTATATGAAGTAACGATAATACTAAGACTAATGAATTTTATAATTTTTAATTACTATTTTTGGAAATCATTTTGGAAGAAGAATAGTAACACTTAGCTATAAGCTCAATGAAAAATAATTTTAGACTTTTATATTATTCAAAATTATGTCTATAGAACTTAGATCCATGATTCTAACTTCATTCTTGAGTTTTGAACCCATTCTCACATAATTTGGAATACTACTTTAATTTTTTTAGAAATGATCTTTGTTTGTTCTTCTCTTCATTGATATCTAACATAAATATTTAAGAAATAAATAGAAAGAGTGTTTATTGTATTGCTAGGAGACATTAATTTATCATAGATCAACCCTTGAAACTACCTATTAAAGATTGTTCGAATGGTAAGATATGGGAGTGACTGCAAGAAGTTGGGTAGCAATTCTATGGAATTGTACTTCTCAGAAACGGGTACCCAATTTTTAAAAAATTAGGTACCCATTTCCAAAATTAAGCTTCGGGCACCCAAGTCTAATTTCAAAAATCGAGTACCCGATATTTAAAAGCAAATCGGGTGCCCGAGGCACTCAAATATTGAGCGCCCGATTACTTTCAAAAATTGAGTACCCGATTTCTTACAAATCGGGTACCTGATTTGTAAAAATTGGGTACCCGATTTGTAAGACTTTATTTAACCCCCTTTTTTGTCATTTTTGAAGTCATTTTCATGACCTCAAAAATGGGAGCCCGATTTTCAGCCCTACCGACCACCCCCTTGCTACTAGTTCTCGATATACCAGGTATTTTAATATGTTTTGTACTATTTTACTTTTTTTTTTTTCAATTTTAAATTTAATATGTATGTTAATTTATTGTTTTTTTCATTTTTAATATACATAAAATTGTATATTTACATTGTTAATGTGTAGATGTTTAAAATTTTGTATTTGTTAATTAAAATATAGTTTCATAAATGTTTATTTAAAAAAATATTATTTTAGATGTTTTGAAATGTATTTATTACAATGTTGAATGATTAGATTAGATGTAAATTCATTGTTTGAACATGTAATTTTACAAATAAATATAATCTCAACCTAACCATATAGTTATGTACAATAAAACCCTAAACATATATAACTAAGTACTTAATCACATAACAACCTGCCAAGGGATCCAAACAAAAAACTTCTAGTATTTAAATGATTTTACTTAAATTGTATTGTACTTTGTTTCATGGATCGAAAATGGATGATGTAAACTATTTTATAAATGTATATTCTTTCATCCTTTCATACCCTATGACATGTACAGTGGATGATTGTGCATTCTGAATTAATTTGCCAAGTGGCATTTGGAACAAATGTATATAAATTATTTAAATGGATTGAACTGAAGTAGTTAATATTCTTTTATGTGGATGTGTTATTTATTTTACTTTTAGTACTTTTAATTATTTATAAATGAAATGTAAATGTGCTCATGAAGGAATGCAATCTCTTATGTTTTTTATAAATGTAAATTATTATATGTATGTTATTGCTTGCTTAGTAAAACTTTTGATTAGTTCTTTGGATCCCTTGGCTGGGCATCATTTAGGATTAACTATAATGTCAATTTGTATTGAATTTAACTCTAATCATAACCCTTACTATCATCTTAACCTTAATCTTAATTTTCTATAACCTACACCAAGTAATATATAAATAATTAAATAACTTTCCTATCTTACCTTGAGTACTAATTTTATAAATGTCAAACCCTAAAATTGTAACCTTATTTATGATTTAAACTAAATTATCCTAGAGGAGCATCATATCTACATCTACATGTCATGTACATGTGAATCTAAAAACATTTGTACATATCTAATTACATCATTTATTGCATAGGAAGGATTTAAAATTTTCATTATATATATAATCCATGCATATCATATCAAAAGAATCATATAGAAATATGTCATTTATGACATGTCCATCATAGATAATCAAGAAGGGTACTTAGGTAAATTTATATATATTTAACACTATATATTATAAGAAAAGAAAAACACCATATATAGGAGCATCTCATGTACATAAACTAAAAAAATTTCCATGAGACATGTAATGAGATCAAATAATATTTGTAAGATTCATCACATATAATTTATCAACATGTATAGGGGTGATATAATCAAAATATCAAAAAATGAGTGATATCAAAGCATTATATCTTAATATTTAACACTAAAATAAACTAACCCCTGGGTTAACCCTAAACCAAATTGAATATATCAAACTAGATTGAAAGGTAACCTTGGCCCTTAAATAATTAATATTATACTTATAAACCAAATTAAATTAAACCATGATCATAAACCTAATTATATATCCCAAATTAACAGTAGAAACCTTGAATTTAACCTTAAATCCTTTCCCCAACCCTTAACCAAATTGAACCGTTACCCTAAGATTGAACCAAGTTAAACGTTGACCTTAAGACTAAACCAAATCACCCTAAACTAGAACTCAATAATATATTCAACACTTTAAAACAAAATTCAAACCTAACTTTTTTGAATTAATGTTGGTTTTTAATCTAAAATCTCTAACTATAATTCTATATCTAAAACCAAATTTAGCACTTTAAAACTTAATTCAATTTATTAACTCTTGTCCTAATTGAAACCTAAGCATGTAAAGCTAATCAAACAGTACACAGAAAATTGAACCCTAATCCTAAAACTAATTAAACATTGATATCAAGGTCTCAAAATGATACATCATAAAAAAATTAGAAGAGACTTGAATGAATCAGGCATCTAATTAAGTAACCTTCCCTTACCATCAAGAGGTGGAGGTGTCCACATCAGTGCGATTAGGAGCCCGGACTACACCCTTGGATGCCTAAGAATATATCTAAAGAAGTGAATAACTTGTCTTTCCACTGGATGCCTAAACCTTTATATCCTAAGTGAGTATTCATCATGTAATATCTAATTAGGAGGGTATTGAAGCAGTCTAACACCCCAATCCCTAACTAGATAATTATGTTAGGGTGGACTAATTTCTATTTATCTTGGGTTGGAAGTGCCTAAAAGTTTTTTTTGGAGATTGGAGATTCCCCTATTTGTTTCCTATTTTCCTCTATGGGTAGCCTAAATGTTTATTGCCTTTGTAGAATGGAAGGCCACATAAAAAAATATTTCCTTATTCTATAAAAAGAAATACCCACCCCCTAATGATATATAGTAAGATCTTTTTCCTAATTTTACTATCAATTTTTTTGGTTAGAAGACGATGATAGTTAAAAATGATTTAGAAGATAGGGATAAAATTAGAACCATCATTCCTATAATGAAGATGCATTATTGGTTGATAAACCCATTTCTATCATAAATCAACTCCTCCATCCAAAAAATTCATAATGAGAAATCCCTACATCAATTAATCAATGGAGGGCTCATAAAATTGATCAAGTGATCAATGGAGGGCTCATAAATCCCTAGGTCAAGTAATCAATGAAGGGCTCATAAAACTGATCCCCAAGGGGAGATAAGAATCTCATTAAAAATTAGAGACAGGACACTCCTAAATACATATCATACAAAATTATTGCCAATGTCTTAGCCTCTAGACTAGAAGATATCGTACCCAAGATCATTAACCCTACACAAAAGTGTTTTGTTAAGGATATTTATGCATATTGGAGAACTTGATAACCTATTGGAAAACTTTGGATTGGGAAACATTTCCAGGATAGAGTGTAGGCATGCTCAAGTAATTGATTATGAAAATGTCTACAAAAGGGTGGAATGGAGTTTCACTATGATAATGTTGCAAGCCCAGGATTCCATCCAATATTATGTCAAATGGTGTCCTCTCTTATGATTGGTGTCAGGGTTTTAGTAAAGAAATTAATGGGGTTAGATCATAATTTTTAGGACTCTCTCTAAGATCAATTATGAAAGGGTGTCCTAGAAGAGTGCAACACGAGTCATTTAATGATCAAATTGGACCTCTTTTCTTTGTATTGGGTAGTAAGATTTATGTCTCTACATCTATCTTATTGGGGCTAATTATTGAGTCCCCTACCTTGTGTAGTAAATATGGTATTGGATGGAGATTTCATAATTAAGTGGTTAGGTACCTAGGGATTCCATTTATAGTAAACCCTAACATATAAATGAAATGTGTCTTTATATCAACAAGAAAATCTTTGGAAAACTCAACAACTGGAACTCTAATTATCTCACTTTGGTTGGTAGAATTCAAGTATGTTAAAAGATTCTCTCCTCATATTGGGTGTAACTTTCTCTTCTTCCTACTCATTTTATTCAAATCAGTTTGGTCTTCTATATAAATCTATTCGAAACATTTTATGGTGACATGGAAAAGGAAATATGAAGAATCGTGCTACCAGGAGTAGTTCACATAAAGAAAGGAGATTAGTAAGTTGGAATGAAAACTTTAAGAAAGTTCAAGGGATTACTTTGGCAATAAAATGGATAGCCAAAGCTTCATAAGGTAATGAATTATGGATTATGATTAGAATTAGGATTATTATATGGTTAGGGATAGGGTTCACATGTATTAGTTCATTACCTGAAACGATCTACACTTATAGTTTGCATTAAAAAGTGGATAATATTTAGGATTCAAACTACAATCACAAATATTTTTTAATCAAATCATAATTCTATCTCTAAGCTTTCATTCTAGTTGTAACCTTAACTCTCATCCTAACGCCATCTATTACATATCCTATAAACAATAGGACCATAATAAATATTCGAAACCTAAATATAATTCTAACTAAAACCATAATCCTAGTTAAGTTCCCTAACATTAAAGGACCATAATCATTATAATAATCTTAAGCTTAGCCATCATGAAAACCGTTAACATAACAAAATTGTAAACCATAACCTTGTCATAATCTTAACTCTGTTTCATCCTAAGATGAACATATAATCCATAATGAGTTCATACAATCCCCCAGTGTCACAAAATAAGTGTACATGAAAGCAAAATTAGCTTGGTGGCTCTTGTTTTAAGAAAAGAAACCTTGAACTAACCTAGATATATATTTTTGGACTATTATTTTATGATTAGACTTAAAAATTTGGTATTTAATGTTTGATTTGACTTAAGTGTTTAACTTTATTTATTTAATTGATATTATTTTAATAAAGATATGAACATTTATATAGATCTAGTCAAGATAAATTTTAGATTAAATTTTTTTTTAAATAATAATTTTTTCATGTTTTATGTTTTATGTTGTTTAAACATATATGCAGATTATATTTGATGGACCCACCGCCACCCCCTCCCCCTCCTATACCCCCTCCTCCACCCCATCCATCTCTACCTCCACCTCCACCTCCACCTCCCCCCACACCTCCACCACCCATCGTAGATGAGCTATGCAAGACCATGAGGTGTAACCTCAACGACCTCATGCATGATATAGAGTCTATCCGACATGAGAGGCAGCACACCCCCCCCCTCACCTACTACATCTTGTAGATGGTATGCAAGGCATGATTGACTCCATCCATCATTTTGATATAGACATTGACTCATTTAGATCATGGAGGGAAAGAATGCATGCCTTCTACTCTGACGGCTTATCATACAGAGAGGTTTATAAGCTGCATATAGGTGAAGGGAATTTTCAACATTATTTTGTAAACCCTAAGATGGGTGAAGCAATTAGTGATAAGAAGCCTCACATTTCTATTAGGTGGTGTACACATCCACGTATAGCAGAACATTTTTGGGAGCGATGGTGGATGGTATTTGACCATCCACCACACACTAACCATGAGGTGACCATGTACTTCCTTAGGAATTTATGGGCTGAGTTTGAGTTGGGTTTAAAACCCAACTATTTTGATATGAAACCATTTCAAGGGGTTGGTAGAGGGATGCCTCAGGATAGGCCTGGGGAAAAGCTGAGTGATAGAATGAGAAACCGTAGGTGAGCTGAGCCCCTTGTACCTCTTCTTGTGCCTATTGTGCCTACTCCTCACAATCATCAAGTAGTTTCATCTACTTTTACCCATTTGAGTGCCCTTCCGGGCAATTTAGTACAGCAGTGGATGCATGCGATACATGCTCCTCCACTTGGACATGTTTGTACTAGCTGTGGAGGCATATGCACAGCCCCCTAGAGCGATCTTGGTGTAGCACACGATGGCCATTATGATGAGGGTGCAAATTTTGATGATGATGTATACGTTGCCCGTGGTGATGGTAGTGACAAGATAGATGTGTCATCATTTGTTGACCTCATGCAGTAGGGAGAGCCTGGAGAGAGTCAAGAGCAGCACGTAAAATTTTAATTTTAATATAAATATAAAGTACACATAATTATTTACTTTCTACATACATGTGTAATTTTATTAACTATATTAATTTGGACTTTTGAAATAACAGAGGATGGATGATGCTGTTCCTCCTAAGAGGCAGCATAGTCTTTTTCCAAGACCTACAAACATTGGCATCTCTTATAGGGTATGCACTTTGAATTACACTATAAAAATGTACATTCAAATTCAAATTTAATAACACGTGCTCATATGTTCTTTTTATCTGATTTTGTAGGGATTGTTTGCATCTACACAAATTGATGTTAGTACAAGTCCTACTCTAGTTACCATTGAGGCACAACCTCAAATACATTTAGTATGAACTTTTGATTGAAGACAAATAATTTGTATTATTTTTATGTATGTACATTATTATTAAATTATAATCTAAATAATTTTGACTCACATGTATATATATTTTATGTGTTTTGATTTTACGAACAAGAGCCATATCATACTCATCCATACAGGCCTCAGTATAGTCTATTTTCGACTCCATCTTATGATTATCATGCTAGCATGCCTGTAGACACATCTGTGACATTGGCTACCACTTAGGTATGATATATATATTATATATACATGTTAAATTTATAGTGTATAAAAAATGTAGTGTACAAATTATGTACTTTGTAATTATTCATGTATATTTAATTTTGACTAAACGTTTATGTATCCATAATTTTAGGACTACATCACCATGAGTGTTGCTGAGAGCACAAGACTTAGCCAGATGGAGGTACCTACATTGTCATTTGAGGTCAGTATTGTAATTTATGTACATAATATGTATTGTAAATTATAGGACCTCACCACTACTGCATTTGGTAGTTTTGACAGTGCGCCTCCTCCCATTATTGAGGGACACCCATCTCATGTGGTATTTATTTTATTATGTAGTGAATATTTAATTTATTTGCAAGCTAGATTTTGAGACCCATTTCAATTAAGCATGTACATGATGACATGTGCCTCATGTTACATAGGGTGATCCATCTACCTCACAGGGTGTTCGACATGTCGAGATGACTCATATTACACATGATGATCCATCTGAGTCCTCTTCGCATGGAGTAAAGAGGACATTCAATCAGATAGATTAGGTCTTGTTGGCACCTATAGATTGTGTTTTATGATGTAGACACTTTGTGTTAGGATAGTTAAAACTGTATGTTAGACCATGTACTATTTTTTTACGACTTCTTATCATGCTTGTGTATGTAGTATATATTATTATGTTTCACCATTTTTTAAGTATATTCAAACCATTTTCTTTATTCTGACATATTTTATTCGTGAACATATGACACATTTTGTAAGTATATATGCAAGATGAACAATAATTTTAACTATCTATAGAGCATTATTGGATAAATATCACATCAAATTTATGCATTGGGATTCATACAAATAAAATTGACCTACTAGATTAAAAGATGTATTGATAATGCACCTAACAATGTATCATAAGTGATCTTAATGTGTTGTTTGGTAATGTAAGACTCATTATCACCTAATAAGACCTATTATGTGGTAGTAAACATATGAATACCTATCATAACCTATAATAGACATAATGACCTATTAAGATTTCTATGTCCCCTTAAGACACACATGTATGGATAACGTACCTAACAATGTATCATAAGTGATCTTAATGTGTTGTTTGGTAATGTAAGACTCATTATCACCTAATAATACCTATTATGTGCTAGTAAACATATTAAGACTTATTAAAATGTATAGAAATTATTATGACCTATTAGGACTCCCATGTCCCCTTAAGACGCACATGTATGGATAACATACTTAACAATGTATCATAAGTGATCTTAATGTGTTGTTTGGTAATGTAAGATATAATCAATACAATGAATACAATGAGTAATGATCTAACATATAATCAATACAATGAGTAATGATCTTAAAATTATCATGTGCAAGTGACTTGTTTTTAATATTACAATCAATAGTAATTTGAAACTTCAAACAAACATTAATTTAAACATGCTTGAATGTAAAAGTAATGGAACAAAATAAGAGGTCATTAATTAAATTGAAAATTAATTTATAATTTATCAAGTGCATACCTTTAACTTTCAAATAGAAGTAAACTCTCATTTTTGAATTAGTTTGTACAACATATTTCACAATATATGTAAGATACTGTCAATGATATATTTATAGTTCAGTGAACTCAAAACATAAAATTGGTTCTTGACACATCTCTTCAAAAGAGTTCCTGTATAATAAAAATGTAAAACAAAAATACACATGTTAATAAACACATAAATTAATATTCAAGGTATCTGAACTATGTAAATATACATGTGTAATTTGTATGTACTTACTATGTGAAATTGCACAAGATGTTGATGTTTGATCCCCTTTAACATTTAAATTTGCATAAATTGTAATTGAGACCTGAATAAGAGGTATATAAGTTCTCTAAATTGGTATTGACAACACAAACATACATGTAATTAAATTATATAAGTACATATATATATAAATAATACAATAATGAAAAAATTTACATGTGTTTGATTTAAATGTAATCATCCCACTATACCATCTGCATGTTCTCTCTTTTACAATGCATCTATGATTGTCTCATGCTCGTCCATTGAAATTGTCCATAATACCTTATTGGCAAGTCTCCCTTTGTATCTTTCTAATTTGATATTTGTTGCCACAACCAAATGAGAATAGTATAAAATCTTATTTTTCTTTTGGTAGTCTTCAAATGTTGGCAAACCATTTCTTCTTGTTTGGGATCTACGTAGCCAGGTGCCAGCTACAAAAATAGACCCAATTGGATACTCAAACCCATCATCGTCTACTTGATGACATGTCAATTTTTTCTTAGGTTCCACACATCTAGCTAGCCAATATTTAGTCTGTTCATCATTATCACCAGGTGCAATAACAACATAAACATGTCCTACAAGATATGATAAAGTA
Source organism: Cupressus sempervirens (assembly GCA_028749045.1). Classification (NCBI taxonomy): domain Eukaryota; kingdom Viridiplantae; phylum Streptophyta; class Pinopsida; order Cupressales; family Cupressaceae; genus Cupressus; species Cupressus sempervirens. Next base: position 301,805,468 of record CM053787.1, on the reverse strand, counting down.
TAGAAACACTTTAATCACATGAGTGTACATATGAAAATTATATAAATTGAAGCATGATATCACACAAAAATCTAATTAAATTGTGCATACCAGGTTCTATGAGGTCTGAAATACGATCATAGTCTTCTGATGCAAAAGTAACATTCTAGCCTTCATTTACTATATCATCTTCAAAATGTGTGTCAGTAGGTGCTAATGATCTTTTTTTCCAATCTTCAACCCATTCTATATTTTCACATTCTTCCCATTCACCTGCAAGAAAAAATTGACAAAAACAAGCAAGCTCCCTAGTCCATATAGTCCAAGTGTTAGAATCTAAACTCCTAAATGAATTCCATTTTGCTAACCCACTAATTTTATCACAATCATATCTTGAAGGGATATTATTTTCTTCAATTAGGTAGAAGAAATGTTTGATTGTAGAGTTCTGAATTCATCTCGTGTATAAATATTTGTTACACCATTCGACAATCTCATGTGCATTTTTGAATTTAGCTTTTTCCTCAAATTTTAATTTCTCTCTACTAAGGGCTCTCTTCACGCATGCACCAGCACCATCATGTTCTCCTTTTCCATGTCCAACCTCAAAAGAACTCCACACATGTTGGATGTTAGTTTTCCTATGTGTCCTACTCAACCAATAGAACATTCTAGCATTCTAGAATTGTCTTGTACAATTATTTGACCATATCCAATGTTGTGTCATTTAAATTTGTCTCTCTTTTAAATTATCATAAAAGACCTTGAAACAATATTGGACAAACTTAGATGAATGGATTTTATTATCACTTAAATAAAAATGGCACTCTCTCAATATTTTTTGATCCTCCTCTATACTATCAGGTGCATGTCTATAAACTATATGAACATAAATTGTTACTTGCACTGAATTGTAATATTGTGGTTGTACCTCTTCTTGCGGTGCAAGCATGTAGTTCTCTGTAAAGTCAACAATTGAAAGTATAGTACCAATTGGAAATGTATTCTTACATATGCAAAATTTTCCATCAAGCCATCTAGAATATTGCGAGTGTTTAACATATTTTGGTATGATCACACTCTTAAACTCATCCATAAATGCATGACAACTAACTTTATCTGTAACTAGATCACACCTTCTTCCAATCTTCCCATCCTTCAATGGATATTCAATAGTTTTGAATATTTTTGCCTCGACTAATTGTTGTCCAAAAGTAGTCAAAGCATTTTCATGCAAACATTCATCTAACAAAGAAAGATTGTCGCACATATCACATGTACTAGAAAGACATGCATTGAAAAGAAAGTGTTGATCATTAGGTGGCTTACAAAACAAACCTAATATGAAATCTTTTATAGTTTGAGGTGGTATTTTTATACCACATTCTTGCAACATTTCTTTACTATGCATGGTACCGCTTATAGATTGAAATACATCATAATGGTAATGAAATTGAATATGAGCTTTACAACAACATGTGATTCTTTCCTTGTTAATCCTTATATACCATGGTTTACACTTTTCAAAAGATCTTTGACTAATGGTAATATTTAATACCTTACCATCTACAAATTTTTTAAACAATTCAGTTTGAGTCATGTCCAAAAGGTGTTTAGGATGTGGATCACGTATTTTTGACCCAATTCTCAATTTAAGAACATCTCTTGAATTAGGTGATACTCTTATAATATCATGCTAAAAAATTTCAATCAAAATTTTGACTTCACTAGTAAGTTTCATATCACATCTCGGGAGTCTACCTCTAGAAGTCCATAAAATATTTGTTGGATCACACTCAAAGTTAACCCTTCTCTTTACAGCTCTTTCTAAAGTCTTACGATTCACATTAAGATATCCACTTATGTTGCTAATCAATCTTTTGTTAGATGTTTATTTGTTAACTAAAGCTATTGTTATTTCTCATTGTGCTGCATTCTTATCTTTAGAATGAATTCTCTTTCCGATAACATCAAAGGCACTAGCAACAATGGATATAACTTGTTTTAAAGACTCATTTTTATTCTTTGATTTTGCACACATTCCCAACCTTCTCATTACTTTTCACATTTTAGACATTTTAATTATTTGCAACATTAGCTGACATTGAAACCCAAATTTCTTATTATAAAAAAAATGCTTATACAATCTATTAGCATGTGCCCTAATTTGTCTCCATGAAACCAATCCCTCAAGATTATCTAACACATCATTAGGAATATGAAAATTATGTTCAAACACTTTAGTATCGTCCTGACATGTTTGTTCAGTAGTTGGTGTTTCTATGTCTACATTCATGCAATTTTTATTTTTAGACACTTTATTATTTTCACTGTTGTTTGGGATTTGAATATCATTTTCAAATTTTTTTGGTATTTCTTTCAAGGCAGGCATTTCAATTGGAGTGTTTTGTGCATGATTGTTTGACAATTGTTTCTCATGAAGAAAATCTAAATCATTTAAATTGTAACCTACTTCTAAAAAATCACCAATTTCATCATGAGAGAAAATTTGAGGGTTTGGAGACACACCTATATTGAATGCATGATTAGAATGTGCACCTGAATTTTCTTGTATTGGGTTCTCTTCTTTGACCTCTTCATCCATCATGGTATCCTCAATGTCTTTATCCTTTAAAATTTTGTTCAAGTCTCTAATTCTATGTCTTCTCTCTCGTTGACGTCGTGCTTCATTCTCTTTATTTGCTGCAATCTCCTCATCTGTCAGAACTTATACTTTCTTCTTTCTTCATTATTTTGATCCCATGTTTGCACCAATTTTGAATTTGAATCAATAGCTTGCAAATTGTATAAGAGTACAAGAAAATATAATAAGCATGATAGAATTCATTGCTGCAGATTGAAACTGTTATTCAATCATTTCAATCATTGAAATTTGGTCTGTGGGGTAGCTTTTGGGGCCCAATGGATACATTAGAAATAGGTACCCGATTGCTTAAAAATTGGGTACCTGTTTATAAACCAGGTACGTAATTTTAAAAAGAATTGGGTGCCCGATTTTTAAATAGTCGGGTACAACGGTTGAAAGCAATCGGGCACCCAATTTTTGAATTACAAATCAGGTGCCTGATTCTTAAGACATGAGCGGGAATTTGGCATGGCTCCCAACTTTTGCATGGGGTTTTTCCTTGGGGAAAGGCATGGCATAGGCTTGGTCCCACCAAGCCATACCTTTATGATCCTTTTTTTTTCTAAGGCATTCAATCGACAATTTATGGTATTGTTGTAAATTTTTTATAGTCATTCCCATTGAATTTTTTGATGAGACAAAAAACCATTATAGGTCTTACTGTTCTTATTTCAAAAATGTAAATTTTATAGTGTTATTAGTTTATTTTCTATTTTTCCATTATTTATTAATCAAAACTATCTCCTAAACTGATAAGTAGGAGATGATTTCCACAAGAAGTAAAATTGAGATATTTCTATTAGGATTTAACTATGTGATTTTGAGTCAAACTCATTGACCCATGTTTCACAAGTAGTGATTCAACATGAATCCATCTCTCATGAGGATAAATAGAGCACTTAGCACTCATTGGATCTAGGTGATGCTCACAAGGGTGAAGCACCAGGACTTCTCGAGAGGTCACCCATCCCAGTACTACTCTAGCCTGAGCGCACTTAACTACATAGTTTCCTCTATGGTTAAACCCAAAGCTTGCAACCCCATTTGCAAAACCTTCACCAAGTGTTGTGCCTTATGAACCATTCATTAGAAATCCCCTTAAGCTCATCAATTGATAAGTAGGAGATAATTTCCACAACAAGTCAAATTGAGATATTGCTATCAGGATTTAACTGTGTGATTTTGAGTCAAACTCATTGACCCATGTTTCACGAGTAGTGATTCAACATGAATCCATCTCTCACGAGAATAAATATAACATTTATCACTCATTGGATCTAGGTGATGCTCACAAGGGTGAAGCACCAGGACTTCTCGAAAGGTCACCCATCCTAGTACTACTCCAACCTGAGCGCACTTAACTACAAGGTTAAATCCTGATAGCAATATCTCAATATCTCCTAAACATTGAAAAGTGACATTCACTAAAACTTTAATAACTTTTTTATTTTATAATTTTTCTTAAATTAATTTATGTCATCAATCTACATACAATTCTTTTGATGTTAAATTTTTTTTTTGAAAAAAGTGAGATTTTGATCAAATTATGTGGTTTGTACATGAGAGGTTTTAAAATTTACCTTTATAGCCAATTAATAATTAATAATAATAAAATTATTCAATAAAAAATTAAGGAAAAATATTGTCATCAATCTTAGGTGTATTAGGTAACTACCTTTAAAAGGATTTGTGAAAATTCATTTATTTGTGTCAAATTATGGTGTCCGTACACGAGCGTGGTATGGTCCTAAAACAGGCATTTTGAAAAAGTGGTTTTTAAAGATCCATACCAAAAAAATAATCTATCATATGGATATATAAATAAATTACATATTCAAAAACTAGATTCTAAACACTAAAAAATTTATTTCTAGAGTTTTTTTATATTCAATCTCTAAATACCTCAAATTTTGACATCAATTGACAAAAAAATTCAAAAATAAGAAAAACACTTCCACTTTTTGGCCAACAGTGAGACCCAACTTCTTGCATTGACCCATGGCCTAAGAATGATGTACATAGAATTTTTCTATCTCCTCCTTTAGGATATGGATAAGGAGGTGTAAGTCTCAAGAAGATTGAAAGGAAAATTTTATAAAATATACCTTGAGGAAAAACATGTACGAAACACATGAAACTTCCATTTTTTTTCACTTGTTAAAAATTTGTTGTTTTACTATGACCAAGGGTTTGTCATCTTTATGAGAAAAATCAATCTATACATAAGGAAACTAAGATAGATTATTCTTAACCCAACTAAATTTTTCAAAAAAAAGTCATACATGCCACTTAGATCTGGGTAGTAACCCTAGTGTAAATTTTACTATGAATCGCTTCCATAAGGTTTTTAAATAATTTTCACGTCAAGGTTTAATCAAGCAATATTGGAACAATGTGGCACATTGACTAATTCCAGCTAACTAATAGTTGAGTTATTGATTTTTTCTAAGAAATGCAATAGTTTACAGTGATGGGGCCATTTTATGGCCTAATATACCCTATGTTTTTCTTAGTTTGTTGGTTCAAGGCCTAGGCCTTTTGCTATATTTTCATTAGACTCTTTTATGCTAATGCCTATAAAATAAACTATAAGGACATAAGTATAAAATTCTATGTAGTATGAAGTCTGTGTTTTGTTATTTATGGATGACAAGAAAAGGGAAAGACTTAATTGATAGTATCTATGGACAAACTAATCACCTTTTATATTATTCATGTTCTTATGAATGATTAAACTATGGATAGTATTGTGCATCCAAACAAGTCCTTTCCTACACGAATGAATTGTTACACTTTTTTTATATATCAAAAGTAGAATTGATGAGATAATTATGTGATATGAATAAGATACATCCTAGTAACCATTGACCACGAGACTGAGTCATCCAAGAATAAAAATAGCTACCAACGCAAGGATTCCTAGACTAGTTCAATAACCACTAGAAAGAGTGTTGGACCAACTATCATAAATAAGTCAAGCCAACTTGAATAGGTCAGCCAACGGCTAGTATGATAAGGAGAAAAACCTATTAAAGAAAGCATATATTTTATGTTGACCACTTAATGAAGAAGACCAATTCTTTGAGTTGAGGGAATATCTCAACATGTTTGTAATTGAATAAAAATAATGTAGTTTATCTGATTAGGATGCTCAATAATTAAGGAATTACTTAAGAAGTTATTTGTTATAAATAAATTTTCAAGAGACTTCTCAAGTTAGTGTGAGAAATAAGAATATAATATTTCAATATAATTCTCAAGAAGAAGAGATAGACAATTTTACCTCCGCATGTATTTAAGTTTTAGTCATGAATAAAATGAAGATGTTTTCATTTTAGTAACTTGCAAGAAGTTATTATGGTTCTCTCACCCAAGGTGGCCTAGTTGGTGAGAAAATAATTTCATTCCTTATCTTCCTAGGTCTTATTTAGTTTTCTACTATTCCTCCAACGAATCACTAATAAAACATGTGGTTACCCCTGAAGCAAAGGTGGATAGAGTAGAAACTATTGGAAATATTCTTAACAATGCTAAGTTACTAAGAGGGGAGGGGTGAATCAGTAACTTCTAAAACTTATAAATCTTTAATCCAATTATTAATTAATCTAATATGCATGAGAAACTAAAAATATGAAATCATTCATAACACTTTGACACAAAGATTTGGTGACCCAAAAACCTTCCAAACAGAAAATAAAACTAGGGTGGGGATGATAACCACAAGCTTTAATATTGCAGCATCAAGTTGGCCTATTAAGGCTTATATTGATCACTTTTGATGATCTTCCCTATTAGGAGCAATAAGAACTACTAGGTCCATCTTGTTAGAGGATTTACAAAAAAACAATGAAGTATGCACTTAGTAAAGAGATTTGCATAAGACTATTATGTCTACCTTGTTAAAGGATTTGACTAATCCACCTATTAGGATGAAGCAGTAGTTGATCTCTGATCTACAACTTAGTTTGCTAAATGAGATTCCTTTAAGTGTATAAATTATGTTGTTGTGATAGATGAATCTTTTCTGCTCCTTATACTGCTATAGCCTTTGTAATTCACACTCTCTAATCTTCATTGATTATTGCATTGATACTTACACACATAGGATGTGATACAATTCATTACATATATACCAATCCAATTATATAATTACAAAGTCAACCACAATACAAGTTTACATAAATATTACAAAGTTGGCTCAAATGTAGACACTCAAGTTCTCAATGCTAGAAATATTAATTTCTACACCTAAAAATTATTTAATCATATTAGTCAATAGATGTTTGTAGCATTTTAGGTTTAGGTTTAGGTTGTGTTAGTTGTAGTAGTTTACAGAACTCTATAGATAATTGTCTTCTCAACAAATGTCAAATATTTCTAGAGTATTGTAAACTTGCCTATAAAAGGGAGTGCTATGTATCCATTTAGACAATAAAAAATAATCAAATGCAATTAATTTTTATTGTGCCATAGTACATTGCATTCATTTTTTTTTTTTTTGTACCTCTACCCACCCATCAAAGTGGTATCAAAGCTTAGTTAAGAAGCAGAGTTTGAAGGATCGTGCATAAGGAGGATTGTAGAAGAAAAGGGAATAGAAAGTCCTGTAAATGCCTATATTGTGATGGTGTTGTTGAGATCCATAAGTATCTTGTTACCTTATTTAAGGTTTGGTAGATCTGTGTATCTTTTTTTAAATTTGTGTAAGAATGGCTTCCAAAAGTTTTCAGCCTTCAATCCAATATTTTCTAGAAAGAATTATGATGATTGGGCTTTCAGAATGAAGCTTATATTTGATTCTTATGAGTTATCAGATGTAATTTTAAATGGTTATATTGAGCCTGCAGATGAGTTTTCATAAATGCTAATCAAAAGAAAAAGCTAGATGAAAATAGGCAAAAGAATAAAAAGGCTTTGCAACTTATTGGACAAGCATTAGATGACTTAGTTCTTGGAAAAATTAAGAAAGCTATTATAGCCAAGCAAGCTTGGGATATTCTTGAGACTACATATCAAGATACAAGTAAGGTAAAGATTGTGAAATTGCAAGCACTTAGAAGAGAATTTGAGAATTTACAAATGAAGGATTCTGATTCTATAGAGTAGTTTTAAAATTGTGTCATGAATGTTGTTAATCAAATAAGGATGAATGGTGATGAACTTACTGATCAAAAGGTTATAGAGAATATTTTTGAAAGTCTGCCTATTAAATTTGATAATCTTGTGGTTGTAATTGAAGAATCTAAGGATTTAACAACATTATCTATAGATGAGCTATTTGGATCTTTATATAATCATGAAGATAGGTTGAACAAGCGTAATAACTCTTCATTGGAGAATGCATTTAAAACACAAATGACATTTGGTAAAGGCAGAGCCAGAGGAAGTGGAAATGTTGGATTTAGAGGAATAGGAAGAGGTAGAAATAATTTTCAAAAAGAAGAAAGGTGTCCAAATTTAGGAGGAAGAAGAAATTAATACCCCTATTCAAGGGGAAGCTATAACAAACAAACATGACAAAGGTATGACAAATCAAATATTCAATGTTATTACTGTAAGAAGTTTGGACATTTTGTAAATGAGTGTTGGAAAAACCAAGCTGATATGAGTAAGAAAAATGTTAATTTTTTTGAGAGTAATTCTGAGACATTTTTTATTACTTGCAATGTAGCTCAAGAGAGCACAAATGATTTTTGGGTTTTAGATAGTGGTTGTAGCAATCATATGATAGGTAATAAATTTATTTTTGAAAGTTTGGATAGATCAATTAAATCAAAAGTGAAGTTTGGAAATAATGAGATAGTGAAGTGAGTGGAAAAGACACAATCAATGTTATAACAAAGCATGGTAAGAAATCTATTTCTGATGTATACTTTGTGCCTGGTTTGAAACATAATCTTATAAGTATGGGGCAGCTTAGTCAAAAAGTTTATAGAGTTATTTTTGAGAAAAATTTGTGCACTATATTTGGTATGCCTCCTAGTAACATGGTGATTGCAAGGGTATAAATAAAAAATAACATAATGTTTTCACTTTGGATGAAGACCAATATGACTGATGAAGTTGTAGCAAGTTTCAAGGTGGCAAGTCAAGATCAAACATGGATATGGCACTTAAGGTATGGTCATCTAAATCTCAAAGGATTATCTTTACTACAAAGAAAGGAAATGGTAAGAGGCTTTCCCCTAGTTGAAGCATCATTAAGTCCATGTGAAAGTTGTATTTTGGCCAAACATCATAGGGAGTTTTCCAAAAGGGATGTCATATAGAGTAAGGGTACCTTTAGAAATTTTGCATTTAGATATATGTGGTCCAATGAAAATTCCATCATTAGGGGGGAGTATTTATTTCTTAACATTTATTGATGACTTTAGTAGAAAGACATGGGTTTACTTTTTTAAATACAAATCTGAAACTTTTGGCAAATTTAAAGAATTTAGGGCTTGTGTTGAGAAATAAAGTGGTTTATCTATCAAGGTATTGAGATCTGATAGAGGAGGAGAGTATAAGTCAAATGAATTTTTAGATTATTGCATGGAACATGGAATCAAAAAGCAATTTACTACCAGTTACACACTACATAAAAATGGTGTTGCAGAGAGAAAGAACAAGACAATAATGGAGATGGAAAGGAGCATGTTGAAAGGTAAGAATATTTCTAATGAGTATTGGGCTAAGGCAATTTCTTGTGTTGTTTATATCTTGAATATGAGTCCAACAAAGATTGTGAGGGACATGGTTCCATAGCAAGCATGGAGTGGTAAGATTCATAGTGTTTCCAATCTCAAAGTATTTGGTTGTATTGCATATGCACATGTTCCTAAAGAAACTAGAAGTAAGTTAGATGATAAGAGTGAAAATTTCATTTTTGTTGGCTATGATGAGCAATCTAAGGCATATAGATTGTTTAATCCTATCACCAGAAAAGTCATTGTGAGTAGGGATGTTTTATTTAAAGAGGATAAATCTTGGGATGGAAGTATAGATATAAATGTTACAGGTGCTGCAACAATACCATATGATGAGAAGGATAAAAAGGATCATGAAGATCAAGAGGATCAACCAAGTGACCAAGAAGGAACTCCACCACGAAGTCCACAAGGAGATCACTTAGAAAATGAAGTTGAGCATGGAGAATCTTTGAATTCAAAAGTAAGTAATTATTCAAACCCTATACTTGCACAGTTAAGATCAAGGATTACAAGCAAGAAAACTAGAAGCTTGAATGAGATTTATGATCAAGAAAGTAAAATAGATTTGCAATCAATTTTTTCTTTATTTGGTCAAGATCCTATATATTTTGAAGATGCAATCAAGGAAGAACATTAGATTAATGCAATGAATGATGAAATAGAATCAATTGAGAGAAATGATACATGGGAATTAGTTGATTTTCTTAAGAACAAAGATTGCATTGGTGTAAAATGGGTTTATAAGACTAAGTTTATGTTGGAAATAATAAAGACTAACAAGGTTACTGAGAGGGGAGGGGTCAATCAATAACTCTAAAACTTTAAATCAATTTTTGTATAATAATATTTTTACTAGTCATCCATCTAATCTACTATATGCATGAAAAGATAAACATCTATAACACATGAATACACAAATTTTGGTGACCCAGAAACCTTCCAATTAGAAAGTAAAACTAGGGTGGGGATGATACCCACAAAACTTCAATACTGCAGTATAAAGTTGGCTAGTTAAGGCTTACAATGATCACTTCTGATGATCTGCCCTGTTAGGAGCAAATAGGATTGCTATATCCACCTTGTTAAAGGATTTACAAACATACAATGAAGTATGCACTCTATTAGGAGATTTACAAAAGATTGTTAAGTCTACCTGGTTAAAGGATATAGAAAACTGATTCACCTGTTAGGATGAAGCAGTGAATCTGATTGCAACTAATTGCTGATAAGATCCTTGTGCTCTGATCACTTGATGTGACAAATATATCTTTTCTGCATCAATGTTGACCTTGTTGAATTCCTCTATTCTGCTAGTGATTCACTTTCCCTCTTCTCAAAATATTGCAACACACTGCAACCAACAATGGTTCACTTTAGCATCTCATTGTTTCAAATGATACATACCATTCCAATATTTACACTGGCAAGGTCGGCCAAAACACAAGTGAACAAACATTACTGAGTCGGCGAGGTGGTAGAAAACTTGGGTTCCAAAAATTGACTCGGTGACTTTCTGATACTTGGCATCCACTTCAATACTCTGCATCATCATGCACTCGATAAGAGTAGAGGCACAATCCATACTAATCATTTTGAGTAGCTCAAAACTCAGTAACCATTGGTGACTTGGTGAATATTGTGTCACTCGGTAGAAACTGAATCCGTTGATAACCTTCTTTACTTGGTAAATATTGATTCCCTTGTTTACACGGTAAACATTGATTCCTTCATTTACCTTGTTTACTCGGTAAACAATAATTCCTTCATTTACCTTGTTTACTCGGTAGACACTGAGATCTTTGATGACTCGGTGAGCACTGTCTGCTTGGTAAATACTATGAAGCTCGGTAATCACTAACTGCTTGGAGAACACTATTCTGCTCAGTAACCATTAACTGCTTGGAGAACACTATTCTACTCGGTAATCACTAACTGCTCGGAGAACATTGTTCTACTCGATAACCACTAACTACTCGGTATCAACTATTCTGGTTGATAATCACTAACTACTCAGTATGAACTGTAGACTAGGTGATGAGCTTGGTAAGAATTCAGAATCGAATAAGTGTTTGTGACTAATGACAAATATATCATAATTCCAACAATCTCCCCCTTTGGCATTAGTCACAAAAACACTTATGAGCCAAAACTTATATACAAAGTCTGACATACTGATACCTGATTCTGTTGAATATACATGGTTTCCTTACATATGACTCCTCCATACAATATACACAAGGTATTTACATGAGCTATATGAATTTTATTAACAGTATCTCACTTTTATCCATTTTGTACATTTATCTCACCAATAACTCTTTCTGAGTATCTTTCTTTATCCCCCTTTTTGACAATAATGCCAAAGAATAAAATGAATGTATTTACATGGAAACACCAAAATGTGAGATAAACTCTGAATGTACCTGAAGAATGAGTTGCAGAGTCTTGTCCCAATTCTCTTGCAGGATTTTGCATGTGGATAGAGTTATCTAAACTTCTGCAAAAAGTTCAATCAGATGATCTGCAACGGAGAAATTGTTGTCATGGATCAATGTTTTTGAATGGGCAATGTGCTTTTGCATTGTGTCCATGATAGGAAGGATCATATTTTGAATATCTAGCAATGTAGATCGGATCCTTGACTCTTCTCTTAGCAATTATGCTTGCTTTTCTGACAAAAATTTGATTCTAAGGTGATGAGATGAGGTTGAACTGGGGTCAAGCTTCAGGTTTTGTGTGCTTGCCTTCAAATCCTCATCTATCTTATTCAATTGTTCTCTTATTTCCTTGGTATACTCGGTAACATCACAAAGCTTAGCAAAAAGAGATGTTACATTATTAAAAGAATTTTCAATGTTGGCCAAAACTGAGGTTAATTCAACCTGTTTGATTGCTATGTGCTGAGCAATGTGCTCAAGCACCTTATGATCAAATTTCTTCTCTGCCTTCTCCATCAATTTTTCTTGACGGAAGGTATCCTCATTGAATTTATTGATTGCCTCTTCTATCTGGATCAAAATGTGTTGAGTAGAATCTACATCAACACCTATAGCCTCTGTAATTATATTCTGGGAATCATTAATTATTTTATATTCCTTATCCCTTTCAGACCTTAGCTACTTCTACGTAGCCTTCATCTCAATTAGTTGACTAGCATACCTCATTTCTTCAATGGTAGCATTTTCATAGTCAATCTTTGGAATTACTATCTCAGCGTCTAGGTCAATGTTTTCAGGAATTTCCTTTCAAGTGATCATAAGTCTTAATGGTTGCTTTTTTTTGACTTCTGTGATGACTGGTTTGACCTTGGGAATAGACACAATGGTAGATATGGAAGGACTAGCAGCGAAAACTAGGATACTTGAGGGTGGAGTGCCAATAGGAGTATATGCCAAGTCAAAAATTGAAGTACTTGCCGCAAATGGTGATACACTCGGTGATGCAGTATCTAAACTAATTGGGTTTGAAGTAGATACAGATATTGCTGACAAAATTGTAGAACAAATTGGAATTGACAAAATTGTGGAACTTACTGTTATTCTGGTTGGTGATGATGGAGCTCAGAAGGCTTGCTCGGTAACTAAAGAAAAGGAATGCAACTCGGTAGATGAAGTGGTAGACACTTCCATTGATAATACCTGGAGCTGAGATGTGGTAGGTGCTAATGATATATCTGATGTAGATGTGACCAAACCTGCTGAAGCTGACTCCAACCTTGATGATGCTACAGTTTTAGGTGGAGAGTGAGGAAGTGATGCAATAACTGCTACTGCAATTTTCACCGGATCATCTTCCTCCTTATCTTCCTCTTCAGCTTCTTCTTCCTTTTCCTCTTCCTCTTTATCTTTCATCAGTGCATGCAGCTCTCCTGGTGAGACTGTGACAGATGGAGTGCTAACAAGCTCATCATCACTGTCGCTGTCATCATCTTTGATTTCTATTGGGTCTACACTGGGCTTATGTAGATGATATATGTTTTTCCACATGTTTGTAGCATCATTTACAACATGTTCAATGTCTTTGATCAAAATCAAAAAAGTGTGGAATCTGATCATCATTTGACCTTCATGGTTTTTCATTTCAGTTTTTACTTCTGCTCCAGTGAGACTTGGTCAGAGATTCCTTAGAGATTGCTCATAAATATCTTTTACCATTTGGGTGGCTAACTACCATCTTGGTTGCAATCTCTCCAGTATTTCTTTTGAGATTTGAGGGGCAATTTGGTCTGGGGAGTATTTCCATTTACCCGTCTTGCTGAGTACCAGTTCCTCAATCTGCATTTTCTCTGCATCAATTCTAGTTTCAAATTTCAATGCTTTGAAATTTGTGATTCCAGCTCCTTCCTCCAACTATTTGAGCCTTTGCTCAAATGTGGGTGTAGGCCTAACTAGTATAGGTTCTTGCTTACCTTTCTTGGTTCTTTTGGTGAATACTACAGTAGGCTTCTTTTTGGGTTTGGTAATGATTACCTTACCTTTCTTCCTTGGCTATTCCTCTGCAGATTATTTTTCTCCTTCTTCTTCACCTTCTTCTTCTTCTCCTCCTTCTTCTTCTTCACCTTCTTCATCTTTACCTTTTCCCTCAGTGAGCATAAGAGGACCGGTAGAGGTTTTCAATTTTACTATTTTCCTCTTACCCTTGCTTATGGCCTGTGGTAGCTCGATTTCAAGCTCAATTTTGGCCTTAGCTTCTTCATAGGTTCCAAAAATTGGTTTCCTTGGGTCTATTGGCTCATTTACCAGTGCCTCTATGATGTCTCTAGTTTCATCAATATTTACCTCGTAAGGAAGAGGTTTTACCCATGCAACTCGGGGTCTGATTGTCTGGATGTACACCTTGTCACAGTCCACCATGAAACATACATCATCTCTGTAATCCTTAACAAGATTAGGAGGAATTCTAAACCTATTATTCATCCTCTCCTTGAAGTCTTCAAAATAATTGTCCATAATACTATCAAAATTTTTGCCCATTTCTACTACAAATTCATTTATTTGATACAAAACTGGAATGTCTTTCCTCCATACTACTGTACCTTTTGAAGGGAAAAATTTCTGTACATAGAAAAATAAACAAACCAACAAGAAACCAAATTTACAAGAGTTGGTTTTTGAGGTCCTTATACTGTCCATGTTTTTATTAAGTTGTTTGAGCAGCACATCTGCTAGGTCAAACTCCATGTTCTTCTTGACAACCTTATAGGCTAAATCTACAACCTCACAAGGCATGTTGTTCAATCTGCTAGAATTATACATCTTATATGAAATTAAATAGAGTCTGAATCTCAACTTCGCATCAGATACATTGTTAGGTTTTAATCCTCTGCCATCCCATTCAGCTAGGGTTAACCTCTGAAGTTCATCCCAACTTAGAGTTTTGGTGGCTTTTGGTTTACTTAACATTGGCTAACCCGTGATCTTATGAATCATCTTCTTCGTTATCAAGACAGGTTGCTCTAACTACAACTGACCATTATGCACATAGCTTAAAATGTATCTTATCCATTTCATTTGGAAGTTCCTTGGCAGATGCGGGATATGGGTCAAACCTTTGGTTTCCAAATGTTTGTGCTCGGGTTTTAGGGTTCCATTCACACACAACTTGGCTAGGGCATTATCCATGTCTAGTGTCCCTATTTCTTGAACAGTGCATTTAAAATGAGTATGAATGTCATTTATAAGTAGTACCTTTGGTGGAATTTTCGATTGAGCTCCACGAGGGTCGAGCGATTCAGCTATGGCGGGAACGATCTTGAAACTGGGTGCTTTCCACTCTACTCCTTTTACATGCATTTTAGAGCCTCTTTTTACCTTGCTGCTGCTAGCGCTTGTAGATTGCATTGCTGCTTGGTCAGTGAATGATTTCATTTGACAATTTTTTCGCTGAAAAATCACTTCAAATCGCTTGAACTCTCTTTCCCACTCTTGGAAACTCTTTGCTCTGTAAATTCTGAATTTGCGGTGAAAAATGAGATCAAACTCTTCCCTTTTGATGAAAAATTTGCCATTAATGTTCGGGTATGAAGGTAGCTGAGATGACCTAGGGTTTTTCAGATAGTCACCGACTTACTTAGTAAACCTTACAACTCGGTAAACAAACTAAAACTTTTCGCATTACCGACCTAGCTAGGTTAAGTTTGAAATCAACCTTTCTCGATAAATGCATCACAGTGAAATATGTCTTGTATCTGAAATACTGATTTTTCATTTGCACTTCTTTATTTTTGAACTACTTAGGATATTGCTTGAAGATACAGTCCCTGGTCCTTCTTGATGAGTTTAATTAGAAATGGTGGAGTCACCCACTTCTTGAGTGACATAGTCATTTGAATTTTCTGGCTCGGTAGATTTTGGAATCCACTGTTGTCTCATATGCTTTCGAATGTTGTCAGCTCTGGCTTTCTTTTCATCTTCAATTTTTCCTGTATTTATGCAATTCTTGGATATATGAACAAGTTTAGTACATGTATAACATCTTATAGTAGTATCTTTCTTCCTTAGGTGATGCCTTGCACAGTTTATTCCAATGTGTCCATATTCTCCACAATAGTGACATCTTCACCAAGTATTGTAGTCCCAATCAAATAATGCTTTGATAACCTGTTCTACTGGATTGAATGATTTTGATCTACATTCAGATTCCTTGTGACCTTATTTCTTGCATTTGTGACATTTTCCCTCAAAATTCGGTTTTTCCTTGCATTCATTTGCTCTGTGACCATGTTGATTGCAATTGTAGCATTTACCATTGAATTTTCTTTTACCATTACTCCAACATCTATTAGATGTATGACCTAACTTTCAATAGTGATTGCAAGTAGGTTTTTGATTCTTTTGAGTACCCTGTTTTGAAGATTCACCTTCTTCATTATATCCAAGGCCTGCTTTACCTTTTTATCTATGAAGATTCTGCTCATTTTGCAAATTCAATTGATCCCTATCTGCTTGAGATTTTATCATCCTTTCATTGACTTGTTTTTCAACATTTATGTCATTTTTCAAACTTTCATTGTTTTGTCTTTCAGATCTCAGATCACTTTACAAACTTGCATTGATTTGTCTTTCAGATCTCAGATCACTTTGCAAACTTGCATTGATTTGTCTTTTAGTGATTAAATCATTTCTCAAACTTTCATTCTCAGATCTTAGAATCATAATTTCTTCATTTGCATTAGATAGTTGTCCTATAAGATCTTCATGCTGAATGGATAGATTATTTCTTACCTCTAAGTCTTCATTTGCCTTGTTTCTCTGTTCCAAAACTTCACATAACCTGATGGATTGGATTTCTTGTTCTCTTTTGAGCTTTCTTACTTCTTCCTGCAGAGAACCATTCTTTGCTAGGAGTTCCTTGATTGCTTCATTTGAACTGCTTGATGGTAAAAGGTCTTCAATCCTTTCTTCAATATACTAATGATCATTCATTTGTCTTGCAAGTTCCTTTCTTCTTTTCAAAGATTGAGAAAAATGCTCTTTTGCTTCTTTGAGTTGAGTCATGGCCATTTCTAAATCTAGCTTTTCATTCTCAATAGATTTGTCAAGTTTAAATATCTGCATTGTCCTTGATCTTTGCTCAAGTTGTCAAACTTTATCTTGAGAACCACAATGCTCTGATACCAATTGTTGGAAATAATCAAGACTAACAAGGTTACTGAGAGGGGAGGGGTGAATCAGTAACTCTAAAACTTTAATTCAATTTATGTATAATAATAGTTTTACCAGTCATCCATCTAATCTACTGTATGCATGAAAAGCTAAACATCTATAACACATGAAGACAGATTTTGGTGACCCAGAAACCTTCCAATTAGAAAGTAAAATTGGGTTGGGGATGATACCCACAAAACTTCAATACTGCAGTATAAAGTTGGTCGGTTAAGGCTTACAATGATCACTTCTGATGATCTACCCTATTAGGAGCAAATAGGATTGCTAGATCCACCTTGTTAAAGGATTTACAAACATACAATGAAGTATGCACTCTATCAGGAGATTTACAAAAGACTGTTAAGTCTACTTGCTTAAAGGATTTAGGAAACTGATTCACTTGTTAGGATGAAGCAATGAATCTCATTGCAACTGATTGCTGATAAGATCCTTGTGCTCTGATCACCTGATGTGACAAATATATCTTTTCTGCATCAATTTTGACCTTGCTAAATGCCTCTCTTCTGCTAGTGATTCACTTTCCCTCTTCTCAAAATATTGCAACACACCGCAACCAACAATGATTCACTTTAGCATCTCATTGTTTCAAATGATATATACCATTCCAATATTTACACTGGAAAGGTCGGCCAAAACACAAGTAAACAAACATTATTGAGTCAGCTAGGTGGTAGAAAACTTGGGTTCCACAAATTGACTCAGTGACTTTCTGATACTCGACATCCACTTCAATACTCTGCATTGTCATGCACTTGATAAGAGTAGAGGCACGGTCCATACTAATCATTCTGAGTAGCTCAGAACTCGATAACCATTGGTGACTCAGTGAGTGTTGTGTCACTCGGTAGAAACTGAATCCATTGATAACCTTCTTTACTTGGTAAATATTGATTCCCTTGTTTACTCGGTAAACACTGATTCCTTCATTTACCTTGTTTAATCGGTAAACACTAATTCCTTCATTTACCTTGTTTACTCGGTAGACACTAAGATCTTTGATGACTCGGTGAGCACTATCTGCTTGGTAAATACTGCGAAGCTCGATAATCACTAACTCCTTGGAGAACACTGTTCTTCTCGGTAACCATTAACTGCTTAGAGAACACTATTCTACTCGGTAATCACTAACTGCTTGGAGAAAATTGTTTTGCTCGGTAACCACTAACTACTCGGTATCAACTGTTCTGCTCGGTAATCACTAACTGCTCGATATGAACTATAGACTAGGTGATGAGCTCGGTAAGCATTCAGAATTGAATAAGTGTTTGTGACTAATAACAAATATATCATAATTCCAACAATTTAAAGCTAATGAAGATGTAGAAAAATATAAGGCAAGGTTAGTTGCTAAAGGATTTTCACAAGAATATGTGGTTGACTATAATGAGACATTTGCGCCTATAGCAAGACTTGATACTATCAAAATAGTATTAGCTATTGCAACTCAAAACAAAGGGATGGTTCACCAAATGGATGTCAAATCAAAAATTTTGAATGGATATTTGCAAGAAGAAGTCTATGTGCAACAACTACCAGGATATGAAATAAGAGGACATGAAGAAAAAGTTTATAAGTTCAAGAAGGTTCTCTATGGATTGAAGCAAGCTCTAAGAGCCTGGTACATCAGAATAGATTCATACATGATGGAGAATGGATTCAAGAGAAGCACTAGTGAACCTACATTATATACCAAGATCAATGAACAAGGTCAAATTTTGATTGTTTGTTTATATGTTGATGATTTGATCTTCACAAGTAATTTATCTATTGACATGTTTAAATCAGCAATGAAAAGGGAATTTGAAATGATAGATCTAGGATTGATGAAATATTTTCTTGGCATTGAAGTTTCCCAAAATGATAAAGGAATTTTGAAAAGATTTAGATTGATAAATTGCAGTCCAGTTTCGACACCTGTGGTAGTAGGCACCAAACTAAATAGAGAAGATAATGAGAACTATTTTGACTCAACTATATTTAGAAGATTGGTTGGTAGTTTGATGTATCTCACTACTACTAGACTGGATATTATGTATGGAGTGAGCTCAATCTCTAGATTCATAGAATCACCTAAGAACTCACATTAGCAGGCAGAAAAAAGGATTTTGAGATATATTGCAGGAACTATGAATCATGGCATTTTGTATTCTACTTTAGATGATTTTCAATTAGTTGGATATATTGATAGTGATTTTGTAGGGAATAATGAGGATAGAAGGAGAACATCTGGATATGCATTTCATCTTGGGACAGGTGTTGTAGCTTGGGCATCAAAGAAGCAACTTGTAGTAACTCTCTCATCAGTTGAAGTAGAGTATGTAGTAGGAACTATAACAGCATGTTAAGTAGTATGGATGTGAAAGATTTTGAAAGACTTAATGCAAGCCCAAGATAAACCTACTACAATTTATTGTGATAACAAGTCTGCTATTTCACTTTTAGAGAACTGTGTGTTTCACAAGAGGACAAAGCACATTGACACAAGGTATCACTTCATTAGAGAGCTAGTTAATAATAGAGAAATTAATCTATAGCATTGTAGATTAGAAGAGCAACTCGTAGATATCTTCACCAAGGCTTTAGAAAAAGAACAATTTGAGATTTTGAGGGAAGCATTGGGAATTATAAATATTCATGATGTAGATAGTAGAAATTGGGGGACAGTGTTAGAAATATTAATTTCTACTCCTAAAACTTATTTAATCATATCCATCATTAGATGTTTCTAGCATTTTATTTTTATGTTTAGGTTTAGGTTGTGTCAGCTATAGTAGTTTCCAAAACTCTGTAGATAATTGTCTTGTTGGCAAATGTCAGATATTTCTAGAGTATTTCAAACTTTCCTATAAAAGGGTGTGCTATGTATCCATTTAGAAAAGAAAAAATTAATCAAATGCAATTAATTTTTATTGTGCCATAGCACATTACATTCATATTTTATTTTTGTGTGCCTCTTGCCACCCATCACTGAAGACTAACTCAATGAGCTTATGATACTCGACATCCATTATCACTACTCAGCATCATCATGCACTCTATAGACATAGAAGCTTGGTCCATAATGATCACTTCAAAGTAGTCTTGATCTTGGTCTGTAATGGTGACTTGGTAAATACTATGAAACTTGTCATATAAACTGAATCACTTGTTTACCTCTACATAGCTTAGTAAACACTATCACCATGAGCTTGGTATAAACTAAGTCACTTGGTTAACACT
Source organism: Cupressus sempervirens (assembly GCA_028749045.1). NCBI lineage: Eukaryota > Viridiplantae > Streptophyta > Pinopsida > Cupressales > Cupressaceae > Cupressus > Cupressus sempervirens. The sequence continues at coordinate 301,785,264 of CM053787.1, read as the reverse complement.
GAGTAGCTTGGTTAACATTGGACTCACATCATATTAACTACTAACTCAATAATCACTCCACAACTTGGTTTGCATTGGTAAACTCAGCATACACTCAGATCCTCAGTTTACACTACTAATCTTCACACTAATTGTAGTTACTCGATAAACACTAGAATTTATCCAAAGAACTCAGTAGCAACTGTAGAACTTGATAGCAACTAAACTAGTTGGCAAACACTATTAACTATACCATAATCTCATTAGATACTTATAAATTTGATAAGTGAATATCACTAATAAAAAACTTGATTGATATGTCAACAATCTCCCCCTTTGGCATTAGTGACAAAAACACTCCTTTAGCCAAAACTGAATTCAAAAACTTCCTAAATATCTTTATCCATCACCTTGTGATTCTATCTTGATAGAGTATACTATTTTTGAGATTTTTCAAAATTGATTTTGTAAGATATATTTATGTACATGGTAAGGATTCTATATAATATATTGTACATACTTGCTATACATCTATTTCACATCTATTTCCATTAAAGCTTATGTACAATTCTTACAATTTCTCCCACATGACTCATCATTTCCATATGTTCATATCTTCTCCTCCTTGTAGGACCAGAAAATAGGCTAATGTCTAACATACTATGAGCAAATCAAAAACTCAATAAACATATGTTAACACCCTCTAGTCTACCATGAAAGAAAAATGAATCAAAAAAAGAAAGCAAATCTAGAACTCCCTCTTTCATTTGTAGCTCCCATGTCCTTCTTTCTTCTCCATGTGATGTAGCTCCAAATTACCTATAGTGCACACAATATTGAAGGAAAAGCCTATGATAATGATGGTGCTATGAGAATACTTGAATTTGTGATTTGAATGTGAGAGCAAGAGTGAAAATATGAGAAAACTAGGGACTTAAGAATTAGGGCTAGAAATGAGAGAAAGAATGCTCATTTTATAATCAACACATAAGGTGAGAGCATTGGATTTTTCACCCTTAGATATGCAACCTGGCACAAGATTCCTTGGATAATCCATGACATGTATGACACAAGATGCCAAGTGTAGTATTCTATGATGTTTGGAAGTTAAACAAGGCTAAATGTGGAAGAGAATCTATGATGCATCATATGACACCTCAAGCCCACTTAAAGCCAAGAATCTATGATGAATGAAGCCAAATATGGATGTGCCTAAGAGAATAAGAACCTTGGATTATGACATATCTTATCCAAGTTTCAAAGGAGAATCCATGAGGTGCCATACCCATGTGTCATGATGATGTCAATATTTGTTTGGAATATTTGAATTAAAAATCCTTTATTCCACAAAATAGAGATTAGTGAAAAATGGAATTAATGAAGGAAAATCTGACTTAGGAAATTAAGAATTTCCATGGTTTGCGGATGATGAACTAGTTAATTAATAAAATATCAATTAATTGAGAAGGTTAGTTAAGAAGAAGAATTAGTGAAATGACATAGGATTAAGTTATGGGTTATTTAATCGTATAGAGAAAATTAGTGAATGATTGGCCAATTCAATTAAATAAGTGTGATAGTATCCTTTGGTGAAAATATGAGAATAATGGTACAAATTAAATAGGATGATGAAAAGTAGACCAAAGCCATGGTCAAATTGATTGATTAATTGAACTTGATAACATGCCAAGGACACATGACATAAATTAAAGATACATAACATTTAACTAATATCGTAAAGGCTACATGATCAAGATTGATTGATATCGTTGATCATAATAACATCGACAGACACTATCAATGTTAGTAAATGGTTGAAAATGCTATGATACAACATTGAGAGACTGAACAATGTCAAATATTAGATGACATGAATGATAGTTTGACCTAGCACTGAGAGCCATGACAGTACGAAGGTTAGATTGATAAGATTTGATAGATTGATAGGTTTCCAAGGCACTGAAAGCCACAACAATGCATGGGATTAGATAAATGATGATTGATTTGGGATATTTGATATGTTTCATGATGATTATGGATGATTTTAGGTGATTTTGAGTTGATTTGGGGTGATTCTGAGTTGATTTGAAATGGTTTTGAGTCGATTTGAAATAGTTTTGAAATGATATGAAATTGATGTGAAAGGGGATACAAATGATGAAATATGATCAAATTGGCCAAAAGATTAGAATTAGTGGAATGATAAAATGGGAGAAATTAGTATGAAATAAGTGATGAAAAAATAGATGTGAACCATTTTTTAGCATCTACATTTTGCCCCGCTTTTATACAATGTGATTTAGAGCATTGTGTCAAAGAATAGTTGATGAGAAAGCCACAACATGCCCTAGTAGGGATGATATATATGGGTGCCCCCTCAATAAATTGACTAAGATAAGCACATGATAATTCAATTTGTCAAAAATGAGAAGACAAAACCATAACAATTGATGGATCACAAATTAGAGCTAAAATATGAAAGTTATGAGGTTTAGAGTGTAGAATGAGGTCAATTAGGAGCCCAAGAGTAATTGCATGGGTTAAAAATCAAGAAAGTAACAAAATGATGAAAATGATAGTTCATTTTTTTCACAATGAAGATACAAATCCAATGCAACTAACGGATTCCAAATCGGAGTTAAAACGCAAAAGTTATGGGCTCCAGATTGTAACATAGGGACTCTAGGAGTAGTTATGAGCATCATACTACCCCAAGTGTGCCCAATGCACACTTGGTAAGCCAAAGTGCACCCATGGAACACTTGGGAAGCCCAATTTTATTTAGAAAGTGCAAAATGTGCCCTAGAAGTCTTCAGGGGCCAAAATCAACATGACAGGGGTCAATCAAAAGCCCAAGAGTAGTTTCAAGGATTAACACTCAATAGAGTGACCAAATAATGAAAATGATAGCTCATTTTGTTTACAACAAAGATATGAGTCCAACACAACTAATAGTTCATTAATTGGAGTTGAAACACAAAATTTATGGCCTTCGAAGTGCAACATAGGGGCTCTAGGAGCAGTTCTAGGTACCATAGGTCCCCAAGTGTGCCCAAAATGCACCCAAGTGCACCCAGTGCACACTTGGTAAGCCCAAGTGCACTATCATAGTACCAAGTTCACCCTAGGCACACTTGGGAAGCCTAATCACACTCTGAAAGTGTATAGTACACTCTAGAAGGCTTCGAGGACCAAAATTAGCTCGATTAGACTTAGAATGACCCAAAATTGTATGTGCATGCCCAAAATGATGGAAAGATGTCATAACATGAGTGAAATCAACAAATATGGTTAGAAAAATGTCAGAATGAGGTTGGACTAGGTGCAAAGCCATAGAAGGTTGATTAATAGAGTAGAATGATGCAGGAATGCATGAATGCAAGATGAAGATGATTTGGTGTATCAAAAGACATGATCATGGTGATGGAGAATTAGATGAATGATAGAAAATTGAGGAGATGAGATGAGAACCAATTAGATTGAGGTGAATAATTTTTCTTTTAGAAAGTGCACTATATGTCAAATAGAGCTTTATCTTGATATGGCAAATAGAATGCAATGCATCATGGCATAAAGGGCCAAAGTGATAAAGCAAACCTTTTACATAAACAAGCATGATGTAGATAGGAAATGACCTTGTCCTTCTTGAGGCATATGTACATGCCTTAGACTCTCAAAGGTACATTATAACAAATAGAAAATAAAAGATGACCATGAACCATCCCAACCACTCTCATAGATCAGATTATATCATCGAGTGGCATAGGAAAATGATTAAAGAAAAAAAAAGAAAAAATAAATCACTCACTAAATAGCATGAGCCAATGGCTATTCTTGTCCATTATTACTTTCTTTTTAGTGTTTTAGGTCTATACATAATGTATGATAGGTTGATGATATGATAGTTTTGGTTTTTGATTCATTGATAGGTTCATAGTGACATGTTGGAATGATGATCGGTTCACATTGCTCAAATAGTGTGATTGTCATAGAAGTGTAGTGCTTTGAGTTTTAGTCTACAAAGTGAAAGTGTTCAGGAAAAAGGGGTGATTATGTACAAGGTTTTATTATAATTTTTTTAGGTTTTTATGGGGATATTTGATGTTTTTGTGTGACTAGTTTTTTTAGGACATTTTACAATTTTTAGGATTTTTTTAGGATCTTAAAAGAATATACAAGTGTTAGCTCCAATCAATTACATGATAAGTCCAATGGATAAAAATTTCTTAGGGATATGCCCCTAGTTCAATCTCAAACTCATGCATAGTACAGGTAATATGCCCCTAGACAAGACACAAACTATGTACAAAGGCCAATGATAGAGTATGTATAGACTAGTGATGTGTTAGGTAAGATAACAATAGATATTAACTAGTTTGTGAGCCATTGTCAAGGAGCCAAGGATTTCTTGTAATATGAAGGATATGATCTGGGAATGAAAATAGGGGAAAAAACTAGATGGAATCCCGATAGATGGAGGAGCAACAACTGATTACACATGGCACCTGTTTGCCAGGTTTTCACCATGGCACTTTTTCAAAGTGCCTGTTTGCCAAGTTTTCACTTTTGGACAGAATTTTTCTCTTGACTCAAATTTTTGTATGAAGATGCTTGTTTTCCATGTTTTCATCAAGGCATCCATTGTTTCATGACTTTTTGCTATTTTTAAAAATATTTTTCAGGATCTTTTGCCATTTTTAAAATATTTTTTTAGGACTTTTAGATAGAATTACAAATGTTGCTGACAAATGTTGAGAAGAAATATGTTATCGGTGCTACTAGCTGATAATCTTTGGATCCATTATTGACCATAACTACATCGAATTTCTTTCAAATCTATAGCTAAAATCAAACCACTACAAAGGCCTCAAGATATACCATTGTCTACCATATGTAAGATAGTGTCTATCTCTTCTAAAACAAGGCATCTGAGGATAATTGGGTCAAAAGATTCTTTTTATGGGATGTCACTAACGATGATGGGCTCAAAGGCTTGATGGATAGAGGTTGTATTTTGGTTATTGGATAAATTAGGTAGTAGGGTTGGGGGATAAATAGCTGGATATAATGAAGCATTGGGAGGATTGAGACCAACAACTTCCCACATGAAGGCTGATCGAGAGTGCTCACAATGACTTTGTGGCATGTTGAACACTAGAACACTAATATTCATGACATCCTCTGGTTTACCTTGTATCTTTGGGGGCTTCTTAGCTTTTGATTTTTCATGGTCTAATGGTGCCTTTCAGTTTTCACCAAGAGACCTATTCTTGTCATTTTTTTTCTATTTTTTCTTTGCAACTAGAAGGTGGGGTTGGCTCCCCAAAATATGCCAATGTGTTCAATTTAGGAGAAATTGCTTCTTTATGATCACCAACTTTAATGCCTTCATATATTTCAAAGCTTGTTGGAAGAGTGCCATCATTTTTGAATTGATGAAAAAATGGTGGTCCACATTGGTTCCAATCCAATAGTTCAGGATAACTTGAGGGGATGTCATCATCAGTGTTGAATGGACTTTGGGTGAAGGTAGGTATGTGGGTATTTGATTCAGTGGTATAATTAAGGTTATGCTTAGAAGCTTTAGGACTGTTGGTTTTAGGTGGGGTATCTTTAGATGCCTTTTCATCATTCAAAACCTCCATAGTCTTACATGTAGGTACCATATTACTAGGAGGACCTATTTGTAATGGTTTAAATCTAAACCCCAAACTAGGAAGTCATCCTTTTGTAGTGATAAGTTTAATTATTCCTTTTTTTTGACATCCAAGACCACTATAGCCATCATAGCCTTGTTTATGCATGATAGTAAACCCAAGTACATACTTGCTAGGAGATGTCAAAGTTGGTTTTTGTTCTTCTTTTTCTTTCTCAATACATACAGGTGTATTCTCATTGATAGAAGTTGCATTCTGTGTACCGATCTTAGAGTGGTGGTCTTGCAATAGTTGTGATTTATCATAAGACTACGGAGAAAGTAGTGACTCCCTAAAGTGGGATACTTGAGATATAAAGTATTCTCCACACCTTTTGTCCTCAATCTTTAGCTTTTCCTTGGCCTTAGTGAGGAGTATATTAGCATCCACATATTTAGAGGAATCTATGGGTTGTGCTTCATTGTTTGTTGGGACTTGGTATATAGTAGCATCTCTTAGATTAGCAAAAAGCTGGAAAGGGTTTGGATCGCCAGGGATGGTAACCTCCATATTGTTATAGGAAAATTTTAAATATTAATGATATGTAGAGGGCACCACTTTCATAGCATGAAGCCAAGGGCATCCTAGTATCATGTTGCAATTCATTTCTATATCTAGGACCTAGAATAAAGTGTTATCAGTAGTTGGATAAACTTTGATATGTAATATGATGATGCCCTTAGAGAAGCGTTCACCATCATCATAGGCCTTTATTGTGATTCTACGAGAGGGATCCACATCATCTTTAGAATAGCCCAAACCTTTGACAACCTTAAGAGTACATATGTTTAGTCCTACTCCTCCATCTATTAAGACATGTCTAACTTTACAATTATGGATGAAAAATTCAAGATGAAGGGGATCATTATGGTTAGGTTTGTCCTTAGGAATATCTTGAGGGGAAAAGGTGATATTCTATGAGGAAAATAGGTTCCCAACCATGGCAACATCCATGTTATTTGGGACTACTGACTCCTTAAGGGCTTGATCCAAGGTCTTCTGGTGTTTGGGAGATGCACATAGTAGGTCCAAGATGGATATTTTTGTAGGGGTCTTGCCAAGCTATTCAACAAGGCTATAATCAGACGAAGTAGGAGCATTAGGCCTACTAGGGGGTGCAAGTCTAGTAGAGGTAGTAGGTCTAGAAAGAGCTCTAGGTAGGGTGATCTTGGTATGGTGTGTAATGACAGTGCAGTGAGGGTCTTCATCTTTTAAAATGAATGTGGATATGCAGGGATCCAACTCATTGAAATAGTTGATAGTGTAGTCATATCTGACATGTGTGTAATTCACATTAGCTTGTGAGTTTGAGTTTGAACTAGAGGCCTTCTCTTTGTCATGATTACACAAAGGATCTTTGAAAATAGTGTGATCAAAGTTGGATGCTAGTAGTGATGGATCAAATGTGATTAGATCATCATCAATAAGGTCTTGTATTGCATGTTTTAACTAGAAACATGATGACATTTTATGTCATTTGGTGAGGTGGTAATCATAGAATTTTTTGTCTTCCCACCAATATTCTTTAGTTAACGGTTCATCCTTGATCGAGGGTAATTGTAGGAAGTTATTACTGAGTAACTATTGTAGTGTAGTCTCAAGAGGTATCCCAAATGGTGTGAATTTTTTTTCCTTGGTTCTAGGATGTCTTCGAGGTTTGTCCTGTGTGGAAGTCTCAGTTTTCTATTGTGGAGGTGGTGTTTGGTTAGGAATTTGTGAATTCATAGGGTTTTCACCTTTCAAAGTTAGTTGAGGTTATGATGTGCTAATCATGTGGTCATCCACGATGCCATCATTATTCACATTCTAGTTTTTGGAGAAAAAATTTGCCTTGTCATTAGACAAGTTGGTGTTTGTGTTTTCCTTGTTTTTCTTGAGGATTCCCTTATGGATAAAATCATCTTTAATACTAGCCCCTTTTTTCATTAGTTTTGAAATGGTGCTTGGACTTTTGATTTTGAGTTCCTACATTAAGTCTAGGACTAAGTTTTCAATGCATAGGGTAACTTGTTGTTCTTCAGGAATGTCTAGTGAGCATTGACTAACTAAGCTTCTTCAACGTAGTAAGAATGTGATGAATGTTTCTCCCATATTTTTTTTAGTTGAGCACAAATCGAAAAGTGTCACCTCATTTGTAATGTTAAAGAAAAAGTGGGAGATGAACTTCTCTATGAGTTTCAACCAAGATTTGATAGTATTGAGAAGTTTGGAGTACCATTCAAGTGCAGGCCCACCTAGAGAATGAGGGAACAATCTCATGAGATAAGTGGTCTCATCACTAAGTTTGGTACAAGAGGCACAAAATTCTTTGATGTGATCAATAGGGTTTCCTTGTCCTTGGTATTTTTAAAATCTTGGAGCCACAAAGTGTTTTGGGAATGGAGGCATATACAGACTTTTATCAAATGGATTAGGACGTAAGTCTCTTTTTCTATATAGAGCTTGTTTCTTCTAGACTCCCAATGCCTCAACTTGTTTGGAAAGTTGTTTGAATTGTTGCAATAGCTCTTAATTGGAGTTTTACACAATGGCTTTACCTTCAAGTCTTTTGTGCCTATGATTTGACCGTTTGTTGTGGTAGGAGCTATGTCTACTCAGTTTTGACATTTCTATGTTTGATGAGTCTGATGATGTGTCACTAGGTGGTGGAGGTATGTTAGTACCTCAAAGAAAAAAGGATCCCTATTGTGAGATATGTTGATGTACTTGTGGTATTTGATGTGGCACTTGTTCTGGTATTAACTACAATTGATGCACCATGAGTTGTTATTGTGCCATTTGTTGTGGTTGTTGTTGGGATACCTTTGTTAGTTGTATTTGACACCATGTATGTCTTTTTTGTTGTAGAGGTATCGGTTGGGGTTGTTGTGGCACATGTTGTTGTTGTGGCACATGTTTTTGTTGTAACAAATGTTATCGGTATGCAATTTCTTGCTCAAGGAATATTTCATATTCCAACTATTGTTTGAGTTGCTCTTGTTGCTTAGCTAAAATGGCTTGTTGTTGTTGGAATTGTTGTTGATACATTTCATGTAAGTCAAGTGGGTTCACATTGGATTGTGTGTTAGGGACATTGGATCCTTGCACCACTTGAGGTTGTTGTTGTTGTTGTTGTTGTTGATATGTCACATGTGTGTTGGAAACATTAAGTCCTTGGTCTATTGTAGTTTGATATTATTAGGGTGGTTGTTTATGTCCTTGAGAAGTCATCACCATGTTGGTATTGTTGCTTTGGCACATTTGTGTGTTAGAGGTTTCTCCTTGGGACATCATATTGACTTGACAATGAGGTGCATTCCTTTTCGCAATAGGTGTAATGTCAATAAGCCTTTTCCTTTACAAATCAATAGGGATCGTTGTAGTTGATGTTTCACATAGTGTACTCATGGGAGGCTCCATAACATTTTATGTCATAACACTTGGTAGAGTTAGGAACAAAGGTGCACTTTGTTGATTTTTCTCTAAAGGAGGTATGTCTAGCATCCCTAGAGCACAAGTCCGTTTAGTTGCATCTTGTTATTGCATCATGTTTCTAAAATCAAGTCTTAATGTCCTTTTGGGATATTTAGGGAGAGTCTTGTTTCCCTTCATTGGTTGTGGTTCATCAAACAAGGGATTAATGTTGATGTGTTCAAACCTACTTTGGAGGATTTTGATTGTTGGTTCTTGATGGGACCTTATAGGCACCATTATTGTGTTTGAAAACTCCAAAGGTTGTTTTCCCTTATCTAAGTCCAAATTGATCATTGGTTGTACGTTTTCAATTGTTGTTTTGGTTTGATGTTTTGACTTAGGTCCCTCCACATTTGGCTTGAATTTGACAATTTCTTGGGTTGCCAAAATTTTGAAGTTCTTGCAAAAAAATTTATCTTGACATGCCCTAGCCATTTCTTCATCAGTGATTCCATAATCAGTATCAAAGTCATCACTTAGGTGAAAAATACATTGTTTTGTGATTGATGTATTAGAGTTGAAGGTACTAGTGTTGGGTTTGCTAAATTCAAAAGAGTGTGTTTGTTCATCCTCAGGTGTGTTTGGTACACATCCACCTCTGGGAGGTATTGACATGAATATAGGTTCAAAGTTAGGACTCCACTGCACCATCCTATGTGTAGGGAAAGTGTTTTAAGGGAACCTCATGGTAGGTGCATTTTTTAGGGTTTGTTACATCATCTCTTGGTTATGGTGATCTTGTGGATACATGTTTAAGGGGTCTGGAATTAAAGGTTGTGATGCCTTGATTTGGTCTTCATCAAAGGTTTTTTCTAGTTTTCTTTCTCTTCTTTTTTCTTGGATGCGGTTTCGATTGTGTTGATACCTCAGAAAACAAGGGTTGATAAATTTCTTTAGGTCCCTAAGCTAATTGTGTCCAAGTGAGTGTTGGCATGATACATAAGGATGTAGATGAAGCAGAGGAAAACCTAAATGGACTCCCTACCTCCCAAGTGTGCACCTAAACTACCAACTATGATTAGATAATACCAAGTTCACCTTGGTGCACTTGGGGCCCTAAAGGTAAGTATTTGGTAAGTAGGAGGTATGCAATGGGTAAACAAAGGTGTTAGGGTGCCTAAAATGCAAAATGTAAATGATTTGAGTGTTTTAGAATGTTTTGCAAGGTTTTAGGATGCAATGAAGCCTATGGAAGTGGAGATTAGGGTTTTGAAACCTAGAATCTAACCCCTAATTACTAAGTGTGCTCTGAAACTACCAACTATGCACTTGAAGTGTGCAGTTGGTAAAATAGGGGTGCAGTTGGTAAAATAGGGCAAAATTTGATAATGGGGATATGGGTATGCAAGATATCAGTGTGTTTTGGATTTTTAGGTGTTTAAGGATGTTATGAAACCTAAGAAAATTTCAAATGAGATAGGTTTTTGATATGCAAGGTGAAAATGTCCTAGGGAAACTATCCAAATGGAAATGCAAAGTGACTTTTTGGAGGTTGACTAAAGGAGATGAAAATGACACTATAGTATGAAAAATTAAGGTTAGGGTTGGATTTTGGACTTATTAATGATGCTAGGGGTTAATTTATGCAAGGTTGACTATGCAAGTGATGGTGCTCTAGGGTTGATAATGACTTTTGGGATATGAAAAATGAGGATAAGTGATCAAGAAGGCAATTTGGTTGATAAACAAGTTGATAGGGTTTGATAGTGGAAATGATGCTAAGGTTTTGAAAAATGCAATATGAGTGGGATATACCACTAAGGTGAGTCAAAATCATGTTTAGGAATATGAAAATGTAATGGTAAGGGTGTATGCAAAGTTTTTGAACTTAGTGGAAATCTTTAGAAAGTGTTTTGTCTAGGAGTTTAACCTTGTGGTAATGGACTTTCGATCTTGACCAAAAAGTGATAAAAGACAAAAATATCAAAATGATAAAGATGAAAAGGTAAAATATATAAAGGCATAGATAGATTTTGACCAAAGAAAATGATAAGAAAAGATAAAAACACAAGTCAAGATCCATCATCCATCAACACTAGGAGATACTCTAAGACTCATACTTTGTTTAGATTTTTGACTAAGTTCAAAGGTTTTTGGGGTTCAAAATGATGTTTAGGTGACTTTAAATGGTGGTTATGCTGATTGGATGCACAATATGTAAAGTTCCTAAGATTAAAAATGATATTTTGGGTGCAAGATGCGATTTTGGGTCATGTGCAGAATGAGGACCTTTAGAGGCTCCTAAATGCAATTTTGGGGTCCTAAATTGCAGTTTGGAGGCCAAAAATGGTCATACAGGTGCCCAATTGTGCCCTAAAAGCACCAAGTGCACCCCAATAGTACCAAATATGCCTATGGTGTATTTGGGGCTAGTTTGGGTGCAGTTGGTAGTTTCATGGCATAGTTGGGAAGCTGGGTTGAATGTATGTTGAATCTGAGCAAGGTGGTTGTCAAGTTGCTATGCCAGGAAAATAGGATGCTGGGGTTGATGTTATGATGAGTTAAGAAATGCATAATGGAGGTTATGACCTAAGGAATTATGTCCTAAGTGAAGATAATGAAGGTTAGGAGATGCAAAATGCAAATCAGGGCATGCTAAGACAGGGGGTCCTATCCAGCTACCTAAGGACACTGTTGAAGCCTCAAAATGTTGTTTGGAAGCCCAAATTTGGTTCTCAGACTACCAAGTGTACCTATATAGTACCAACTACACCTATGGTATTTTTGGGGCTATTTTGCAAATAGTTGGTAGTTTCAGAGCACATTTGGGAAGCCGGTCTAAAACTAAGGCAATTTTAGGTGTTGGGGTTTCCAGATTGATGTCACAGTGAGCCAGGTAGTAGGGGTTAGTGATAAGGATAGAATGAAGGTTCAAAATGATGTTTAGGACACCTATAATGATGTTCAAAGTGTGAAAGAAGAATATTTGGCATGCAAAGATGCAAGTTGGGAGATGCAAGATGCAAGTTTGGGCGTTGAAATGTAAAGAATGAAGGATGCAAACTAAACCTAATGAATGTAATGTGAAAGATGAGGGATACTAAGTGAGGACTAAAAGATGCAAAATGAAGCCTATATGATGCAAGTATGAGGTTTCATCTATGGTGAATGCAAGTGGTTCTATGCAAGGATGAAACATGTGTTATGCCAAGCACATTTAGGATCACAAATGACCATGTTTTCCAACTCTTGAATGTATTGGAGAAAAGTTTGCAAAGATTTGACAAAATTTGTAATGTTTTGACAATATGTAATGTTTTGACAAGGTTCAAGGTGTAAATTTGAGATTTGGTTGTGTTGGTCAAATAAATAGTATTGACAAATGAGTGTCAAAACACTTAACCATTTTCATCATACATGTTGAGTACACAATAGATGTCAAGCCAGAATTTCAATAGGTGTCAAGTCACAGTTAGTGTTGAGTATATTATGGTATAGTATGTGCTAAGCAATATAGGAATTATTCATGTGTTGAGTAACAGAATCATCAGATGTCGAGCAACTCAAAACAACATATGCTGAGTGATACAGGATACAACAGGTGTCGAGAGAACCAAGAAACTTGGTTGATGCTGAGCAATCCAAAAATAGTATGTGTTGAGCATTAGTAGTACTTCATGTGCCAAATAGTGCAAGATTAGCATAAAAGTTTGTATTTGCACAAACTAAGATGTAAACCATTTTTGGAGTCGACTTAGACAAATTTTGAAGGAGAAAAAGGATAAGGACAAGTCATTTGTATTCCCTATGAAATCCGCGTGCAACCAATCAAAAAAATGATGAAGGAATGCAACCAATGAGAAAAATGAAAAATATGAGTGGGAATTTGAGATTCAATTTGGATCATAGATCCATACCTAACCCTAAGTATTTGCATTCTTTATAAGGAGGATGAATGCACCATTGTATGAATGCAAGAAAAGTTGCATAAGGAGAGGATATAGTGAAATTTCAGTATGAAATGAAAAGACTTAATGAAACAGATAGCATTTATATTCAGTTGATCATAGTAGAATAGGGACATATTCAGAGATAGATCAAGCAAGGATCAAATGAGAAAGAGCAGATCAAGTGCCTAAACCCAGCAAGTCAAGATTGCATTCAATCAGGTCAAATGTTCTAATACTCTCTCACAATTGTATTAGAGGTTGAAATCCTATGGTGATAGGTTAGCTTAATAGCTAGGTAGGAGAGTCTTTGGAGAAGGACAAGAAAATCCTATGTATTAGGTAGTTTTAACAACCTTCATGCAAATCCTTTAACAGGGTGACACTTCTTGTAAAGTGTTTGTAAATTCTTTCAATAGGTCACTATTGACACAGTGTAAAGCCTTTAATAGGGTAGGCCTTTAACAGGGAAAACCATCAGAAGTGGTTGTACTCATTGCTATAGTAATTTTGTGGGTGTCATCCCCACCCTAGTTTTACCTTCTTATTCTTGGAGGGTTTCTAGGTCACCAAAATCTCTTGTGTTATGTGTTGATGCATGCTCTCATTTTATGTTTGTTTACTTGCATGCATGTTAATTTTAGTTATATGTTTGAAAGGATAATAATTGGTACTTCTATTTCAACCCCCCCCCCTCTCAGAAGTACTCTTCCCATTTGAATATTCCAACAGGTTGTTATCTTGATTAATATTTTACACTCATGAAAGACACAAAAAGACATGAATAATTGTTGTTAAAAGTGAACAAACACACCACAACCTAGGATTTAAGACTATATCCACTGAATTCCTACTTGAAATGAAGTTTAGCCACATTATCTAGAGTGAAAAACCTAGGATCTTGGCACCACAAGCTCCTCCTTATAGTGCACTCACTTCTTGGGGCTACCAAGATCAGCTTCCCAAGAGACTGTTGCCTCTACTAAGGACTGTGAGAATGTAGGATGTCTTCATGGGCATGGGTGACCCCTTGAGCCAATGCATAGAAATTATTTTGGCCACTAAAACATAGTTTTTAGTAAGGGCATTTTGTTCAGCAAGTGAATGATAAACTTCCTTAGAAGGTCTCCCAGCCCTGAGAATTGGGGTTTAACACACCACAAGGGTACTGGAGGAGAGCTATCACTCAGCAATACCGCTGACATGGCTTTCACTATAATTGAGTTTTATATAGTGGCTAGAACATTAACCTAGCTTTTTTCCCATTACTAGTCTGAAGTCATCCTTTGGCATACCCAATATTGAGTATCTTGGTCCAAGGTAGGCTTCCTATACAAGTTACACAGATTTCTCTTACACCCAAGATCCATGAATGGTGAGGGGATAGGATATGTCCATGTAACTCCTAGGGATTTAAACATCGTAGACATGCCAAGAAGAAAAGAAAAAGTTCATTTTAAGCACCAAAATAAGTGTTATCTAATCTAGGAAATCCACACACATGGTTTTGACAAACATACAATGGTCTTCAACAATGTCCTGCAAACAAAAATTAGTAGTTTTCAATGATTGGTCTTCATCCAACTATTGCCACATGTTGCAAACAAGCCATCAGTAACACCAAAACCTCTAACTTATGTCCTAGAAGCAAATGGAAGTCCTAAATTCAAATTCTAAGTGATATGTATGCTCTTTGTGAACTAGGTGCGCTTTGACAGAGAAAACTTCACCCTAGAAGGCCAAAATGGCTTAGAATGCTCCCAAGTGTGCTCAAAAAATGCTAACTATGCCCATGGTGCACTTAGGGCTCAATAGGGAATAGTTGGTAGCTTCTAGGTGCAATTGGCAGGTCAGTGACAAGTTGTTGGGAAATGGTGCTTAATCAAAACCCAAAAATTGCAAATTTTAACACCTATACTACCAAGTGCACCTAGATAGTACAAACTATGCCCATGGTGTAGTTGGGGCTTAGAAGGGCATAGTTGGTTAGTTAGGAACAACAAACAGGGTTTATGGTGTCTCCTAGGCCCATAAAACTGCTCCTAAGAGTCCCAAGTGCGCCCTGACAGAGAAAAGTGCACCATACGGCAGCAAGCTAACAAAATGCATAGAATGCAAGCATATAACCATATTAATGGATCCCTAATTAATCTAGGTGTGATAAGGAAGTGCAAATAGTTAGTATACCCTTCCAAGTGAGCTCCTTCCTTGCACCTACAAGCACAAAACATGAAAACCCAAGTTAGATAAGCATGTTCATGTCAGGTTCACCAAATGTAGGACTAGAAAATTGGCTAATGTCTAACATACTATGAGAAAGTCACAAACTCAATAAACATATGTTAACACCCTCTAGTCTACCATGAAATCCAAATGAATCAAAACAAGAAAGCAAATCTAGAACTCTTTTCATTTGTAGCTCCCATGTCCTTCTTTCTTCTCCATGTGATGTAGCTCCAAATTTCCTATAGTGCACACAATATTGAAGAAAAAGACTATGATAAAGATGGTGTTATGAGAATACTTGAAGCTATAATTTGAATGTGAGAGCAAGAGTGAAAATATGAGAAAACTAGGGACTTAAGAATTAGGGCTATAAATGAGAGAAAGAATGCTCATTTTATAATCAACACACAAGGTGAGAGCATTGGATTCGTCACCTTTAGATATGCAACTAGGCACAAGATTCCTTGGAGAATCCACGATGCATATGACACAAGATGCCAACTGTAGGATTCTATGATGCTTGGAAGTCAAACAAGGCTAAATGTGGAAGAGAATCTATGACACATCATATGACACCTCAAGCCCACTTAAAGCCAAGAATCTATGATGAATGAAGCCAACTATTGATGTGCATAAGAGAATAAGCATCTTGGATTATGAAATATCTTAGCCAAGTGTCAAAGGAGAATCCATGAGGTGTCACACCCATGTGTCATGATGATGTCAATATTTTTTGGAATATTTTAATTTAAAATCCTTTATTCCACAAAATAGAAATTAGTGAAAAATGGAATTAATGGAGGAAAATATGACTTAGGGAATTAAGAATTTCCATGGTTTGTGGATGATGAACCAATTAATCAATAAAATATCAATTAATTGAGAAGGTTAGTTAAGAATAATAATTAGTGAAACAACATAGGATTAAATTATGGGTTATTTAATTGTATAGAGAAAATTAGTGAATGATTGGCCAATTCGATTAAATAAGTGAGATAGTATCCTTTGGTGAAAATATGAGGATGATGGTATGGATTGAATAGGATGATGACAAGTAGACCAAAGCAATGGTCAAATTGATTGATTGATCAAACTTGATAACATTCCAAGGACACATGACATGAATAAAGATACGTAACATTTAACTGATATCATAAATTCTACAAGATTGAGATTGATTGATATGGTTGATCATAATAACATCGATGAACACTATCATTGATACTAAATGGTTGAAAATGATATGATCTAACATTGAGAAACTCGACAATTTCAAATATTAGATGAAATGAATGATAGTTTGACCTAGCATTGAGAGCCATGATAGTAATAAGGTCAGATTGATAAGATTTGACAGATTGGTAGGTTTCCAAGGCATTGAAATCCACAACAATGCCTAGGATCAGATAAATGATGATTTATTTGGGATGTTTGATATGTTTCATGATGATTATGGATGATTATGGGTGATTTTGAGTTGATTTGAGGTGATTCTAAGCTGGTTTGAAATGGTTTTGAGTCAACTTGAAGTAGTTTCAAAATGATATGAAATTGATGTGAAAGAGGATACAAATGATGAAATATGATCAACTTGGCCAAAGATCAGAATTAGTGGAATGAGAAAATGGGACAAATTAGTATGAAAGAAGTGACAAAACCATAGATGTGAACCATTTTTTAGCATCTACACTCCTATATCTTCTATATTTTCTCCCCCTTTCTATTTATATCTTCTCCAATAAATTTTCTCATATCTTCTCCCCTTTTTTGACAATAATGTCAAAGATTTACTATATATATTCACATATTAATTCCAAAATGAGACAAAAAGTCTGAATGTAGCTTGAGTATTATGGCCAACATTTTGTCCCAATTGTCCTACAAGACCAAACATGTGTGAAGTGTAATCTACACTTTTGCTGATAACTCAATCATGTGGTCTGATATGGAGAAGTTGTTGTCATGGATGAGGGATTTGGAATGTTCAATGTGCTTTTGTAGAGCATCCATGATGGGAAGAATCATATTCTAAATATCTACTAGTGTAGATCTTATCCTAGCTTCTTCTCTAAGAAATTCTACCTATAAATCTATTAGAAATTTAATCTTATTGAAATGTACAAAGCTTGAACTAGGGTCAAGCTATAGTTGTTGAGCACTTGCCTTGAGATCTTCATCTATCTTGGACAATTTTCCCTTTATTTCTTTAGTAAAATTTGAAACATCACACAATTTACCAAAAAGTATTGATACATTTGTACATGAAGTTTCCAGGGAACCCAAAATGGTGGAGAGTTCTACTTAATAAATTGAAATTTGTTGAGCAATGTACTCTAGCACTTTATTCTCAAATTTGCTCTCTACCTTTTGTAGTAATTTATCCTATCCATGATCTATATCTTCATTGAACTATTGAACTACCTCTGCTAGTTGAAACAATTTTTTTTGTGATGAATCAACCTCTATACTTGCCGCCTCTACCAAAATATTCTTGGTATCTTCAAAAATTTTAACTCTTTGTCCCTTTCCTCTCTTAGCCTTTACTGCTTGGCTTTCTTTTGGAGAAGTTTACCAAATGTTTGCATTTGTTCTAGACTAAGCTTCAAAATGTCCCAATTTGGGATTATGATTTCCTCATCAAGGTCTATTTTCTTCTCTTTTCTTTTCCATGGCCCAAATTTTTTTTACTTAGTTGAGACTTGGTCTCAACTATCATTACACTTATTTCTTGCTTACTAGGAATAGAAACAATAGTAGACATAATAGGACTAGTCACAAAAACTGATAGTGCACTTATATAGAAATACTTGAAGTAGCCAAAATTATTGTATTCAAAACTAATGTAGCCAACATGGTAGAAGAGGGAAGAGTCTACAACTTGGTAGATGAAGTGGAGGTCACTTCAGCTAATGATGTGCTGAGGTGAGTTGGTGCAAATATTCATTGGCTAGTTGTGCTTTGAGTGTTGGTCACAATCAATCTTGTAGAGGCCATCGCCATGCTAGATGTGGTCAATACCTTTCTTGGAGAATGAGGAAGTGAGGCTATACCTATTGTAGAAATCTTGACTGGGTCAGTTTCCTCATTATTTTGCATTTCTTCCTTGGTAGCCTCTTCCTCTTATTCCTCTTCATTATCAATGTTAACAAAATGTGTTGCTTCTTCATAATTTTCCTCTTCATATTTTTCGTCTTTATCCTCCTCCTCATCATCTTTTACTTGAACAAAAAATAACTTAGTTTGTGAAGAAGATATGTATTCTTCCAAGTATTTTTTTCATTTCTTACAACATGTTCAATATCTTTTATCAAAACCAAACAAGTATTGAATTTTAGAGTTAATTTTTCCTCGTTTTTCTTTAGAGATTCCTTAATCTCCTTTTCTGTTAGGCTTGGAATAAGATGCCTTACGGTTTTCCCAAGATGTCTTTTATAGTTTGCATGGCAAATTCCCATCTTGGATTGATCTTATACATCAAAATACTTGGGAGCTGAGAAGTAAGTTGGTTTGGTGAGTATTTCCACTTGCCCATTTTGTCCATCACTAGATCTTCAATTTGCTTCTTTTCTTCCTCAATCTTAGTTTCAAACTTTAATGCCTTAAATTTTTTTATGCCAGCCCCATCCTATAGTTCTTTTAATCTATCTTGGAAGGTGGGTGGAGGTTTTCTAAATATTATATCTCCTCCTTCCTTGTCAGCTTTCTTTGAGGCCCTTTGTGTAAAAACAATAGTTGATGGCTGTGCAAACCTGGTAATGATTACCTTGCCCTTCTTCTTCAATGGTTCTTCTTCCTTTGATTCTTCCTCATCCTCTTCTTTTTCATCCTCACCTTTTCCTTTTGTCAAAAAAAATGTGGAACTAGTTTTCAATTTGGCAATTCTTTTCTTTCCTTTGTTTATTTCCTAAGGGAGCTTGATATCCAGTTCTATCCTAGCCCTAGTTTCATCATAAGTACCAAAATATGCAGTCTTGGGATCAACTAGTTCATTTAAAAGTGCCTAAATAATGTCCTTGGTTTCATCAATATTAACCTCATATCCAAGAGGTTTCACCTATGCAATTCTAGGCCTAACTGATTGAATGTATACCTTGTCACTGTCTACCATGAAACATATATCATCCCTATAGCCTGCAACTAATTTCTTTGGAATCGTAAATCTATTATTCATTTTCTCTATAAATGCATCAAAATAGTTATCCATGATACTATTATAGTTCTCTCCCATCTCATCTATGTACTCATTAATCTGGTAAAGAATTAGCACATCTTTTCTCCATAAAACTAAACCTTTTGAAGGGAAAAATTTATGAGCATAAAAGAATAAACAAGTCAATAGAGAACCAAAATTACATGGGTTTTTCTTTGACATCTAGATGCTTTCCATGTTCTTGTCGAACTATTTCAACAAAAGCTTAGCAAGGTCAAGAGAAAGATTGTTCTTGACTACCTTGTAAGCAAGGCCAACTGCTTCACAAGGAAAATTGTTCAACTGGCTAGAGCTATAGATCTTATGTCTTATGATATTTATACCAAACTTTAGTTCCATATTAGTTACACTACTTATCTTCATGCCTCTACCATCCCATTCTGTTAGGGTTTTCTTCTCAAGTTTAGCCCAACCTAGAGTTTTGGTTATTTTAGCCTTGGCCAACATTGGAAGACCAATGATTCTATGAATCATCTTCTTTGTGATTAAAATTGGTTGATCCACCCATATCTATCCATTATACACCTTACTAAGAATATACCTAATCCATTTTACTTGAAATTCATGGGCCATGTGAGGAATATGAGTTAAACCTTTTATTTCCAGGTGTCAATACTCGGGTTTCAAAATGCCATAAACACACAACTAATCTAGGACTTCATCCATTTCCAAAGTACCAATATCTTGAATCATGCATTTAAAGTGAGAACAAGTTTCATTTATCAATAGTACCTTTGGAGCGATTTTTGACTATGCTTCACTTGAATCTAGGGTTTTAGAAATTTCAAGTGTGAGCTTGAAGTCAAGAGCCTTCCATTCACCACAAACTAGCATGTTAGACCTTTCTTTGCCTTGCTACTCCTAGATGCCATCTTCGCTTAGTAGGATTTGAGAAAATTCAAAATATTTTGCTAACAATTCACTCAAATCACTTTAGAATCTCTTGAAGATTGCACTACATAATAGCCTTCAAAGTTTCACAGTGAAATGACTTTGATTCCATTCCTTTTATCAAATTTCACAATAAATGCTTAGTAAAAATGGTAGATCAAAGTGGCAGACTATCATCCATTTCCTTGAATTGATTACTCAACAAAGTCTTCCATCATTTGGTAGCCATATGAAACTTTAGTTACTCTCGACCTCGCTCGGTAGAGTTTGTGACCCAGCCTCACTTGGTAAGGAAGGTGACTCAGTAATAACTGGTACCCTTTCACTTTGGTGATCCCTTTATATCTTGAATATAGATATGGATCTTCTATCCTTCTAATCTAGGACTAATTTGAATTCCTTCTTTGGTAACCTAGTCCAAGTTTCTCCTTTGAGAACTCAAGTAGAAATTGTGGAGCCACCCAATTCTTGAGTGACTTATTCATCAATGTTTGGACTTGCATTCTTAGTAGGCTTTGGAACCCATTGATGTCTCATCTTTCTTCAGATGTTATTAGCCTTTGCCTTCTTTTCATCTTCAATTCTACCAATATTCATGCAATTCTTGGCAAGATGACTATGTTCTGCACAAATGAAACATCTTTTAGTAGTATCTCTTTTCCTCAAATTATTCTTTACACAATTCATTCCAATGTGTCCAAATTCTCCACAGTAATGACATTTGCAATAGGTGTTGTAGTCCCAACCAAATATAGCTTTCACAATTTGTTCTATTGGATTTAATATCTTGGTTTTGCATTCTAAAGATTTTTTCCCATGCTTCTTGCATTTGTGACATTTGCCTTCAAATCTCGGTTTCTCTTTGCATTCATTTGCTTTATGACCATGCTGATTACAAGTATAGCATTTTCTATTGAATTTTTCTTTTCCATTGCTCCAACATTTGTTTGAAGTATGACCTATCTTACTGCAGTGGTTGCAAGTAGGTCTTTGATTCTTTTGATCTCCTTGCTTGGATGATTCTCCTTTTGTATATCCAATTCTTGCTTTTCATTTTTGTCTATAGAGATTTTTCTCATTCACATGATTCATGTCTTCTTGGGATTTCATAATTCTTTCATTGATTTTTCTTTCAAAGTTTAGGTCATTCCACAATCTTTCATTTATAGATCTTAGGCTCATGTTTTCTTCATTTGCATTGGAGATCTAATTAATGAAGTCTTCTTGCTAAAGGGGTTGGTGTTGGATTTCATTGTTCTTTCCTTCTATCACTTCTTTGATCTTTTTTCTCTCTTCCATAACTTCATATAATCTTACTAACTGAATTTCTTGCTCTCTTCTTTGGTGAACCATTCTTTTCTAGGAATTCTTTGATTACTTTGTTGGCTTCATTTGGATTGCTCGAATGAAGGTCTTCAATTCTTTCTTCAACGTAGAGATAATCATTCATTTAAATTGCAAGCTCTTTTCTTCTTTTTAGGGATTGAGAGAGTTGCTCTTTTTCTTTCTTGAGTTGGGCAATAGCCATTTCCAAATCTATCTTCTCATTGTCAATAGCTTTTTCATGTCTAAATATCTCCATGGCCTTTCATCTTTGCTCAAGCTATTAAAATTTCTCCTGAGAACCACAATGCTTTGATACCAATTGTTGGAAATATTTTTAACAATGCTAAATTACTAAGAGGGGAGGGGTGAATTAGCAACTTCTAAAACTTATAAATCTTTAATCCAATTATCAATTAATCCAATATGCATGAGAAACTAAAAAACATGAAAGCATTCATAACACTTTGACACAAAGATTTGGTGATCCAAAAACCTTCCAAATAGAAAGTAAAAGTGGGCTGGGGATGATACCCACAAGCTTTAGTACTGCAATGTAAATTTGGCCTATTAAGGCTTACATGGATCACTTCTA
Source organism: Cupressus sempervirens (assembly GCA_028749045.1). Classification (NCBI taxonomy): domain Eukaryota; kingdom Viridiplantae; phylum Streptophyta; class Pinopsida; order Cupressales; family Cupressaceae; genus Cupressus; species Cupressus sempervirens. Next base: position 301,763,004 of record CM053787.1, on the reverse strand, counting down.
ATGATTTTCCCTATTAGGAGCAATATGGATGGCTAGGTCCACCTTGTTAGAGGATTTACAAAACATATAGTGAAGTATCCACTTGGTAAAGAGATTTACATAAGACTATTAGATCTATCTTGTTAAAGGATTTGACCGATCCACCTATTAAGATGAAGTATTAGCTAATCTTTGATCTATAACTTGGTTTGTTGAATGAGATTCCTTTAAGTGTATAAATCACCTTGCTGTGATAGATGAATCTGTGTTGCTCCTTATACTATTGTAGCCTTTTTAATTCACACTCTCAACTCTTCACTAATTATTGCATTGATACTTACACACATTGGATGTGATACAATACATTACATATATACCAATCCAATTATACAATTAAAAAGTCAGCCACAATACAAGTTTACACAAATATTACAAAGTTGGCTCAAATGTAGACACTCAAGTTCTAAGGACTGACTTAGTGAGGTTCTGATACTTGACATCCACTATCACTACTTAGCATTGCCATGCACTTAGTAGACATAGAAGCTTGGTCCATACTGATCACTTCCAAGTAGTCTTAAACTTGGTCTGCACTAGTGACTTAGTAAATACTGTGAAACTTGTCATATAAATTGAATCACTTGTTTACCTCTACATAGCTTGGTAAACACTATCAACATGAGCTCGGTATAAACTAAGTCACTTGGTTAACATTGAGTAGCTTAGTTATCATTGGACTCACAACATATTAACTATGAACTTGGTAATCACTACATAGCTTGGTTTGCACTAGTAAACTCAACACACTGAGATGCTCATTTTACACTGCTAATCTTTACACTAATTGTAGCTTCTCAATAAACATTGGAATTTTTCCAGAGGACTCGGTAGGAATTGTAGAACTTAGTAGCTACTAAAATGTTTTGCAAACACTATTAACTATACAATAAGCTCGATAGATACTTACAAACTGAATAAGTGTATGTCACTAATAAAAAACTTGATTAATATGTCAATAGAAATGTGTATGATCACTAGATTTTGGTAAGGTATATCAATTAAAGTTTTTTTATTCCTATACAGATAAGTTACTTTCCAAAATTTTAATTTTTTTATGTGGGGCTTTCCTATTGGTAGAATAGTGATGGCAACTACTATGACCTATTGCATATGCTTTTTTGTAACATTTCAAGTCCAAGTCTCTAGGTTGACAAGATAAATGAGCACGTGTGTCTAATTAATAATCAATTTGTGGATTTTTAATGCATGATTAAAGGGTAAACCATCCTATTCATTAATTAGATTAAATTGGTAAGTTTTATGGTGTCATTTTTAAGGATGGTTTCAATCTAGGCTAATATTGTGATCATCTTCGATTTTCTAGAATGACATTTAGAATTATCTTTGTCATGTCCTCCATTTTTTAAAAAGTTATTTTTAGCCAACATATTTCTCTATATGAAATGAAAGAGAAGAGGCATAGGTGATCTTGGTAGGTTGATCAACTAAGATAATAATAATACCCATATGCTCATACTTCTCAAGACTTTCCTTCAACCTTCTCCTCATCCCCAAAAGATGATATATTTGGATTCCACATATTTGAAGAACCTTTGGATCTTCAACCCTATGTTGAGATACTAAGAAATTTACATTTAGGCCAGTAGAATTACAGGTAGGAAAAAAATAATCTCAATAGAGCTTTTGTACTATATAGAGATCCTCCTAATAGAGGTCCACCTAGGCATCAAATGATAAACCCACCACCTACCTTTCCTTTTCCAATTATTGAATAGTATGAAAAAAACCTTAAAAATATCCCAACTTCATTCCTTCCAAAGTTTTATGACTTGATTGTAGAGTACCCAATTACATTCCTTTTTTTAATTTTATATACTTTGTTGAAGCTATGACTATACCACACATTATCATAAGCTCAAGTAATTTGTAGCCACTCTTAATTACTTATTTCTTAGATGGTTTATGGGATTAGGAGGTGATGTTCTCCAAAAATGGAATAAGGTCAAGACATCCTTCTTATATAAATACAAGCAGTACTATAAGGAAATGATTTAAGGTGAGATGATATTTTCAAAATGACATTAAAGGAAGATGAGAGCCTAGAATATTATGTTTCAAGGTTCCTATTTAGTGTACAAAAAAATACACAACATGAATTTAAGGAGGAATCCTATAAGATATTATTTCTTAGAGGAATCCATTTTGAGGTTCTAAATCTCATGGTTGGAGGACACATTACACAGTCATGATGGGATGACCTAAAGAAGATATGCCTCAATCATTTAAGGGATACTATGAAGAAGGGAAAAGGATATAGACCCAACATAGGAAAGGTTAGTGTGTCTAGAATTTCTAGAACAAATATAACATGTTAAATTTCTAGTTTCAAATAAGACATTATCAATAACATGGTGACTCATTTAGACACCATGCAGGAAAAATAGAAGCATGAGGAAGGTGAAGCTGTGCTAGAAGAATTTAGCTCATTTTATAGAAAAATGAAGAAGGATTGCAAGTGCTAGAAAGTAGCCATTTTGGAAGATTTCCAAATGCAACTAAGTTCACTTTAGTACATGATGATCATCTTTATTCATTTCTCAATGTAGGCCATGGGTGCAAAGATATGGTATACCTCAAGACCTATTTACTTTTTCTAGTCCTTATTATTATGGTAATCAATATCAACTTGAGTATAATTCTAATTTCAAAAACTAGTCTTCGAACACTAACCTTGTTAGGATTAACCAAAAATAGGAATAATAGCTACATGCAAATATAACCAATATCAAAAAAAAAAATTCGTATAGAAGAGAGCACATGACACAAGGATTGAACATGGCTCACCCAATCCCTAGGCTATGTCCACCAAAAACAAGCCCAATATTATTATTATCCAATGATTAAAATATGTAATTCCTTACAACTCAATACTACTGCAAGAAGCTACAATATCACCATACTTTATGGAATACCTAACCCTAATCCATTTCATACAAGCTTTTATCACTTATAAAATTAGGGCTAGAATAAGTCATCTGGAATAGAAAAATAATAATCGATGCCTTTTACAATAGTGAGTCATTTTTGGCTTCAGGGACACTACCTCCAAACTATTGTAGAAATATCCTGGGGGGAAACTACATCGAATAAACCTTTGAGTCTGATTAAGCTTCACATCACAACAAACCTTCCCCAATGCTCTACTAAAAAAATTACCAACAATCCTCTCAAAATCAATGGATGAAGTGAAGGTCTAGACTATTCTAGAAGATTCTAAGATAAGGAAAAATTTGGTTAACAAGATCAACAAATGGAATATTTAAGGCAAGACTTGATGATGAAGATTTGAGACATTTTTTGAGATCCAAGAAATGTTCATGTTCTAAGGTGGAAATGTAGTAGGCTATCCAAAAAAACATTTTACCTAGCACTAACTTCAATGAATCTGAGTTGTTTGATGATCATGTGGATGAAAGGATTTCATGGAAACCCTAGTGAATGAGGTGAAGTCACAAAAATATATCTATTTTAGGAAGAAACAAGAAGGCTAATGCTATTAGTTTAGTTGATAGTCAAGTTGGTGCAAAGTTGTTGAAAGAGATCATATTGAGAATATCTTGCATGTGAGTTGAAGTGCATTAAGGAGTTATTGTGATTACCATTTAGTGAGTAGAAATACAATAAGAACAAAGATTTGAAAAAGAAAATTGAATTGAGTATTTATCAGATCATCTCACTATTAGTCTCTAACTATTCGAGTAGAAAATATCTTAACTGAGTAGACTTAACAATCTTTATTTATATATCCTTTTATAAGGTGACATTCCATTGAATCTTTTTAAGTCCTTTAGAGAGGAAAATCATTGAAGGGTAACAATTTCTAGACGATAGTTGGTAAAACTCCTCTAATAGGGTCACACCTAACAAGTGTGCTTGTAACCTTTGATAGAGTTGGCTCTACCGAGCTCACTTTAGAAGAGTAAACTATTTTTGGGTGACAATTCCCAAGTTATTTCTACCCTGATTGGGTTTCCACATTTAAAATCATGTTGTTAATGTGTGCATGATTTTTTTGCATTTTATTTATGTTTACATGTTGGAACTAGTATTATGACTATAAACCAGTTAATAAAGTTGATACTCGGTATGGGAAGTTGGGATCCATTTACTATACAAGGTTGATTAAGTTTACTATATTTACCAAGTTGATTTAATACTAAGTAAAATTTGATATAATTATGGTGAATTGTTTAAAAGGATCCCAGGATAACTGAGTCACTTCCTCTCACAATTATCTAAAAATTGGTATTAGAGAGAAGGTTCTTAGAGGAACAAGTTTGGAAGACTTAAAGCTAAAGATCTAAAGATGTATAAATGAGAGATGCCAAAGTTGAACAAGGAGAAATTTACATTGTGGAAAAGAAAAATAAGAATATACTTATCTAGTGTTGGAGACTTTACATTGTACTTCCTAGAAACTTAGTACACAAAGCCACTTCTTAGACCTATGAATGTTGCAAAGATTATAGAAAAACAAGAACACAATTTTTTCATAATAGAGATTTCTTCTTTCCTAACTGAAGTGAAATTTGATGGTATCAAATATTTTTCTATTACTAAAGAGTTGTGGGAAAAAACCACAATAGTTCATGGAGGAGATCAAGATATGATAAGAGAAAAGGCCAAAAGCCTTGGAGGACACTTTGATGACATGAGAATAAAAGATGGTAAAAACATTTTGTAATATAGTAACTTAATCAAGGTAGTAGTTAATGCTATGAGAGGAGTTGGCATACTCACAAGTGAGAAATTTGTGGCAAGAAAAGTTCTTACAAATCTACCACCTATCTATGTTATTAGAGTTTCTTATATTTAGGAGTTGAGATCTTCACCAGGAAATAATATTACTCTTGATGCTTTGGTTGGTAAGATGTCTTCTTCTAAGCTTAATAATTTTAATAATTGTTATTTACTTAAGATTGAATCTTATTTCAATTCATCTCTAACTATTGGAAGTTCAAGAAGAGAGAAGAGAACTCATCAAAGTCTAAATGATAGTGATTATGAATCAAATGATAATGATCAAGAAGAGCTTGACACATTTCTTTCTAAGAGGCTACCGAGAGGCAAAGGAAGGTAAAAAGGAAAACAACTTTGGTTGGTCACATTGCTAGATGTCCTGATTGAATAGAAATCAAAGGAGTGACAAAAGGGAGAATAGCTACCAAGGAAACAAAGACTACAAGAACAAAGGAAAGAAGCCTTGCTACCTAATAGAGATGGAAGACATTGATTATGAAACTCTTGATAATGAAAAAGGTGAAGAAGTTGTATATATTACAATGAAGGATGATTCTAAAGAAGAAGAAAGGTATGAATTAGATTTAAATCTCCCATGTCTCAAATTAATAAGAATTCAATACATGGATTATTGATAGTGGTTGTACACATCACATGACTGGTGATGTTGAAAAGTTTGAAAATCTAGAACATTATGATGGAGGATTTCTTAAACCTGAAATGATGCCCATATCCCATGAAAGGAGAGGTTTATATCATATTGAATGAAACTATTAGATGTGACCATGCATACAAGGTGCAAGGACTAAAATACAATCTATTAAGTGTGGTATAGCGTAATAACACATGTCACCAAATAGAGTTTCAAAACTAAAAGGTGAAGGCATATGATGATTCTAGAAATCTAATCAGTAATGGTGAACAAATAAGGGATAACCTATTCTATCTAGATCCTATTCAAAATACATGTTTTATTGCAAGGACTGAAGATATTTGGTTATTATAAAAGAGGTTATGTCATGTTATTTTTTATAACATAACTAAGGTTAGTAGAAGGAAATGAGTGAGAGGTCTACTAAGCTTAAGAAAACCTAATAAAGTGATGTGTAAGAAATGGAAAATTGGGAAAATCACCAAGTCAAGTTTCAAAAGTAAGTCTTACTCATTTAATGATATATTGGAATCGGTTCATATTGATTTGTGTAGTCCTATGAAAGTTCAAACATATTGATATTTAATCTTATTTATTGATGCTTCAACAAGAATGATGTATGTCATGTTTCTAAAAGAGATATTTGATGCATTTTAAATGTTCAAATGGTATAAGGCTAGAGTAGAAAAAGAAAAAGATGAGCAATTGATATGTTTGTGATATAATAGAAGAGGTGAATTCATTTATTATGAGCTTACTATCTTTTTTAATGGGAATAAAATCAAGAGAAAATTTTCTACATTGAGGACACTGCAGCACAATGTTATACATAAAAGAAGAAATATATCCATTGTTAATTGTGCTAGAACATTGTCAATTAAGAAGGAGGTTGTACAGATATACTAGAGAGAGGAAATCACCAATATTGTTTATAGATTGAATCGAGTAAAATTGAAGAGAGGTACAAAAAATAAACTTATGAACTCCTCTATGGGCATACACCAAATGTAAGTTATATATTCTTAAAGATTCTAGGAATTGAAATTTTGATTCTAAAGGTGATGAAGATACATGCTTAGGTTATTCCACTAGGAGAAAGGCTTATAATGTTTGAACAAAGTTACTAATAAAATGGTTAAAAGTGCAAATGTGAGAATTGATGAGTTTTTAGAAAAGAATGATGAAGAAAGCAAGAAAGAACTTGAAGATTATCAAAGATTTGTCTTGTTGGAAATAATCAAGACTAGCTAGGTTACTAATAGGGGAGGGGTGAATCAATAACCTCAAAACTTTAATAAATTCAACACTTAACAATATAAATCATTCACCATTAATTGATCTACTTTATTTCATGCATAAGAAACTAAAAAATAATCATTCATGACACATGAACGTAGAATTTGGTGACCTAGAAACCTTCCAAATAGAAAGTAAAACTAGGATGGGGATGATACCCCACAAAACTTCACTACTGCTGTATAAAGTTGGCTGTTAAGGCTTACATTGACAAATTTTGATGATCTACCCTGTTAAGAGAAAATTGGACTACTAGATCCACCTTGTTAGAGGTTTTACAAACATACAATGGAGTATGCACTCTGTTATGAGATTTTAAGAAAGACTGTTAAGTCTACCCTATTAAAGGATTTAGAAACTAATTCACCTATTAGGATGAAATAACAGATCTAACTTACAACTTGATTGCTAATTGGATCCTTGAAGTATAGATCACCTCTTATGATTGATATAACTTTACTACTCCTTAATTGACCTTGCTAAATTCCTTACTTTTCTCTATTGCTGATTCACATTCACTCTTCTCAAAACATTACTTCATGCTTCTTCTCATGATGATACATTGGTATGATACAATACATCACATATATATATCATTCCAATATTTACAATAACAAGGTCGGCTAAAACACAAGTAAACAAAATATTACTGAGTTGGCCAAATAGTAGAAACTCAAGTTCTAAATAGCTAACTCGGTGACATTCTAATACTTAGTGTCCACTGCATTACTTAGCATCATCATGCACTTGGTAGAAGTAGAAGCTCAGCCCATACTAATGATGCAGGAGCATCTTGCATTGGAAAATTATTGGAAAAAAAAAAAATTTGGAAAAAAAATTTTTAAAAAAAATTGTGGAGGAGAGAGAAAGTGACGAAAATTAGAGGAGAAATAATAAAAAATAAAAAGGAGAAAAGAAAGGAAAAGAGGATTTCTATTTTCGAGGTGCATAGGTGGCATAAAATAGAAAAATAAGAAAAATAGTTGTCATTTCATTAATCGAGGTGTGTAGGTGGAAATTCTAGAAGGTTTTGGATAAATCATGTATTTAATATTTGTTGGGTGCTTAGTTGTATTTGGGTGAGAATTTAATATTTATTTAAAGATAGTTGTATTTACCTTTTATCCCACATTGGTTGTGTTTGTAATGTCTTGGGTTAGAAGTGCCTATTTAAGCAAAGCTTATTATCATTTGTAATCAAGCTCAAGAGGAAAGCTCAAGAGGGAAGTTTGAGGAGTGGAAGCTCAAGGAGAAGCTCGAGGAGTGGAAGCTCAAGGAGAAGCTTGATATCATCTTGTGGGTGTTGTAAGGATCTTCAAGTATAATAAAAAAAAATTTTGAAGCATTTTTTTTATTGGTCTCCATATTGTTGCTTTCTTGATTGTGAGTGGGTAAGGGTGGTGTGGCCTTCTATCAAGTGGTATCAGAGCAGGAGATCCTGAGTGTACAAGCAGATCACCGAGGAGTGAGGCAGTTTGTACCAGGACCTTAGTTGGGTGGAGTTTATTAGAGTGGGAGTTCCTGAGTGTGTAAACAGATCGTCGAATCTGAGGCAGTTTGCACCAGGACCTTGGGAGGACATGCAGATTGATTAATGGATGCAGAGATGGAAGATTGAACTTGTTGAGGCATGATTGTGGAGAGCTGGTGGATTGCAAATTCATTGTCCTAGACTTGTGATGTGGTTCCTGATTGTTCGTGTGAGGTGGCAGGTTGCGATCTGACTTGCAAAAAATTTGGTTGTCACAAGGAGCATGGGAAGGATTTGTTGCAGAGGGTTTACGAAGATCTTGGAAGATGGCTCCAAGAGGATTGGACCCTAAGATGATTGCCAAAATCCATGATATAGTGGAGAGGAATTTTTCTAAGATGATTTCTCGGTTGGATGATAGATTGGCTGATCAAGTTAAGGAGGTTCGTGAGAGAAGATGGCATCACAAGGTTGAGGTGGAAGAGGTTGGTTTTGCTGATCAGTCTGTGGAGTCTGATGCAGAACCTGTAGAGCAACTAGAGGTTTTTGCTGAAGATATTCCTAATGTTGTTGATGTTGGGACAGAGGTTGGTTTTCATGATCAATTGGTTGAATCTGACATGGAGATTATGGAGCACTTGGAGGTGGATGATCCAGTTGTTGGAGGTGAGTTATGTATTGCAGAGCATCTTGTTGTGAGCAATGAGGTTGCTGGTGTTGAGAGTTTGGCATGTATTGATGGAGATCTACATGTTGGTGATGATATGAAGTTTGTTGTTGCTGATGTGGGGTTTGTTTCTGTTGGTGTGGATTCACTAGTTGTTGATGTGAATGGGAGTTTGCTAATGAAGCATTATGTTCAATTTGTTCTTGTGCATGAGCTTGTTGATTGGATGGTTGAGATGTTGGTGTGGAAGATTTGCATGGTGGTTTTGTTGTCCCTTTTGAGGTGGAAACCTTTGGTGAAGATGAAGATGGTTGTAGATTTTCTTTTTGGCATCCAAGTGTGAGACACACTTTTCTATCTACCGGGGGAGTCTGATGCAGGAGCATCTTGCATTGGAAAATTATTGGAAAAAAAAAAATTTGGAAAAAAAAAAATTGTTGAGGAGAGAGAAAGTGACGAAAATTAGAGGAGAAATAATAAAAAATAAAAAGGAGAAAAGAAAGGAAAAGAGGATTTCTATTTTCGAGGTGCATAGGTGGCATAAAATAGAAAAATAAGAAAAATAGTTGTCATTTCATTAATCGAGGTGTGTAGGTGGAAATTCTAGAAGGTTTTGGATAAATCATGTATTTAATATTTGTTGGGTGCTTAGTTGTATTTGGGTGAGAATTTAATATTTATTTAAAGATAGTTGTATTTACCTTTTATCCCACATTGGTTGTGTTTGTAATGTCTTGGGTTAGAAGTGCCTATTTAAGCAAAGCTTATTATCATTTGTAATCAAGCTCAAGATAAAAGCTCAAGAGGGAAGCTTGAGGAGTGGAAGCTCAAGGAGAAGCTCGAGGAGTGGAAGCTCAAGGAGAAGCTTGATATCATCTTGTGGGTGTTGTAAGGATCTTCAAGTATAATAAAAAAAAATTGTGAAGCATTTTTTTTATTGGTCTCCATATTGTTGCTTTCTTGATTGTGAGTGGGTAAGGGTGGTGTGGCCTTCTATCAACTAATCACACAATGTAGCTTCAAACTCGGTGACCATTGAAGACTCGGTAGATACAGTGTAACTCGGTAAAAATTGATTTATATGTTTACCTTGTTGAACTCAGTAAACACTACACATCCATCACTTGGTAGACACTGGCTTCACATCACAAAAACTGATGACTTGGTAGACATTATGAAGCTCTGTGACCACTATCTGCTCAGTGATAATTGTTGGACTGCAAACTGTCTGATTTCACTTGGTAGCTTCTAGAATGCTTGGTATGAACTATGAACCGAGTGATGAGCTCAATAACCATATAGAATTGAATAAGTGTTGTCACTAGTGAAAAATATAACTTAATACCAACAATCTCCCTCTTTGGTATTAGTGACAAAAACACTTATAAGCCAAGACTTATGTACACTGACATACTAATTTTTGATTTTTCAAAATTTATCTTTATAAAGCTGTTGTATATACATTTGCACATAACTCCCCATACATAAGACATAATATACACACTATCACATTCCTTTTATTTTGTACATATGTCAATCTATTATTTCCACAAAATGTCTCTTACTCCCCCTTTTTGACAATAATGCCAAAGATTTATACAACATATTCATATATATATACCAAAATGTGAGAGAAACTTAGAGTGTACCTTGAGAATAAGAGCTAATTTCTTATCCCAATTCTCTTGCAAAATTTTGTAGGTATGGAGAGCTACTTGAACCTCTACTAAAAGTTGTATCATGTGATCTGCAATTGAGAAATTATTATCTTGGACCAATGTCTTTTAATATGCAATATGCTTTTGCATTGTGTTCATGATTGGAAGGATCATGTTTTTGATGTCTATCAATATGGATCTAATCCTTGCTTCCATTCTCAGTATTTTAGCCTACATGTATGATAAAAATCTCACCTTATTGTGACGTGCTGAGCTTGAGTCAGGGTCAAGCTACAGCCTTTGAACATTGGTCTTCATGTCTTCATCAATCTTATACATTCTTTTACTTTATTAGTGAATCCAGTAACATCACATAGCTTGGAAAAAAGTGATGTTACATTTGTAAAAAAAAATTCAATGTTAGCCAAAATGGAGGATAGTTCTACTTGATTTATGGCAATGTCCTCAAGCACTTTATTATCAAACTTTTTCTCTACCTTTTCAATTAACTTTTCTTGACCAGATGTATCCTCATTGAACTTATTAATTGTTTCTTCCAATTGTACCAAAATATGTTTATTAGAATCAACATCTACACCTATAGCCTCTATCAAAATGTTCTTTACACTTTCAATAATTTAGAATTCCTTGTCCCTTTCATGTTAATTGCTTTTGTCTTGCCTTCCATTCCAAAAGTTGGCTAACCAATCTCATTTCATCTACTGTAGTAGTTACAAGATCTATCTTTGGAATTACAATTTCTTTTTCCAAGTCAATATCATCATCAATTTCCTTTCTAGTAAGAAGAATTTTTAGGGGTGTGCTTGGTTCTACTTTTTTCATTACTACCTTGGACTTAGGAATAGAAACAATTGTAGAGATGGTTGGACTAGCTGTAAAAACTTGAATAGCACCAACTAGAGGAAAAACTGAGAGGAGTGCTAACTAAATCCAAAATTGAAGTGATAATAGGTGGAACACTGACTGGAGCATAAACAATACCAGCACTAGTAGAAATATTTACAAGTGATGTACTTATAAGAGTATGCAAAATTGTAGAACTGGATGTAGTATGCATTGTTGATGTTGACTCGAGAGCTGATGAAGAGGAGGTCTACAACTCCATAGATGAAGTGGTTGACACTTCCATTAATGATACCTGAAGCTAAGAGGTAGCAAAGGGTGATTGAGCAAATGATATGTTTGTTGATGTAGCAGTCATTGTTGGAGAGTGAGGAAGGGAGGCTATAACCTATGTAGCTATTGTTACTGGATCATCCTCTTCCTTATCTTCCTCATCAGCTTCTTCCTCTTTCTCTTATTCATCATCCTTTAGTGCTTGATAGTCCTCAACATCAAAAGTAACACAAGGTGTGTTATCTTCTTCATCATTTTCACTATCATCATCATGATCTTTTATTTCAATTAGATCCTCACTAGGTTTATGCAAATGATAAACATTTTCCCACATAGATGTAGCATGCTTGACTACATGCTCAATTTCCTTGACAAAAATTAGACAAGTATGAAATATCATCATCATCTTCTCCTTATTCTTCTTCATTGCTTCCTTGACATCTGCATTAGTAAGATTAGGTAGCAACTTTCTCAAAGATTGCTCAAATATGTCTTTGGTTGTCTAGATAACTACTTCCCATCTAAGCTTGACCTTTTCTAACAAAACTATAGGGATTTGTGAAGCAAACTTACCAGGAGGGAATTTCCATCTTCCTAACTTGTCCATGATTAGATCTTCAATCTCCTTTTGTTCAGTTGGAGTCCTGGCTTCATACTTAAGTGCTTTGAAGTTGTTGATCTCAACACCTACTCTTAATTGGTTAAGTCTTTCCTAAAAGGTGGGAGGAGGCTTAAGAAGCACAACTTCACCATCTCCTTTCTTCTTGTACCTTCTTGTAAACATAGCTATGGAGGTTTTGGATGGCTTGGTGATAATCATCTTGCCCTTCTTTCTTACATGCTCTTCATCCTTCTCTAATTCTTGCTCTTCTTCCTCAGACTCTTCTTCATCCTCTCCTTTTCCCTCAGTAAGCATAAGGTGCACTAGCAATTTTCAATTTTTCTATCTTCCTCTTTCCTTTATTTACCACCTGAGGTAGGTTGATCTCAAGATCTATTCTAGTTTTATCTTTTTCATAGGTTCCAAAGATAGGTAGCTTTGGATCTATTGGCTCATTCACTAGGGCTTCAAAAATGTCTTTTGTCTCATCAATGTTTACCTCATATGGAAGAGGTTTCACCCATGCAATTCTAGGCCTAATTGCCTAGATATAAAATTTATCACAATCAACCATGAAGCATACATCATCTTTGTAATCTTCACTAATTTGGGAGGAATCTAGCACGTGTTGTTCATCTTCTCCTTGAAAACTTCAAAATAATTATCCATAATAATTTCAAAATTTTCACCCATTTCTACAATGAATTCATTAATTTGATACAAAATGGGAATATCTTTCTTCCACACAACTAAACCTTTTGATGGAAAAAACTTTTGAACATAAAAGAAAAAACAAGTTAACAAAGAACTAAATTTATAGGGGTTGTTCTTTGATGTCCTGATGCTATCCATGTTTTTGTTTAGTTGTTTCAACAATAAATTTGATAAATCAAATTCTTGATTCTTCACAACTTTGTATGCCAAAGCATGGCCTCACATGGAACACTACTCAAATGACTAGACCTATATATCTTATGGGCTATGATGTGAATACCAAACCTAAGCTCCATGTCAAATACATTACTGATTTTCAGACCTCTACTGTCCCACTCTGCTAGAGTTTTCTTTTGAAATTCTTCCTGATCTAGGGTTTTAGTTGTCTTAGCCTTGTTGAGAATGGGGAGACCCATAATCTTATGAATCATTTTCTTCATGATCAACATGGGCTGCTCTAACCATAACTGACCATTATGAACATGGCTTAGAATATACCTAATCCACTTCACTTGTAAATTCCTTGGCATATGTGGGATATAGGTTAATCCTTTGACCTCTAGATGCTTATGCTTGGGTTTTAAAGATCCATCAACACACATTTCTTCTATGGAATTGTCCATCTAAATGGTTCCAATTTATTATATAGAACACTTAAAATGAGTGTGAATATTGTTAATAAGAAGTACCTTTGGAGGAATTCATGATTGAGCTCCATTTGGATCTAGTGACTCTGCAACTACTAGTACCAACTTGAAATTGGGTGCTTTCCATTCCACCCCTTTTACCAACATTTTAGAACATCTTTTTATCTTTCTGATCCTGCCTCTAGATTCCATGGTTGCTCAGTAAATGAGAAAAATTCTTCAAAAAAATTTTGCTACAAATTTGCTCAAGATTGCTTGGATGCACTGTAAAATCACTCTGCTCTAGGTATACTAAAGTTACAATGACAAATGAAGTTGAATTCTACCCTTCTTGATGAAAATTTTCCATTAATGCTTGGTGCCATAATGACATAGTGCATGATAGACTATCATCCACTGACTATACTCAGTAAAAGCTTATAACTCAGTGATCAAACAAAACTTTATTACTCCCAACCTAGCTTAGTAGAGTCTATAACCAACCTTTCTTAGTGAATATTGATTCCTTGTGATCCCTCTATATCTGAAATATGAATTTGGATCTTTTGCTTCCTTTCATTAGAATTTCTTAGAATATGGCTTGAAGATACAGTTTCAGTTCTTCCTTAAGAACTTAATTGGAAATGGTGGAGTTACCCGCTTCTTGAGTGACATGACCATCATTTGAATTGGAATGCTCAATAGATTTAGGAATCTACTGTTGTCTCATCTACTTCCTGATGTTATCAGCTTTAGCTTTCTTTTCATCTTCAACCTTTCTTATATTCATGCAATTCTTAGATATATGACCAAGTTCAGTGGATGTATAACATCTTATGGTGGTATCCTTCTTTCTCAAGTGATGCCTTGCACAATTTATGCCAATGTGTCATACTTTCCACAATAATGACATCTACACCAAGTATTGTAGTCCCAACCAAATATTGCTTTCACAAATTGTTTAGCTAAATTGAATGGTTTAGATCTGCATTCAAATGCCTTGTGACCTTGTTTCTTGCATTTGTGACATTTACCTTCAAATTTTGGTTTCTCCTTACATTCATTAGCTTTATGACCATGTTGACTACAATTGTAGCATTTTCCATTAAAGTTACCTTTCCATTGCTCCAACATTTTTTTGATGTATGACCTAACTTACCACAGTGATTGCAAGTAGGTCTTTGATTCCTTTGAGCACCTTTTTTGGAAGATTCACCTTCTTCTTTGTATCCAAGTCCTACTTTTCCTTTTTTCCTATACAAAATTTTCTCACTTTGTTGATTCAATTGATCCATATTTTCTTGGGATTTCATTATTCTTTCATTGAGTTGTTTTTTAGAATTCAGATTAGCCTTTAATCTTTCATTGATTTGTCTTTCAGTGCTGAAATCATTTCTTACCCTTTCATTTTTAGATCTCAGATTCATGATTTCCTCATTTGCATTGGAGAGCTAATTGATAAGACTTTCTTGTTGAAAGGATTGATTTTGAGTTTCATTGTTCCTTGCCTCCAAGTCTTCACTTACCTTATTCCTTTGTTCCAAGACTTCACACATTCTTATTGACTAAATTTCTTGTTTTGTCTTCAATTTTTTTACCTCTTCTTGTAGAGAGCCATTCTTTTCTAGGAGTTCTTTGATTGCCTGATTAGCTTTATCTGATCTGCTTGAGGGGAAAAGGTCTTCAATCTTTTCTTCAACATACTAGTGATCATTCATTTGTTTTGCAAGTTCCTTCCTTCTTTTCAAGGATTAGGAAAGATTCTCTTTTTCTTGTTTGAGTTGAACTATGGCCATCTCTAGAACTAGCTTCTCATTGTCAATAGCCTTGTCAAGTCTGAATATCTCCATTGTCCTTGATCTTTGCTCAAGCTGTGAAGTTTTATCTTGAGAACCACAAAGATCTAATACCAATTATTGGAAATAATAAAGACTAGCTAGGTTATTGAGAGGGGAGGGGTGACTTAGTAACCTCAAAACTTTCATAAATTTAGCACTTAACAATATAAATCATTTGCCATTAATTTATCTTCTTTACTGAATACATAAGAAACTAAAAAATAAGCATTCATGACACATGAACACAAAATTTGGTGAACCAAAATCTTCCAAATAGAAAGTAAAAAAGGGGTGGTAATGATACCTAAAAAACTTCACTACTATAGTATAAATTTGGCTTGCTAAGGCTTACATCGACCACTTCTGATGATCTGCCCTATTAAGAGCAATTTGGACTGCTAGATCCACCTTGTTAGAGGTTTTACAAACATACAGTGGAGTATGCACTCTTTTCAAAGATTTGAAGAAAGATTGTTTAGTCTACCTTGTTAAAGAATTTAGAAATTAATTCACCTATGAGGATGAAATAGCAGATCTAACTTACAACTTGATTATTGATTAGATCCTTAAAGTATAGATCACCTCTTGTGATTGATATAACTTTACTGCTCCTTAATTGACCTTGTTGAATTCCTCACTATGCTCTGCTATTTATTTGAATTCACTCTTCTAAAAACATTACTTCATGCTTCATCTCATGATGATACATTGGTATGATACAATGCATCACATATATATACCATTCCAATATTTACAATTACAAGGTTAGCTAAACAACAAGTAAACAACATATTACTGATTTAGCCAAATAGTAGAAACTCAAGTTCTAAATAAATGACTTGGTGACCTTCTAATACTCGACATCCATTGCATTACTCAGCATCAGTATGCACTTAGTAGAAGTAGAAGCTTGGTCCATACTAATTGCACAACATAGCTTCAAACTTGGTGACCATTGGAGTCTCAGTAGATATAGTGTAATTCGATAGAAACTAATTTTTATGTTTACCTTGATGAACTCGGCAAACACTACGCATCCATCACTCGATAGACACTAGCTTCACATCACAACAAATAATGACTTAGTAGACACTATGAAGCTCAGTAACCACTATCTTCTTGGTGATAATTGCTTGACTACACACTGTATACTTTCACTCGGTAGCTTCTGGAATACTCGATATGAATTGTGAACTGAGTGATGAGCTCGGTAACCATACAAAATTGAATAAGTTGTCACTAATGAAAAATATAACTTAATACCAACATTGTCTATATACAAGAAGGAGCATTGATTAAACCACTCAAGAAATAGAAAAATTTCACTAAGCAATAGAAGCCTACAACTCATAAACCTATTCAAACTCCACCGAGTGGAGAAAGTGTTGTACAAAAGAGAATCGATTATTTCTTTGAAAATTATATCAAAATTAATCATTCACCAAACCAAATAATTGGAGACAAGAGTGCTATAATAATGACAACAAGTAAGGTAAGAGATAATACTTGTTTGATTTTTGAATTTGTGCCTAGAATAGTTAAATATACACTGGAGAATGAATATTGGAAATTAATGCTATGGATGAAGAGATTGATAAAATTAATAAGAAAAAAACATGGACATAGGTATTGAGAACCGAGGATAAGAATGTCATTGGTAAAACATGATATTTAAAAATAGGCTAAGTGAAAATGGACAAGTAACAAGGAATAAAGAAAGACTATTTTTCAAGGGACATGCACAAGAAGAAGGTATTGATGGTAGAGAAACATTTTCTCCTCTTGCTAGGCTAGAAGGAGTAAGGATATTACATATATATGCTCCTTTCCAAGGATTCAAATCTTATCAAATGGATTTTGAGATTTCATTTTTTATGGACTTCTTGAAGAAGAAGTCTACATTAAGAAACCTAAAGGTTTTGTGGACACAATGAAAAGAACATCACATGAAAACTGCACAAGGCTTTATGTGGATAGACGCAAGCACCCCAAGCATGATATGGAAGATTATACTCTTATATGATGAGGATTGGTTTTGTTAGAACTAGTGAGAATAGTAATATGTACTTGAAAAGTGAATTTTAAGATATGATCTTCATTTTTGGAATATTTATTGATGATACTATATTTGCAAGACATGAAATGATGTGTAGAAAATTTATTGATGAAATGAGGAAAGAGTTTGAGATGTCTATGCTTGGATAGATAAAATTCTTTATTAGACTACATATTCAAAGGGTTAAGGATAGTATTTACATAACTCAATCCAAGTATATCAAGAAGATCTTGAAGACATTTGGCATGGAAGATTCAAGACCCATTGGTATATCAATTATATGTGGGTGTAAACTATCAAATGAGGACAATACTATTGAGGTAAATGAGATACTTTAAAAATATATTATTGGTAAGCTACAATATGTTATTCATTAAAGAATGTATATTGTTCATGTTGTAGGTACTGTGGAAATATTTTCTTCTAATCCCAAGGAAACACACATGATTACACTAAAGAGAATCTTTAGATATCTAAAAGGGAAATAAGACTATGATTTATGGTACAAGAATAATGAAGATGTTTAGGTGAGAGTCTAAATTGATGTTGATTGGGCATGCAATATGGATGAAAAAAGATATTGCAAGATGGTAGAGATTTTTTTTTAGGAGGAATATTTTTAGCATGGATAAGAAAGAAAAAAGTTGTATTTTGCAGTCCACTACTGAGACAGAATATGTAGCTACTACAATTAATTGTTCTAATATAATGTGGATAAAAAAATTATTGGAAGGTATGCAAGTGGAAGTGGTTGACCCTACAACAATATACTATGACAACACAAGTTCTATATATATTTTAAAGAGCCCAATAATGCATGTGAAAACCAAGGATATATCTATCAAGTATCACTATTTGAGAAAACAAGTTAGGAGAAATTAGTAAGGTTGGAGTATGTGAAGTCAAAAGAGAAGAATTAAATATATTTAGTAAGCTATTACCTAAGGATACCTTTGAATATATATTACATAAGATAGGGTCCTTCCCCTATCTATCTTTCACTAAGGGATGATATAGGATTGCATCCATTCATACTTTATCAAAATATCTATTTATGAATTGATGCAAGATTTCACTCTTTAGAAGCAACCTCAAGTTGTGAAAATGATATAATGAATATGAAGTGATCATTAGATGCATAGTAAAAGGTATATGGCTACATGGAAAATAAATTTTCAACTAAAACATGGTGTTACTTTTGGCATTGTTGTCAAAGGGGCAGTGATTAAGTGTACATGCCCAAAGGGGGAGAGTTTTGTGTTAAGGAGAGAATGAGTAAGGAAGAGAGTATTGTGTTGGACAGAGTGAATGTATACCCTAAGGGAGAGAGAATAAAATGAATATTTGTCCAAGGGAATATAAATTGCAGAAGAATAAAGAATATGAAATAGTGCTTTGTTTCTATACCAATCTGCTGTTCAAAAAGTAGTCATTGTTGCTCATAATTTCTAGTTGTGTGGGGCTGACATCATGTTGAATACATATTTTGAATCATTACTCTACGAGAACATAAAGTTTTGTACCATATGCTTCAATTTATGTACCATTTTCTCCAGTCTCTTTTTCCCATGATTTCACCCAGCATGGTGTGTTATCTCTTTTGGCATGGTTTCCTATGATGACATGAAATCTTATGATGTAGTTCAAACTCTTCAAAATAATAACTCTTAAGATATTAACACAACACATATTTTTAGAATGCCAAATTCTTTATTAAACTTTTCCAACTCTACTCCCCCCTACAATGGAAGAAAATAAACCCTTATTACAATTTCAAAAATTACCATATTTGGCATATTTTTAGGAAAAATAGATTTTTCCATTTTTGGTAATTTTCAAAACCCATCCTATGAATCTTGATTTTTCCCAAGATAATTTCCATCTAGTCTACAAAATCAAGAATATGATTTCAGATTTATTACAAAAACAACTTTCTAAAAAATTGGAAAAAAAACACAAAAATCCACTTTCGGAGGCCAAGATGATATTTTAGGCTGCTATAAAAATGTCAAAATGACCACTGATGAGAGAAATTTAAGTTCCATTTCATGCCATATTTTAATCCATTTCATACAATCTCATGCTTACTTCTTTATTCCATTTCTATCCCATTTCATTCCATTTTACCATTATAATGTTGCATATAGTTTAATATAATTAAGTAGTATCTAATATTGTTTTGGGATTAAAATATGGAAAATTCATCATTGAGTATGTTTTACTAATCTTTAATATTGTAGCATGTTGGTATGCATAACAAAACTTCTTGTCGCCTATGGAGATGTAACAAACAAAACAAAACCCATACTAGAGATACGAAGGACTTCATATATGGTAGGGAATAAAATTGTTATTTCCTCTCCTCTTCTTGTGGATACCTTCAATACTATGCAGCAAACATCCAGAATATATAAATGATCATTATTTCTGTTATAACAACATTTTAAAACTATATTTTGCAACCAGCAAATCAAGGTCTATGTAGGTGTGTTTTTACCATTATGTATTCCGGCTGAGAAATTAGTTCCCATTCTTACCCATGGAATGAAGGGAGCCGCCATCTTCACAATGCTTAATAACTCCTTTCATAACTACTTAAAGGAAAGGAATCTGATTAGGTATTATTGTACGATGGAGGATGTGAAAAGTGCTTAATCTATTCCTTCAAACAGTTAGCAAAATAGACCACGTATTTCAGTTGTATATTCATGGTTTCCATTGCATAGTTTGTTGGTCTCTAGCTCAATATAGATTATAAATTGTTGTACATACTTGTTATGTCTGGTCTATATAAGAAATGTAATATGGAGATGTAGAGAATAATTCTGTACTATTCTTCTGAGAAATAAAAAGACTGTATATTGTGCTGACCAACCTCGTGCTCACTATCTTCTATCTCACCACCTGATGGACCAAGGAGGGGGCCCACTTCTTGGAACATCTAGTGTGTTTTCTAATTTTTATTTTAGTGTGGTGTGTTCGTATTTCAGTAATATCAAGTTTCATTTAATTATTATTTTTGAACTAGTTGGTAATTTGATTTGTATTGATATTGTATGCTTGATGTTACTATTCAGTTTGTAATTTGATTTGCATTAATATAATATGATTACTATTTTCTTATAATTACTAATGGCTTATCATAGTTTTGATTCAACGAATAGAAACAATTATATTGTTATTACTGGTAGAAAGATGTTTTGATTTCAAATGTTTTCAATAGGTTTCAATTGAGTTCCTATCATAGGAAGTGATAGTTCCTGTTGCTGGGATTCCTTTAGTTTTTCTTAGATTCAATTTCATGTGTTGTAGAAGCATTAATAATTGCTCATATCACAAGCTACACCCCTTGATAGCATACTGCTAGGACACCTTTTGCAAGCTTATGCTCTCGGATTGACACATATAGACCAGCCTAAATTTGTCATAAAATTGTTAATTATTTTGTTATTATTTGCCCCAATGTTGGCCTATCAACCACCAATCAAGACAAGCTAGATTGGCAATACAAACAACTCCTCACACAACTTCCTATAAAATTTTAGCCAAAACCCATATCCGAGTTACGATTTAGATTTGACTACTTGGTCATGCTTGGACCTATCTTTATTTGTGCATGAAAATTTAATGATAATTTCTTGGGTTATGGTTTACACCTCCAAGGAAAGACATATATTGTAATTAAATGCTTGACTAGCCAACTTATGGTCTAGGTCCTATATATGAATTTGGATTAAGATGTAGGAAGGTAGAGAGAGATTAGTATATTAATAGATTGGTATGATAAAGATTATTAGTCAAAGAAGGTCTCAAGTTTGTTAATTTAAATCTTTAAGGTTTTAATCTATTTTATGGCTACTACTTGGAAGGCCTTACAACTATGCATGTTGGTTACTTGTTGATTTCATATTGTATCATGAGACCTGTGTAATCAATCAGTAAAAATATAAAGGAATTTGTCTCTTTGCTACAATTCTGTGTTTTTCTTCTATGTATACTCTTGAAAAGCTATTAGGTGATTGTATCTGGTCTATAACTTTCCTCCTTTCCATACCAGCCTTGCATTTAAAACCTGATGAAGAACAAAAAAGCATGGGTGAAGAAAGAAGAAGGAATTATAATCAAATAAGATCATATTTTCTAAACACAATTGATGTATTGTTGAGAAAATGATGAAGTTTGGTATTGTGCAGTATATTTCATAATGTATTGGCATCAATGCTAAAGGGCATGATTGTTGGACATAATTGATGCTAATAAAAGAATAAGGAGATTGTTGGATAGAAGTTATGTGGATGAAGAACAAGGTTAGGACTGAGCTAAAAATTATATGTAGAAGAGATAAATTAGTCCTTTTATGTTTTCATTCATGTTAAGCTAATTGACATCATTAATTCGTGTAAGTTGCAATCATCTAAAGGATGTGGTATTGAATAGTGAAGTGGGAGAAAAAGATGTACGATGAGTTGAAGAAGTGATTTTAAGTATGTGAACCTAGTAGGGAAACTGATGAATTTTTCTATGAGAGTACATAATGTTGGTTTGATTATTTTACATAAATTCATGAAACAATGAGATGATATATAAGCATGTTAGCTTAGTTGGTAAAGAAGGGATGAAGTTGGAGAGTGAAAAGATAAGGAATTTGTAGGTTTCACTGAGCTAGAGATGGTAGTTAGTAAATGAAGAAAAAAAGAGAAGGTTAAGTTAGAACAATATTAATTGAGAAAATTTACTGTTGATCGAATGCTGAAGGTGTTCAATGAAGGAAGAAGATAATTTGGTAAAGGAATAATAGTTTGTACAAGATGAAGTAAATGATGAAATGAAGTGAGGGCTTGGACTATTGTAGAAGATTTTAAGATAAGGGCAATCATTTAACAATATTAATGACTCAAATAATTAAGGTAAGATCATATGGTAAAATTTGAGATGTGTTTTGAGTTCCAAGAGATGTTCAAGTTCTAAGGTGGAAATGCAGTTGGCAAGATCTGAAAGATATATTACCTAATGTGAGATTCAATCAATCTGAGTTGGTTGATGATCATTTGGATGAGATAATTTCACAAAATCTCAAGGAATTAGATGAAGTGGAAAAATATATCTTTTTTAAGGAAGAGACAAGAAGGACATTTTTCTTGGTCTAGTTGATGGTTGATTTGGTGAAATATTGTTGAAGGGGATCATAGTGAGAAAATCAAGAGTGCATGCTAAAGTGGAATACAAATTTGTTGTGATGACTAGTCAATAAACAAAAATGTGAGCAAAATGGAGATCTAAACAAGCAAAGTGACTTGCATATTTATCAGATCATTTCACTATTTCTCTCTAACCATTATAACAAAAAATATCTTAACTGAATGGACTTAATAGTATTTATTTGTAAATCCTTTTGTAAGGTGACATTTCATTGTTCATGTTTTTAAATCCTTTATAAATGCCACTCTTGGAAGGGTGACAAGGTCTAGATGATCTTTGGTGAAAATCCCCTAATAGGGTCAAACCTAACAAATGTGATTGTAACCTTTGAAAGGATTGTCTCTTAACCAAGCTTACTTTGGAAGAGTGAATTATTTTTGGGTGACAACTAACAAGTGATTTTTACCCTAACTAGATTTCTACATTAAAAATCATGGTTTTATTATGTGCATGAAAGTTATTTATGTTTACATGTTGAAACTATCATTATTACTATAAGTTGGTTAATGAAGGTGATATTGTTAGCATGAATGCTGATTGTACTACATTGGAATGTTGCATTCATGATTGTATTCATCATTGATGTCAACATAGCAGTAAGTATATGAAGATTTCCAAAGTAAAAAATAGAGATTTTAGTTGTAGAATTTTTTTTTGATTGTCTAGTAATGCATGGCTAAGGACATATTCTATACTGTGTCCTAATGTTAAGGTTCAATGCGAAGAGTCTAAGTTAAAGATGTATAGAAGATATGCTTGATCTTTAGAGAGCAGTGTAGAGACAAAATGCTTGGGAAGAATTTTTTAATTTTTTTATTATATCTTCTAGCAGAGACATAATCAGGTGATGCACGATCAACTAGTGACAGAATATAGTCTGATGATGATGCCAGCAAGTGTGCAGGCCCTAGTAACACACATGTAATGTTTTGTATAGACTATGAGCTGATAGCATTATTATAATTGTCAGTTAATTAATTATATTATTATAATTTATTGGGAAAGCCTCAAGGCCGACTTGAGGAATTATTTTGAAGATATGGTATAAAGGAAAGATGTTTTCCTTATTTGTAAAATATGCATGGTGTTGTGATCAAAGTATGAAGTGTGAAGTGTGAAAATGAGTAGAGTGCTTACTAAATTTGTGTAAGTGATCCAAGGAATTATTGGATGTGATTTTTTTGATATAGTGACAAGATCCAAAGGACCAAAAGTTTGGTTGATAGAACAAAGAAAGGGGCAGGAAGTACATTTCAATTCTATTATTCTACAAGGAATAATATAGAGATCATTTGAACAGTGGGTTGATTGGTCTTTCCATGAAGTTGTTAGGATAGTGGGCCCATGTATCTTACACAACCCCTAATAGGGTTGGACTCTCCTGACATGTATTCAAAGTCTCCTAATAGGAATCCATATGTACAAGTTGTTGTTATAGAATCCTAATAGGTTCCATCCTCTAACAAGGAACTTTTATATTATTACATCATCTTGTGGGTACCATCCCCACAGGGGTTTTCCCTCTGATCAAGGATTTCCCTAGTTAACATAACTGGTGTTATTGTGCATGAATAACTTGTTGTGGTTTTTGGTTATATTTCTCATATGGTTAAGTTTTCTTAAATTTAATAATTATGATAATAGTTGGATAATTGATTGACCCCACACACCCCCCCCCCCCCATCAATTATATTGGTGGAATATATATTCTAACAATTGGTATCACAACATCAGCTCCTTTAAGGATAAGCTTAAGAACTTTGGGAGATCAATGGAAAGTCATTTCAAGAAAGATAGTCCTTAGTCTGATCGAGGAAATTTTGACAACTAGAAGATGGAGCTTCTTGGTGAGACATTAGAAATGTGTAAAGAACTTGTTGAGCTATCATTTTGCACAATGCTTAATGGTAGGAATTCTTTAGAACTCCTCACTTGAAAAGTTAATATGGGATCAACTCCAAGGTTCCAAATGATCTCGTGACCTACTGAAATCCACTCAGTTGAAGATAAATGTTTTTGTTCATGAGGAGGCCTTTGCTGGCTTGAATGATTTTGGATGAGATATAGAATTTGCTCACTACTTCAAAATAAACAAGCAAAAAGAACTATGTTTTTGTGTTTTTCTATTTTATATGAATGCAATCTAACAATGTAGCTAGTATGAATTCCTATTTTAGCAAGGGGTTAGTAAAGAAAATAACAAGAACTTTAAAGAAAATAATGTGAAATTAAAATCCTAAGGGACATAAGCTATAGAAACAACATGCCTCTGAGTTAAGCTTTCAAAGAAATTGGTGGGTAACTAATGAAAATAGGAGCAGCGCTTCCTTAATTCCACTAATGGAATCATCAATGGGGAATGTAGTAACAGAATGATGTTTTACTCTTCTTCAAATTGCAAGGCCATAGAGAGTGCACTCATCCAAGACAAAAAGTTATGCAGGCACAATTTGGTGATTTCTTCTCGAGATAGATATGTCAGCAGAATTTGTCAAACCATAGCAAACACCAAAATTTAAAAAGATCTCACAATCAGAAATAACATAATAAACTTTTGGCTCAATCACAAATCGATGAACATACATTCACAAAAATAATGACACATTTAGGCAAGAATTACTACGCTCCAAATATAAGCACCAAAAGTTAGTAATAGTATGATTTTTCACTCTTCATCAAATTGCAAGGTCATGGAGAGTACACTCATGCGAGACAAAAAGTTATGTAGGCACAATTTGGTGATTTTTTCTTGAGCTAGATACATCAGCAAAATTTCTCAAACCATAGAAAAGACCAAAATTTAAAAAGATCTCACAATAAAAAATAACACAATAAACTTTTGTGTCAATCACAATTCGATGAACATACATTCACAAAACAATGACACATTTAGGCAAGAATTACTACACTCCAAATGTAAGCACCAAAAGCATAATATTATTACAAAATAATGACAGCCTAGATTACATATTACAATCCTATATTTATAAGAAATCATCTCCTCAATTTTTGTTGAAGTGAGAGATATCTTCATGCAATAATGTGCTTCTAATTTAATAAAACAAACTAAAAATCTAATTGGTGCTTAGTAGGACTCCATCCATTTTTATATTCATTAATTGGATGCATGAGCCTTTACATATCATAAAACAAAAAATTTGAGAGAAAATAAGAAGAAGAAAGCCTTCAATCAAAGTAGAAGTGTCTGGAAGTATAAAAAATAGAAGTCAATCCTTCATTGGGCATTTGTCGGAGTTAAACTGTTGTCAAAATGTGTTTTCAGTGCATGGAAAGCTCTAATTTTGGAACTAGCAGTTAACTATCAATGCACCTCTGGAAAAGTACACTTCAAAAGAAGTGCACCTACACAGCAATGTACCTCAAAGGTCCAAAATTACAAAATTTCACCTAGTGTCAAAATTGAAGTTTTGACTTCTGGGTTTTGTCCCCATTCATACTAGAGCTATGTATGGATGCTTGCCCTTGAATTTCTCAATAATCTCAATTATCTTTGCTGCATCTAATAAATCCAAGGCATTATACTTATCCTTAACCTTTTATCGATAATTATCTACCTCTATATGAGTCTCAACAAAGTCCCTGAGTTTAGTATCCAACCCCAATAAGGCTTCTTCTATCCTAAATGCCTACTGGATATCTTCATCACTAGAAGCCTCATCAAAAATCTTCCTAAATCTCTAAACTACTACC
This sequence comes from Cupressus sempervirens, assembly GCA_028749045.1. Taxonomy (NCBI): domain Eukaryota; kingdom Viridiplantae; phylum Streptophyta; class Pinopsida; order Cupressales; family Cupressaceae; genus Cupressus; species Cupressus sempervirens. The sequence goes on along the minus strand of CM053787.1, from coordinate 301,736,578 downwards.
TCAACCAATATTAGCTTCTCGTATGCATTGTCCTCAAAAATGTTGAGACATGCATCACTATAATGTTTCTCTACTTGCAAAATCTGCTATCAGGCTTGGTTCTTGAGCTGGTAGATCTCCGCCTGTAATGACTCCATTACCTTATTACTATTTTCTATATTTTCTAACCAATCATCAATTAGATTGAGCTCTTCCATAGTATATACATCCATGAGTGTTCTATAACTCTACCCCTTTATGGCCTATAGAACTTGTAGATCTTTTCCCCATGGATGTGCCTCATCCATAATACTGAAATCTTGCTTCAAAATTGCTACCATTTTATCCACATTTTCCTACATAGCATGAAGTAGCTTCAAATTTCCATGGATTATGAGAACACCTTTTTCCTCAAAACTTTCTTGCCATTGTTGATAGGCATTCAAAAATGGATCCAACTGTATTGCTCCCCTATCTCTTCTTTCCAGTGCAGCATTCAAAGTCTCTTTGGGGTGTTTACGATCCAAGGGACAAACAACTTCAACTAAATATCCTTTTAGGATTTCATTTTTCCTATGAAGTGTCATTAGTTCTACCCCTTCCTATTCTAGACTTTTGAACACATCCTTCATCCCCATTGTGACCATCTACTTGGTTGTATCCAATGTAGGCTTCCCAAGCATGACCTCTCTAAATTGATAATCATGCGGAGTCAAATCCTCTAAATTTGCATTAGGAGGAGGAATAGCCACTTGTGAAAATAAATCTTGATTCTGATCACTGTTGATGAAAGTTAACACTCTAGCTTCTTTTGATGGGGATTTGGGTTTCCTTAGAAACTCAATCAACTCAATCATATCCTCTTCATCGGCATTGAATTGTTTATTTTTATTTCTTATCATTTCCTTTTGCAACCATCTTGGAACTCATTCTACCAAAGGCATACCTCTTGAGGATGAAGGAGTCTTCTCTACTACCCCTTTTCCCTTATTGCTCCTTCCTGGGGTTCTCTCCCTCTATGAAGGCTCTTCCTCTATAGTTTATGTTTCAATGGAACCCATAGTTCTTACCTTGGTGTCCTAGGGAGCTTGCTATGGATATCGAACCATTTTCCCTTCCCCAGACACTTCATTAATTGATACTTGTTGTGGCTCTTCCTCCTATTCCTTTTGAACTTATTCTTCTTTGGTACCTAGAGGCAAGAGAGTAGTAGAGCCTTTATCCACAACTATGACTTGCAATAGGGATAAATGAGTTATCTCAAGACCCTATGACTTTAGTGGCATTTGAGTCCAATAGTAATGACCTCTTGAATGATATGCAATTCTTCTGTAATGACCCCTTGAATGACATATGTAATTATTTTCCTTATACAATATGAAAATATAATGATTATTTTCTAATCTTGATAATAATATATATAATTTCATTTACAATTAAGCATATTACATAAAACATTATATTATAACATCATAATATAAACTAAAAAACCTTAAATTATAACATTTTTTAATAATAACATAATTTATAATGTTAAAACTAAAAACCCTAATTTATTCATATGTGCTCCTTGATTATGAGTCATCACCCTTGGAAGGTGACCGGACCGCAGCCTGCAGCTGCCACCAATCACCCCCAAGGGGTGCGACTGAGGAGGAGGGGACATGACTCCCCCTCCCTCCTTATTTATACTATGTAGAGGGGAGGTTTTGAGGAGCAAAAAGATAGTGATATAAAACCTAGAAAAATGGTGAGGACAGAGGCAAATAGTGAGAAGATAGGAGACCAAAAACCAGTGGTGTAAGTAATATTGGAAACTTCCTAGTTGTGATATGTGTGTGTGTGTGTGCGCGCGCGCGTGCATGCATAACATCAACCTCCCATATGGTTATATTAATAGTTGGCATAATTCAAATATGGAATTTAATATAAGGAGAGGTACTTAAATTGAATATACCATTTTGACTTGTAGAATTATCTATTATTTATTAAATAGTTAATCTTATATATATAAAGAATGGATATTAAATTCATTACAGATAGAATGTTTAAAATAAGGGTATTGAATAATCCATGAGTGATTATTGTACTCATTAGGGATGGATTTCAATATTTAAGGGGGGACTACCAGGGACTGTCATGGTCTCCCTAGTCTCAGGGTGTATACCCAAAATAGGGTAGATATGAATACAATAAATGAATTCAATATTCATTAAGAGATGGATTCCTATCTAAGGACAGTATATATACTGATAACTAATCATGTGCATATGCTAGGGCCTAGATTATAGTGTTTGTATTCCAAGAGATCTTAGGATGGGTTCTCTATGGAAAGATGGAAAACAACTTCAAATGGGAGTGTTGTAAGTCCTGACCTAGAGGCAATCTTAAGATCACAATGTTCTCCACTAACTTAGAATAGAGTTTTGTCACTAATATTTGATGATTATTCATACTAATACAATTTTTATAGGAAAGTTGATAGGAGAATAATTAGGGACATTATAGTGGTATCAGAACATAATCCAGCCAACCTATGGATTTTATTTTTGCCAAAAAAAATAGAAGCAAAAGGCTATGGCAAAACAACTAGACCAACAGTTAAGAAACTTTATGGAACAAACCAATGAGAAATTTGAGAGAACAAACCAATTAATACTTCAAGCCATCGAAAACATGAGTAATAATAACCAAAATGAAAGAACCATCCCAGTTACAAGAAGAGATATGCAATTTAATCACTCCAAGAATGAACACTCAACTCAAAGTTCTTTCCTTAGACCCACTCTACCATCTTTTTTGCCTAGGGAAGAACTTGTTGGAGAAGAAGAAACAACCCCAAATAGTGTGGAAGAACTAACCCAAATATATGCAAGGCTAGATCCTGAAATCCAAAGAATTATTCCCTTTAAAGAATATTATGAAACGAAAATGCTAGGAAGTCACAATAAATGTAAAAATCATGGGGATAGCGACATTCATACTAAGATAGGGAAATTTTCCTTACCATATTTTGAGGGCATAGGAAAGGAAACCACTCAAGCTTGGGTGCAAAAACTTGATACTTACCTTTCGCTCAACTCTATGACAGAGGAAAATGCCATTAAATTTGCAAAAATTCATCTAACAAGAGAAGCACATAACTGGCAGCACCATGGTATTATCATGTTGGGTCATAAGAGCATTACTACCTATGAAGAATTTACGTAAAAGCTCATTAGTAGGTTTGATCAAAAAGAACTAGAATGGTATTTCCAAGAACTAACCCACCTCAAGAAAATTGGAATTATTGAAGAATTTGCCAACAAATTCCAGAGTTTATTAGTCATGGTTCCTAACATATCTCATAATAGAAGAGTATATATGTTCATTGAAGGACTTAAGGAGCACATCAAAATAAGGGTAAAACCCTTTGATCTTCAAACACTAGAGGAAGCCATTCATAAGGCCAAAATGATAGAATATGACATGCCAAGGGAAAAATCAAAAACAAGTTCCTTCAAGTCATCTAATCGAGATGAAGGACCAAAAAGGGAACTGACAAAATGTTTTCATTCCCAGCAGCCATGGAATAGAGACCATCAATGTAAAGTAAGAAGTGAATGTGTAGAGAAGGGGCTGAGTTTCAAATGTAAGGGACCATGGATGAAGAATCATCAATGAAAAAGGTGATAAATGAATAACCTGGAGGAAATAATTGATAAGGGGCCTACAAAAAGGGCTAGAATAGAGGACTGTGAGCAGGGAACACTAGGAGTCATCACACAAGGGAATGAGAACATACCCTTTCACCTTAAAGGAGTAGTAAAAGGACAAAGGATAATTGCCTTGGTTGGCACAAGAGCTTCACATGATTTCATCAGCTAGCAACTGGTAGAAAGACATAAGATAGCCACTCACAATTTCAAAGTATTTGAAGTCATCATGGAAAATGGTACCATAGATCAATGTACCAAATTTATTCCCCAATTAGAGGTCAAGATAGGGGACCATATAATCAAAAGAAACTTTTTTGTGGCCAAACTGCAAAATGACATCAATCTAGGGATGCCTTGGATAAATTCTTTGGGAAGATTTACAATGGATAGTCCTAATTTGGAAATATGTTTCTAGCACAAGGGGAAGGAAGTTATATTAAAAGGGAAATCTGATGATTCTCCAAATATGGTATCATGTAATAGAATGGAGAAAATTATCTGAGACAATCAAGGTGAATGGAAAGCTCAATGCGTGATTCTAGATGAATCAACCACTCATGGCTGAAATACACATATTGACATTCACCCCATTCTCATGAAGCACAAGAGGATCTTTCATGATATTTCACCTAGAATTCCCCCCAAAAGAGGGTTTGAACATTCAATCAAATTGGAAGAAGGAGCGAAGCTCGTAATCATGCCTTATCACCAAGCTCACAAATTTAAGGAAGAAATTGAAAAATAATTAAGGAACTATTGGAAATGGGACATATTTGACCTAGTTGCAGTCCTTTTGTATCATCAGTTGTCTTGGTTAGAAAGAAAGATGGTACAATGAGAGTGTGTATAGATTATCAATCCCTTAACAAAAAGACAATTAAAAATAGATAACTGATTCCTAGGATTGATGAACTAATGAATGAATTACATGGAGCCAAATACTTCTCAAAAATTGATTTAAGATCTAGGTACCACCAAATTAGAATGAGAAAAGATGTTCCAAAAAGAGCTTTCCACTACCACTATGGTCATTTTGAATTTCTAGTTCTTCCTTTTGGACTCACTAATATGCCTGCAACTTTCCAATCCTGCTTGAATATATTTTTTGTCAGCAATTAAGGAAATTTTTACTCATTTTCTTTGATGACACACTTATTTACAACAAGACATGGGAGGAACACCTTAAACACATCAAGGAAGTTTTAAACATCTTAGAATCAAAATCCTTATATGCAAAATTGTCAAAATGTGAAGTTGGACTTGAGGAGATCATTTATTTAGGCCACAAAATTAGCAAAAAGGGAGTAAGTGTGGAAAAAGAAAAGATAAAGGTAGTCAAAAATTGGCCAACCCCAAAAAACCTAACACAATTAAGGGGACTTATTGGATTATGCGGTTATTATCAATAGTTTGTTAAGGGCTTCTCAAAAATTGTAGCACCTCTCACAGATCTAACAAAGAAGAGGGCTTTCACTTGGAATGAAAAGGCCCAAATAGTTTTTAATCAACTCAAGATAACCATGAGCTCTTGTCCAGTATTAGCCATACCTGATTTCTCCATACCCTTTGAATCACAATTTGATGCTTCTAGGGAAGGAATTGGGGCAATACTCATGCAAAAGAAACACCCCATAGCCTTTGAAAGCTGCAAGCTTACAGATAGGGAAAGACTCTACTCCATCTATGATAAAGAAATGTTGGCTATAATGCATACCTTGGTAAAGTTCCATCAATACTTGGTTTGTCAAAAATTCTTGGTTAAAATAGATCATAATAGCTTGTGTTTCTTCCTGAGTCCAAAAGATCTTAATGAAAGACAACAGAAGTGGGTCAGTAAAATACAATCTTATAATTTTGATATAGAATATGTGAAGGGAACTAACAATGGAGTCATAGATGAACTCTCTAAGAAAGCCCACCTTAATACCCTCATAACTATCTCCAAATATTGGAAGGAAGAAATTACCAAAGAATACAATCAAGATGCATAGGCTCAAGAGATCATCAAAGGAAACCTACCTAGTGAAGACTACAAAATTAAAAAAAATCTTATATATTATAAGGGGAGAATTTTGTTGACCCCCTAGTCTAAATTCAAGAAAAAGATACTCAAAGAATTCCATGACAATCCTTTAGCAGGGCATCAAGGATATTATAAAACTTATAAGCACATCTAAGAAAGATATTTCTGGAGGAATCAAAAAATTGATATACAAAGATATGTACAAGGATGTATGATATGTCAACACAATAAGATTGAACACACCCATCCAACTAGACTACTACAACCATTACCCATCTCCCATCAATAATGGGAAAGCATCTCAATGGACTTCATAACCGGGTTGCACAAAACAAAAGGAAAGGATGAGATCTTCATGTTGGTAGATAGACTCACCAAGTATGCACATTCCTTTGCAATCCCTATAGAGATTAACACCTATCAAGTTGCTAAAATTTTCTTCAAAGAAGCATTCTAACTTCATGGACTACCCCATAACATCATCAGTGACAGAGATAGTAAATTCATTAGTAAGTTCTATCAAGAAGTTTTCAGATTGGTTAGCACAACCTTAACACCTAGTACTAGCTACCACCCCTAAACAGATTGGAAAATAGAAATAGTAAAAAAATGGCTAGAAGGCTATCTCAAAAATTATGTTACTGAACAATAGAATGCATGGATAAAATGGCTACATTTGGGTGAATATTGCTATAATACTACATATCACATGTCAATAGGAATGAGTCCCTTTCAAGCACTATATGGATATGAAGCTCTAGCTTTTGGGGAGTTAGTGCCGCAAGTGAGTAATGTGCCTAAGGCACAAGACTTAATTCAACAAATAAGGACCTCATGAAATCACTAAGGGAAAACATACATCAAGCACAAAATCAATAGAAAAATTTATGTAGATAAGAAATGGGTAGAAAGGACTTTCAAAATTGGAGATCTAGTGTTCTTACATCTACAACTATATAGATAGGCCATTATAAATCAAAGTGGTGTGGATAAGCTCAAGCCTCACTTCTATGGACCTTATTGGATAATACGAAGAATAGGAGAAGTAGCTTATGAGCTACAACTCCTAGAAGGTAGTAAAATCCATAATGTGTTCCATGTATCCAAACTCAAGAAAGTTCTTGGACAACATGTCATTCCTTGTAATGAATTACCTCCATTAGACAATGAAGGGAATCTCATCTTGCATCCTGAGATTATCCTTGACACATGGGAAAAGAAGTTAAGGAACTATACTATCACAGAATATTTGGTCAAATGGAAACAATTGCCAAGCGAAGATGCCACTTAGGAAAAAGAGGAAGTTTTTAAATTGCTTGAGGACAAGCAAAATTGAGAGGCAAAAACTATAATGACCCCTTGAATGATATATGTAATTCTTTTCCTTATAAGATATGAAAAGATAATGATTATTTTCTAATCTTGATAATAATATTAATAAGAGAAAGAATTATATTAATATTACATTCTAATAATAATATATATAATTCCATTTACAATTAAACATATTACATAAAACATTATATTATAACATCATAATATAAACTAAAAAATCTTAAATCATAACATTTTTTAATAATAACATAATTTATAATGTTAAAACTAAAAACCCTAATTTATTCCTACGTGATCCTTGATTATGAGTCATCACCCTTGGAAGGTGACTAGATTTCAGCCTGCACCTGCAACCAGTCACCCCTAAGGGGTGCGACTAAGGAGGAGGGGGCATGAATCCACCTCCTTCCTTATTTATAATGTTCAAAGGGGTGGTTTTGAGGAGAAAAAAGATAGTGATATAAAACTAGAGAAAAATGGTGAGGACAAAGGTAGATAGTAGGAAGATGGGAGACCAAAAACTAGTAGAAAAGACAAACTCCAGTGGTGTAAGTAATATTGCAAATTTTCCATCTATGATATATATATATATATAAGTGTATATAACATCAACCTCCCATATGGTTATATTAATATTTGATGTAATTCAAATATGTAATTTAATATAAGGAGAGTTACTTAAATTGAATATTCCATTCTGACTTGTAGAATTATCTATTATTTATTAAATAGGTAATCTTATATATATAAAGAATGGATATTAAATTAATTATAGATAAAATGTTTAAAATAAGGGTATTGAATAATCCATGAGTGAATATTGTACTCATTAGGGATTGATTTCAATATTTAAGGGGGGACTAACAGGGACTATCATGGTCTCCCTAGTCTCAGGGTGTATACCCAGAATAGGGCAGATACAGATACCATAAATGAATTCAATATTCATTAAGAGATGGATTCCTATTTGAGGGTAGTATATATATTGATAACCAGTCATATGCATATGCTAGGGCTTGGATTATGGTGTCTATATTCCAAGAGATCTTAGGATGGTTGCTCTATGGAAAGACAGTAGACAACTTCAAATGGGAGTGTTGTAAGTCCTGACCTAGAGGCAATCCTAAGATCACAATGTTCTCCAATAACTTAGAATAGATTTTTGTCACTAATGTTTGATGATTTATTGTACTAATACTAATTTTGCAAGAAATTTGATAGGACAATAATCAGGGACATTACACCAATCTTCCTATTGGGGTTTATTTGTTGGTGTATCCCTAATCTTATCTCCCATCAACTCTGTACCCATAGGAATGAAATAAAAATTTGACATCTTAAAGATATCAGTGCCCTCTACATCTTGTTCTTCAATCCATTGCTGCATTTCATCCTCTAATGTATTCATCTACAGAGGTTCTTCTGGGATTGGTGGCAGTGTAGTAGTGGAACTTCTTCTTTCTTGTTCTATGACTCTTGCTAGTTAGGTTCTCCTATTTAAAGGTACATTATCCTCATCGTCCTCTTCTTCCTCTCCTTTAGGAATAGGTTCTAAAATAGATGGGAAAGGAACTACCCTCCTAATCACCCTTTGCCTTTTCTTAACTAGAGTCTTAATCTTTTTTCCTTTCTTGGGTGCAAAAGGGGATGCTCATTCTATCTACTACAGTGGAGAGACCTCTTAAACCTCAACATTTTTCTTTGTTTGGCTAGGTACAGTAGCTAGTGGCAATTGTGGGTCATCTTGAACTTGTGATGCTCCAGTATACTTAGACCCTTATAGATTTACTTCTTCTTGCTATGGGGGTGTTGGGATTTCACCTTCCTCTAGCTTGACTCTTTGAAGAGAACTCCTCTTTCTTTTGCCCTTTCCTTTTCTCTCCTGAGGGTAATAGTATCCAACTGGTTTGTCAAGTTGGTATACCATTTTAGGCCTTATTGGCGACTGAGTTACAAAGGTAGGGATGGTAACTTTCTTCCCTCTACCTTTGGCTGGGTGGGCTTGTGTATTGAAAATTACTATCTCAGGTATTGGATCAAGTTTAAATGGTTTCTTGATCCAATCCTGCATCATTTTAATGATGTGCCTAACCCTATGGTTGATGTTAGAATTCTCTTCCCTGTCAACCTCAACATTCACTATGGATCTTTCCCCAATTTTATTTGCATTGAATAAAGGATCGAGAAACTCCCCTCAGTATTGTTGCAATATCTTTAACGACATCTTTATTTTTAAGGCCTTTTCTACCTAGTACAAAGTCATTCTACAATAATACCTTATTTGGATATCATAGTCATTTGTAGCATTCATCACGTGATCCTCAATGGCTTCTTCATGTTGGAATTCCTTGCCTACTAGATATTGTACTCTCTTGATATTATCAAAACATGGCCTCAGAGAATTATACTCTTCTAAGGGATATTAATCCCATTCATATTCAAAAGATCAAATATCTTGTTTCCAAAGCACCCAAAATGGTCCTATGGTTAGAGGCCATGTCCAACAATGTTTACATTGTTTTCTAACATTATCGTATGCAGATGCAATCTGTTGACCAATCTCCAAGAGGACACGTCTATCACAAGGGTACCTTGGAAGCTTCTTTGGGTTGACAGTGGTATCAGCTACCCTTAGAAATGTGAATGTTTTAAATTAAATGTAGTATGCTCCAAGTGTCATTATCTGTGCCATTGCATCATATGATAATCTTTTCACATAATCTCCTTCTATAAATCTGATTATGGTAAATATGATTGCATCATTCACAATTCCATACTCTTTGGTTTGCTCCAAGAGCTTCTTCTTCACCAAGTAAGGATAGACGATGTATGGCCGTGCATTTAGATCTTGCATGTTACCTCTTCTGTACAACCCTAGATAATCTGTTGCCCTTGTTGCTAAAAAGTACACCAAATATGAGGTCATATAAAACTTCCATTTATTCTTTACCACCTCCAACTATTCACATAAATTTTCACTCAAAGTAGAGGCCCAATCAAGTGGCATCTTTGCAGTTTTGATGGTCACAATAAAATGTATCACAAAGATATTCAAATGTCAGGCTTGCTATTAGAAAACCCATAACCCTACTCAACAGTATAATTGCATATCCAATGTCTTCTTTCATATATCCTCTAGTCATGTCAATTTTATCAACCTTCTTTCCCACAATAGTCTTCTTCGTAAGGTAAGATGATTGAATAATCTTTGACACTTCCTCAATATGCTCTCGATACCACCTTTTTGCTTGTTCATAGGTAAGCTTGATGAATTGATCTACCCATGGAAGATGGAATAGCCTCTTAATGATGGTAGGTCAGAGATCAAGAACAAGTTCCCTAGTAATGCTCTTCACAACTCTTTCATCAGAGACAAAGTGTTCTACAAGTGTCATTATGAGCTCTGAAGATTGTATCAACATTGGATGAGAAGTTGCATTTACTAGCCATGATCAGATCAATGCAGAGACCATAGAAGACATCTCATTGGGTTTATTACAAATCCTCAAGAATTCCCCCAAATTAGTGTGTCCCAAGTCTATATCTTTGATCTCTGAGTAGTCATCTTAATTTCTAGACTTTGTTGGAACACCTTGGAACTTAAAAATCACTAGTTTCAGTGCTATTTTTTTGCCAATAGAAGTTGAAGGGGATGCCATTATATCTACAAAAAAAGAGGTTCATTAGTCTGAGGTTGGATAAAAATACCCTAATTAAACAATAGTGCTAAGAGAAACCTAAAAAAGGATGCTCTCTAAACACCATAAAAACACTTTTAAAAGCTTTGAGATAATACTAGCATACCTGGCACACCTGTTACGTGTGCCTGGTGCACTTGTTTTTAATTAACCTTTTTAGAGTAATATGCACACCAGTGCACCTTATGGGGTGGGCTGGTGTGCATCTCATTTTTAAGGTTGATTGTTTTTAAGTATATATTGGTGTGCACTAGTGCATCAAGTTAGGTGTGCTAGTGCACACCAATGTTAACAACTTGGTGTGTTTTTTTATTTCATTTTATTTTTTTGGTTCTTTGTGCTTTGTGAAGGAGAGGTACATAGTAGTAGACCTGATCAAGTGTGCTGTTGCGCACTTTGCATTTGTTAAATCTTTCCTTGTATAGTTCAAAGCAGAAGGATGTGGGAAGTACACCTAGTTGAGTGTGCAAGTGCAAGATGTGGGATGTATAGGAGCAAAGATCGACAAAAGAAGAGTACAAAGAGAAACAAGGCAAGAAATGAAGAGGGGGGAGGGGAGTTCTTATAGACCTTGACTTGCTAGGATGTTGCGTAGCTGCATAGCTCTACGGCTATGCTAATGCAGAAAAAGCCTCTTCTTTATATTTGGTACACTAGCACACCTAATTTAGTGCACTTGTGCACATTTTATTTTAGACTTCATTAGAAATCTTTGACTTTCATCAGCTGAGTTTCTCAATTGGGACCTAAATGAGACTAAGTAAGACCCTAAATGACTGAAATCCCAAACTAGGACTCCAAAAAGCTAAAAACAAAGTAGGGCATCCCCATTTTTTTCAGAAATGGGACATGCATTGTAGAACTACAACAAATAGCCTCGACAAAAGGAAGAAATGACAAAGGTATTTCTTCATTAGCAAACCTCCTTTGACATGTGTCAAAAACCAACTAAATCTTGAATATTCCAAATGTATTTCAAATGACTTCATAGTCAAATTTTTAGGATCTAAAACCTCCAAGCTCAGAGTGTGCTTTTGTGTATTCATTTACTTCAACATCTCAAGGTGTGGTCAATCAAAATCTTCTGACAACTTAGAAATAATCTTCCACCCCTCCTAGCTCATTCATTTGGAATCGTCATGAATGTTTCTTGTTGATCCTTTGTCTAAACAAATGAGAGAATTAGTACAAGGGCTCTTAGTGAGGTGTCACTTTATTAGAATTTCTTGGCAATCCTTTGAATAATTTCTCTATGTAGTTCATGATGTCTCCATTTGATCATTAGATGAAGCAATGTTTTGATACTAGATAGGTCATTTTAAATGTCTATCCTTTTACCAGATTACTATTTTAGATCTTTTAGAATCCTTCAGTCTTAACACCATTTTTTCTCTTTTTTTGTTTTCTTCTATATCTTTACGACACTTAGACTATGTAGCCAAGACATCAATATCATTTCTTTGATTCAATCCTTTTGTGAACATCCCTTATGTTCCTCTTTTAGAACTTTTTAGAAACTCTCATGCCAAACAATGATCTTAGCAATCCTTCAAGAAGATCCATCTATTTGAACCAATTGGGGTTTGGACCATCACATGCTACTTTCAACCTTGGTTTGACAACACCTAAGATGATTGATATTTAAATTTGCAAAGTGTTTAGAACTTGTAGGTTTAGAATTCTGAATTCAAGACTACAATCCCCCCTATTAGTGCAAGTAACATTCATTCCTTAGTTGGTATAAGACACACCATCATCAAAATGTTTTGACAAGGAAATACCTCTTCCTAAAATTAGAACCAAAAGAGTAGTCAGTAAGATATGTCAAGATAAAATCTCGAGTGCTCCTATCCCCTAGACTAACACAACTTTGAAAACAAACACGCAACTGAAAGCAAACACACAACTAGAAAGCAAACACACTTGCAAAAATTAAAAAAACTTGCAAAAATGAAATCTATCCAATTTTTTTTTTTTTAAATTTTTTTGTATCTTCTAGGATTTAAAATATTGTTTTAGAAATTTCCCATTGATTGGCAACAAAACTAATTCCCCCTATAAGGAACTAAGCCTAAAAGCATTTTCTCCAAGAATTTTTGCAATCTAATAAGTACCAATCCACAAGCATTGAAACTTGGTGTGGTTGCCTGGATTTTCTCTCGCATTATCCCAAAGCAGAAAAAGGTCAAAAAAATTGGAGGATTTTATCATGGCCCTCTTGTCAAACCATCTCTTCATGATAGCTTGATGTTTAGCCATGTGCTCCAATGCAGCTTTCCATTTCTCATCCATCTCTAAAAGATTCATCAATCTAATTTGTACTTTGTTAGCATCTTCATCATACCCACTCATGAATTTCAAAACAATAATTATGAGATTAAGTGGGAATACTGGCTTTTGTTCATAAACAAGCAAATATGGAGAAGTCTTCAAAGCATTCTTGACCCTGACACGATCTATCCATAAAGTAGATTTAAGTTGTGTATGTCATTCTTTAGGATTCTCCTTCAATAACCATCTTATTACTATAATCAAGTTCTTTTTTGTGGATTTAGCTAGCCCATTTCCTTGTGGTTAATAATTTGAAGAAAACTTGATAATAACCTAATTTTCAAATGCCCATTGAGTCAAGAATACTAATGAAAAGGTTGATCTGTTATCATGCACAAAGGTGAATGGCATTTCGAATCTAGTACCAATGTGTTCCTCTAAGAAATTTGTTACTACCATAGCAATGCAATTTCTAAAAAAAAATTCTTATATCCATCTCGTACAATAATCTATGGCTATGAGAATATAAATGTGTCTAGTAGATGATGGTGGATTAACCAAACCAATGAAATCCAACCCCCATTTTGCAAAAGGGTGTACCTCATACACTGGTTGTAAGGACATTGTTGGGTGCCTTTCTCTACTAGCACTGGTTTGACAAATGTGACAAGAATGTACATGCTCGAAAGTATCTTTGAATATTATGGGCCAAAAATAACCTGATCTTAAAATCATTTGAGTGGTTGCTTCTATCAAACCATGCCCTATACCAAATGTATCATGAAACTATTCTAGAACTTCCTTTGCTTCCTCACATCCTAAGCACCTCAAATAGATCCCTTCATAACTTCTCTTGTACAACTTTCTATCATGCAACATATAGGACTTGCACTTCATTTTAAGTCCCCTATGTTGTGAACTATTCATCCAATTGGGACATTGGTTCTATAGAAGATAGTAAACAATATTTTGGTACCAGACACCTTTCACTACACCTTGACCAATATCAACTTGAGATACTATCATCCCCTTCTAGTCATTGTCATGTGTTTCACTGTCAAACTTAAATATCCTTCCGTTACCAATTTGGTTATCAACTATCATTCTTTATAATCCTTGACCATTGACTAACCTCATGGGTTGGATCTCTAGATTGAATTCTTGCAATATCACCATCCATTTACCTCATCTTTCACCAAGTTTATTTTGCATCAATAATGTCTTTACTACTCGATCAAGTACAATAGCATACACCTTTCTTCTTAGTATGTAATGGCAGAACTTCTTTACTATTTTAATCAAGAAAAAAGATTTTTTATCAAGGTTGGAATAGTTCAACTTGGCATTTCTTAGAGGGTATCTCATAAAAGTAGTAGGTCTTTCATCTTCCTTCTCCTTCTTCTCGGTTAGGATCCTAGCACATGAATGTTATGAAGTGAAGGAATATATCTTAAAAGGAAACTCATAATTAGGACTTACCAATATTGGAGCCGTGGAAATGGCTACTTTAATATCTTCAAATGATTTCTTTACCTCAAGAACCCATTTTGTTTTAGCCCCCTTTTTGAGTAAATCATTAAGGGGATGCACTATTTCTACAAACCTGCTTATGAATTTTCACACAAAATGTATCTTTCCAAAGAAAGACTTGAGTTCCTTCTAACTATTGGGAGATGATAACTTCAAAATGGCTTCAACTCTATTAGAATCAATGGAGATGCTAGCTTCAAAAATGACATGACCTAGGAGCTTTCCCTTAGTAACCTTAAATGAATATTTCTTGGGATTGAGAGATATGTAATATTTATGAAATCTATTGAATACCTATCTTAGATCAGCAATGTGAGTACTTTGATCCTTTGAAAAGATAGCCAAGTCATCCATGTAGATAACTATGCATTTATTAATCAATCCCTTAAAAGCTTCGTCCATGGCTTGCTGAAATGTAGCCCTACATTAATCAATCCAAATGGCATTCTCTTGTAGGCAAAGGTTCCCCATTTGGTCATAAAGGTCATCTTTATCTTATCTTCTTCTTCTATTATTACCTAATTATATCTTCAATACCCATCCAAGAAAGACATCACTTTCAAACCATTCACAATTTGTAAGACCTTATCTAGCAAGGGCAATGTGTAGTTGTCCTTTTGAGATGCTAGGTTCAAGTTGTAAAAATCTACACAAAGTCAAATCTCCCCTATCTTTCTTTGTATAGGAACTAAATTAGCCACCCACATAGAGTGGCACATAGGGAAGATAATCTTAGCATTCAATAACTTCTTGACTTCCTTCATTATCAAAGGTTCAAGGATAGGATTGATGGCTTTTTGACTTTGTTAGAAAGGTTTGGCATTAGGTTTGAGTGGGATAGCATGTGTAATAATCTGAGGATCATATGTCTTTAGTTCTTCATATCTCCAAGCAATGACATCCTTATATTCGGTAAGCAATTTGAGCATGTCTTCCCTTTTTTTTGGATTGCACGCTTTCCCAATTCTTACCATCTTAGGATCTTCATCCATTCCTAAATTGTATGAATTGCATTCCTCAAACCCTTTCTCTTTAGTGGTCCTTTTATTAAATGTTGATTCATCATGATAAAAAATGTGCTCCAACTCGATCATCCCCTTAGGAATAGTATTAATTTTTAGATTCAAGATTCCATCTTCATCTTGAGTTGCATTGTCCTCAAGTGTGTCATCTAGAGTATCATCAATTTATTGCACCTTAAAGTGGTAGCTACACATAATAAATTCAAGAATATATTGATCATCTCAAAAATTTGAAAGTTTGTGATATTGTTGGGAATAGATGGAGCAACAACCATTTCGACTAAAAATTGTTTTAATTTTGTTCTTTCGATTGGTTGTAATGAAGAAATAGGGAGGGCATTGACTACCATGTTTTTCCTTCTTGGAATAGACTTTATGTTCAAAACTTCAAAATCATCTAGTAGATCCCATACCCTTTTCCTATAAGCAAGAAACCTCTTCTCATTATAGGAATATAATGATTTCACTTGTCAAATGACCAAATGAGAATATCCTTCGACTATGATAGTTGTAACTCAATTCTCAAGTGAAAAAAGAAGTCCTCAAATCAACACTTCATATTCTACAACATTTTTAGTGCATCTAAACTACAATTGATATGTTGCATAGAAAAACTTACCTTTTGGACTAATCAACTCAATACCTACACCGGCTCCTAATTTTCATTTGGAACCATCAAAGTGAAGTGTCCAAATTGGGGTTTCTTTGGGTTTTCTAACCTTATGCTTATTTGTCCTTAGTTTTTCCTTTACCTAAGCTTGGAAGGATTGTCTCTTGTGTACCCACAATAGCCTTTCATGGGGTGGGCTTTCTGATTTTCCATTGTCATTATTTGAAACTTGGAGTGTATGTTTTTCTTGTTTGTCTTGAATTTCATCTATCAATTCTTTGATTTTATCCACTTTGGGTTTAGGATGGATGACTACCAAAGTCCACCCCTGAACTTTTATGTACCATCTTCTTATTTGTACTTTGATCATTCCAAGTGGAGGAGAAGACAAACCTCTGCCATTTGAAGAAGTATAGCTATATGATGCATTTAGATCTTCAGTTTCCTCTTCAATCTTTTCAATAGCATTAGACATGTTTATAAGACTTTGGTGTTTTGTGTGTTCATTTTTTGGATCGTCAACTTTCTCTACTCCTATCATTTGTGTTAACACCTTAGAAATTGCTTCTTGACATGATGAACATTCAAACTCTAAATGGTTAACTTTATGTAATCGACAAAATCCCAGAAGGAGGAGTATATTGGGGTCAACTTCTCCTCCTAGAAATTGTAAATTGGTCATCATATATTCTATGAATTGTATCACAACCTCATCTTTGGGGATTGAAATCGTGGAGTCCATATCTTGATTATCTGATATTTTGGTAGAAGTCGTATCAAAAACCATTACCTTGTAGGAGCCTAAATCTATTTGTAAGAAGGCTACCTCATTGGGAGAATTATATTATGTAATCATCTTTTTTAACTTTGGCTTTGCATCTATTTTAATTTGATTGTTCAAACCTTTTACATGGTAACCAAAGCTAAGTGAAATCTATGGAAAATGATCCCCTTAGGCATTTCATCCATTCTCTACTTAAGTGTAATCCATATGTCTTTGGGATATTAGCCACATATATACCAATGATATCTTGAATCCATGGGTCAATTATTAATTGTATCCAAACATCTTTTAATATGCCAATGACTTTCACTTCTATCTTGTCCAACTATATCACTATTTGGTTGTTAGGTTGAGGGTTGACCTGTAACTTTTGTGCTATGGACAATGGCATGCCGTTACAAGAAGCTCCTAAATCAATTAGGAAATTGTGAAGATTGTTTCCATATATTCTGATGCTAAGAAAAAATGGGGGCACCTCAAGCTTGTCTTTAAACATAGTGGGTAATGCCTCAACAGCATTAACTTGTTGGGATACTATCTTTTGATGGGTAGTATTCATAATGTAGAAGGTCTTTGTATGATCCAGGGTCTTCATGAGTGCTTCTTTTTGTTGTGGACAATTTTGCAACATGTCAAACATGGACATGTTGGCCTTTGTTAATTTCAAGTCTTCTACAACACTATACTTTTTAGTAGACCAAGCAGGGTTTTTCAATATTATTGGTATAGTTCCTTGGTTCTAATTTTGTTGTCCTCCATATGGTGGTTTAACTAGTACCAGATTATTACTCACTCTTGGATCATGAGGAGTTAGTTTTAGTGCTAGGGGAATTCCATCTATTAGAGGCTCCTTTCTACTTCTCAAGTTGTATGTATTCCAATTTTCATTGCAAAAAGAGAACATCTCTTTATGCTGAAGGTCAGGTTCTTGGCTAAATGGGAATGAGAATTCTTTGTTGACTGGCTCTTCTACCTGTGCACTTTGTGTAAAATCATAGGATTCTAATAACATGACAATAAATTGCATATGGGTAACATTTTTGTTTACCTACAAATTTTGATTCTTTTATTGATTTCCATCATAATATGAACCATCATTATTAGTTGCATTTTGGCCATCATCATATTGATTGATATCTGTATATTGAATGTTATTGTTGTTATTGTTTATAGGGATGCTTCCATTATTTGGATAAGTGTTCCATTATCAATTTTGTCTTTGGAAGCCATTATTATGGTTAGGAGGATTGAAGTTGTTGCCTCCATTATTGTTTCCTACATTATTGTTTCCACTATTGTTGTTGTTCCCACTAAAGTTCCTATTATAATTTTGGCCATAATTGTTGTTGTAGGGACCAACATTGTTCCTTTAAAAACTATTATTCTATCTCTGTGACAACCTTAGATGAGTTAGCTCATTGTTC
This sequence comes from Cupressus sempervirens, assembly GCA_028749045.1. Taxonomy (NCBI): domain Eukaryota; kingdom Viridiplantae; phylum Streptophyta; class Pinopsida; order Cupressales; family Cupressaceae; genus Cupressus; species Cupressus sempervirens. Next base: position 301,718,204 of record CM053787.1, on the reverse strand, counting down.
ATTTGTGACATAGTCTTTTTCATTTGACCAAATTTGGAAATAAAGTTATTTTCTGCTTCTACAGGAACTACTGCCTTCTGTTCGAAGAAAGTAGCTTTTGGAGGTTCATACCCTGGATATGTTAGAGTGAGGTTTTGTGGAGCAGGTGCCTATTGGAATGGAACTAGGTTCATAGGCATGAATTAGCTAGGCATCATAGGTACTCCAATAGGGTATGTTGGCATTGTCATGATAGTTTGGTCTAGGAGCATCAACCCTCCTTTATTAAGATTGGCTTGCTTAGTAAAAGTTATTGCTTTTGTGAACATTTTTTTTCCAATGTATCGATATTTTCTGTAGGAAGTCTTCTCAAAAAGATAGCAATAAGAGGGTCTATAGCATTTAGGCAAATCTGAATAGATGCTTCAATTGGTATAGTATATGGTTTTTTCGATTTGTGATACACCATATGAAAGTGATGATTGAAGCATGAAACTATCTCAGCTGGGTCCCTTTTGATTGATATGAATTGTTGATTATCACTATTGGGTTGATAAAAATTTTAAATTTTTCTAGGAATAACTTTTTGAAGGTATCCCAATCTCCAATACATCTAGGTGGAAAATTGATGTACCAATTGAAGGCAACTTCCCCCAAGAGTAAGGGAATAAATGAAGGACCACATCCTCGTTGGTAATCTTTTTTCAATTGCAAATTTCTTTGAATACTTTGATGTGATCTTTGGCTGTTCATGTTTCTCCATAAATGAACCTTGGGAAAAACTTCTTGGGATTCTTAGGGAGGTCATGGACTGCACCTCTCAAGTTGATTAGCGAATCTACAACATTTGTGAAAAAAGTCCATTGGAGGATTTGGTGGAGCTAAGGGTTGTCATTGTGGAGATGGAGTTGAAGAAGAAGATGAAATGTTGAAGGGAAGTGGTTGGATTCAAAGTATTCCTTTATCACTGTGAGGCTTGCGGAATTGGCTAAGCTCAAGAAACTTGCATGTACTTGGGGAAGATCTCAAAGCTCACTGAAATGGGGATTTTGGATCAAAATCCTCCAGTTTGCATCAATTCTAGAAAAAGAGCACCTCTGTAGAAGCACACTTTCTCACAAATAAGGCACAACTCATAATCTAGCACAACAGTGCACCAGTGTAGCAATGCACCTAAATTTTTAGAAAAACTCCAAAAATAATTTGAGCTTGTAAAAATTACAAAATTTTGAAACTTTGGAAAACTTTCCTCCTATTCCAAAAATCAAAATGGTGGCCCTCCTTCTAGTGCCACTTCTATTGAGCTGTCATTTTGCAGGATGCTTAATGGTAGGAATCCTTTTGAACTCCTCTCTTGAAAAGTTAATCTAGAATTAACTCCAAGGTTCTAGGTGATTTTGTGACCTAATGGAATCTACTCATTTGAAGATAAATTTTTTTTTTATGAGGAGGCCTTTGCTGATTTGAATGATTTTGGATGAGATATAGAATATACTCACTGCTTCAAAATAAACATGCAAAAACAACTATGTTTTTGTATTTTTTTGTTTTATATGAATGCAATCTAACAATGCAACTAGTATGAATTACTATTTTAACAAGGGGTTAGTAAAGAAAATAACAAGAACTTTAAAGCAAATAACATGAAAATAAAATCCTAATAGACATAAGCTATAGAAATAACACACCTATGAGTTAAGCTTTCAAAGAAATTGGTAGGTAACCAATGAAAATAGGAGCAAGACTTCCTTAATTCCATTGATGGAATTGTCGATGGGAAATGTAATAACCATATGATGTTTCACTCTTCATCAAATCACAAGGCCATGGAGAGTGTGCTCATGTGAGACAAAAAGTTATGTAGGCACAATTTGGTGATTTCTTCTCAAGCTAAATACGTCAGTGAAATTTGTCAAACTGTAGCAAACACCAGAATTAAAAAATATTGCACAACCATAAATAACACAATAAACTTTTAGCTCAATCACAATTTGATGAACATAAATTCACAAAACAATGAGACATTTAGGCAAGAATTACTACACTCCAAATGCAAGCACCAAAAGCATAATACTATTGGAAAATAATAGTGTCCTTGATTACATATTACAATCCTGTATTTATAAGAAATCATCTCCTCAATTTGTGTTGAGAGTGAGATATTTTCATGCAATAATATGCTTCTAATTTAATAAAAAAAACTAATTATATACAAAGTAACAGTCTAACTAGTGCTTAGTAGGACTCCATCCATTTTTATATTCATTAATTGGATGCATGAGCCTTTACATGTCATAAAACAAAAAAAATTGAGAAAAAAATAAGAAGAAGAAAGCCTTCAGTCAAAGTAGAAGTGTCTGGAAGTATCAAAAATAGAAGCTAATCCTTCATTGGGTGTTTGTTAGAGTTAAACTACTGTCAAAATGCATTTTTGATGCATGAAAAGCTCTAATTTTGGAACTAGTAGTTAATTGTTGTTGCACCTCTAGAAAAGTGTACCTTACAAGAAGTGCACCTAGTGCACCTACGCACCAATGTAGTAGTGCACCTCAAAGCTCCAAAATTACAAAATTTCACCAATTGTCAAAATTGAAATTTTGACTTCTAGGTTTTGTCCCCCTTCATTCCAGAGCTATGTTTGGATGCTTGTCATTGAATTTCTTGATAATCTCAGTGATCTTTATTGAATATGGTAAATCCAAGGCATTATACTTATCCTTAACCTTTTTTTGGTAATTATCTATCTCTATACGAGTCTCAACAAAATCCTCGAGTTTAGTATCGAACTCCAGCAAGGCTTGTTCTATCCTGAATGCTTGTCAGATATCTTCATCACTAGAAGCCTCATCAAAAATCTTCCCAAATATCTAAACTACTACCTCAATTAGTATTAGCTTTTCTCATGCATAATCCTCAAAAATGTTGAGACATGCATCACTATAATGTTTCTCTTCTTGCAAAATCTACTCTCAGGCTTCGTCCTTGAGCAGGTAGATCTCTGCATGTAATGACTCCATTGCCTTATTACTATTGATAATCTTTTCTATCCAATCATCAATTAGATCAAGCTCTTCTACAGTATATACATGCATGAGTGTTCTATGCCTCTACCCCTTTGTGGCCTATTACACATGTAAATATTTTCCCCATGCATGTACCTCATCCATAATATTGAAATGTTGCTTCAAAATTACTACCATTTTATCCAAATTTTCTTGCATAGCATGAAGTAGCTTCAGATTTCCTTGGATTATGATAACACCTTTTTCCTCAAAACTTTCCCACCATTGTTGATAGGCATTCAAAAATGGATCCAATTGTACTGCTCCCCTATTTCTTATTTCTAGTGTAGTGTTCAGAGTTTCCTCAAGGTGTTCAGGATCCAAGGGACCAACAACTTCAGCTAAATATCCTTTTAGGATTTCATTTTTCCTATGAAGTGTCATGAGTTCTGCCCCTTCCTATTCTAAACTTCTAAACACCTCCTTCATCCCCATTGTGACCATCAACTTGGTTGTATCCAATGTAGGCTTCCCAAGCATGACCTCTCTTATTTGATAATCATGTGGAGTCAAATCCTCTACATTTGCATTAGGAGGAGGAATAGGCACTTATGCAAATAAACCTCAATTCTAGTCACTATTGATGAAAATTAATGCTCGGGCTTCTTTTGATGGGGATTCAGGTTTCCTTAGAACCTCAATCAACACAATCATGTCCTCTTCATTAGCATTGAATTGTTTCTTTTTATTTCTTATCATTTCCTTTTGCAACCATCTTGGAACCTGTTCCACCTAAGGCCTATCTCTTGAGGATGAAGGAGTCTGCTTTGCTACCCCTTTTATCTTATCGCTCATTTTTGAGGTTCTCTCCCTCTATGAAGGCTCTTCCACTATAGTTTCTATTTTAGTGGAGCCCACATTTCTTACCTTGGTGTCCTCGGGAACTTGCTAAGGATATTGAACCATTTTCCCTTGCTCATACACTTCATTGATTGATACTTGTTTTGGCTCTTCCTCCTATTCCTTTTGAACTTGTTCTTCTTCAGTACTTGGAGGTAGGGGAGTAATAGAGCCTTTATCCAAAACTATGACTTTTAATGGAGATATTGATGAAATATCATGTTTCCAAAGCACCCAAAATAGTCCTATGGTTAGAGGCTATGTCCAACAATGTTTATGTTGTTTTCTAACTCTGTCGTATGCAGACACAGTTTATCGAGTAATCTCCAAGAGGATGAGTCTATCACAAGGGCACCTTGGAAGATTCTTTGGGTTAACAGTGGTACTAGCTACCCTTAGATATGTGAATGTTTTAAATTGAATGTACTATGCTCCAAGTACTGTTATCTATGCCACTACATCATCTATTTATGTTTTTGCATAATCTCCTTCTATAAATATGATTATGGTGATCATGAATGCATCATTCACAATTATGTACTCTTTGTTTTGCTTTGAGAGCTTCTTCTTCACCAACTAAGGATAGACGATGTATGGTCATGCATTTGGATCATGCATGCTACCTCTTCTGTACAACCTTGGATAATCTATTGTCCTTGCAGCTAACACGCATACTAGATACGAGGTCATATAAAACTTCCTTTTATTCTTTATCATCTCCAACTATTCACATAAATTTTCACTCAAAGTAGAGGCCCAATCAAGTGGCATCTTTGTAGTTTTGATGGTCTTGATAAAATTTATCATAAAGATATTCAAATGTCCTACTACTGGCAAACTCATAACCCACTCAAGAGTATAATTGCTTATCCAATGTCTTCTTTCATATATCCTCTGGTCATGTCAATTTTACCAATCTTCTTTCCCATAATAGTCTTCTTAGTAAGGTAAGATGACAGAATAATCTTTGACACTTCCTCAATATGCTCTCAGTACCACCTTTCTACTTGTTCATAGGTAAGCTTGATGAATTGATCTACCCATGGAAGATAGAATACCCTCTCAATTTTTTTGGGTTAGAGAACAAGAACAATTTCCCCATTAATGTTCTTCACAACTCTCTCCTCAGAGACAAAGTGTTCTACAAGTGTCACTATGAGCTCTGAAGATTGTATCGACATTGGGTGAGATGCTATATTTACTAGCCCTAATCAGATCATTGAAGAGACCATAGCAGACCTCTTAGTGGGTTTGTTAAAAATCCTCATGAATTCCCTCGAATTAGTGTGTCCCAAGTCTGTATCTTTGATCTCTAAGTAGTCATCTTGAAATCTAGACTTTGTTGGAATGCCTTGGAACTTAAAAATCACTAGTTTTGATGACATTTGTTTGCCCGTAGAAATTGAAGAAGATGCCATTATATCTACACAAAAGTAGGTCCATTAGTTTGAGGTTGGATAAAAATACCTTAATTAAACTATAGTGTTGAGAGAAACCTAAAAATAAAGGACACTCTATAAACACATAAAAACCCTTTTAAAAGCTTTGAGATAATACTAGCATACCTAGTGCACCTATTAGGTGTGCCTAGTATTCTTTTTTTAAATTAAACTTTTCAGAGTAATGTGCACACCAGCACACTGTATGGGATGTGCGAGTGCACACCTCATTTTTTTTTTATGTTTGTTTATTTTTAAGTATATATTGGTGTGCACTGCACACCAAGTTAGGTGCACTAATGCATACCAATGTTAACAACTTGGTGTGTTTATTTATTTCATTTTACTTTTTTTGTTCTTTGTGGTTTGCAAAGGGTAGGTGTGTAGGAGTGGACCTAATCAGGTGCATTACTGCACATCTCGCATTTCTTAAATATTTCCTTGTGTAGGTTAGAGTAGAAGGAGGTGGGACGTGCACCTAGTTGAGTGTGCAAGTGCAAGATGTAGGATGCATAGGAGTGGAGATCGATGAAAGAAGAGCTCAGAGAGAAACAAGGTAAGAAGTGAAGAGGGGGGAGGGGATTTCTTATAGACCCTAACTTGATATGGTACTGCATAGCTCCGTGGCTACGCTAATGCACAAAAAGCCTCTTCTTTATCTTTGGCGCACTAGCACACCTAATTTGGTGCATTGGTGCACATTTTATTTTAGACTTCCTCATCAAAATCTTTGACTTTCATCAACTGAGTTTCTCAATTGGGACTTGAAAAAGACTAAGTATGACCTTAAACGACCCGAATCCCGGACTAGGACTCAAAAAAGCCAAAAAAAAAAGTAGGGGGTCCCCATTTCCTTTTAGAAATGGGGTGTGCATTGTAGAATTACAATAGAATTGAGCATTGTGTTTCTAGATCCAGAATCCTTTTGTTACATGAAAAAGACTAGAAGCACAAGTAAAGAAAAATCCAAATCCAAAGAAGACAAGAATATCAAGGAAACTATTGATCTGCTAATGGAAAGAGAACAGAAGGTATGTAAATTTTTGTTTGTTGGACATGTAAAGAGTTTGGTCATTTTTCATTTAGATGTCTAAAAAGAGTAAGAAAATCTAGAAAGAGTTCACTTTTTGATGAAGATGAAGAATTTAAAGTAGGTATGAAAAGATTCTTGAATGACTATGATGATAAACATAATGAGCTTCATTTTATTAAGAAAGAGAAAGTAGTAGAAGAGATAGCTTAGTAACTATTGTTGATCCAAATGCTAATCATGAAAATGTGGAAGTTATCATTTAGACTAAAAATTGTGTAATGCTATTTCATTTGGTTCTTTTATTAGACCACAAATTAGATCGGATTCATGAATCACTAGTAGACTTAATGAGTCTTATAAAGTTTATAAATACACTGAGAATATCTTATACCATTATTGATTATATAAAGTCACAAAATGTGTAAAAGATTAAGGAGAATAAATTTGAAAAGGTGGTTGTGTGTAATAACCTTATTAATATAAAATTCAATATTAAATCATTATAATTGACATCTCTACTTAAAAAAGGTTAGAGAATAAAATGACTAATTAGTATTGAAGTAAACTAATATTATAAATCAATTTATAAGATAGTATTGCTAAATAAATAAATTTATCAATAATTAATTATATTATATAAATATATCAATTTGATGCCAAGAATAGAAAATACTTGTTAATGTTATTTCATAACCGATGTAATTGTATCTCTAGCAATTGATTAATGGAAAAACCAAATAATTACCCACCTATTATAACCTTATTGATGAGTAGCAACAAGCTTACAAAGTGAAAATTGAGGAAAGCCAAAACTACAAAATTGGAATGGCTATTTAAAATGAAAAGGGGAAAACATGAAAGAAAACTAAAAGGGACTGTTTACGGATTGGAAAAGTAGGAACTTTTTTTACCAACTTTTGGTGAAATGGAGGAGGATTTTGTATAGAGATTTCAACAACAACAACATTTTAATATCAACCACATCAATGGGAAAAATGTAAGGTACATGCATGAAAAACTAAATGTTGATTCAAAAGTTTTAGAAGGATTTTTTTCATAATGAAATGAAAAATCAAGATCTTGTATATATCATACACTACAAGAGTATTAGGAATTTCAAAAAATCTTGTCATACCTCAAAGATTTTGACTTTGTGAGTTTTGATGTGGTTATTTCAATATAGCTCGTTGCACTAATTCTTCTAAAGATGGAGAAGAGGAGATAATTGGAAGAAGCTAAAAAATGTAACTTGATATTATTCTTTTTCCTCTAGACTATTATTTGATTCATCTTCAAAATCCCTTCCTAATTCATATTGCATTCCATGAGTTTCATCTTTTTCATGCTTCTTCTTCTTTTACTAACTTTTGCATAGGAGATCTCTCATTGATGAGGATGACCCCATAGAAATATTTTAATGTAGGAGTATCTTGGTTGTAAGGGAAATCTTGCATCACCCAAAAATATTTCTAATTCCAATTTTTGAGTTTTGTGTTCCCCATAAGGTATATTTCTATGTAGAGTTTTTTGGAAATTTGGCTAGGTTACTTAGTATGATTTTGTCATTTATGGAAAAATATAACCAAGATTGAGTGATAAAATCCTAAGGATGGAGTTTAGGGTTGAGGATTTATAAAATTGTTAAAGTATCACATAGTTTATCTATCAAGCACATGAACCTTTTTGATTAATGTAGTTCATGGAGCTACTTTTGGCACATGTGCACTTACCTAGAGGAATTACACTGTGTAAGGATGATGTATGTGTGTGCTAATGATCGTATGCACAATAAAGACAAAGTTATGATAATTTTTCCAAATTGAGATATCAAAAGATGGGACAAAGTAAAGTTAAGGAGATGAGTATTTTGGTTTAAAGAATTATTTTGTTTACAAAAATAATTACTTAACTAATTAGGGATGATATCCTAGATGTTAACCCTAACTGGGAAAGATTTTTAATTTTGTATTTTGGCAACTGTGCACAATGATGAGGGAAATTTAAAGAAATAAGGTATAAAGGAAAATATTTTGAATATGAAGTTGTATGTACTTTGAAGTAAGTATATTGTTATGTTTTAGATGTGAATTCAGATGTATGATCAGAGAAGTATAAAATGTGATGAAGTTTTATCAAGAGAAGAAAAGGAAAATATCAGATATTGAAGATATTAGTAGATTATGTAGAGGTTTGTGTATCTACTCTTTGTCTACTAAATTTTATTGTATACTACATGTTTTACTAGTGGGCTCATATTACATACATGTGTAAATTGTAATATCAACTCCTAATAGGGTTGAGAATTATAACAAGGCCTAGTCTTCTAACAATGACAATGATACTATATAGATGTAACAAACTCCTAACAAAATCAATATCTTTCACAAGATACTTTTGATTAGTGGATCATCTCTTGGGTACCATCCCCACTAAGGTTTTCCCTTGGCCTAGGTTTCCCTAGTAACAAAATATGGTGTTATGATTTGTATCAATTTACACTTGTGTTTATTATTCAACATAATTAGTTTACTTTCATATATGAAAGTTATAAGTTTGTTAAAGATATCCATTTTTGGGCAAAATTTTGTGAGAGGTTGATTCAACACCCCCCCCCCAAGTATGTCATACTTCTAACAATTGATATTAAAGAAAAGTTACTTAAAGAAGGCTTGATAGCTTGAGTAAGATCCTTGAGAATATGGAATAGTTATAGGAGAACCTATTAAGAAGATTAATATACTTACTAAAGAAAGAGAAACTTTGAAAGGCAAGTATGAAGATGAAAAAGATTACATTGAGAATCTAAAAGGTAAGATAGATTATCTTAAGTCCAAGAAAGAGCCTAAAGATCAAATAAAGGACCATGATGAAGTTTCAAGACTAAAGAAATAAAATGAAGCATGAATTGAAGATTACAAATCCAAAGTTGAGCTTAAAGAATGATGACAGTAAGATTGAGTTAGATTTGAAATCTACTATCCAATCTTACCAAAGTCACATCTAAGATTGAGACTACTAAGTTACAATATGGAGAGTTTGATAAGTACAATATTATTGTGAAAATAGAACTAACTTATTGTAAGCTACATCTTGAGAAGTTATATTCTAGGAGGGGAAATCTTGATGAATAGATCTTTACAGAGAGACACTCTTATGATAGGATAGGTCTTGGATACCTTAGAGAAAAATCATCTAAGACATCTAAAAAATTTGAAGAACAACATCTTGTGATCCAAAAGTCTAAACATAAGGGAGATAATCATAAAAAGAGTGAGTCAAATCAATCTAAAGATGTACTTAAGAAAGTTTAGAAAGTTAATCAACCTAAGAAAGTTGATGTATCTAAGTATCCTAAACAAGATGAATCACCTAAATAACAAAGGTATGAATTCAAAGGTAGATGTTGTGCATGAAATGAATTTGAACACATGAAAAGAGACTATAAAAGTAAGCTATTTAAAGCCCTCTCTAGTTATTGTTATAACTATCTTTGTTTTGGTCATAGAGCAGTTAATTGTAGGAAGCCTAAAATAGTACAATGTGTAGAGGTACTAACCCTGAAACTAATAGACATATTATATTATAAGTGCAAAAATGTTGGCTATATTGCTAGAGAATGTAGAGCACATATTGGTCAATCAAGACCTACATATGAAAACAATGTTATAGTTTATCAGTTTTGCAATAACATGAGACAAACATCAAGATTTTGTAGAATGAACATGCCAAACAAAATGAGAAACAACATGAGGAACCCTAACTTTAGAAAAAAAATGAACAATAATGTTAGGAGAAATCAAAATACAGTGAGAATCAAAAAGAAAATGTTAGAGAACATATAGAAGAATTCAACTCAAAGTATTTGTCAAAGATAAAGATCCATCAAGCTCACAAGTTTTAGTGAAGAATCAAACACCAGATAACATATTCAAGTCAATGATAGTTGGTAAAAGATCATTATCTATTTAAGAAACTTATTCTATAATAAAAAATATTAGGCCAAATTTTGGATCATAATTTTAGTTAAAACCTTAGGAGAAGTCTGGAGACTTGCATAGTTAGTATGAGATAGAGAAAGATGAAAGGAAGCTATGGTTAAGTGTGCATAATATTTAGAATTCACTAGTAAATTGAAGTAACTTTTTATTGTTTGCATACTTGCACAATTAATGCATAAATGATAGAATGTGATTGAAAGGGAAAAGTCAATTTTTTTGTGTACCATTTAATCATGTGAGAAGTTAAGGAGAAAATTGAGATCAAATCAAAGGATTTAAAGGAAAAATTGAAAAGTGTTCATCAAAAAACCCTATTTCCATGACAATTACCTGGTATTTTATAAATTTGAGAAAGTTAAATTTGTGAAATTATGTTTAGAATTTACAATAAAGATGGATAAATGATTCATAATGTTCAAGATATTCCTAGGCCTAAGTTGAAGTTAAATCTAATTCAACTTTTGGAAGATGACCCCTTGACCACATTTTGACAAACTCCTTATGATGTTCTATACTTAGAGGATACAAGTAATTACACCAGATAAAAACTAGAAATAGTATGAGATGAAAATATTACAAAGGAATTTGACATCGTCTACAAGAAAGACACAAATTTAGAGGAAGATTGTGAACACTTAGAACATAATGAGCTAGTAAACTTTATGTTTTATTATGAATTTGAGAATTAAGAATGGAAAATAATTATTTTCAGTAGGATTCATAATGATAAACTATGGATGGGAGAAAATATTGTGGAAATACTAGCCAATATGATAGAAATTATGGAAACAAAGATATGTTCAAGCTTCTGAGAAGATGACATGGCAACAGATTTTGTACATGTGTAACATATAAACTCTACGTTGAAAGATCCAATGTGAATATTTGTGAAATATTGAGAGTGCAATTAATTGAGAACATGGTGACTATTAAGAAAGTGAGAAACAACCAAATTAGGTTTCAATCCTTAATCACTCACATGTTTTTTTTTACCTATTGAAAGGATTACCATTCATGGTCATTTCTATATTAACTAGCAATGATAAGTGTACAATGGAAAAGATAACCAATCAACACAAGAGACACTCAATTGATAAGACTCATAGTAGTATATACCTAATTTTGAAAATATTTCAAAATGAGATGATCAAAGGTTTAGGATCCCACCATCTATTGTGAGACAGTAAAAAGAAGACATTTGTTTTATGATTGAAATAGACTTCACATATATTGAAGTAGTGGAGCTAACAATGTTATATCTAAACCCTCTAGGATATGAGGTAATAGAGGATAAAATTTAAGGATATGTAAAAGAAATCTTAAAATTAGACAAAGTTGAAGAGTTTTATAGAATTAGAACTTATGATGAAATCATGTAGATGACTTATCAGGCCAAAATTGAAAAATTAGCTAAAAGAAAAGTTGATAATATGATAAAGAAGAGTATGGAGGAAACTCATATGACTCTACAAGAGGTAAATGAAGTAAGACAAACATTATTTATATGAAGAGAATTATAAAAGAAGACATTATTTTTATGCCACCATTAGCAGAAGTAGGACCATCACCATCAATCCCAACATTAGTAGAATGAGTGATAGTAGAAGTTTCATTTGCACAAGCTCGTATAGAACTATATAAAGAAATTGTACAAGTGCAACCACATATTACCCCAACTATTCCACCTTTTTAGTTAAGAGAATAAGAACTAATTGTAGTAGAGATTTTAAAAAGTCTCCAATGTTGGAAGAAGTAAAACAAGAACCTAGAGAGGCTCCAAGATAGAAGAGAATGAAAGAAATGACATCTAGACCTAGTAAGAGACCTATTTTTTGATGACTTATGAAGGTAGGAATAAAATGAGAGGATAGGTTGACATTCCTGAGGTCATAGAATAGGAAGAGCAAGAAAAGAGAAAAGAACTTAGTGAAATCAATGGGAGGAAGGGATGGAATCCTAAGATAGAGAAATTAAATTGAAAAATAAAAAATGATGACAATGTTGTACAGCTAAACAATCTCTATGGCTCATAAAAAAATATAGAAAATTTTGAGTTAGGAAATACAACGATTAGATATACGATCCTAAAAAATAAAATGTTTACAAACATTAACGATCATATTCTAAAAGACCTATATCAAAAGTTAGTAGATATAAAGATGAGAGTCTAGGAAGAGGACAAGAAATTGAGATAAAATTTGTTGAGAAAGTTATGTGAGATAGATAGTGAAAAGGACTTGTAGAGTTTATTGATAATTCTTGAACCCTATATATGGAACAATACAAACGTTGTTTTAATCATGGGAGGAAACTATGAAGAGGTAAACAAACAAATAGAGACATCAATCATAAAAATGATGAGAAAACGTAAGACATCTAGTCATCAAAAAAAAATGATAGAAGCATCAACAACACCAATCCCTATACCATCAACACCACTATGATCTACACTAGATACAAAAATAAAAGATATCCCACAAGTAATAGTTGGCACAGATTATATGAAAGTGGATAGCACTAGCATAATAGTTGACACAACTAAAGATCCATTTATGGGATATGGTCCTAACAATATTGACAATTTGGTACAATACCCAAGCTATGATGAAGAAAAGAATTAAGGGGAAGAAGTAAAGAAGAAGAAAAAAGAGAAAAAGAATGAAGAGAAGAAAAAAGGAAGAAGAAAAGAAGAAGGGCGAAGAAGGGAATAAAAAGAAAGAGGAAGAAAATAAAAAGAAAGAAGAAGAAAGAAAAACCATGAAAAGAATAAAGAAAAAATCACCACTTGAAATTACATTGGAAAATTTATCAAGAGACAAGTAAGATGGTGATGATCAAGTTGGATTGATCTCATTTTAAGTAAAATCATTGAGAATAACAAGAAGGTAAGAAAACTCTATAGAACTCTTTGATGGAATTTAATGAAAAATTGTAGAGTATTGTATCAGTCAGAATCAATAAAGAAGACCCACAAATAAAAGTAGAAGACTTTATAAATGATTTTGATAATGATTTTACACATTTATCAGAAGTAGTAACTACTAAAGTAAAAACTCTACATGATGCAGAGATCTTTAGAAAAGTATGTAAAAATATCAGAAGAGACCAAAAAGGTCTTGATGAAAGGATCAAGGAACTAAGAAGATGTTTAGCAGAAGCAAAATGAAGTGTATGGTAAATGTGCTCTATCTTGCATATTTATCAAGAATTATTTAGATGAGTTGAATGTTAAACTAGAAGAGTTAAAAACTCTTGTAAATCAACTACAAATCCCTATAGTTTAAATTGTAAGCTTGGAAAGAAAAATAATCAAAAAGATACATGATGATATTGAGATTTAAGAGCTAACAAAGGAAAGGATATTGAAAATATTTTCACTATTAAGGGAGCACCTTAGGAATGTCTTTATTATCCCAAATCCTTTTCTAGTCAAATAGGGTCAGCCAATTAGGAACCAATGGGTTAAAATGAATTTTAATACTATAATCTCCCAATTTGGAATTCTTCCATATAAATTCATCCATTTGGTCAAGTCTATAAAATCTTAAGGTATTCAAATAAATTAAAAATTTAGAAGTAATTAGTTTCAAATCTACTTCAAACCAATTGACTTCAATCTTCCAGTTCACTCCATATTCCTTCCTTTCCCAATAATCCCTAACCATAAACCCTTGTCTATTGATAAGTACATTCTTTAGATCTAGAAACATAGAGTGGAATTCAAAAGAAGTCATATCTTCCCAAACATTCACCCAAAAATACACAATACTTCCATTAGCCACCTACCAAGAGGAACTTTGAGTGAGGAGGGGGGCAGTCTTATTCAAATTAGTCCAATACTTGACCCCTCTATAAGGGGGTTCTTTAGGAAGGTGATACCAATCCCATGATTAAGATACATTCCTCTTAAACCATTGGCCCATTCCAAATCTAACTTCATCACATTTCACAAAATCTTCAATATGAAGGATAAGTTCATAATGTGGGAGTCCCTTACGTTCAAGCCTCCTTAATCCTTCAGAGAGAAAATTGCTTTCTATTTGACAAGAGAAAGCCTCTTATTTTCCTCTACTCCAACCTAGATAGGAAATTTCTTATGACAATATCCAACATTTGGTTCAAAATAATTAGCATATGTAATAGGGACATAACATATTGAATTGATCTTGAAGAACTATAATGAGCGTCTAGAGTTTCCCACAATTACAAAGAAGAGCTCCCTTCCAAGCTACAAGTTTTGACTAAATCATTTCTATGAAATTAGCCCAAACATTATTGTCCATCCTATCTTAAGTCAAGGGCATACTAAGATAAATGGAAAGAAGGATAATAATAAAGCAACCAATAATCCAAGCAATTTTGTTTTCATGCCCATGGGGGTGTTAAAAAAGTACATAGCACTTTTAGAAAATTTGTGTTTCTAACGCAAAGCTAGGACAAAATCCTCCAAAATGTGATTCCAAGATTTAATTTTAGTTATCATAGCTTCTCCATCCACTAGGGTGTCATCAAAAAACTTCTAGTGTGAGATAATCTTCATCATAGAAGATGGTTTTAAGCCTTTAATAATACCCGTATCCACCATTATGCTAAGATTTTTTCCAAGAACATCAACTAAAATGATAAGGAGATAGGGAGATAAAGGATCACCTTGTCTTATACCACCAAAGATACTGAAGAAACCCTTTGGGGAGCTATTGACCAACATGGAAAGCTTAGGAATTTTCAAGAATTCCTCTATTAGCTTAAGGATTTTTCCTCTAAATCCTACTTTCTTAAGAACCACCATAAGAGAGTCCCATGAGACCATGTCATAAGCTTTGAAAATGTTTAGCTTAAGTATTATACTTTATTTTTCCTGTTTATCCATTGAGTGAATCATTTCATGAATAGTAAGGATAGCATTAGGTATTTGTCTCCTATGGACAAAGCCTTTCTATTGAGGGTGGATCAAGTGATCTAGAAGGGGTTTGGTGTGAGAAACCATAATTTTAGAAAAGATCTTATATAAGGTATAACAAATGTAGATAGGTCAAAAATACTTCATATTATTTTCCCTAGCCACCTTAGTAATTAGAACAATAAAGGTACTATTGTTCTCTTTAAGAATGACCCCTGAAGTAAAAAAAATCTTTGGTTTCCCAAAACACATCTTTTCCCACTATATCCCACTATTTTTGGAAGAATAGTGGAGAAAAACCATTAGGCTCTAGTGACTTTTGATGGCTCAAGGAAAACCTAGCAACTCTAACCTCTTTCATAGTTACAAGTTTCTCTAACTTCAAAAGGTCTTTTGGGAGAATACAAGTGAGAACACATTGGAGAAAATTGGTTATTCTAGCTTCCAAAGGATGATTGGGGAGTTTCTTAAATAGTTCCTAAAAATGAGAGACCACCTTCTATTCCACTTCTACTTTCTCTATACTATTTCATTGCTTTGTGGATAGATCTCTAATCAAGTTCCTTTTCTAGTGCTTTAGCATTTATTGATGGAAGAATCTAGAGTATTTGTCTCCTTCCTTGATTTATTGGATACTCAAACTTCATTTCCAAAATGTTTCTATTGGAAATATTCAAGACTATGCTAGGTTATTGAGAGGGGAGGGGTGAATTAGTAACCTCAAAAACTTTATCAAATTCAGATCTTAGTTGCAATAATCCAATAACCATTTAATTCATTAAATTAGAATTAACCGCATGTATTAGAAACTGATAGAATAAACATTCATAACACTTGAACATAATAATTTGGTGACCCAGAAACCTTCCAAATAGAAAGTAAAACTGGGGTGGGGATGATACCCACAAAACTTTAATATTGCAATATAAAGTTGACCTATTAAGGCTTACAATGATCACTTCTGATGATCTGCCCTATTAGGAGCAATTAGGAATGCTAGGTGCACCTTGTTAGATATTTTACAAACATACAATGAAGTACGCACTCAGTAAAGAGATTTGACAAAAGATTGTTAAGTCTACGTTGTTAGAGGATTTGGACTAGTTCACCTATTAGAATGAAATAGTAGATCTCTGACTTACAACTAATTTTCTAATAGAGATTTTTTGAAGTATTGATCACCTTTATGTGATAGATATGACTCTATTGCTCCTTTTCTGATATGGCCTTACAATACACTTAGTTGTTGATTTACGTTCGCATGCTTCTTATATATTCTTCACTCTCACTTTTCTATTTATTCATACATACATTCATCTATATGGATATGATACAATACAATACATACATACATATATATATATATATCAATCCAATTTAAAAAATTACAAACTCAGTCAATATACAAGTTAACACCAATATTACAAAGTAGGCTCAAATAAAGACACCCAAGTTCTGAAGACTAACTTGGTGAAGTTTTAATACACATTGTCCATTGTCATTACTCAACATCGTCATGCATTCAATAGAAGTAGAAGCTCGATCCATACTAATCATCTTAGATTAGTCTCGAACTCAATCTGCACTAGTGACTCTATAGATACTGTGTAACTTGGTAGAAACTGAATTACTTGTTTACCATGACTGCACTCAGTAAACACTAATTATTATATAACTTGGTTAACACTAAATTTGTTTCAAATGAACCCTAATTTGCATGAGGGATTATTTCTCCTCATCCATGAGCATTTCAAAGATCAGTCTATATGCAATAACCCTCCTCAAGTTGAGGATGTTGACAAAGGCAGCTCCAACTTTTCTTCAGACTCCGATGACATTGAGAGCATTAGCTCAGAGGAGGATAATGTTACCTCAGGAAAGAAGAAAAAAGGTCAAGACAAGAAACAGTCCACCGCTACAACTCCCAGTAGGAAAATCCCTAGGGATCACGACCAAGCTCAAGCAAAAGAGAGTTATGCTGAGGAGGAGGAGGAAATGGATATGGAAGATTCTGACAAAGTTTCAGAGGAGGAGTTGGAAGAGGAGAAACTTGGGAAAAAATGGAAGAGGGAGGTAGTGAGAGTTGAGGAGACTAGAAATCAGAGGATGGATGATATTCCTCTTCCCCTCTCCCCTGTCCAGTCTCAGCCTCCTTTAGAGGAAAAAGTGAATGTCATCACTGGTAAGAATGAGGGGGAAGTGCAAGTCAAAAATAGAAGAAAGGCCTGGAAAAATTTAAATGTGAGGACTACTACTATGGGGATTTTTAGGGAAGTTATGAACCCTCAGATCCTGGTGGACAACCTGGAGCAGCCTGAGCTCAATGAGCTTATAGACCCAACTATCCTGGCCATTTCAGACAATGCAAGGGAGACTAGAATGAACCTTCTAAATAATGCCCATAGTAGTATGATCAACAACTTTAGATCAATCGAATGGCTCTTCCATGAGCTGGAGGAAGTTAGAGAAAGGGTATCCCAGATGGAAAGTACTAAGAATAAGATAGGTATTGACAGCCAGGAGGACCAAGATAACAGAGAAAGCTTAAATGAAAGGAGATTTAGAAATCTTGAAAACTACAACCACAACCTAGCAAGTCAGATGCTTTCTCTCCTGAGTTTGATGAATGACAACATCCAATCCCTTGCTGGTAAACTTTAGGACAGGGGCTTGCTGGTGGAGGAGGTAGGACAGAACAAGGATAAGGCCAGGCTGGATGAAGACAAGGCCATAATTAGTACATTCACCAGTATGGATTACGGCATGGAGAAGGTCCAGGATCAAATGGCAAAGGAGCAACAAAAGATAGTCAAGGCAGCTCAAACTATGCAGGAAATGGAGAAGATAATTGAAGACTAGTTTTCTTGTCTTTTGTATTTTTGTCTTTCTGGCTTTTGTCTTTTGGACAGGCTTTCTGTAGTCTATTTTAGTTTGTTTGTTTTCTGGCCTTTCTATGGGCCTTTGTTTTGGGCTAGGCCTTCGAGCTTTTTTCAGCTGTTGGACCTCTTTTTTGGCTGGGCTTCTTTTGCTTATTATCAACCTTATTTTTTGAAAAACTTTTGGGTTTCAGGATCCATTAAAACCTTTTTATCTTATCAAAAAATTTGCTTCACATGAATTGCTAGCTTACATTGAATTGTGAAGCTTGGTAACCACTTAGGTTGAATTGCTAGGCTTCACACTGCTTGAATTCACTTGGTAACCACTAGAGTGCTCGGTAGGAACTGTAAAGCTTGGTGGCTATTGAATTACATCACAAACACTATAGATTTTTCAATGAGCTCATTAGCCATACACAATATAAATAAGTGTTGTTACTAATAAAAAACTTGACTTAATGTCAACAATATCCCCCTTTGGCATTAGTGACAAAAACTCTTGTTAGCCAAAACTTATATACATCACAGTGTGATACTGACTCGGTACTATTTTGAGATTTTTTAAAATTTGTCTTTGTAAGTATATACAATATACTTTCCTTTCCTTTGCATGATTCTCCCCCATACAATATACATACTATCTCTCATATATATACATTTTTTTTCTCATATATATATATATATATATACATATATATATACATATATATATATACATATATATACATATATATATATACATATATATATACATATATATATATACATACATATATATATACATACATATATATATACATATATATATATATATACATATATATATACATATACATATATATAGAGTATATATATATACATATACATATATATGTATATGTATATATATATACTATATATATATGTATACGTATATATATATATATATATGTATATATCTATGTATATATATATATACGTATATACTATATATATATGTATATGTATATATATATATATGTATATATATATATATATATATGTATATGTATATATATATATATATGTTTATGTATATATATATATGTATATATGTATATACATATGTATATATATATATGTATATATGTATATGTATATATATGTATATGTATGTATGTATATGCATATATATAGTATATATGTATATATATGTATATATATACTATATACATAAATATACATATATACTATATATATGCATATACATACATACATATACATATATATATACATATACCTATATATATACTATATATATACATATACATATATATATACATATATATATACATATACATATATATACATATATATATATGTGTATATGTATATATATATATATATATATATATATGTATATGTATGTATATGTATATATATATACATATATGTATATATATATATATATATATATATATTTTCTCCCTATTTTTGACAACAATGCCAAAGATTTATTTAAAACTTATTTACACAGAGATACCAATATAAGAAAGAAATTTAGAATGTACCTTAAGTGTGAGTGCTAAAGTCTTGTCCCAATTTTCTTGCAAAACTTTGAACATATGTAGAGCAATTTGGACTTCTGAAGAGAGTTCTATCATGTGATCTGCAATTGATAAGTTGTTTTCATGGATCAATGTTTTTGAGTAAACAATGTGCTTTTGCATTGTGTCCATGATGGGAAGGATCATATTCTAAATATCTATTAGTGAAGATAGGATCCTTGCTTCTTCTCTCAACAACTCTACTTGCATATCTGACAAGAATATAATTTTCATATGAAGTGCAAAGCTTGAACTAGGGTCAAGTTGCAACTATTGTGTGCTAGCCTTTAGATCTTCATCAATTTTTATTAGTTTTCTCTTTATTTCCTTTGCGAACTCAGTAACATTGCATAATTTTCCAAAAAGTGATGTTACATTTGTGTAAGACTTTTCAAGATTGGTCAAAATTGAGGAAAGCTCCACTTGCTGAATGGTAATTTGTTGAGCAATGTGCTCAAGCACTTTGTTATCAAATTCTTCTCTACTTTTTCAATAAATTTGTCTTGACCACTTGAGTCCTCATTAAACTTTTGGATAGCCTCTTCTAATTGAAGCAAAATGTGTTGTGAAGTATCAACTTCAACACCTATCACCTCAGTCAAAATATTCTTAGCATTTTTGATGATTTTATATTCTTTGTCTCTTTCCTCTCTCAATTTCTTTTGTTTTTCTTTATTTTGGAGGAGTTAACAGCTATTTCCATTTGATCTATAGTGGCATTATCAAAATCCCATTTTGGAATTTCAATCCCTTTATCTAGGTCAATGTCCTCCTCTATCTCCTTTCAACTCAAAAATATTGTACTTGGTTGAGCCTTAGGTTCAACTGCCTTTGTACTTAATGCATTAGAATTCATAATGGAAATAATACTAGAGATAGTAAGACTAGCTGTGAAAATTGATATAGAACCAACAGATGGAATACTACCTTGTATGCTTACTGAATCCAAAACTGATATACTTACAGAAGTATCCAAAGCTATAGAAAACAAAACTATAGAACATGCTATACTCATTGTTGATGATGTTGACTCAGGAGCTGAAGAAGAGGGAGGTTGTAGCTCAGTAGATGAAGTAGGAGACACTTCTATTAGTCATGTGTTGAGCTATGAGGGAGTGAAGAGTGATTGGACATTTGATGTATCTCTTGTGGTCACAATCAAACTTGTTGAAGTTATCTCCAAACTTGATGTAGCTGTTGATTTGCTAGGAGAATGAGGAAGTGAGGCAATGATTGATGCTGCAATCTTCATAGGATTAGTCTCATCATCATCTTCTTTGTCTTTCTTGGTAGCTTCTTCCTCTTTATCTTCTTCAACTTCTTCATTGTCAAACTATATTGCCTAAAAGTATGTTCCTTCTTCCTCATCATCATTATCATCATCCTTGAGTTCTACTAGAAAGTCACTTTGTTTATGCAAGTGATAAATATTCTTCCATATACCTGTAGTATTCTTGACTACATGCTCTATATCCTTTAACAATATTAGACAAGTATTAAATCTAAGGGTCATCTTGTCTTCATTTTTCTTCATAGACATGTTTACCTCAAAAAATTCGGTAATGCTCGATAATAACTCCCCCAGGGTTTGTTCATAGATATCTTTTGCTATCTACATAGCTGAGTCCCATCTTGGCTTCAACTTCTCTAATAGTTCATTAGAGATATGAGAGGCTATCTAATCAGGAGAATACTTCCATTTACCCATCTTGGTTAGCACCAATTCTTCAACCTATTTCTTCTCAACCTTTGTCCTAGCCTCATACTTTAATGATTTGAAGTTGGTTATGCCTACACCTTCTTCCAATTATTTCATTTTTTCTTGGAAGGTGGGAGGAGGCTTGTTAAACACAACTACACTACCTTTCTTCCTAGATCTCCTGGTACACACTACAGTGGATGGCTTGGGTGGCTTGGTGATGACCACCTTTCCTTTCTTCTTTACTAGCTCTTCTTCCTTTTTTGACTCATCTTTATCCTCTGCTTCATCATCATCATCTCCCTTACCCTCGGTCAACATAAGAGGTGTGTTGGTTTTGAGTTTTGATATTCTCCTCTTGCCTTTGTTAACCACCTATGGAAGCTTGATTTCAAGCTCTATTCTTGCTTTGGCCTCATCATATGTTCCAAAGTGTGGTGCCTTTGGATCAACATGTTCATTTATCAGGGCTTCAATTATGTCCTTTTCTTCATCAATGTTCACCTCATAGGGAAGAGGTTTTACCCATACAACTCTTGGTTTTACTGCTTAAATGTAGACTTTGTCACTGTCTACCATGAAACAAATATTGTCTTTGTAATCTTCAACCAATTTTTTGAGAATCCTAAATCTATTATTCATTTTCTCCTTGAAGAAATCAAAATAATTATCCATTATGCTGACAAAATTCTCACCCATTTCTGCAATATACTCGTTAATCTGATACAAAACTGGCACATCCTTTCTCCATACAACTGTACCTTTAAAAGGGAAAAACTTTTGAACATAGAAAATTAGACATGTCAACAATGAACCAAATTTGCAAGGGTTATTCTTGGATGTCCTAATACTTTCCATTTTTTTGTCAAATTGTTTCAACAACAAGTCTGCAAGATCATATGATAGATTGTTCTTCATGACCTTGAATGCCAAGTCTACTACTTCACATGACATACTATTTAGACAAGTAGAATTGTAGATCTTGTGAGATATCACATGTATGCTGAATTTGAGTTCTACATCTGTTACACTACTAATCTCCATGCCTCTACCATCCCACTCAGCTAAGGTTTTCTTCTCTAACTCCACCCAACCTAGGGTTTTAGTAGTTTTGGCTTTGGAGAGCATGGGAAGGTTGATGATATGATGAATCATCTTCTTAGTGATCAAAACTAGTTGCTCAAGCCATAACTAACTACTATGAACTTGGCTTAGGATGTATCTGATCCATTTCATTTGGAAACTTTGGGGTAGGTGGGGAATGTGGGTTAAACCCTTATCTTCCAAGTGCTTGTGTTTGGGTTTAAGAACACCATTCATACACAATTTGCCTAGGGCATCATCTATCTCTAGGGTTCCAATTTCTTGAATTGCACACTTAAAGTGAGTTCAGATATCGTTAATCAGTAGTACCTTAGGAGGAATCTGCGATTGAGCTCCATTTGGATTGAGGGTTTCCACAATTGCTGGTACAAGTTTGAAATTTGGTGGTTTCCATTCAACTCCTCGAACCAACATTTCTAACCCTTTCTTTGCCTTGCTACTACTACTTGATGTTTCCATGGCTACTTGATAGGTTATGAAAACTTTGAAAAATTTTACTACAAATTCTGCTTGAAATCACTTGATCGCTCTACAATTCTTTTGATTGCAATAACACTTTAAAACTTTTAGTGAAAAATGAATTTGGTTTCTTTCCTTTTGATAAAATTTTTCCATTAATGCTAGGTACAAAAGTAGCTATGATGACATCATTATGTGTGATAGGTTGTCATCCACTATCTGTTTGGATCTCTCATTGAATGCTTCATAACTCAATAATTAAACTTGTGTGACTAGCTACTCCCGACCTTGCTCGGTAGAGTCCATGACTTGACCTTACTTGGTAGATAAATTAACTCAATGATAACTGATACTAATCTTCTATGATCCCCTTGTATCTTGAATACTAATTTAGATCTTTTCTTCCTTTCAATTTTGGAACTGTTTAGATGTGATCATGATAACACAGTTCCAATTCTTACTTAAGAACTTAGTTGGAAATGGTGGAGTCACCCACTTCTTGAGTGACATTACCATCATTTCTAGAACTAGCTTCCTCAATTGATTTAGGAATCCATTGCTACCTCATTTTCTTTTTGATGTTGTCTTCTTTTGCTTTCTTTTCATCTTCAATTCTACTTGTATTCATGCAATTCTTGGCTAGATGACCAAGTTTTATACAAGTGAAACATCTTATGGTGGTATCTCTCTTCCTTTTGTGATGTTTAACATAGTTCATGCCAATGTGTCCATACTTTCCATAGTAATGACATCTACACCAGGTGTTATAGTCCCAACCAAATATTGCTTTCACAATTTTCTCTACTGGATTGAATGACTTGGTTATGTAGTTTGATGCCTTGTGACCTTGTTTCTTGCATTTGTCAAATTTTCCTTCAAATTTTGGTTTCTCTTTACATTCATTAGCTTTGTGACCATTCTGATTATAATTGTTACATTTACCATTGAATTTTACTTTACCATTACTCCAACATTTGTTTGATGTATGACCTATCTTATCACAGTGATTACAAGTAGGTCTTTGATTCCTTTGAGCACCTTATTTGGAAGATTCACCTTCTTCTTTGTATCCAATTCCTACTTTACCTTTTTTTCTGGAGAGATTCTTCTCATTCAGTTGATTCAATTGATTCATGTATGATTGGGATTTCATCATTCTCTCATTGACTTGCTTTTTAGTGTTTAGATCATTTTTCAATCTTTCACTGATTTTCATTTTAGATCTCAGCTCACTTTTTATTCTTTCATTGATTTTTTTTCCTAAATTTAGATCATTTCTTAATCTTTCACTAATCTATCTTTGACTCATGATTTCTTCATTTGCATTAGAGATTTTATCTATAAGATCTTCATGTTGAAGGGATTGGTTCTAGATCTCATTGTTTCTTCCATCCATTTCTTCTTTCATTTTTTTCCTTTGTTCCAAGATTTCACATAGCCTTACTGACTGAATTTCTTGTTCTCTTTTGAGCTTTCTTATTTCTTCTTGCAGGGAACCATTCTTCTCTAAGAGTTATTTGATTGCATTATTTGCTTCATCTAAACTACTTGAAGGGAAAAGGTTTTCAATCTTTTCTTCAATGTACTCATGATCATTCATCTGATTTGCAAGTTCCTTCTTTTCAAGGATTAAAAAAGTTGCTCCTTAGCTTTCTTGAGTTATGCAATGGCCATTTCTAGATCTAGCTTTTCATTTTCAATTGTCTTATCAAGTCTAAATATCTCCATTGTCCTTGATCTTTGCTCAAGTTATCAAGCTTTTATCTTGAGAACCACAAAGCTCTCATACAAATTGTTAGAAATGTTTAAGACTATGCTAGGTTACTGAGAGGGGAGGGGTGAATTAGTAAACTCAAAAACTTTATCAAATTTAGATCTTAGTTGCAATAATCCAATAACCATTTAATTCATTAAATCAAAACTAACTGCATGCATGTGAAACTAAAAGCATAAATATCCATAACCCTTGAACACAATAATTTGGTGACCTAGAAACCTTCCAAATATAAAGTAAAATTGGGGTGGGGATGATACCCACAAAAATTCAACACTACAACATAAAGTTGGCCTGTTAAGGCTTACAATGATCACTTCTAATGATCTTCCCTATTAGGAGCAATTAGGACTGCTAGGTCCACCTTGTTAGAGGTTTTACAAACATACAATGAAGTATGCATTTGGTAAAGAGATTTGACAAAAGACTATTAAGTCTACCTTGTTAGATGGTTTGGACTGGTTCACTTGTTAGAATGAAACAGTAGATCTCTGACTTACAACTAATTTTTTGATAGAGATTCTTTAAAGTATTGATCACCTTTATGTGATAGATATGACTTTGTTGCTCCTTTTTTGGTATGGCCTTACAATACACTTAACTTCTGATTCACATTCACATGCTTCTTACATAGTCTTCACTCTAACTTTTCCATTCATGCATATGTATATTCATCTATATGGATATGATACAATGCATTGCATATATATATCAATCCAATTTACAAAATTATAAACTTGACCAATATACAAGTTAACACTAGTATTACAAAGTTGGGTCAAATGAAGACACTCAAGTTCTAAACAATGACTTGGTGAAGTTCTGATACATGATGTCCATTGTCATTACTCAACATCATCATGCCTTTGGTCAGACTAGAAGCTCAGTCCATACTAATCATCTCAGAGTAGTCTCGAACTTAGTTTGCACTATGACTTGGTAGATACTATGTAACTTGGTAGAAACTGAATTACTCGTTCACCATGACTGCACTTGGTAAACACTAATTATCATATAACTTAGTTAACACTAACTTCACTTCACATGAACTACTAGCTCAGTTTGAACTGCAGAGCTTGGTAACCACTGAACTACTCGAGTTGAACTATTGGACTTCACACTACCTAAATTCACTTGGTAACCACTGGAATGCTTGATAGGAATTGTAAAGCTCAGTGACTACTGAATTACATGGAAAACATTGTAGATTTTTCAATGAGCTCGGTAGCCATACACAATCTGAATAAGTGTTGTCACTAATAACAAACTTGACTTAATATCAACAATCTCCTCCTTGAGAATAATATTGTAGAGATAAAAAAAAAGACACATTTCCTTCTTGTCTTTGTTATGGTCCCATACTATCAATTTCATCTTATTTTGTAAAAAGCATCTAGGTTTTCTGTTATTCTATCTATTTTCTCAAAAATATTTCCAAATGAAAACTTATTCCAAAGTTTAAGTTGTTCCTTCATAATTTTTAGTTCATCCACAGGCCAAAACATGTTAGTGACAATAAGTTTAGAATTCTACCATTCTTTGAGACAAGTAGAGAAATCTGGTTTGAGAATCCACATATTTTCTAACCAAAAGGGATATTTATCTTGTTTTACTAAAGGGTCCCATTTAAATAAAATAAGATAATAATCAGAATCAAACCTAACAATAGAAGAACAAAAATTATCATGAATGGTGTCCTAATGTGAGAATAGAAAGCATGTCTAACCTATCATAGATCACATAGGTTCGCGAGCTCATATTAGACCAAGTGAAACTCCCACCCTATAGGTAAAAATCCCAGAGCTTCCCCTGGGAGATAAAATAATGTAGATCTAGCATTGAGTCAAAAAATCAATAATACCACCTTTTTTAGAAGGGAAAAGAGGATTATTGAAATCCCCTATAACCATTCAACTATTAGATGTATTTTCCTTATTGTCCAGGAGTATTTTCTCCCAATAGATCTTCCCTGCTCTCACAGTATATGGGGCATACACATTAGTAAAATTCCACACCAAATTCATATTATTGTGAGAGAGAACCATCTAGTGGAGCTACTTTCCATGACAAAAAATAGAGCCAATCAAGAAGTAAGACTTTCAAAGAATGGTCAGCCTAGCCAAAGCTCCAGTAGAGTCAACGAAAAAAATTGAGTGATGTGGACTAGATATACTTGCTAACTACAAAGAAAGAGGTATCAACATTTTTATTTATTATAATAGCATGGTTTCACATCTTTAATAAAGTTCTTAGCAACCATCTTCCTTTGAAAAATGATAAGGCCTCTCATAATCCAAGATACTATAATTACTAAGTCTAATTGGAGTCCAATTGCTTAAGAGTTCTCTAGATCCCATTGGTGATGTTCATGCTGATAGAAAAGTTATCTATGCCAATATAAATCATTAAAATGACATTTAAAAATATAAAATAAGATAGTTTCTTGATAAATCTCTTAATTTGATTATACAAACATAAATTTTCATTATCAAAAATCATGTATGTATGTGTTTCTGTGTGTGTGTGTGTGTGTGTGTGTGTGTGTGTGTGTGTGTGTGTGTGTGTGTGTGTGTGTGTGTGTACACACACATGCATATATATACACATGTACATATGTATATATCTACATATATACATATACATACATATTCTATATATATGTATGTATGTATACACACACACACACAAATGTGTGTGTGTGTGTGTGTGTGTGTTACACAATAAAAAAATTGAAAGTAAAATGTTGTACAAGATATCTAGATAGTGTTCTTTAAAAGTAGAGAAGCTTTGTATGCAAAAAAATAAATTGATGGTGGAAAATGGTCTAGTTGATGGCATCAAGAAGTGTATGAAAAATTATTTGGCTTATTATTTTTAAGTGGTCTGTTATTATAAGCATTAAATTTTTTTAAGTAAAAATGTTTATATTTTGGACAAACTCTAATTATATAGGAGATTAAACTGCATGTATTTTGTCACCATTAATAATAAACTACACAATTACAAATGACCATCATCATTGTTTTTGATGAAAAGAGGCAGGCAAGGGCCCTGAACCCAAGTTTAAAAATATAGGAAGTCAAAGCCTTGGGCCATTACAACAAAGAATCTTTCCAAATCATCCTATACTAGCAACATGAACACTCCCACAAAATAATAAAAAACACTGACCAAAAACTATCAAAACTGTGAATGCTCATCATCATAGAAGAAACAAAGCTTATAAAGATAACATAAAAATAAACCTACTAAACAACATGTAAACACATAAATCAATCCAAAAGTTAGGAATCGATATAAGCTATATGTGTTGAGGCAAGGGCCCTGAACCCAAGTTTCAAAATATAGGAAGTCAAAGCCTTGGGCCATTACAACCAAGAATCTTGCCAAATCATTCGATACCAACAACATGAATACTCCCACAAAATAATAAAAAACACTGACCAAAAACTATCAAAACTGTGAATAATCATCATCATAGAAGAAACAAAGCTTATAAAGATAACATCAAAATAAACCTACTAAACAACATGTATACACATAAACCAATCCAAAAGTTAGGAATCGATATAAGTTGTCTATGTTAAATTCATAGGTGGGAAGATGGTGGTGAATCAAAAGTAACTAACTTTAACCATTTAAAATCTTTAGCTGATATAATTCACATGCATATAATTCATCTAATAAACATGAAATTAAAGACATGCATGAAAAAATTGATAACACAAGATTTGGTAACCCAGAAACCCTCCAAAATCAAAAGGTAAAACTGGGGTGGGGATAACACCCACAAAATATCACTATAGCAATGTGTAATTGTTCAAGGTAATAATGTATGACCACTTCCAATGGTCTACCCTATGAAAGGCCTATCCTACTAAAGACTGTACAACCTGTAAAAAGTGACTTGGTTAAAGGATTTCACTACCCTATTAAAAGTAGGCCTAGTTAAAGAACTTTAGTACATTCTCTTCAAATGCCACCCTATTAAAGGATTTACAAATGGCTTCTAGGCCAACCTAATTCCATAGGATTTCCATATCTAATATAATTTCTAGAGAGTATTAGAAATTTTTTGACCTAATAGCTTTGCAATCTTCAACTGCTTATTCTAGATTCTTGTTCTGCTCTAACTGACTTGATCCTTGCTTGATATGATATGTCACTCTTCAAAGTTCTAATACTCTGTTATTACTCAGTTGAGTTTTGCAATGCTACTCTATTGTTCACTAAGTCTTTTAAACTCCCCTGTGAATTTCGCTATATTTCACCCATACACTTCTCTCATCCGCACATACAATGGGGTTTCATCCTCCTTTGTAAATATTTTGAAGACTTAGGGTTAGGAATGAATCTATGATCAATATTGAATCTTCATTTCCTACTCAACTCTTGCATTTTTATTATTGGTTGCATGCTAATTACATAGGTAATGTAAAATATTTGTTCTTATCTTCAAGATCCTTTGAGATTCATCCTATGTCAGCTCCAAAAATGGTTTTCATCTGAGTTTGTGAAGGCACAAACTCATATGTTGATTCTGTGTTACTCAACACATACTAGTTGTTGATGCTCGACACATATAGGAAAATTGGTTCACTTGGATCCTATAGTAATTCTATTTCACTCGACATCTATAGTGACTTGGCATCTATACCTTTCTCGACACTTGAACTTTTCTTGGCACCTAAAGTTCACTCAACACCTATTGAACTTTTTGGCTCAGCATACATTGTAGCTCGACTTTTGTATTATACATGGCATCAACTAAAGAATTGGTTAAGTGTGTCAACACTCAAATGTCAAAACCAATCTGAGACTAACAATCTCCCCCTTTGAGATGAGTGGCAAAAACACTTAACTTAAACATTGTGAATCTAATCTCTACGAGTATACTACATATTCTATTTGGTATATGTACAAGACTTCAAAAACTTGTTCAAAATTTTGTATACCACAAAATCTTGTGACTCCCTCTAAGCTGATATGCCATTTCCATTCCTATAACCAAAACTCTTGTGCTAAATTTGCCTCATGCTGATGTATCTGATACTCTTTGCCTTATCTGCCTTTGTTTCTGTATCTTTGTACCCTATTTCTACTTCTTGTACTCTATATTACTTCCTTAAAATTTGGATATCTCCCCCTTTCTATTTACACACTACATTTATCTCTTTATTATTTCTCCCCCCTTTTTGACACTTATGTCAAAGAGTCCTAAGGGTAAATAGAATACTTTGTCAAAAATGTTTTATTTACCTCCATAATCATCTTGAGAGGAGCATCCCAATTATCTAAAGCAATTTCCAATGACTTGTGTTGGATGGTTGTCTCTACTAAAAGATGAACAAGACCTACTAAAGTAGAAAGATTAGGATCTTTCTTTAGAACATTTTCCACATAGGCTTGTTTCTTATGGAGTACTTCCAAATGTGGGGTAATGGAAGATTGAATTTACATCAATTTGGTCTTAATATTGGCCTCTTCTACTATCCATACAGCTAATTCTTTTTATGTGTGAAGCATACCTGCAAAATGCTCCTCACTTTGAGTTGGATCTTTGAGTAGCTAAGTGTTGGAAATCTTTAGATTTTGTTCCAAGTTCAGTATCCTTTGGCTAGTCTCTTGTGTGAAATAAGATGAATCACACAACTTGGTGTACAATGAGAATACATTCTCAAGTACTTTCTTCACTTTTTCAATCTTCTTTTCCAATTCAACTTGTGAAAGTGCTATTTCACTTGATATTTTCTCATTCACTTTCATTTAAAACTTCTTTTATGACCATTCTAATAATTTAACATTGGTGTCAAGGTCCTCATTTTGTACCTGGTCCATAATGTTGGACAATTGCTCCATGATGGGTTGGGTTTCTTCAGGTACTTGCAAGCTGAATGCATCAAGAAATATGTCCTTGATTTCCACTAGTGCTTGCTTCTACCTATACTCATTTCTGAGTATCTCTTGTCTCTTCCTCCTCTCTAGTGCCTCTTGCACTTCATTTATCTATTGTAGGTTCATAGTACTTGAGTCATAACTAGGTATGACTATTTCTTCATCAAGTGCAATATCTCCATAGTAAAGTACCCTTCCAACCTTGGTGGAGCTCGAGCCTAGTGCTGAAATTTGCAATGGGACTACATCAGTGCTTCGCTTCTTATTAGGAGTCCCTGAGGTAGGTAAGTTTACCAATGTTTGTATTGCCTCCTGCTCCTTAGGGTTTTTCTCTTCTTCTTTCTCCTCTTCTCTACTACCTTGATGAATAATGATAATTTGAGGAGGTGCACCTTGACTTTGTGTAGTAGGAACATCTTGCCTTGTTTGTTCCTTTGCTTGATCCTCGAAAATTGTTGTTGGTGTAATTGTACTATCAACCTTAGAAATTTTGTCTTGGTCTTCTTGCTCTTTGGGTTGATCTATTGTACTTGTGGGAAGTTTTGTACATTGTTCTTGAGTGCTTTCTTTCTCCCTTGTTATCTCTACTACAACTCTCTGCAACTCATCAACACTCACCAAAACTAGATTTGTACAAAGTTGTGCTTGCAATGTAGATTGGTGAAGGATCTTTTTGAGATCCTCTATAGTTAAAGGATTGATTTTTAGAGCTAAAGTGTTAGGAACATCCTTTACAATTACTATAACTATAGGTGTTGTATGTGGGGGACTAGATGGTGGTAGTTGGGTTTCTTGGACACTCAGTTCTTCCTACCATTCCTCAGTTGTTGCCTCTTCACCATGTGTCTTCTCCATTGTCTCCTTTTATATCTCTTTCTCTCCTTCATCTTTTTCTTTCTCTCCTTCCTCATCTTTCTCTTTTTCCTCTTCTTTCTCTTTTTCCTCTTCTTCTTTGTCATTTCTACCCTCAAATGGGTATTCCTATCCTTCCTTCATAGTTGTCAAACCATATATTAATTTCCACTTTTGTGTGGACTTTTGGACAACATCTTCTATTTGGTTTTTCAAAATTTTAAAGGCTCTATATTTAGGTGCAAATTTGCTCCCATTTTTCTTGCTAGCCTTTTTTATTTGACCTTTTTTAAGGTTAGGCATTACATGAGCCAAAGTAGACTCCCTTATCTCTTTCTCCATTTTGAGATAGTAATGCAATTTATTCTCAATCAATGAGCTTAGCTCCTTAGGCATTGAGTTGTCTAGTTCAAGTGGGGTGGTCTTGAACTTAGCCATCATAGTGTAGATGGACTCTTCCACTATGTTTTGTTGTTCTTTTGACAAATTTTAAAAATCTATGGTCTTTAGACTAGTTAAATCAGCATTGTCTCTAATATTATTGCAAATACTTTCCAATTTAGATGTGGTAGAATGGCTTACCAATCTGAATTGATCTTCATCAAACTCTATTCTTTCTTTGTTTAATTCAAGAGGTGCAATATAATTTCTTCTCTTTTTTTTCTCTATAGGTCCTCCTTATTCTGTTGCCTTCTATTTCTCCTGCTTCTTTGTCCCTTGAGTTGTAGCCCTAGTGTCAGCCCTTGTAGTTGGCTTGGCTAGGCTTGGCTTTGTAGCTTTCTTCTTTTCCTTTAGTTGTGCAACTAGCTATTTCTTTTCCTTTCTCTTCTTTGACTGAGCCTTGGGTGCTTCCTACTCAACACCTTCCTCTTCATCTGCATCCTCCCCCATACCTTGGGTTAAGGCAAGTGGCCCATGATCTTGTTCTTCTTCATCACCCTTGGCATCTTCACCTTCTTCCTCTACTTCTTCTATAGTACCTTCCCCAAATTTAGTTTTTAGCTTCTTAACAAGCTTGTCCTTCTTTTTCAAAGTGGAGGTAGTTTTCATCTCCATATCCACTTTTGATCTCACCACATCATAAGTTCCAAAATGTGGTGCATTCTTGTCTATTTATTCTACCAATAGTGCAGTTATTGCTATTACCAAGAGGTATTAACCATCTCACTCTTGGTATGGTAGCTTGTATGTATGTATAATCTATATCTATGAGAAAGCATACATCATTTACATGTTTTTTTACTAAGGAAACTAGAATTCTGAGCCTTTGTTTCATTGTCTTTTAAAAGTCCTCAAAATAACTAGTCATCAAGGTCTGAAAATTAGCTCCCATTTTCTCTATACATTCATTGACTTGAGCTATGATTGACCTATCATTTTCCCATGAAATTTTGCCAAAAGAAGGAAATTCATTCTAAACATAAAAGAAAATACATATCAAAATGGCACCAAATTTACATTGTGCTCCCTTGGTTCTTCTGATTGCTACTAGATTTTCATTGATCTATTGTAGTTACAGTTCTGCAAGATCATAGGTATGATCTTTCTTCACCAATTTGTAGCCTACATCCACTACAATGCAGGGCACACTGTTGAGTCTGCTAGATTGGTAGAATTTGTGTGCAATGACCCTAACAGCAAAGTCAACAAGAGGGTCTTGGATAGTGTCAATTGTCATCCCTCTCTTATTCCACATAGCACCTATGTTCTTCTCAATTGCCTCCTTAGAATCACTCCTAAGGGTCTTCGGCTAATCTAGGATTGGGTACCCTATCACTCTATGTACAATTCTCTTTGTGATTTTTATAGGGCCACCCTCCAACCATAAGCTTCCATCATGCATTTTTCTCAACACTAGAATAATCCATTTTGTCTTGAACATTGTAGTAAATTATAGGGCATGCATTAAACCCTTGTTTTCAATGATTTTGTATTTTTCTTTCAATACCCCATTATCAAACAATTTCTCATATGCTTCCCTCATTTCCATGTCACCTATGGCTCTAATCTTGTAATTATATGATTTCCTTACATCTTGAACCATTACAACCTTAGGGGATATGATGGATAGGCTCCAGTTGGATCGTTCTTATATGCAACTTTAGGTATTGGATAGAAATTGGGTTATTTGACCTCTTTGGACAATAGTTGGACTTCAAATGATTCCTTCTCCTGAGTTTTTCTAGAGCTAGAAGTCATTTTACACAATCTAGGGTTTTAACATGAAACTGTATAGCTCGGCACAGTCGTAAATACCTTGAAATTGATGGAATCATGTTGGAATGTTGTTGAAATCTTCTTATATACTAGATTCTCTACTTTGGATTCACTTTGCACTCTTTCTTGTCTTTTCTCTTCATTTGCAATGAGGAAAAATGATTGAAAATATGATAATATACCCTATTTTTGTTGCATTTAATGCTTAGTGCATTTACAATTGTCTACTCAGCTTCTAAAGGATTCTACATTGCTCGACCTCCATAGGAGTATTCTTTACTCAGCTTTAACTAAAATTTCTTTTTTACTTAGATTCTTCTCCCAACTTAGCTCATACTAGATTTTACTCAACATCTAAGAGCAACTAGGCAACACCTATGAAATCTTGAAATTTTAACTTTGCATCTTTGTTCATGCTAAACGCTTTTTTTTCAATTCTTGTTTATCTAGGAACTAATGTATGATAAAGCTTTGCAAATCAGTTCCTCATGCATTTTCTTTTCTTCGTCTAATGAAGCATGATCACTTGACCTATTAGGTGAAGTGATCCCTTCATTTAATGTGCTACACCCATCTTTCTTCTTCCATGTCTTATTCATTTCTTCTTTGATGTGTTCAACATCTACTTTCTCTTTACCTTTGTCATTCTTTGAGTTGGGTGCCTTTGACTTTATTGGGCAATTCTTGCTGATATGACCAATCTTCAAGCAACTAAGACATGTGGTTTGGCTCAACCATCTACTATAGTTCCTTTTGAAATGTCTTCTTATGCAATTTTCAAGAATGTGTCCATATTCCTAATAGTAATGATAGCTATATCTGGTTTTGTAGTCCCAATTGTAGTGATGTCCATTATTTTCTCCTGCTAGCTAATTTGATGTCCACATATATTTTGATTTGCACTCAAAAGCTCTATGTCCATACTTCTTGCAATTGTAGAAGTGACCTTCAAATTTTGGTGTCCTAATAGTCCTAGTCCTACAGTTATGTGCTCAATGTCCTTGCTTTTTGCACTTATGACAATAACTTGCATTCTTAGGTTTGTCATGTTGATGGGTATTATTTCTCCTACACACATTAGAGGTATGTCCCTTTTTACCACAGAAATGACAAGTAGGTTTAGTGCTCTTACCTTTGTTACTCTTTTGTTCTACAGTCTTGGAAGACTCTCCTTGTTTAGTGCTGGTGTAGCCAAGTCCTAAAGTATCATTACTAGCCCTTAGTGATTTTAATAGCTACTCAAAGTACTTGATGGCCTCATTAGGTTTATTGAAGATCTCTACAATCTCCTTTTCTCTTTTTAGGTCATTTTGCAGTTGATCATTTTGCATCTTCAGTGTAGATATCTCAATATCCTTGACATTTAGTTCATGATGTGCATTCATCATCTGACTCAGGGTGTCTAGCTACATGTTTTAAATTCTTGCAAACTCAATTGACTTTTCTTCTAGCCTATTAGCAAGGTTTCTTTTGTCTTCTTCTAGCATAGCCTTGTCTTCAATGGCTCTTTTCTTCTATTTAGTCACTTCACAAAGCATTATGGCTTGTGATTCTTGTTCAAGCTTGAGTATTCTGATTTCTTCTTCTTGAGCTCTATTCTTCTCCATCGGGTCTTCTATTGCTACATCAAATTCTTTGGAATCTCCATTTGAAAATTAATTTGAGGTGTCATTCTTAGCTATGGCAATCTCTCTTCTTCTCTTTAAGGATTTTCTCAGTTCTCCTCGAGCTTCTTCCAAACCATGTAAAGCAAGTTGTATATCAATTTCTTGATTCTCTATCATCTTCCAAATTTTGTAGACTTCCATTTCCAAATCTTTTCTCCAAGCTATAAGGCTCCTTCTTGTGTGAACTGGGCTCTAATACCAATTGTTGAATTAACAGGTGGGAAGATTTACTTCTGAGAGGGGGGGTGAATCAAAAGTAACTAACTTTAACCACTTAAAATCTTTAGTTCTTATCATTCACATGCATCTAGTTCATCTAATAAACATGAAAGTAAAGACATGCATGAAAAAACTAATAACACAAGATTTGGTAACCTAGAAACCCTCAAAAATTAGAAGGTAAAACTAGGGTGGGGATGACACTCACAAAATATCACTGTAGCAATGTGTAATTGTTCAAGGTTACAATGTTTGACCACTTCCAATGGTCTACCCTATGAAAGGCTTGTCCTGTTAAAGACTTTACACCCTGTAAAAAGGATTTCAATACCCTACTAAAAGTAGGCCTGGTTAAAGGACTTTAGTACATTCTCTTGGAATGCCACCCTGTTAAAGGATTTACAAATGGTTACTAGGCTAGCCTAAGTCCATAGGATTTCCATATCTAATACAATTGCTAGAGAGTATTAGAAATTTTTTGATCTAATAGCTTTGCAATCTGCAATTGTTGATTCAGATCCTTGTTCTACTGTAACTAATCTAATCCTTGCTTGATTTGATATGTCACTCTTCCAAGTTCTAATACTCTGTTCTTAGTCAATTGAGCTCTATAGTGCTACTCTATTATTCACTAAGTCTTTTAAACTCCCCTCTAAATTTTGCTATATTTCACCCATACACTTCTCTCTCATCCATGCATTCAATGGGCTTTCATCCTTCTTTTTAAAGATTTTGAAGACTTAGGGTTAAGAATGAATCTATGATCAATATTGGATCTTCATTTCTCACTCAACTCTTGAATTTTTCTTATTGGTTGCATGCCTTCTCCATTTTTTTTACTAGCTGCATGCTAATTACATAGGTAATGTAAAAGATTCATTCTTATCTTCAAGATTCTTTGAGATTCATCCTATGTCAGCTCCAAAAATGGTTTACATCTAATTTTTTGAAGGCACAAACTCATATGTTGATTCTGTGTTAGTCAACACATACTAGTTGTTGATGCTCAACACATTTAGGAAAACTAGCTCACGGCTCCTATAGTAATTTTGTTTCACTTGCCATCTATAGTGACTCGGCATCTATACTTTTCTCAGTACTTGAACTTTTCTTGGCACCTAAAGATTACTCAGCACCTGGATTTCACTCGACACCTATTG
Organism: Cupressus sempervirens; assembly: GCA_028749045.1. Classification (NCBI taxonomy): domain Eukaryota; kingdom Viridiplantae; phylum Streptophyta; class Pinopsida; order Cupressales; family Cupressaceae; genus Cupressus; species Cupressus sempervirens. The sequence continues at coordinate 301,681,463 of CM053787.1, read as the reverse complement.
AATTTTCTAGCTCAGCATACATTGTAGCTTAGCTTATGTATTATACTCAACATCAACTGAAGAATCGGTTAAGTGTGTTGACACTTGAATGTCAAAACCAATTTGAGACTAACAATCTGCATGTAATATAGTTGTAATATATTAAAATCTTAATAAAACATAAGTACTTATCAAACAAAAAGCTTAGTAAACTTAAAGTAGTGTAAGTTGAGAGGAAATAAAAAGATCTTAAACTTTAGTACACTACTACTAAAAGTTTTAACACCTCTATAAGAGGTGATCGAAAGACACTAGAACTAGGAAAAAGAACTAAACTTTCTTAATATCATTCTAGTCTTTGACTAATTGGGATAGATCCCCTTATCTGTCAGTGATATCTTTAGTATCTTGTTCCTATTCCTTTTCCTTGGCTTCCTTTATCTTCCCCAACTTGCTTTTTCTAGTAACCATACCCAAGACCATTCTCTCCATGATTTCCCTTAGGACTCTACAGATAGTCTCAACAAAGACCCCTAATTCAAAGTTGGTGATGATCCCTTTATACATTTTATCCAAAGACTCTTTTTTTCTCTATATAGCATCCCATCTACTGGGTAACTTTTCTTCCATGTCTTTAATCCTATTGACAAGTATTTTGATTTCTATGTTTATGTCTTGCTCTTCATCATTATGGCTATGATCTCCTTGTTTTGGATCATTGACCTCCATAGGTTTAGTCTTGTCCTTAGTATCCCATCCCAAATAAACTTCAATTATGTTCTCCTCTTCAACCATTCCCACATCATGTTTCTCCCCATCATAGCTCTCATCCTCTTCCTTGCTATAATCAACATATTTTGTGTCCTCATTCTTAGTATCATCCTCCACTTAAATTTCAGCCTTGAGGTATTTCAATTCCTCTATAGAATCAAAATTTTCCTACTTCTCATCCTTCTTTTCTTTTTGCTCTTTTCTTCCTCAGAGTTGGGTGATCCCACAATAGTGGGTGTAACTTTTGTGGCACGAACAAAGTTAGAAATGGATGGAAATTTCCAACTTTCAGTTGTTCGTGCAAACATTCCCTTCATTCATATTCATGCGAACATAATTAAATATAAATAGGCATGTTCACATGAACATATATTACTATTTTCACTTTAAATTTGCCAATTTTTGGTAAATATGTTCGCTTGAACATATGTTTTTAATTTATTTTTCTATTTTCTTTTTTTAAAAAAGAAAAAATGGCTATTTGATGCTCAAAACTGATGTCAAATGATCTCCTACTATAAATCAATAAATTTCAAATTGTGCTTCTCGGAGCAAGCTTTCCAATGAATATAATTGTAATACATATTATATTAATTAAGACTTTCAAATATGAGTTTAACTTGTTATAGGTTGATTAATGATTTAACATCAACTGACTTTGACACTATGGGAAAATTTATAAATTAAGTTAAAAAATGAAAAATCTCTAGGAAATAGCTTACTCAGATAGCTTTCTATTGAAAAAAAAGAAAATTTGATTTATGATATATTGAGTTCAAGTTGTCCTTGTCAAAATGATCATATGTCTGAATTATAATTGATGTCACTTAAAAACTTCACAAACTATACTATATTCAACCAATTTGAATCAAACAAAATGGATCCGGGTATGTGCAGGATCATGGTGTGCCAAAAAGTGGCGATGTGAAAAAAAAAGAGTTTGAAGACGCCTAAAAGCGCTTTAAAATCCGCTCTGACTTTTTTTTACCTATCCAGGAACCAAACCTAGAAGGTTAAGCCGAGCCTTATCCGATATCCGATATCATATCAGATATCCGATTTGATATCAGATATCCGATTTTAAATCCAATATCCGACTAATAATTAAAATCATATAATAGTATGATATATTATTTAATATTATTATTATTGATATAAAATAATAATAATAATATTAAATAATATATCATACTATTATATTATAATAATATTATTATTATTTAATATTATTATTATAATTATTATTATACTATAATATAATAATAATATTATTATAATTATTATTATACTATAATATAATAATATTATTATTATAATTATTATTATACTATAATATAATAATAATATTATTATAATTATTATTATACTATAATATAATAATATTATTATAATTATTATTATACTATAATATAATATTATTATTATTATAATAATTATTATACTATAATATAATATTATTATTATTATTATATTATAATCGTATAATATTATACTATAATAATAATATTATAATAACATATTATATTATAATAATATAATATAATATTTCATATATTATAATATATACTAATGTAATATAATATATATATATAATATAATATAATAATAAAAAGTAATATCTTATAATATAATATATAATAAAAAAGTATAATATATTATAAACTATAATAATATAGTATAATAATAATATTTTATATAATAATATATAGTAAATTAATATAATAAATATAAAATATAATATAAAAATATATAAAATGTAATATATATGTTATATTATATATATTATAATATCGGATATCGGATATAATATCGGATATCTGATACCTGTGCATGGATTAAACACAAAATCACAGACCCGAGGCCCTTATTTTCATGCGAATTTGGGCCAGTCAGATCAGATATCAGATAGCAAATCAGATATCAGATATCAGGTATGTTCCCCCCCCCCCCCCCCCCCCCGACTCATTTTTAACCTAAATTTAATAGATTTTAACAAGATTTTGTTTGTTTTAGTTGAATCTAGGGTTTTTTTGACAAAAATGGTTAAAATTTAGATTTTTTTTTAATATATATTACGTTTTGCAATTCAATAGGAATGGCTGATCAAAATGATGACACTGAGGCAGGGAATAATATTCCTCGCAACCCACCACCAAATAATCCAGTATCCCCACAAAACCGTCCACCAAATGATCCTCTACCTCCTCAAAACCCTCCTCGAATCGAGGATTTGATAAATGAAAATCTCACTGAGTTGAGAGGTTTGCATAGAACATACAATAATGTACCTGCACTAGCTCCTATGTTATCCATGTTAAACACCATAGTGGATAACATTGAAACTCTTACAAACCAACAAAATGCCGCTCTTCGTTGGCGTGATGAAATGCACTAGATGTTTGATGATGGTTTGGATTATGATGAGGTCGCGGCCCTCAACATAACCAAAGACGATTTGGCAAGCCTTTTTGCTAACCCAAAAACGGGTATACCAGTTGACCCAAAAAAAACCAAACTATCGATTAAATGGTGCACAAATGACACCATACGTGCAAATTTTTGGGACCGTTGGTGGATGGTCTTTGATATCCCTCCACATGGCAATTTAGACATACCATTTTATTTCCTTAAAAAATTATATGCAAAATTTGTGTTGAAACTTAAAGTGAACTATTGGAGCATGAAGCCCAACATGGGCTTAGGACTAGGAGCTCCTCAGGATAGACCCTCTTCCCAGCGGAAGAAACTTGGCACTTTTGTCCCCCCCCCCCTGATATCTCCCCCCCTCCTCAAGTGCAGCATCCAGATATTATGGCAGAGGCTAGCTCTCAGACCATCAAAGCCATTCATAGGCTGAGTAGCCTAATGATATCTCAGGCTAGGTCAGTCTTGCCTCCTCGTGTTGATGATGTTGGTGCCAGTTCATCATCGGCTAGCTCATCACACGTTTGTGTGCCTCACACTTGCATTACATGCAAGAATATTTTCCTGGGTCCCATAGGTGATCTTCCTGAGTATCATTTTGTATTAGATGAGGATACACCAGACGCACGTGTAGAGGCTACAGACCCTGATGCGAGAGAGGAGGAAAATGTAGAGGCATGGACTCCTTCGGTGTCGGTACGTGTATACATTTTTTTGTTATGACATATGTGATTTAAAGTTAATTTTTATAATAGAGTAATTTTAATTTTTAAGCCATACTGACTTTTACATGTATGTGATCTTCATTCATGTTTAGTTGATGATCGAGGAGGAGCTCAGATAGATAGATGATGCTACACTCTCGGCCATTTCATTTGGCCTTGAGACATCTACGGTACATTATGTTGTGTTCGCATTTCTTTTTTCTATTTGATATTGTAGCATATATGTTTGCTAATCTTTCTTTTATCTTGTAGATACCACCTGCCCCGGGGGGACAAAGTGCGAGGGGTGAGCCAGCATGCATTGACAAAGGAAAGGTAATTAGATGTTTTCTAATTGATTAAATATTGATGCATTCTTGTAAAATTTTTGTGGTAATCTCATTTAATTACATTATTTATTGTATATAGGGTGTGGCTACTGGCGATGAGCCTATACAGATTCGGCATCCTAGATCATCAGGGATTTTCATTCACACAGAGAACCCCATTGTATGTATAAGTATCATTTTTTTTTAAAAAAAAAATTGATGCAGAGGAAAGTATGATTTTTGTTCTATACAATTTCTATGATTTTTTCCATACCAATAATGATTCATGTCTTGCATATGTTCATTACAACTTAAATAGGCTTATATGCACCTATCCAACTAACCAAGTTGGTTACAAAGGTTTATTTAATCAAACAAATACCAAATTACTACTTTCCCTCCAAAACTAATATGACCATTAAATTTGAAATTCAAATTTCAAACTATAGTTTTTATGCATTCCCTAACTTTCTAAACTATTCCATTGACTCAAAATTGGTCATATGGATTTATTAAATGCAACTAAGTAAATTTTCAGAAAATTGAAGTTTTTATTATTTTTTCTCCAAACCACCGTACACTCTGATCTCCCCCTTTCAACTGAGATCACATATGACATATATAAAGGTCTACATGACCATTGGAACAACCATATAGGCGTTCCCAACCATAAAACAAACAAACAACCACTTTTTGCTAATATTGTTTAGACTCTAAATACCCTATTCTAAGGCCTTTTGGTGCCATGGAGTCACTTGGTTTATAACCACACCAAAATTCTTGTGGGCCTTACATGTGCCTTTATTACAAAACATAGACCAACTTGTAAAATATGGACCAAACCTTTATTCCAACTTCCTAATCTACTTGAATCCTCGCTTTCATGGAGTGGCAAGGTGTCCGGCAACAGAGATACTTGTTCCCCCCTGCCACATAGGTTAGGTGCCCTGCACCACCTTTCCTCTCTCTCATTCTGAACACTAGTCCACCAAGTGAGTGATGTTCCTCTCAGTCTTGTTGTTGCTACTTTTACCTTCTTATCTGCCTCTATGTCTTCAAGATCAAAGTAGTTCTCAAGGGCCTCTATCCACCCTAGCACTTCTTCACTATCCATTTTACCCTGGTATATTGGAAAATCAATATGGTTCTTCCCACCATTACCTTGTACTGCCTTAATGATTCTCATAAATCTCCTTTCTTCAGGATCATCTGTTGTCTCATGCTCTTGCCTTGCATTACCAACCTCTTCTTCTTCATGGTTCTCTCCATGATTTCTTCCTCTAACCTCTTCTCCTCTAGGTTCTTGCCTTTCCTTTTCTAAGGATTCTATCCTTGCAATAAGCTTCAGCCTCTCTCTTCTCATCTATCTTTCTTCCCTCACTCTAGATGCTTCAAGTTCTCTCCTCTCTCTTTTCTCTTTTGCCAACTCTTCTCTCAATTCTTCAAGTTCTCTAGCCATTTGATTTTTAGGAGGCATTTTCACAACAAGTTTTCTTCCTTCCCAAGGGCCAACTCACTGATTCTCTTTCTTTCCTCACCAAGAAATCTCTGGACACCACTTATGTACCTTTCAACTCTGGGGCACACAAGGATGAATTAGACACACCAAGGCTTCAAAAAAGGGACCAACACACTAAGGATTTTCAAGATTATAGGTCTTGGTCACACTCCTAAACACCCAAACTTCAAAACCTTCCTTAAAATGGCTTAAAAACTAGGGCCTGCTTGTTCAAACCCCAAAACTCAATTTTAGAACGTTTTGACTTGTCTAATGACAAGATATGATCATGACAACCTACATGAACCTATCCAATGACACATCTACCATATGAAATCCTAAAATCCTATCTCATGCCCAATTACAACTTTCTTCCACATATGAGTCCAACATTATAACTTTGTATGCTTCCATGAGCCATATTTGGTGCAAGGATTGCCCAATTGACTTTAAGAGATGTTCCATGACCTCTGTAATGCCTTGGATCTTCAATGTTCCCCTGATGAGCATGGGATGCTCTTGCATCACTTATCTTCATAAATAAATTCAAAACTAATTTTTGTGATATTAACAACTACTATTTTGTATCTCATAGGAGACTCCTAGTGCACATGAGGTTCGACGGGACAGTTATGTAGATTTGATGACGTGGCCACTCACTCCTGAGGAGGAGCCTACAATAGTAAGTTTTAGTTTGAATTCATGATTAAATATGTTATAAATTTAGCATGCTATGAATTATAATGTTATAGTTTAAATTGTAGATTCATCTGACAAAGGTATTTGAACATATACAGCCCACAATCACAGAGGTACCAGCATTGCCGAGGGCATATGAGAGGACTCCTAACTGGTGCAGGAGATCGATGAGAGAGGTATTTATTATAAAATTTTGATAGTATTAATCTCCAATACGGAAAATATCATTATGCATTTGAGTAATTCAATGTTAGATACGTAGAATCATATAAATTTAGTAGTCTAACTTTGGGTTTTCCTTTTTTGTTTATGTAGGAGGCATCCGATCCACCTAGTGCAGTGAAGAGGCTGCATTTTGATCATCCACCAGCACCCTAGGATAGTATAGTTTTCATAGGATGCATCATGAGACATTTTGAGATGGCATATGCCACATTGTATATAGAAACATTGATATTATACACATTCTGATGGCAGGATCAGCCACATTTTGTATATGGATCTATGTATTTTGATATATATATATTTGAGTACTTTGTCTATGGATACATGATCTTTGATATATATTTGTGTAAAATTTTGTCTATGGATACATGTATTTTGATATATATTTTTATCATTTACGTGCACAATGATATACATATTAATTTAGTATCTAGTATTGTTCAATTTATCGTGGATCATGTGTCATGCCCTAAATTTTACTAGTAAAAACACAACAAATTTTTTTTTTTTTAAGCTTATGAAGTCGCATCAGAAATTACATATTGTAAAACAAGTTTATCATTGAATAGGAGTTCAAGACTCATGTGAATAGTGTGAAGGTGTTAACATTTTAGTCACAGGTGGTTTTCAAATAGATTGGATGATAGTCTAGTTCAAGTTAGTGTCACGAGTCAAATGAGCAAGTTCAAGATACAACACTCATAAATTAGTGAGGTAATTCATATCCTAACAAGCCTCTGATACTAATATTCTATTAGGGTCTGTCAGTTGTATCATATGGACTAGGTCGTGATTCTAGCATGTAAGGGAAGGGGATCAGAATTACTTATTATCCTCATTACCAATGTACACACATTCATTAATCATTACAATATATATTAATGTGACAATTAGTATATTACTATATCCTCATTATCTATCAACATTGCTTCCTCACCAAATTATTGAGTGCACAACAAGATTGTAAGCAATGTACTAAGTTTTAAATTTATACAATCAATGGTATCACATAACATCTATGGATTGTTATTATCAACTAGTCATTTACAATACCACAAGGAGAAAACTTTCTTTCACATTTTCAAATGATAACAATGATGTCAAAGAAAATCTGTGACTCGTACCAATGCTTTCATAACAATATAAAATCCAAATGAAACATGCATATACAACCTTATCAATATTTTCTTCTACACGTCCATTAGGTAACAATGATACAATCTCCTTCCATCACAATGGGGCAACATAAGGGACTTTTCAAAATCATAAGGAACATGGACATTGAAAGATATGGACAATGAGCAGCATGAACATTGTCCAACATGATCGTTGAGAACATGAACAAGCTGGTGAATCCTCCTTCACAAATGAGGGCACAATGTCAAGTTTTCTCATCCAACATCAATCTGCAAGATGATCATTCCAAGCCATTTCCATTGCTCCCTTGGACACAAATCTGCATATGCAACACAACAAAATAACAAGGACCATAGGTGCTTTCCACCCAACCATAGGGCTCAAAGAGACCACCCCCGCGCTAGGGAACAAGGCTCAAACTGGGATACACATACAATCTTTCAATGCATAAACATTACATTTCAAACTTGAACAATTTCCCCCCAAGACTATTTCACAATGGCTTCACAGACGGAACCATAAACATAGGGTGAAGGTGTGTTCTAAAATGGAGACTTGCCATACCAAACCATATTTGCAATAAACAATTTTCATGCCCTCTCGGGGCTATCATAATTCACCAAATTTCATGCCCTCTCGGGGCTATCATAAATGAACCATTTAATGCCCTCTCAGGGCCTCCACATTTCCTCCTCCAAACCCACTACCATCAGCTGTAACTCCTCAAACTTCCTTTCTACACCATACTTTCCTTATCACCCCCAGCAAGATATGAAATGTTATGGCATACAATGGAGCCCATACTCCAAGGTTCTCAATACATTTTTCGAACCCAACTTAAGCCCTTCACCCTGGACTTCTCTTCCCTTCCCACAAGGGTGAGTGTAAGTCCCAATCCCATAACAATACTCAAGCACAAAATAAGAAAACAAAACCAAGTAGAAATAAAACAAGAAATTTTGGCAAACACCCCACTAGTTTGGCCAAGACCCTCTAATAAAGCCTTCCCACTAACTTATTTTAGCAAAAACACTAAGCCACTCCATCCTTACGAACTTGTCTCCTCTAACGGTTCATCGATATCCCTCACGAGCTCTGAGTTATGACCCTCGAAGGATCAACCTCAAAATGCACTTAGAGCACCTTGAAGACTCCTCGGTACCGGGTGGCCGCAAATGATGGATGGTCTTCGTGGCCAGAAAAAAGGTGTGACTAGGGTTCACCCACTCATCTGGAGCTAATGGGACTGACAATTCAATGCCAAGATCAGTGGTTTCAAACTTACGCTGTGGTGCACCTATGAACTAAGGCACACTGTGAGTTTTGGCATCGAGCGAGATCATTGTGCTGAATCCAAACGGAATGTGATCTCTCAAAAATGAGATTGGTTGTAAAATGGAAGAAATCAAGTATTCTAATTGTTCATCCATACTTTATGGATTTTTCTTATTTGATTAGTTTGATAAAAATAGTTTTAATAATCATAATGTCAGCTTTATGTCAAATAAGGAAAAAACCAAATTTGTAATAAGATATCCGCATGCAATTATCTTTCATATAGTTATAAATGCTCTTAAAATTGTCGTTATAGCCTTGTATCACATGCAAATATGATTTGGAAGAACTTGTTCAATATCTTCCTCTTATAATTCCTTACAAAGAACCTACCAAAATACAAAAACCATATACAAAAAACTACACATTTTACATCATAATACATCATAAATTTTAGAAATTCTCCCCAATACCACCCCCTTCCAACTCTTCATGATGTACCTACATTCCAATATCATACAAAAATTAGTAACTTATTGTATTAAACAAGATAATCATCAATTCATTAAATCATTATGAAGAAAATAACATAAGAAGTACATATACCTAGTCAAGTATTCCAATAGGGTCCTCTCTCTGTTTTAGGGTCTCCAACAAGGCTTCATGATCAGCATTAGCAATAGTAAAAATTTCTTTTACTTTTGGTCTTCCTTGATGCTTCAATAACTTTACATTTGTTGCTATAATAAGATGCAAATATATGAGAATTACTTTGTACTTCTGATAGTCTTCGAATGCAGGAATTTCGTTCCTTCTAAGCATGTATGTCTGCAGCCATGTTCCAGCAACAACCACTGAACCAGTAGGATACGTGAATCCATCATCATCTGTGATCGGTTGTGCAAGTTTTTGTTTTCCTCTTACACAACGTGCTAACCAATAATCGGATTTCTCATCATTCCCCTGTGGTGCAACCAATGCAAAGACATGTCCTGGCTGAAGTAGATCTGATAGATGATTATGCTCAAGTGAACTTTCCATGTCATCATTTTTGATAGAGGGTATGATAGACTATGGAGTAAGATAATGTGGAGCCCATGTGTCCACACACTCACTTGACTCATAGTGATCCCAATCACATTGAAAACAAGTACGACAAAAACAAGCTAGTTGTCGTGTCCAAATGGTCCATGTACTAGAATTAGAGCTCCAAAATGAATGCATTTTTGATGAGTCTGTCACTGTAGCACAATCTGATCTATCACCTATGGACCCTTCCTCAACCAACTAAAAGAACCTGCATACCACTGAATTAAGAGTCCCCCCCTGTGATGATGCTAAACTACACCAATCAACAATGCTACGAGCATCAAGAAGCTCTGTTGTTGAAATCTTCAGTTGCTCCTTAAATAGAGCTCTCTTCACACATGCCCCTGCTCCATCATGTTCCCCTTTTCCATGCCTGGACTCAAAAAAACTCCAAATATGAGGCACCCCTCTCTCTACGTGCATCCTACACAACCAATAAAACATGCGAGCATTCTTGAATTGACCTGTACAATTATCTAACCAAATAATATGTCTATCCATAGTAATTGCATGCTCGTGTAGGAAATAAAAAAAATTCTCGAAAAAATGTTGCACAAACTCATGAGAGTGAGATCTATCATCACTCATATAAAAATGATACTCTCTAATAATCTTTTGATTATCTTCCGCACTATCAGGGGCATGTCTATACGTTATGTGAAAAAAAATTGCAATCTGAATAGAGTTGTAATACTGAGGTTGTGTCTCATTTTGAGGTTGCAATGTGTAGTTCTCAGCAAAATCAACAACTGATATAATAGTGCCAATGGAAAAAGTCTCCTTACACATTCTAAATTGTTGATCCAACCACTGAGACCTGTGACTATGTCTTGCATACTTGTAAAAAAGATTTGCCTTGAAATCTGAAATAAAATTAGCCACATTGATATCTTTTCCAACCAATTCACATCTAGAGCTCTCACTCCCACTCTTCAATGTATATTTCACCATTTCATAGACCCTTTTTTTCACTATTGTCTTTCCAAGATCTTGTTCACACCCCTCATGGAAACATGTGTCAAACTTGGATAAGCCACCACATTTTGAACACTTCTCATTTAAGCAAGCATTTTTATAAAAGGAACAACCATCAACTCTATGACATAAGAGTTGATCTAACAAGTCTCTTGATGATTTTGGAAGCCCACTAGCCCCACAATCCTCCAACATTTCTTTACTATGCAAAGTAGAACGGATGGAGCATAATAGTTCATGGTGCATAGAAAACTCAACATGATATTTGCAACAACATGTATTTCGAATTTTGAGTGGCACACAATAAAATGGCTTCAAAGATTCAAAAGCCCTTTGTGATATATGAACACTTGGATGACTCTCTCTAAATCGTTTGAACAGCATAGTTTGAACAACATAGTTTGACTTACCTCCAAATAGTGTTTAGGATGTGGCGTGCGGTCTCTGATGCCAATTTTCAACTTTAAGACATCTTTAACATTGGGTGATACTCGTGAGTTAGAGTGCCAAAATTGTATAATTTCTTCCTTCACATCGTCGGATAGCTTCTTATCAAAACATGGAAGTCTCCCACCAAATGCCCATGTTTTATTTTGAAGAGGATCATCAATTTTCTTTCGTCGACTAAGTGCTCTTCTCAAAGTAGTACGATTTAGATTCAAATCAATACAAGTTTGTCTCATATATATACCCTTTCTCAAATGATGACTTACCAAAGAGGTTGTAATAACCCTTCGAGCAGCTCTATTATCCTTCTCTCTGTTATTTTTTCCAACGCTATTGAGAGCACTGAAAAGATTCTTCAAAATAATGGCATTTCTTTCCAACTTTTTATTGACACGAATTTTCAATTTGGAAAGCATAGGTCTCATCTTTTGCATCTTTAATAAGTGCATGAAAAGCTGACATTGCTCTACCACTGTCTTGTTGCCGAAAAACATCTGATATAGTCTTGAAGCCCATAATCGAATGGTTCTTTCTGATTTTTTTCCTTCCAAACTAGTCATAATCGTTTCATCAATTTCAATTATCCATTTTGGTGTTTTAGAACCTTCATGTCGATTATAATTAGGAGATATGTAAGGTTCTTGTGCATTAAGTTCCTGTGCATTGTCATCTTCGACATGGTCAATTATGCAATTTGGATTATGACTTGTTGGCATTTCTTCTTCAAAATTTTCAATCTCTACATTTTCAATTTCCGCATTATCATTTTCAATAGGTACATTTTCATTCCCCAACTGTACATTTTCATTATTTGACTCTATGATTTCACCTTCTATTAATTCATCATCAACTTGATTGATATTTAGCATACCTTGTCTTTTTTTTCGGTGTTTCATTTTGTCCTTTTCCCTATATGCTGCAATGTCTTCATTGGATATCTTCCTTTTACGTTTATTCTTTCAACGACTGCTGCTCCCCATTCAGATGACAAATTTGAACACCTAAGGTTATTTTTTGAATTCTTTTCGATTGGTTGGGCCCCAAAACACGACTTTTTAGAAATCCTGTGAAAAAAGAGGTAAAAAAGTAATGTTGTCGGGTCTGTAGGGACAGTCAAATATTTGAAATTGATGCCAGTATAATCGGATATCCGATAATAGATCAGATATCCGATATAGGAAAAGGACTTTTGGGGGGAAAACTTGCTAAGGTTTCCCTCCTTTGCCACAATAATATTAATATTATGAAAATATTTGGAGGCAAACGACTTTAATTTATAACTAAGTTAATAGTATATTAGTATTAGTATAAAATATCAATAATATTAATATAAAATAGTATTAATATACCTATAGTATCAATATTATTATTATACCTATAATAGTACTAATATTATTAATATAGATATAATAGTGTAAATATATAGTGTTTATTTATATTAAGCTACAATATCTAGTATTAATATATATTATTATTATAGCTATAATAGTATTATTATTATTACTATACATATAATAATATTAATATTTAGGGTTTATTTATATTATAATTATTATCCTAAAATAGTATAAATAGTATATCCTAAAATATTAGGTTATATATACTAAAATATTACGTTATCATATAAATATATTAATATAATAATATTTATAATATATATTATATTTAATAAAAATATTACGTTGTTATATATATATATTATATTATTCTACATATTAATATAATAATATATAATACAAAGAGGGTCAACATTTAATGGATCAAAGGGGGTCAAAGGTCACCCTATGACCCCCTTTGACCCATATGAATGACTTGACTATGTCCCTAGGGGTCCTAGGACCCCTAGGGACATACGTCGTCGTTTAATGGATCAAAGGGGGTCATAGGTCACCCTATGACCCCCTTTGACTCATATGAACGATTCAAATATGTCCCTAAGGGTCCTAGGACCCCTAGGGACATATGTTGTCATTTAATGGGTCAAAGAGGGTCATAGGGTGACCTATGACCCCCTTTGACCCATATTACCCATTTGAATATGTCCCTTGGGGTCCAAGGACCCCTAGGGACATATGTCATCGTTTAATGGGTCAAAGAGGGTCATAGGTCACCCTATGACCCCCTTTGACTCATAATACCCATTGGAATATGTCCCTAGGGGTCCTAAGACCCCTACAGACATATGTCGTCGTTTAATGGGTCAAAGGGGGTCATAGGTGACCCATATTACCCATTCGAATATGTCCCTAGGGGTCCTAGGACCCCTAGCGACATATCTCGTCGTTTAATGGGTCAGAGAGGGTCATAGGTCAACCTATGACCCCCTTTGACACATACTACCCATTCGAATATGTCCCTAGGGGTCCTAGGACCCCTAGAGACATATATTATCGTTTAATGGATTAAAGAGGGTCATAGGTCACACTATGATGCCCTTTGACCCATATTACCCATTCGAATATGTCCCTAGGGGTCCTAGGACCCCTAGAGACATATATCGTCGTTTAATGGGTCAAGAGGGTCATAGGTCACCCTATGACCCCCTTTGACCCATATGTACGATTCGAATATGTCCGTAGGGGTCCTAGGACCCCTAGAGACATATGTCGTCATTTAAAGGGTCAAAGAGGGTCATAGGTTACCCTATGACCCCATTTGACCCATATTACCCATTCGAATATGTCCCTAGGAACATATGTCGTCGTTTAATGCATCAAAGGGGGTCATATATCACCCTATGACCCCCTTTGACTCACATGAACGATTCAAAAATGTCCCTAGGGGTCCTAGGACCCCTAGGGACATATGTTGTCGTTTAATGGGTCAAAGGGGGTCATAGGTCACCCTATGACCCCCTTTGACCCATATGAATGATTGAAAAATGTCCCTAGGTTCGTAGGACCCCTAGGGACATCTGTCATCGTTTAATGGGTCAAAGAGGGTCATAGGTCACCCTATGACCCCATTTGACCCATATTAACCATTTGAATATGTCCCTTGGGGTCCAAGGACCCCTAGGGACATATGTCATCGTTTAATGGGTCAAGGAGGGTCATAGGTCACCCTATGACCCCCTTTGACCCATATTACCCATTCGAATATGTCCCTAGGGGTCCTAGGACCCCTAGAGACATATATCATCGTTTAATGGGTCAAGAGGGTCATAGGTCACCCTATAACCCCTTTTGACCCACATGTACGATTCGAATATGTCCCTAGGGGTCCTAGGACCCCTAGAGATATATGTTGTCATTTAAAGGGTCAAAGAGGGTCATAGGCTACCCTATGACCCCATTTGACCCATATTACCCATTCGAATATGTCCCTAAGGGTCCTAGGACCCCTAAGAACATATGTCATCATTTAATGCATCAAAGGGGGTCATAGGTCACCCTATGTCCCCCTTTGACTCATACGAACAATTCAAATATGTTCCTAGGGGTCCTAGGACCCCTAGGGACATATGTTGTCGTTTAATGGGTCAAAGGGGGTCATAGGTCACCCTTTGACCCCCTTTGACCCATATGAACGATTGGAATATGTCCATAGGGTCCTAGGACCCCTAGGGATATATGTCATCGTTTAATGGGTCAAAGAGGGTCATAGGTCACAGTAATGACCCCATTTGACCCATATTACCCATTCGAATATGTCCCTTGGGGTCCGAGGACCCCTAGGGACAAATGTCATCATTTAATGGGTTAAAGAGGGTCATAGGTCACCCTATGACCCACTTTGACCCATATTACCCATTCGAATATGTCCTTAGGGGTCCTATGACCCCTAGAGACATATATTGTTGTTTAATGGGTCAATAGGGTCATAGGTCACCCTATGACCCCCTTTGACCCATATGTATGATTCGAATATGTCCCTAGGGGTCCTAGGACCCCTAGAGACATATGTCGTCATTTAAAGAGTCAAAGAGGGTCATAGGTTACCCTATGACCCCATTTGACCCATATTCGCCATTCGAATATGTCTTTAGGGGTCCTAGGCCCCCTAGGAACATATGTCATCGTTTAATGCATCAAAGGGGGTCATACGTCATCCTATGAAACCCTTTGACTCATATGAACGATTCAAATATGTCCCTAGGGGTCCTAGGACCCCTAGGGACATATGTTGTCGTTTAATGGGTCAAAGGGGGTCATAGGTCACCCTATGACCCCCTTTGAACCATATGAACGATTGGAATATGTCCCTAGGGTCTTAGGACCCCTAGGGACATATGTCATCGTTTAATGGGTCAAAGAGGGTCATAGGTCACCCTATGATCCCATTTGATCCATATTACCCATTCGAATATGTCCCTTGGGGTCCGAGGATCCCTAGGGACATATGTCATCGTTTAATGGGTCAAAGAGGGTCATAGGTCACCCTATGACCCCCTTTGACCCATAATACCCATTCGAATATGTCTCTAGGGATCCTAGGACCCCTAGAGACATATGTCATCATTTAATGGGTCAAAGGGGGTCATAGGTCACCCTATGACCCCCTTTGACCCATATTACCCATTCGAATATATCCCTAGGAGTCCTAAGACCCCTAGCGACATATATCGACGTTTAATGGGTCAGAGAGGGTCATAGGTCACCCTATGACTCCCTTTGACCCATATTACCCATTCAAATATGTCCCTAGGGGTCCTAAGACCCCTAAAGACATATATCATTGTTTAATGGGTCAAAGAGGGTCATAGGTCACCCTATGACCCCCTTTGACCCATATGTACGATTCGAATATGTCCCTAGGGGTACTAGGACCCCTAGAGACATATTTCATCATTTAAAGGGTCAAAGAGGGTCATAGGTTACCCTGTGACCCCATTTGATCGATATTACCCATTCGAATATGTCCCTAGGGGTCCTAGGACCCCAAGAGACATATGTTGTCGTTTAATGCATCAAAGGGGGTCATAGGTCACCCTATGACCCCCTTTGACTCATATGAACGATTCAAATATGTCCCTAGGGGTCCTAGGACCCCTAGGGACATATGTTGACGTTTAATGGGTGACCTATGACCCCCTTTGACCCATATGAACGATTGAAATATGTCCTTAGGGTCTTAGGACCTCTAGGGACATATGTCATTGTTTAATGGGTCAAAGAGGGTCATAGGTCACCCTATGACCCCATTTGACCCATATTACCCATTCGAATATGTCCCTTCGAGTTCGAGGACCCCTAGGGACATATTTCATCATTTAATGGGTCAAAGAGGGTCATAGGTCACCCTATGACCCCCTTTGACCCATACTACCCATTCGAATATGTCCCTAGGGGTCTTAGGATCCTTAGAGACATATATCGCTTTTTAATGTGTCAATAGGGTCATAGGTTACCCTATGACCCCCTTTGACCCATATGAACGATTCGAATATGTCCCTAGGAGTCCGAGGACTCCTAGAGACATATGTCATTGTTTAATGGGTCAAAGAGGGTCATAGGTTATCCTATGACCCCATTTGACCCATATTACCCATTCGAATATGTCCCTAGGGGTCCTAGGACCCTTAGGGACATATGTCATCATTTAATAGGTCAAAGAGGGTCATAGGTCACCCTATGACCCCCTTTGACCCATATTACCCATTCGAATATATCCCTAGGGGTCCGACAACCCCTAGAGACATATATCATCATTTAATGGGTCAAGAGGGTCATAGGTCACCCTATGACCCCCTTTGACCCATATGAATGATTCGAATATGTCCCTAGGGGTCCTAAGACCCCTAGAGACATATGTCGTCGTTTAATGGGTCAAAGAGGGTCATAGGTTACCCTATGTCCCCATTTGACCCATATTACCCATTTGAATATGTCCCTAGGGGTCCTAGGACCCCTAGGGACATATGTTGTCGTTTAATGGGTCAAAGGGGGTCACAGGTCACCCTATGTCCCTAGGGGTCCTAGGACCCCTAGGGACATATATCGTCGTTTAATGGGTCAAAGGGGGTCATAGGTCACCTTATGACCCCCTTTAACCCATATGAACCATTCGAATATGTCCCTAGGGTCCTAGAACCCCTAGGGACATATGTCGTAGTTTAATGGGTTAAAGGGGGTCATAGGTCACCCTATGACCCCCTTTGACTCATATGAATGCTTCAAATATGTCCCTAGGGGTCTTAGGATCCCTAGGGACATTTGTCGTCGTTTAATGGGTCAAAGGGGGTCATAGGTCACCCTATAACCCCCTTTGACCCATATGAACCATTTGAATATGTCCCTAGGGTCCTAGGACCCCTAGAGACATATGTCTTCATTTAATGGGTCAAAGAGGGTCATAGGTCACCCTATGACCCCCATTGACCCATATTACCCATTCGAATATGTGCTTAGGGGTCCTAGGACCCCTAGGGACATATGTCATCGTTTAATGGGTCAAAGAGGGTAATCGGTCACCCTATGACCCCCTTTGACCCATATTACCCATTCGAATATGTCCCTAGGGGTCTTAGGACCCCTAGAGACATATATCGTTGTTTAATGAGCCAAGACGGTCATAGGTCACCTTATGACCCCCTTTGACCCATATGAACGATTCAAATATGTCCCTAGGGGTCCTAGGACCCCTAGAGACATTTGTCATCATTTAATGGGTCAAAGAGGGTCATAGGTTACCCTATGACCCCATTTGACCCATATTATCCATTCGAATATGTCCCTAGGGGTCCTAGGACCTCTAGGGACATATGTCGTCGTTTAATGGGTCAAAGGAGTTCATAAGTCACCCTACGACCGCCTTTGACTCATATGAACGATTCAAATATGTCCCTAGCGGTCCTAGGACCCCTAGGGATATATGTCGTCGTTTAATGAGTCAAAGGGGGTCATAGGTCACCCTATGACCCCCTTTGACCCATATAAACGATTTGAATATGTCCCTAGGGTCCTAGGACCCCTAGGGACATATGTCGTCGTTTAATAGGTCAAAGAGGGTCATAGGGTGACCTATGACCCCCTTTGACCCATATTACCCTTTCGAATATGTCCCTTGGGGTCCGAGGACCCCTAGGGACATATGTCATTGTTTAATGGGTCAAAGAGGGTCATAGGTCACCCTATGACCCCCTTTGACCCATATTACCTATTCGAATATGTCCCTAGGGGTCCTAGGACCCATAGAGATATATATCGTCGTTTAATGGGTCAAGAGGGTCATAGGTCACCCTATGACCCCCTTTGACCCATATGAACTATTCGAATATGTCCCTAGGGGTCCTAGGACCTCTAGAGACATATGTCATCGTTTAATGGGTGAAAGAGGGTCATAGGTTACCTTATGACCCCATTTGACCCATATTACCCATTCGAATATGTCCCTAGGGGTCCTAGGACCCCTAGGGACATATGTCATCGTTTAATGGGTCAAAGGGGGTCATAGGTCACCCTATGACCCCGTTTGACCCATATGAACAATTCGAATATGTCCCTAGGGTCCTAAGACCCCTAGGGACATGTGTCGTCGTTTAATGGGTCAAAGACCTATGACCCCCTTTGACCCATATTACCCATTCGAATATGTCTCTTGCAGTCCAAGGACCCCTAGGGACATATGTCGTCATTTAATGGGTCAAAGAGGGTCATAGGTCACCCTATGACCCCCTTTGACCCATAATACCCATTCGAATATGTCCCTAGGGGTCCTAGGACCTCTAGAGACATATGTCATCGTTTAATGGGTCAAAGGGGGTCATAGGTCACCCTATGACCCCCTTTGACCCATATGTACGATTTGAATATGTCCCTAGGGGTCCTAGGACCCCTAGCGACATATGTCATCGTTTAATGGGTCAAAGTGGGTCATAGGTCACCCGATGACCCCCTTTGACCCATATGAATGATTCGAATATGTTCCTAGGGGTCCGAGGACCCCTAGGGACATATGTCATCGTTTAATGGGTCAAAGATGGTCATAGGTCACCCTATGACCCCCTTTGACCCATATGAATGATTCGAATATGTTCTTAGGGGTCCGAGGACCCCTAGAGACATATGTCATCGTTTAATGGGTCAAAGAGGGTCATAGGTCACCCTATGACCCTCTTTGACCCATATGAACGATTCGAATATGTCCCTAGGGGTTTGAGGACCCCTATGAACATATGTCATCATTTAATGGGTCAAAGAGTGTCATAGGTTACCCTATGACCCCATTTGACCCAGATTACCCATTCGAATATGTCCCTAGGGGTCATAGGACCCCTAGGGACATATGTCGTCATTTAATGGGTCAAAGGGGGTCATAGGTCACCCTATCACCTCCTTTGACCCATATGAACAATTCGAATTGTTCATATGGGTCAAAGGAGGTCATAGGGTGACCTATGACCCCCTTTGACCCATTAAACGACAACATATGTCCCAAGGGGTCCAAGGACCTCTAGAGAAATATGTCGTCGTTTAATGAGTCAGAGAGGGTCACAGGTCACCCTATGACCCCCTCTGACCCATATTACCCATTCGAATATGTCCCTAGGGGTCCTAGGACCCCTAGAGACATATATCGTCGTTTAATGGGTCAAAGAGGGTCATAGGTCACCCTATGACCCCCTTTGACCCATATGAACGATTGGAATATATCCCTAGGGGTCCTAGGAGCCCTAGGGACGTATGTCGTCTTTTAATGGGTCAAAGAGGGTCATAGGTCACCCTATGACCCCCTTTGACCCATATTACCCATTCGAATATGTCCCTAGAGGTCCTAGGACCCCTAGTGACATATGTCGTCGTTTAATGGATCAAAGGGGGTCATAGGTCACCCTATGACCCCCTTTGACCCATATGAATGATTCGACTATGTCCTTGGGGGTCCTAGGACCCCTAGGGACATATGTCATCATTTAATGGGTCAAAGGGGGTCATAGGTCACCCTATGACCCCCTTTGACCCATATGAAAGATTCGACTATGTCCCTAGGGGTCCTAGGACCCCTAGGGACATATGTCATCGTTTGATAGGTCAAAGAGGGTCATAGGTCACCCTATGACCCCCTTTGACCCATAATATCCATTCGAATATGTCCCTAGGGGCCCTAGGACCCCTAGAGACATATGTCATCGTTTAATGGGTCAAAGGGGGTCATAAGTCACCTTATGACCCCCTTTGACCGATATGAACGATTCGGCTATGTCCTTGGGGGTCGTAGGGACATATGTCATCATTTAATGGGTCAAAGGGACCCCCTTTGACCCATTAAAGGACGACATATGTCCCTAGGGGTCCTAGGAACCCTAGAGACATATATCGTCGTTTAATGGGTCAAAGAGGGTTATAGGTCACCCTATGACCCCCTTTGACTCTTATATATTAATAATATACATATATATTAATAATATACATATCAATATAATTATATATATATATATATATATACATATACATATTACATTATTATATTTAATGAAAATATTACGTTATTATATAAATATATTAATAACATACATATTAATATAATAATATTTATAATATATATTATATTTAATAAAAATATTACGTTGTTATATAAATATTATATTTTTATACATATTAATATAATAATATATAATACATATTACATTTATTGAGAATATTACGTTATTATATATATTAATAACATACATATTAATATAATAATATATAATACGTATTTTATATATATATATAAATTACGTTATTATATTTAGTAAAAATAATAATAATATATATTATATTTATAGATTGTAATAAGATTAACATAAGATATTATTATATATTACTAGATTATATCTTGTATGTTTACATTACGTTATTATATATATATAATATATTAAAATATGCCTTTACATATTAATATAAGTGAAATAATTTAAAAATAAAAAACTAGAACGTTTAAATCAAATTTCCCTCCAAAATTTGAAGATTTTTGGAATTTGACTACCGAGCCATATCGGATATCCGATGTCAAATCGGATATCCGATTTGAAATCGGATATCTGATCAGGCTTGGTATTTACCAAGCCTACCCGGTCAACCCCAAAGACGTGTTTATAGAGAGTTTTAGTGATACTCAGACTTCGGGTAGCCGTCTGACAATGTTATTTTGATCCAAATTGAATGAAACGAAATGGGTTTTTTAATATCGCTCTCTAGATTCTATCAATATAATTTCTGTCAAATTCTGAGTTTGATAAGTATTTATTAGTTAATTATCAATGAAGATTATTGTAAAGTGCTGATTGACATACTGAATGAAAAATAACTATAACTTTCAAACGGTATAACATTTTTTAAATCTAAAAGTTGTGTCACATTCTATACTTCGCCTAGTATAAGAAAAAAATAAAAAAAGAAAAATTTGATCAAATTTTCTATTAGTTAGGGTGGTCAGACACGGGACTTTTTTTAATCCGAAAAAGTTTTGGTAGAAAATTCATATTTAATTATTTATTTGGAATAAAAATATCAAAAAATATGTGTCACACCCGAGCATGAGTCTAGTTTTCATATCTATAATTATATTAAAAAAATATTATGATTTGATTTTGATTAAGGTGGTCAGACATACACCTACTTTTTATTTTCGCCCTGAAATTTTCTTAGTACTGCATTAAAATTCAAACTTTTGACCAATCAATTATTTTTTTCTCCTGATGGTATAACACAAATATCACCCCCTAAGGGAAAGGCAAGTGTTCCCCATTTTCAATACTACCTTTTTAAAGAGGAAACTAAAAAGAATGGGACGTTGATTTTCTCCCCATTATGATGAAAAATCATCAAGGGTGAGTGATGGGCATGGTAAGGGTTAAATCCTTCTTTATACATAAAATATTTCATAATTTAGAGGCAAATAGTAGCAAAAGGGGGAGATAGAGCAACTCTATCATACCCATTATTTGAATTCACCCATTTTTCCTTCGCATTGCCACCAAAGAATTTTTTCTTGTAGTTATTTTACTTACCCTAGCTCTTTCTTTCCACCAGGTGACCTTTGCACTTTAAACCAGTAGCCTTTGTAATAAATTATGGGCTCACAGAAAACTCTATACTACCAATAGTCGTTGTTCCCTTGTGAAGAGAATTAGCAAACCTTGAGTAGAATTCCATGTTGAAGCCCCTCATAACCTCTATGAAATAGGTAAGCCTCACATCCTAAAAATACTTCCAAATATCCAAATTTTATTTTAGTTCTCTGTTAGCCCTCGACTCCACTTTCTTCAATGGCCCACCCATTATTTTTTATTTTTCCAAGCTCCTGAAGTAGTTCCTGAGTATCTTTTTCATCCTCCATAGTGATGGCAGTCTTGTTAGTATGAATATTGATGGTATTTCTTTGGGAGAGTATCCTAAGCATTGGAGTGCATTGATATGTTGCATTCATGACTTTTTTTCATTGATGTCAACATAGCAGTAAGTTTGTGAAGATTGGCAGAGTAAGAAACATAAATCATAGTTGTACGGATAAGGTTTTGATGGTCTAGTGATGTGCAGTCAAGAACATGTTTTACCTTGTATCTTGATGATGAGGTTAACTGTGAATAGTTTAAGTCAAAGATGTACAAAATCTATAAGTGATTTATAGAGAGCAATGCAAAGATAGAGTGCATAGAAAGTAGTTTCTAATGATCCTATTATATATTCTAATAGATATATAATCTAGTGATGCATAGTTAGGCAGTGATTAAGGATAGTCTGATGGTGACATCAGTGAGTGTACAAGTCTTGAAGTCACACGTGTGAAGTTTTTTATACATTATGATCTGATAGTGTTATTGTAATTGTAATATAAATAATTATCTTATTATAATATTTGGAAAATCCTCAAGGCCAACTCAAGAAACTATTTTGAAGATAGGGTATAAAGGAACAATGGTTTCCTTCTTTGTGATATATGGAATGTGAATGAAGTATGTGAATGTGATCAAAGAAGTGCAAACTAGAGTAGAGTGTTGTGGTAAAGCGAGTAAGCAATCCAAGGGATTAGTGGATGCAAAATTCATGATCTAGTATAAGATGAAATAGAGAATAAGTCTAGTTGATAGGATAGACAAAGAGGAAGGAAGTATAATTCAATTATACTATTATATAAGGAATAATACAGAGACCATTTGGACAATGGGTTCATTGGTCTTGCCCTTGAAGCTGTTTGGACAATGTATCCGTCTATCTTCCATAACTCCTAATAGGATTGGCATAGCTCCTAATAGGGTTGGAATCTCCTAATAGGGATTCAAAGTCTCCTAATAGAATCTAATATGTACTAAATGTTGTTATAGACTCTTAACAGGGTCCATCCTCTAACAAGGAATATTTATATTAGTACATCATCTTGTGGGTATCATCCCCACTAGGGCTTTTCCTCTTATCAAGGGTTTTTCTAGTTAACATATCTAGTGCTTTTGTGCATGAGTATCTTTTTGTGGTTTTTAATTATATTTCTCACATGGTTAAGTTTGTTTTAAGGTTGATAATTGTGATAATAGTTATATAACTTATTCACCCCCCACCCTCCACCCTCTCAATTATATTGGTGGACTATATAGTTGAAAAATTGGTATCAGAGCATGAGGTCCTTAAAGAGAAAGCTTAATAGTTTTGGAAAATCAGTGGTGAGTAACTTCAGAAAAGAAAGTCCTTAATCAAATGTAGGAAATTTCAACACCCAGAAGATAGAGCTTCTTGGTGAGATATTAGAATTATGTAAAAAATTGAGCATTGATTTTTCTAATCCAGAATCCTTTTATTGCATTCAAAGGAATAGAAGCACAAGTAAAGATAGATCTAGATTCAATGAAGACAAGAAGATCAAAGAAGGTATTGGTCTACTTATGAAAAGAGAGCCAGAAGGTATGGAGATTTTTGTTTGTTGGAAATGTAAAGAGTTTGGTCTTTTTCATCTAGATGTCCTAAGAGAGTAAGAAAATCTAGAAAGAGTTTATTTTCTGATGAAGATGAAAAATTTAAAAGAAGTATTGAAAGATTCTTGAATGACTGTGATAATAAAGATAATGAACCTGAATTGGTTAAGAAAGAAGAAGTAGTAGAAGAGATAGCTTTAGTAACTATTGCTGATCCAAAGGCTAACCATGAAAATGTGAAAGTTATCATTGAGATTAACAATGCTTTGCAAAATGGAAATCAGATTGAAGAGTAGAGATCTAAGTCTAGAGAAGATGAAAGAGTTGAGTTGACAAATCCTAGCAGAAGTATATCAAAGAATCACTCCCCAGATAAAATAATTGGTAGAAAAGACAAAGGACTGATAAAAAGGATTAGAGTTAATGAGGAAATGTTTGATTTCTCAAGTTGAACCTAAGAGTGTAGATGAAGCCTATAAAGATGATCATTAGATTCAAGAAATGAAGGAAGAAGTGTATCAGATGGATATTAAATCAACCTTCCTAAATGGAGAACTTGAAGAAGAAGTATACATTGACAAACCTGAAGGTTTCCCTCTGACATAAGAAAAAGACATAGTAGACTAAAGAGAGCTCTATATGGTTTGAAGAAAACACCTAGAATATGGTGTGCAAGGTTGGACAATTATTTGGGAAAGCTTGGATTTGCAAAAGGTGTGGTAGATAGTAACTTGTGTTTGAAAGAAATAGAAAATGGATTGTTGATAATAGTAATTTTTGTTGATGACATGATATTTGGAGGTAATGATGAAGAAAGTGAAAAGTTGTTGAAGAAATAAAGAATGAGTTTGAAATGAGTATTATAGGAGAAATGAAGCTTTTCTTAGGTTTACAAATTGTATAGAATAGTGATGGTATTTTTATTACACAAGATAAGTATTTGAAAGAATTGTTGAAGAGATTTGGCTTCGAAATTTGTAAGCATGTTGGTACACCAATGATAACTGGTCACAAGTTATCTAGAAGAGATGAGACACCTACAGTTGAGTAGAAGAAGTACAAATCCATGATTGGAGGTTTGCAATATCTGACTCACACTAGACCAAATATAGAAAATGTAGTTGAGATTATAGCTAGATTTGAAGTTGACCCTAAGGAGTATCATTATGCTACAGTAAAAAGTATATTCAGATATTTGAAGGGAACATATGATTATGGAATATATGGTATGACAGATTGAGTGATTTCACTCTTTGTGCTTATACTGATGCAGATTGGGTAGGCAGTATGGGTGAGAAAGAGGACCAATGGTGGAGCATTCTTTCTCGGAGGAAAACTAGTTTCTTGGCTAAGCAACAAACAAGATTGTATCTCACAAAGTACAACTAAGGAAAAGTATTTAGAAGCAACAAATAATTATAATCAAGTGATGTGGATAAAGCAGATGCTGAAAGACATTAGGATAGAATTTTCAAAACCAGTTATCATATACTATGATAACAAAAGTACAGTGAGTATGTCTAAGAATCTTGTATTGCATTCTGAGACTAAGCATGTAACTATTAAGTACCATGTTTTGAAAGAGAAAGTAGTAGAAAAGGAGTTTAGATTGGAATATGTGAGTACTAAAGATTAAATTGCATATATCTTTACAAAGCCCTTACCTAAAGATACATTAGAGTACCTGAGAGGTATGCTTGGAGTTATGCCTCTACCTACATCAAAGTAGACAATGTAAAGATTGCATCAGTCTAGTGGTACATAGCACTATTATTTTATTGGACTGAATGCTTACACTTCCTGTATGGGGGAGTATCTATGAGGAGCAAAGTCATTAAGGACTCTTGGTATTTGGTATTAAATAATGTCTTTGGAAACTTGAGTTGATTAAAGTCTTTGAGTAGAAATTGACATAATGAGGTCTTTGCCATTGATGTCAATGGGGGAGAAGAGTGCATGAAAAACATCTCGTAAGGTTGTATGGGGGAGAAGAGTGCATGAAAATGTCTACTTTATTAGGAAGATTTAGAAAGATTCATTAATATCTATATGGGGGAGATATGAAGCATGGAGATGCAAGAACAGAGCAATGTTCCAGAGGATTTACAGATTTGATTGATGAAGAGGATTTGAAATGATGAGAACAACAACAACAACAATAGTAGAGTATTGTTTGGTAATCTTGGAACATAGATGTTTTTCATCTATGTGTCAATCAATGCCAAAGGGGGAGATTGTTAGAATGAATGGTGATGGAATTCCTTTGGTAAAGTATCCTAAGCATTTGAGAGCATTGACATGTTGCATTCATGACTATGTTTGTCATTGATGTTAACATAGTAGTAAGTCTATGAAGTTTGGCAGAGTAGAAGATAGAGACCATAGTTGTACGGATAAGATTTTGATTATTTGGTGATGTATGGCCAAGCACATGTTTTGCCTTATATCCTAATGACAAGGTTAAATTCGTAGACTCTAAGTCGAAGATGTATGAAAGCTATAAGTGCTTTAGAGAGAGCAATGCAGAGAAAGAGTGCATAGAAAGTAGTTTCTAATGATCCTATTATATCTTCTAACAAAGATATAATCTAGTGATGTGCAGTTAAATAGTAATTGAGGATAGTCTAATGGTGACATCAATGAATGTGCAAGTCATGAAGTCACACATGTGAAGTTTTGTATACACTGTGAGCCAACAATGCTATTGTAATTGCAAATTAATTATCTTATTATAATTATTTATGAAAGCCTCAAGGCTGACTCAATAAATTATTTTGAGTATAGGGTATAAAGGAAAGATGTTTTCCTTGTCTATGATATATGGAATGTGAATGAAGTATGTGAATGTAGTCAAAGAAGTGTGAATTAGAGTAGAGTGTTGTGGTAAATGCGGGAAAGCAATACAAGGGATTATTAGTGTGACGTTTGTGATCTAGTATAAGATCAGAAGAAACGAAAGTCTGGTTAACAACATAGAGAAAGATGAAGGAAGTACAATTCAATTCTATTATTCTACACAGAATAATATAGAGATCATTTGGACCATGGGTTCATTGTTCTTGCCACTAAAGTTGTTTGAGCAATGGGTCCATTTTTTTTTCCACAACTCCTAATGTGGTTAGAATCTCCTAATAGGGATTCAAAGTCTCCTAACAGGGACTAATATGTATTAAATTTTGTTATGGAATCCTAACAAGGAATATTTATATTAGTACATCATCTTATGGGCATAATCCCCACTAGGGTTTTCCTAGTTAACATATCTAATGTTATTGTGCATAAGTATCTTGTTGTGGTTTCTAATTATATCACTCACATGGTTAAGTTTGTTTAAGCTTGATAATTTTGATAATAGTTGTATAACTTATTCACCCCCACCACACACCCACACCCCCTCCCCCCCAACCCCCTTCTCAGTTATATTGGTGGACTTTATATTCTAATAGGTCTAAGAATCCTCACACTTCTACACTTCCTCCATTAGAAAAAAAAAACTTTTTTTTTAGTGGGAAGAACCAAGAAACTTTCAAAATGATTGTATCTTTTAGTCTTTTAGCGCTTAACAAATAATTATCATAATAATTCTTTAAAAAATATTTTATTGATAAATGAATATCCTTGGTTTTATTAAATGTTGTACTATTTACACTGGCATCTTTAACACATTCAACATTTAATGAAGATTTGATAAATTTACTTAAAAATTTATACTTCTCTCTGGCCTTACACCTATAAAATCTTCCATGTATCTTGTCATTAAAATTTGGTCTCATTTTAATGATGGCTTTTTAATCAAAATTAGGCAATTTGATCTTGGTCATCGAAATAACTCTAGATATTCTCCTTCTAAATTTAGAATTCATCATCACCTTCTTACTAATCTAATTTTAGATACTTTCCTTTCCCTCCTTTTTTCAAAAATTTCCTCATGGTGATTGGGTTATATGATAATTAGCATCACTAGAGCCCAAAATATACAATATTTTATATCCTTAACATTATATATTATAGAAAATTTATTTTAGTGTTGCCTTATGAACTATTCGTTAGAAAGTTACTTAAGTTCATCAATTAAAAAGTGTGAGATATTCACAATTCAATTTTGTATTTCATTGAGTCAAACTCATTGATCCATATTCCATGAGTAGTGATTCACACAAACCCATCTCTGGAAAGAATTAATGGGACACTTAATACTCATTGCATCTATGTGATGCTCACAAAGGTAAAGGATCAAGACTTCACAGGAGGTCACCTATACAAGTACTATTCTATCTTGAGTATTCTTAAGTTCAAAATGTTCTCCATGGTTAAACTCACTATGTATGCAACCTGATGCAGGAGCATCTTGCATCCAAAATAAAGGGGAGACATGTTGAATGTAAATTTTTTTTTTTTTTTTTTAAAATCTGGAGGAGAGAGAAAGTGACAAAAATAGAAGGAAAAATAATAAAATAAGGGAAAAGGAGAAAAGATGAATTTCTATTTTCAAGGTGCATGGGTGGCGTAAATAGAAAATAATAAAAATAGTTGTCATTCCATTAATCGAGGTGTGTAGGTGGAAATTCTAGAAGGTTTTGGATAAATCATGTATTTAATATTTGTTGGGTGCTTAGTTGTATTTGGGTGAGAATTTAATATTTATTTAAAGGTAGTTGTATTTACCTTTTATCCCACATTGGTTGTGTTTGTAATGTCTTGGGTTAGAAGTGCCTATTTAAGGAAGGCTTATTATCATTTGTAATCAAGTTCGGAAAATAGAAGCTTTTCAAGTGTAAGCTCTTGTAGTGAATTTTCAAGTATTAATGGATGTTTTGTGAAGCATTTTTGTCATCTCTATCTCTATATTGTTGCATTCTTGGTTGTGAGTTGTTAGAGTGGTGTGGCCCTTCATCACAACCCCATTTGCCAAACCTTCAACAAGGGGTATGCCTTATGAACCATTCATTATGAAGCCCCTTAAGCTCATCAATTGATAAGTAAGGGATATTTTCCACAGTGAGCCAACTTGTTTATATATTGCGATTAGGATTCAACTATGTAATTTATTGGCTCAAAATCATGGATCCATGTTTCATGAGTGGTGGTCTACAAGAACCCATCTCTCATGAGAATGACACTATCAAATCATCACAAATAAATAAATTGGGTAAAGATTAACTACATTCTTTATAATATAGAATTAATAAGCTTTTAACATAGGTAACTAATTATATAGAAGTGATTGCTACCATGTGTGTGTGTGCGCGCACACGCACGCGTGTGTACATATGAAAATGTTGTATAAAAGTGGAGAAGCTTTGGATGTAGCAAAAAATATTTGTTAATGGCAATTGTTCTAGTTATAGGAACTTGAAATTATGATATATTGGTCATCAAGAATTGTACACTAAGAATTCCAACTACAAATTGTTTCACTTATTATTTTCAAGTGGGTGGTTATTATAAGCATAAATTTTGAAAGTAACTAAAAAAAATTGTATTTTAGACAAACTCAATTTATATTTGTAGATGCACTTGTATGTATTTTGTCACTATCAATAATAAACTACACATGCCCAAATGACAATACAAAATGAGATATTTAAATAAAGTTTTGATTTTATTGTATTATTTTCTATAGCAAAATTATATGTCTACAAATGACCATCATCACCATGTGTTAATGCATATGACATATAATAATAAAAAACTGTTAACTTTATCGTATCCATTATTCTAATAATCTAAACATTTGCAAGTGACTGTCACCATGTGTTAAAGCATATGCAATATATTAATTGATTAATCAATTAATATTTAAAACTAACCATTACTATGATGTGTTTAATGCACATGAAATATTTTAATAGATATTAAAATTTATTATAAACAATCATCTTGTATTTGAACTCGCAAAACTTAAAATATTGTAAAACATTCAGAAAAAGTATGCATTCATCAAATAATCACGTTAAATAGTGGTTTCACAGGAACTAAACCTTCAAATCAAGATCTCAGCAAGGTATTCACTAAAGAATTTGGTGATCATTTTATTTTAGCTTTGTTTCATGAAGAGATATGAAGAACTAGCTGTTATTGTTGAGATTGTTTCATATTTCATTCAAGTTGTCTGATACATTTCTATGATTTTGCAGTGAATTAAATTTTCTTGAAAGATGAACAGAATACTGATAATTGGAGCAACTGGATACATTGGAAAATACATGGCGGAAGCCAGTGTCTCACTTGGATACCCAACATTTGCATTTGTGCGTCCTTCCACTGCATCTCCTCATTCTGCCAAGTCACAATTACTCCAACAATTTAGAGACGCTGGTATAAACATTCTTCAGGTCGGATATTCAAAATGTCACAGGCATATTCATATTCATATTGATTTTGATCTTATTAGAAGGATCTATTTAACACTGACATGCTGTTTATGGGATACGGGATCTTTAGATGATCATACCAGCCTTGTCGATGCAATCAAGCAGGTGGACATACTGATACCTGCGGTTGCCATTCCCCAGCAATTAGATCAGCTCAATATTATAAAGGCGATCAAGGAAGCGGGAAATATAAAGGTATAAATGGCTTTGAACTTCTCTCTCGCATAATCAGTAGCAGAAAAAACATTAGCCGCTTGTGATTGTTCAATAAACTTATAATTTATCTTATTTTGTACTTAGGAGGATGATTCAATTCGTATATAACAAACTCTAATAGGGTCCTTAGTATACACAATATTAATTTGAGGTAGTTGGAGTATAATTTCGGTCTCATTCTAATTCAATTTCTGGTGGGTTTATTCAGAAGCAAACAACTTTACTAGTAGATTAAGAATCCATTGACCAAGTGAGAGACTTTTGATCAACAGATCCCACAATAAGTCAGAATAATAGCTATTTAAATTGCATACAAAGATACTCAACAAAACCCACCAAAATCAGATTTATCATTTAGAATCTATGATGTACTAAATTAACTATACCTGCTACTCAGATTTATCCATAACATTTGTGTTATATGTTTTTGTGGGTCCAAACAGAGGTTCCTGCCATCAGAATTCGGCAATGAGGTGGACAGAACCAAATCGTTGCCTCCCTTTCAGAGATTAAATGATATTAAGAAGACCATTCGTAGGGCTACTGAAGAGGCAGGGATTCCATACACATTCATTTCTTCCAATTCTTATGCTGCTTATTTCGTCGACTACTTCCTTCATCCTCGCCAGAAACCACCACCACAAGCAGTTGTTATCTATGGAGATGGTTATACTACAGGTATGCACTATTCAAATGTTCAAATAAGAAACATCATAGATGTATTATTCTGACATTGTGATTAGATAAAGTAAAGTGGGACTGTATATTATTCTGATTGGACAAAGTGGGAAAGGGCTAACCCTTACCAGTGGGTGTATTGTTATATGATCATATATCACTGTTGATATAGATTGTAATGTATGTTACTTTTACTTTATTATGGTATATTTCTATTTGCCCATTTTGTGTTAGATTTATTTTGCCTATTTGAATTGTTTTCTTTAAGGGTCTGTTTGGCTGCGAGAATATAAAAATGGGAATAGGAATATCTATTCTGAAATACTTATTCTCAAATAGAAAATGGGGTTATGTATTTCTATTCTTGTTTGATTCACCTAGAATTTGATGCAGAATTCACAAACTCAAAAATTTATATTTTCTAAAATTAAAAAAATTGGAATGGGAATATGTATTCCACTTCCACCTATTTAGGTGGAATAGAAAATGCTCATTTTTGGGCCAAAATTGGAATACGTATTCCAATTTTATTCCTATTCCAATTTCGATTTGGTGCATCCAAACAAATAATTCAAAAGTTTAAGAATATACATATGCCTATTCCACTTGTATTCCCTTTGCCAAACGGGCCCTAAGTAATCATGCTTCAGTCAGTCAAGTATAAGCAGCATACTATACTGGCGCTGCCATTGATTAGGCACTACCCTCAATCGATGTTCGAAAGAAACGAGCAGAAATCCAGAAAAATATTAAATAAAGAATAAAAAGGATGACAATTTAATCCTAACATTTTTGGCATTCAAGATCCCTGTGAGATAGGAGTTGAGTTTGATTATTAGATTGATCGAAGATAAAATAGAGTGAAATGTTACATTCAAAATAGAATCAAGAACTATTTAATGTTACATATGTTTGATGGCAAGGCTTAAACATCACACACTAAGTTTGATTCCTAAGTTGAATACAACTTGAAACATAGAATTAAATTAGCAAAGAAATGATATTGAAATTAGAGAAGTTGAGTGTCACAGTGATTGATTTTATGAAGATTTAAATGATTGTATATTAATCAAAATCTGATCTCCAACACCTACAACACTTGTTTGTTTAATTATATTTGTGTTAAAAGGAAAATATTAGTCGTAAACTAATTATGAAGGGTAACTATTAGAGTTTCTTTGTGCAAATTAACAATTATTATATTTTACTCTGCTAGCTTAATTTGTATGAGGTTCATTATAGTAATAAAGTTTATATAATTTTCAAATTTACTTTTTGATATATTTATAAATTAATTGAAAACATTAAATATATTATATTTTATTATTAATTAATCACTAAATCAAATCAAATGTACTACCAAAGTTTCCTTTGGAAGCTAAGAATTAAAAATTTTTAATACAATTGGAATTCATTACAATTTTCTTGCTATTTGTGTAGCTTTGTACATACAAAGCCCTTTAAATAAGGTATAGTACATAATGAAATGATATCGTGATAGTACAATGATATTCTTGTGAAAGTCTATTTAATAAGCTTTGTATCTAGATGTAATGACTATTTAATTTATTCTTATGAGAGATGGGTTCTTGTGAATTACTAAATATGAGGAGTTAATAAACTTGACTCAAAAGTTATATAATTCAATATTGATAATAATAATAATATTTATTTTTTACCTTCCTTACTTCAACCACAAAAGTTAACATTGCTTTTTTTGATGAATAGACATTTTCAATTAATTAAATATTAAAGATACATATCCAAAAAAGGGGGTCAAGGGATACAAGATCACCCCGCGAGTTTATACAGTACGAAGCCCAATAAGACAGCTATTCATCAAAAAAACTATTAACAAAATACATAAAGCCCTCAACCTACAAGAGCAGTGCTAGCTGAGGGAGGCTCTTTATCATCAAAACCATAGAAGTCTTTGGGGTTGGCAGTTGGCTCAAAGAGAGCCCAACCATCATCAAGAGTAGTAGCAACAACATCAGTTTCTTTTTCTCCCTCTAGCCTGGGCAGAAAGATAACTAATTCCAACTGAGGGAAAGCCCACTTGGGGTCTCTATGAGCAGATGGCCAGCCCACATCAGGGGTAGCAAGAGGAGCCACTAGGGACTAAATTGAACCTAACCTTTGTGAAGGTGAGGCTGAGTGGCATTGACCATTAAAATTTCCACTAGGAGGGCGGTGATGAGGTTGCGACCTAGGAGTATGCAAGTAGCATGTAGAGCTACTACAGACTCTTCGACAACTACGAGCACATGGGAAATCATAGAAGGGGCATTTCCCCAATGTGCTAAAAGCTCTTGTAGGTGAGCAACCTCCAATATGACCTTATTTGTATCTACTTGGATCTACATCATGAAATTATTGTAAATACATGTTTTAGAGTACATAGCAACATGTATATCAAGAAAGTTGTGAGAGAACAAAACAACATTGTGGTCCTTCTTAATAGTAAATAAAATCTTCATTCTAAAAGTGTACCATATATAGGAATATTTAAAAGATAGCCTAGGTGAATCACCTAGCACAACCATATGCCATGTAAAAGCCTCCGAATGAAAAGGCTTGAAAAAATCATGGATCCAGAGTGAATAATTCTAGGCTCACCTATAGAACCAAAAAATATGCAGGAAACTTTCAGCCTAGCCACAAAAAGGACATCTAGGATCTGGAACTCCCAAATGTTGGATTTGAGGGCCCAATGGCAGCCCCTGGAAAAGGAGACACCATACAAAGTGAGCAATCTTTGGCTTTGTGATGGTGTGCCATACTATAGAAAATCTAAGACTCCAAGTCTTATGAGAAGACTGCAAATGCCAAGTAGAAAATCTAAGACTCCAAGTCTTATAAGAAGACTACAAATGCCAGCATTGATTGAGAGTATCAACCATTAGAATGTTGGGAACTAGACACTGATAGCCCAAATTGGGTTTGTAGCTGGTCATAGGAGTAGCAAGATACCACTTCGAATATTTCCACCATGGGTGAGATGAGTGAATACCAATCCTGTGTAACAAATTGGTAAGCACTACAAAAATTAGAAGATCAACTATTTGTCAATCTAGACAGCTAAGTTTAAACTACACTTGTAGGTCCTCCCATGAGTGAAGGTTCATAGTAACCTTGACTACCAATCATGTGTGACAGATTAGTAGGCACTGCAAAAATTAGAAGATCAACTATTTCTCAATCTAGATAGATAAGTTTGAACTACACCTATAGGTCCTCCCATGAGTGAAGGCTCATAATAACCTTGGAAAACAAATCTTTGGGTGTCTTTGTTAGAGTGGTGTTATCATTGCACCAAAAGACCAATCTATTAATGCTCGATACAACCATTCAACTTATAGTACATACAAGGCAGTTAAGCCCTTTTCACAAATTCCAAGGGGAGCACTGAACAAATTTCCAACAATCTCCCCCTCAAGGTTACTCGAGGGTCTAAGGATTCAAACCTGTGACCAAGCTTTGATACCACTTGTTAGAGTGGGGTTGCTGTTGCACCAAAAGACTAATCTATTAATGCTTGATACAACCACTCAACTAATAGTACATAGGAGGTAGTTAAGCCCTTGTCAAGAATCCAGTGGGGAGTGCTAAACAAATTTTCATTAGTCGTGATGCCCCTTCAAAATAAGCAGAGCGTGCGAGTGCCTTGAATTTTAGCTAGTGGAACACCTTGAACAACAAACAAGGGAGACTACCACAAGTTTTTTTATTTCATAGTGAGTCCATCTATGAACCCATTACCAGCCCAGCAAAGCCATGACTTGATGGCTTCTCATGCTTTCCATATGCTTTTAGCAACAAAAATGCCCTGAAACTACATAGGTTTACAGGTCACAAGAAGGGTTTGAAAGCCAATCCCTTTCTAGATAGGTTGGTTGACTAGAAAGCCTAGGGAAATGTAATAATAGGATTCTCCAAGCCTTGTCGCTAGTGAGAACCCAAATGACCCACTTAGCATAGAGGAAATCCCCGGCTTGTCAGTGGAAAGCAACCCAACACCACTAGAATTGTTTACAATAATTTGTTATCTTAACAAAAATTATAAAAAACTAATATAAAAATTTGAGCATATATCTTTCTTTTTTCAAAAGAAATAGCTAAGAAAAAAGAAGGGTGTATCTCTTTTGTTTGAGAAATTTTAGCATAGAGTAGAATCTTCTTTTTAGCTAATAAGTTACCATTAAATATTAAATTTAAAAAATTATATTAACTATCAATTTTAGCTAATATGTTAGATTAAATATTACTTATAGAAACTTCTGTCACCTATGCCATTTCTTTGATAAAGAAATAGTTAAGAAATATTGTTTTTTAAATAATTTTTAATTTGACAAAAAAGTTGCTATCAAAATCTTCTAAAAAATAATTTAAATACAATACATTTATATAATAAATGATAAAACGACAATAGTAACATAGAAAAAGTTGTAAATAGATAGAACAACTAGAAAAATACATTGTGCTTATATTTTTCTACTTCTGAGAATAAATTTCATTCTAAATATAGATAAACATACATAATCTCTTTTTCCAAATTTTGGTTAAAGCTTATTCTTACCTCATTTTTTATTTCAATTTTTAGACTTTGTACAAAGTAAGATTTGTCTTTCCTAGACTCATTAAGAATCTTTCAAATTTTACTTGTAAACCAAGAATTTATGGACACATAAATAGAAATTTAATTTATCTACAAGTTATATATAGAGATATAAATATATACTAATATAAGTTTCTAGCATTGCATCTAAATATTAACAAATAAGTGAGTCAAATATTCACATCTATCACTTTAAGAAATTAAAGTTAATAAAAGTGTTCATGGTAGAAATCTTAAAAATATTCAAATTAAATAGTTAAACTATCATAAGATATATGTACTATTTTATGTACCTTCTTTCCATTTAAATACATAATTTTTATTAAAACAAGAGATTATATAGTTACTAGGATATTAGTTACATGACATTCCTTAAAATTGGGAGATATACAAGTGTCCTACAAATATTATTAAGCTATAAATATAATATTTTTACTAAAATAATTAAACAGATAGTCATATAGTAACATGGCCACTCAAATAGTAAACCTAGATTTCTCTAGTGGAGTTATATTTCCACCATGTATCATTCTTTACAAGAGAAAATTGAAATTTTGAGCCCCTAGAAGGCCTTAGGAATGGGTTCCTCCTCTTTTGGAGTCTCCTCCTTGTGCTTCCTCTTCACATATTTTTCCTTCCAGACTATCAATGTACATCTCCAATTTGGTCTGACCTAATTGTTCTGGGAGACCAAATTGTTATTTTTTTCCCAAAGCTGATCTTGATTTTTGTTTGTGGACACCATAGCCTTCAACATTGCATATTTCTATTCCTTTGAAAGCACTTTGTTCCTAATGTCCTCCACCTTCTCCTCTAGTTGTTCCCAAGTCTAAAGCTTGTCACCCAACTCTCTGCCAACACTCTACCATACCTCATCCCTATAGCCAAAATCCACTCCACTAATTTTTTCTCTACCTCTGTGCAATGGCTTCCAACCAATTGATCTTCCTATGTAAAATGTGCATCTAGAAAAGGAGCCACCTAACTATTTATTTCAACCTATTGTAACAAGAGACCATCTCTATTAAATGTGCAAGGTAAGATAATTCAAATCAATAGAACCATCATCTTTTTTCAAGACTAGTTCAAATGAGTGTTTCCTAAACACTTGAGTAATGTAGCACACCAATCTCAATTCACAAAAAAAATAACACTCATTAAAAAACCTAATATTGATTCAAACTTTGAATTTTTCATTACCTAAAACTGCTTCTACATGGATCTCTAACTCCATTAAATAACAACTGACTCAAATAAGAGAAAATAGGAAATCTCCAAATTTGGTAGATTTCGACAACTAGAAAAATATGCCATTTTTGGTAACTTCTAAAAAACCTCCGAAAGAAAATTTGAAGTTTCCTATATCTACCCTTTAACCATAAAGGTGAGTTGCCAACTAATCTCCAAAATTTAGAAAGAAACTTTGAAGTTATTACAAAGCAAAAAAATAAAAAAATGCCTAAGATATTTTAAAACTAAAATTAAAAGGTCAAGATGGAATTTTTGGCTCTCAAAAAATAAATTGAAATGGCCCCAGCATAGTTCGAATCCACCTCACCTATAGATGTAAAAAATAACCCAAAAGTTTTTAAGAAAACTCAGATCCAAGTCAAAATTTACAACTCTCTGAACTCCCTGCATCATTCTCCCCTTCTTGAAAGAAACGTTGCTCCTACAAATGACTATTGGTGAAGTGGTGCAACTTGGAAGGATCCAACTGCAACACTACCCACTCAGATAGCCATGTATTTTTAGTGTCTGGTAAGCCATCCCACTATACTAAATATCAATTGTATTGACTGTGCCTTGTGAAAAGAGATTGTTTGTCGAGAATTCAGGCAATGGTATCTTGTTTCTTATTTGGAAGGTGATATTACCACTCAACTTCTTGTCCATCAGCTACCTCTAGAACATTTCCATAAATTTATGCAAATCAGAAACATTAAACATAGGAGAGATGTCTAGATTGTTGGGTAAGCTAATTTTATAAGCATTATCATTAATTTTCTTAAGGATTTTGCAAGGCCCAATCTTTTTGTATTTCAGTTTGTGATATGTGCTAGTAGGAAACTACTCACAGTGTAAGTAAACCATGACCAAGTCACCTCCAGTAAATGTTTGGTGTCTTCTAGTAGCATCTACAAGAATCTTATAGTTGTCATTGTTGAGTTGTAACTTGTGTCGGACATCTTGTTGGAGTTGTTGAAGGCATTCAACAAAGGCCACTCCATCATCACTAATCCTATCATCCAATTGTAGAGGCATGAGATCTAGAACACCTAAAGGATTTCTACCATAAACAATTTGGAAAGGAGATTTTCCTGTTAATTTGCCAAGTCCATTGTTTGGGCTTCTCACCAACAATGCATCGTAATAGATTCCCCAAACTTCGATTGACTACCTCCATTTGTCCATCGGTTTGAGGATATTAGGCATTGCTAAATGGTAACTTGGTTCTCAATTTCTTCCATAAAGTCCTCCAAAAATGACTCTAACTTGGTATCATGGTCAGAAGTACTGGTTTTGGGTAGACCATGTAAATGAACAACTTCTGAGAAGAACAATTCAGCAATCCTAGTGGCATCATTAGTCTTTTTATAGGCAATAAAGTGAGCCATTTTGGAAAATCAATCAACAACAAGAAAAATAGAGTCATTACCTTGCTGAGTATGTGGAAGACCCAATACAAAATCCATACTCAAGTTAGTCCATGGTTCAATGGGAATTGGCAACGACATGTATAAACCTATATTATGTGAATGTCCCTTAGCCATTTGACAGATTCTACACCTCACCACATACTTAGTAATGTCTCTCTTGAGCTTCAGCCAATAAAACTTATATGCCACAAAGTGTTTTTTTTGTCCTTTCTGAAGTGTCCAGTCATCCCTCCACTTGGAATTCCTGAATAATATTTTCTTGCATAGAGCTAGCTAGTATGCATAGTTGTCTTCCCTTGAAGCAGTAGCCATCTTATAGAAAATAATCACCTTTGACATGAGATGTCCTACCAATGCTTGAACCATTCAACTATTACACAATTTCTCAAAAATCATCATTAGCAGCATACATTGTTTTAATAGTATCAAATCCAATGACTTCAATTGCCATTGTGGTCAATAGAGAAGTACGCCTGCTTAAGGCATCAGCAACCTAATTTTGTTTCCCAAACTTATGCTTCAAAAAAAAGGTGTATCCCTATAAGAAAGAGACCCACCTGGCATGTCATGTATTCAACTTCTTTTGGGTGTTGATGTATTTCAGAGCAAGATGGTCAGTAAATAGCACAAACTCTTACAGCACTAACTAGTGTCTCCAATGGCATAATGCTTGAAAAATGGCATAGAATTCTAGATCATAGGTGGAGTAATGTTTTCTTTTATCATTGATTTTTTCACTAAAAAAGGCTACAAGTTTACCTACTTGACTAAGAACAACACCTATTCTGATATTGGAAGCATCACACTCTACTTCAAAAACTTTGTCAAAATTTGGAAGTGCAAGTATAGGAGCTATAGTTACCTTCTCCTTTAAAAACTTGAAACTTTCTTCTGCATCTGTTGTCCAGGAAAAATCCCTTCCCTTTGTGCAATATGTTATAGGTGCTAAAATGCTACTAAAGTTCCTGATAAACTTTTGATAGAAAGTGGCTAACCCATGGAAACTCCTTACCTCTGTTATGTTTGTAGGAGTAGGCCATTTGAGAATCGCTTTGATCTTCTTTGGGTCCATCTGAATACCATCTCTAGAAATGACAAATCCTAAAAAGGTTAAGCTAGTCTGCATGAATCTACACTTCTTTCAGTATGTATAAAGTGTATCTGCTCTTAGTACAACCAAGATAGCTTTCAGGTGTTGTAAATTTTTTTATTTGTTCTTGCTAAAAACTAAGATGTCATCAAAATAAACAACCACAAACTTACCAATATAAAGTCACAGTACAGTATTCATCAATTGCATGAATGTGCTTGGTGCATTAGAAAGTCTAAATGGCATAACCATCCATTTATACAAACCATCCTTTGTTTTGAAAACTATCTTCCATTCATCCCCTTCTCAAATACAAATATGGTGATAACCACTTTGAAAATCAATCTGGCTGAAGTACTTGGCACGTACCAATTCATCCATCATGTCCTCAATACAAGGAATAGGAAATTGGTACTTAATGGTAATATTATTAATTTCTCTACTGTCAATGCACATCCTCCATGTACCATCCTTTTTGGAGTCAACAATGTTGGTACTGTGGATGGGCTCATGCTTTCTCTACCAAACCCTTTTGTAGGAGTTTTGTGACCTATTTATTTAGCTCTACATGATGGATTGGATTCATTTGATAGGCTGCTTGATTAGGTAGGGTGGCTCTAGGGATAAGATCAATGTGGTGTTGGATATCCCTCTTTAATGGTAGACCATCTGGTAATTCATCAGGCACAACATCAGAAAATTCCTATAATACCT
The DNA here is from genome assembly GCA_028749045.1 of Cupressus sempervirens. Lineage (NCBI taxonomy): Eukaryota > Viridiplantae > Streptophyta > Pinopsida > Cupressales > Cupressaceae > Cupressus > Cupressus sempervirens. Next base: position 301,640,732 of record CM053787.1, on the reverse strand, counting down.
TCATTGCATCAGATGGTATTGGGTTGTCCTGGTCTTCTTTTCTTTTCACTACCAAGGCATAACAACACCATGTCACCTTCATTTCCTTAGCAACTTCTTTTGTAGACAACATGGCCTCATGCTTCTTTTCATCCTTAAGTGGTAATAGAACCACTTTTGAGCCATCCTGCCAAAATGTGTATGTATTCTTCTCGCCATTATGGGTGACCTCCCTATTGTACCACCATGGTCTCCCTAATAATATATGACAAGTATCCATGGGGATAACATCACATCATATCTCATCCTTATATAGCTTTCCTATGGTAAACCTTACTAAACATCTTTTATCAATAGTGATTTCATTTCCTTTCTTAACCCATGCAATACGATAGGGATGAGGGTGCTTTTCACATTGTAAACCTAGTTTCTTTACCATTTCTCTAGACACCATATTCTCACAACTACCCCCATCAATAATAACTTGAGATACCTTTCCACTTAAAGTGCACCTATTTTGCAGATGTTAGTTTGCAGCCATGAATTCTTAGAGTTATTTGCAGGAGTTTCATCCTTCTCTGGAATGATCATTGATCTCCTTATCATGAGATTTTCTCCTATGTCTGGTGAGACTTCTTTATCCTCTTCTTCTATCTACATCAAGTTCACTCTAGTTTGTCCTCCTTGCATTCTTTTTGGCATGTTATAGTTTGAGCATTTGAAAGCCCTGTGCCCTTTCTCTCCGCATCTGAAGCAAACAAAAGGCCTTCTTTGATTTTCCCATCCTCTTCCGCTACCATAGCCTTGTCCTCTTTGAAAACCCCTTCCTCTTTCTGGGTTTTGAGGTTCTTGTCAGTTATCTATTGCTTTATCAAATCCCAAGAATGAGTCTCCTCAACCATAACTGAAACTTCCTTGAAAGGGGTTTGATATGACTCTTTGTCCTCCTCTATTCCTCTGGTTATATTGTCTAATCTATTTCTCTTCAGCCTTTAGAGCCAACTGATAGTCCTGTTCCATACTATTGACATGGTGTGTAATGACCCCTCCTAAAGAGAATCCTATAATTATAATTGTATAAAATATAATAATAATTCATATGCTATTATCGATTATTCACAAAAGAAATAATATTGATAAACTATATAGATAAATATTTATGACCTATTTATTTTACTTAATTATTTATATTATTATTATTCATAATAATAATATCAAGATATAAGAATAAATAAATGTTATAATTACATTATAAATCAATAAGATAATAATATATCTAACTATTATTGCATTTGAATATAAATACTATTAATAAAGAATTGATTACTAAATTTAAATATATTAATTGATATAATATTATATCTATTAATAAATATGGTACAATAATGATATATGAGTATATAGATATAAGAGTAAGTAGTCTAATATATTTAAATATCATATATAAAATAATATATATATTAACATAACCATAACTAATTGATTAATGAGTGTCTACGGGATGCGACTAGTGGCCACCCTCCAATCAACATATATATGGAGTTATCGATGGACGTGGAGGGCAATTGGCATTAATAGGAAGGAACCATCGAATATTCTTAGAGATATTCAGGCCAGAAGAGCGATTCTAAAAGGAACAATATAAATGAGTCACAATTAGCAAACAGCTGCCTAGGAGATCAGACATTACAACATAGGCAGGTAAGTGTTTGCATGGTTAAGCATTGAGCATCGAAAATAGACGCACGTGTTAGTAAGAATAAAGACATCACTGGAGAATATTAAGAACACACACTCATCGAAGGAGGAGGATCAGTTTATAGACCGAATTACGTTGAGGGGAGATCAGATTCATCAACGCCATTAAGGAACACATCGAACTCGCTAATAATTGCGTGGAACAAGAAAAGTGTTAGCATCGGCATCAAGGTACGTACGAAGGACAACGTAATACATTCCATTCGTAGTCAAGATGTGGACAGAGGGAAGAATACGTTCATTGATAAAACTTGGAGCAAGGAGAGTGTCAGGATTAGTATTAAAGTGAATTGGGTTAAAAACAAGCATGGAATGAGAGGAGGATAGCAGTCAACGCCGCAGCTCAGATGTGGACCTTCGCCAGGTACAGTGGCAGTCACATGGTGACATAGGCACCAGCGTACAAGGTGAGTCATATTTTTAATAATCAAGTTGACTCACCAATATATAAAGAGGCATGAAGCTATAAGTAAAGGAGGAGAACAACTTGATATGTTATTAGGATAGATTCCTAATTTCAAATTTATCTTATCTTAAATACCAAAATCCTTATCTCATATATATATATATATATATAATTCAAGAATTTGGAATTGATTGAAAATAAATACAAATTCTATACATTTTCAAATAAAGAAGGAACACTAAAGCTATTCATAAAACTCTAAAGTGAAAACTAAGAGTGATTTTGAGGTACATTCCAAACGAGACATTACATGGTGCATGCTCAACTCATCTTGGATGGTGAATTTTAAACCATTTATATACCTAGCCGCCATCTGCTCATCATCTTCTTGATGTTCTATATGTATGGATAGCTTATAGAATTCATTTGTGTATTCTTGCATAGAAGAAAAGTTCTCCTTCAGATTTTGGAACCTATGAAAGAGAGTTTGAGAACAAACTATAGGCAAGAATTTTTCCATCAATTTCTTTTCCATGTTACTCCATGTCTTGATCTTGTCCTTGTTTTTCTTCACCTGCTCCTTTTGGAGATGATCCCACTAGATCATGGCATGACCTTTTAATTTCATGCATGTAAACTTAATCTTCTTTTCCTCTATCATGGGCTTCCAGTCAAAAAATTTACTCATCTCATTTAACCAATCTATCAATTCTTCTGCTTTAAGGCTACCAACATATTCTGAGACTTCAATTTTGATACCATCAATGTTCTTTCCTTCTAAAGCCCTTAGGAGTTTGTCTTCATAGCTCATTTATGCTAGCTCCTTAGCTTCATCTTCTACATTTCCCTCCATTCGATCACTGCTTCCTTCGTCTATTTCTTCCTCCAATACATTATCATTTTCTGTTCTTTGATTATCAACTCTTTCAGTAAGCTCCTCAATCTGCCTTTGCAAGTCCAATATGATTCTTTGAAACTGGGAAATGCCTCCTCTTCCTCTTCCTCTCCCAGCCATCTTGTGGCTTTGATACCAAATGATGTAGCACACTGATCTCAATTCACAGATAAATTAATAATCATGAAAAAACCCAATATTGATTCAAACTCTACATTGTTTATTACTGAAAATTGTTTCTACATGGATTTCTAACTCCATTAAATAACAACTAACTCAAAAAAGAGAAAACGAGAAATTTTCAAATTTGGCAAATTTTGACAACTGGAAAAATATGCCATTTTTGGTAATTTCTAAAAAACCTTCGAAAGAAAATTTGAAGTTTCCTATAACTACCCTTTAAACCATAAAGGCAAATTTCCAACTAAACTCCATAATTTAGAAAGAAATTTTGAAGTTACTACAAAGCAGAAAAAATTTAAAATCACCTAAGATATTTTAAAACTGGAATTCGAAGGTCAAGATGGAATTTCTGGTGCTTGAAAAATAAATCAAAATGGCCCCAACAAAGTTGGCTAAGTTGGAATCCACCTCAACTATAGATTTTGAAAAAAAACCCAAAAAAATCTAAGAAAACCCAAATTTGAGTCAAAAGTTACGACTCTTCGAACTCCTTACATTATTGAGGGTCTCCCAAGTACCTTAAATTCACAATAGGGGAGGGCGGATATAAGGTGAATGCTAGAGATAAGGGTTAAAATATTGAGAAGAGTTGTATGGGGTCCAATCTATCTTTAACCTTCTTTCTCAGCTCAAGCACAAGGTGAGGGGAGGATTGAAGGGTTAAATTCTAGTGGAATTCATAAAGTCTAAATAAAAGATCTTATGTTTGGGCAAGGAACCTTTCACTTTATAGTTTTCCATAGGCAAAGAAAGACAAGAGTAAATCCAAAATGGGAAACTAAAAGCAGCATTCCTCCAAAAATTATTTAGCAAGGGAAAAATGTGGGAATGAAACCTTTTATCCCTTCCTTCATAGGTAATCAGTTGAATGAGTGCCTACACCAAGCCCTGTCACACCTCATTTGTTGCTTCTCTATTGAAACCGTGATGAATCCTAGGAAAATTTTCACCAGGGACAAGAAACCATGCCAAACTCTCTTTGAAGAGATGTGAGAGGAAAAGTTAGATGCACCAAATGGTTATATGATCATCATTTGCATCCCTCCACCAAGTGGCAATGCCTCTTTCATGTGCAACAAAATAATCTATAGCCAAATGACCAAAGGAGAAGCATCACTAACACCAAAAGGTGAGGCCAACATGGTCCACTAGTTGATCCCATGAAATGTCCCCCACCATGAGAACTACCTCCCCAGTGAGAGTTATGGATATGTCAATGTCAAAAAAAATGTGAAAAAAGGAAGAGAGACCCATTGCAATCATCACATCATTCATCTTTAGAAAATGAAAAATAGAATTACTATTGGCCTCAAACAAATATTTTTCCAAAAAATGTAATGGAAGATTGGGAAAACTATAGAGAGTGAGAGTGTTAATGGAGTTTATCCAGGGTTTGATCGAGAGAGTGAATCTCCCACATCCATAGCTTTCTCAACACCAAATCACATGCATTGGAAGAAGTAAAAGAAGTAATTAAAAATCCTTTGACATAAAGGAAGCTCAATGTTACTTGAGACTAAAGATATCCATGAATTAGACACCTAGAGTTGTAGACCAAGAAGAGAGGGCCAAAAGACAATGAATATATGAACCAACCCACAATGTTGATAAAAATTTACATTATCCACCACTTTTGGGCCATACACCACCATAAGCAATATCTTAGCACAAGCCATGGGTCAAGATTTATCCTTTGAAAGGATAGTAGCAACAGACTTTGCAACACTAGAAAATCTATGTCCATCAGTAAGAGGGTTTTGGGGCACAACTATAGTATCAAGTCTCTATGAAGTGTGTCCAAAATGCATAGCTCCATCAAATACCCTATTTTGATTTGGATAAATAATGTCCAAATCATTACTTGCACCCTCCAAACCAACCAGATAGACCAAAGAGTAAAATAAAGTCTCTCACACCTAACACACCATAGGAAGACATACAAGAAGAAGGGGATCATAGAAGCAATACCACCCAATAGAAAAACTCCCACACCCAACGGATCTTGAGTACAAAACTATCGAGAAGCACCTAAGCTAGAGTCACCCAATGGAAAGGGAGTAGATGCAAAGGTGGAAGCAATCATTATTGTATTTTATATTAACATGTAATTATTATAAGCACTAATATAAAAGATGAATTTTTTTACATTTTACATGCATTTTGCCCACCATCAATAATATAATACACATATGTAAATGCTTGTCTGGGTGTCATTATCTTGCAATTTTTTATTGACAATGCTTCAAATCATACTCGTGATCCATCATCAAGATGAAAGAATGCTAGGATACATGATGATCCATCATGAGGATAAAAGAATACCAAGTCTCTTGATGGATTATTGAGTATGATTGGAAACATTGATGGTAAAAAATTGTAACACAATCACACCCAAACAAACATTTGCATATATCATGAATTGTGAAAATCTAGTTATATTAATATACTACACATACAAATTACCATATATTAATTTATTATATTATTATATGCATTAAATATTGAAAATAATTATAAAAGTTTATATTTTAGAGCCACTTGTTCAATATTTTTTTCTGTTAAATATAATTGAATCTCTTTACATCGTAATGATTACCCTCATGTTAAAATCAGGTATTTAAAAAAGATAAACATGGAGTAATAGCTGATGTCCTACAAATATTGAACTCCCTAACACAGAATAACTTTATTAAGTTATGTATATGACTGGTAAATAGTTTTAAAATGTAAAAAATGAATATACAAAATAACTACTAATTGGTGCTCATACATCACAAAGTAGAATTTTTAACTTAAATATCTAGAACAATGCTTAAACTCATTTTGTAGTTTGGCATGTGAAATGGTTTATTCTTTATGGGACAAAATTCAGAGTTCAAATTAAATCAAGTGAGACTGAAATAAATTTTGTATTTTAGTGTGTGGGGGCTTGAATTTATCACAGCTTATGTATCAATAATAGTACAAAAAGATTTATGAATTTTGTGGGAAATATTATAAATTAAATTCACAACTCACAACCCTAAACCTAAAATTTCACAACCCTTAAATTTTACTCAGCACAAACTATTACCGAGTGCCAAAAATTGCTCAGCACTTTAATAAATCGAGTGGTAGGAGAGTGTCGAGTGAACTCAGCAAATGAAAAGCAATTCAGTAAACACTAGATATCGAGTGAGGTCGGTAGATGAATTCTGAGTGAACTCGGTAGCCAATGTAGGGTGTGATTACCGAGTGAACTCGGTAGGCACTACGATTATCAAGTGAACTCGGTAGGCAATGCGATTATCGAGTGAACTCGGTAGCCACTGGAGAGTGGAGCTCGGTAGATGAAGATACCAAGTGAACTCGATAGAGACAACAGAGATAAGATCTTTTAACAAGACTTCACTAAGTGATGATTTATAATGTGAACAACTTTCACCATTAAAACCAGAAATCCAGAACTTGAAGCTTCCAAATAAAACTTTTCAAATGCAATGAATAGAAGGAGACAAATGGATTCAAGTATGTATGCTTGCTTTCTATTCAACTTGGATAAAATCATTACAAAAATCTAGGAGCATTCGTCTTCAACCAAAAAACCCTAAAATAACCCTAAAACTTCAAACTGAAAAAACTTCAAACTTTAAACTTCAAACTTACAGCTCTAATGGATGCATACTACAATGCCTAGAGCAATCACTGCTTCAACAAGTCGAATCAAAACAAAAAACTATGAACTTATAGGATGACACAAAGAGGCATGGGCTACTGCAGTCACGAAATAAACTCCTTTTTTCTCTGCAACAAACTGATCTACTGATCACTTCCTTTCACCTTTTCTTTGCGACTTCTCTACTCTACTGAACTCTCTTTGTCTCTCTGGATCTTTGAATCTACAAATGAATGACAAAACATTCCTTTTTTTCTTTGGCAAAATATTTTTCCACTCATTTTTTATTTCAAAATCTCACCTACCAAAATAAATGTTTATGACTGTTGGCAGGTCACCAGGGATGGTAGGTGGGCATTTGGCTCCAGGGAGAAACGACCATCTACAATTAATATTCCAACACTCCCCCTTTGCCCCGAGCCAAAAAAACAAGGATCACTGCTGATCCAAATAAACTACACCAAGACTCTCTCTTAGGTGTACAAAAGTTCCAATGCCTAATGGTTTTGTGAAAATGTTTGTTAGTTGCTGCTCAAGCCTGCAGAATTCCATCTTAATATCCCCATTCTCCACCAACTCTCTGATGAAGTGATATCTGATCTCTATATGTTTGCTTCTCCCATGGAAGACTGGATTTTTGGACAATGCAATAGATGAGATTTTGTCACAATAAATTGTGGTTCCATCCTCTTGCCTTTCATTAAAATCTGTCAAGATCTTCCTTAGCCAAATTGCTTGACATGCTGCTGCATTTGCTGCTATCTATTCAACCTCTACTATAGATTGAGCAACAATAGGTTGCTTCTTGAATGCCCATGAAATTGCACCTGATCTCATATGAAACATGTATCTGAAAGTTCTCTTCCTATCATCTAAACTTTCAGCCCAATCACTATCAATATAACCTACCAACTTGAATTCATTTGTTGCAATATACAAAATTCCAAATCCCTTGGTACCTTTCACATACCTTAGGATCCTCTTTCTCGCTTGCCAATGGGAATCCTTTGGTGTTTCCATAAATCTAGAAATCAAACTTACTGCATGCATTAGGTCTAGCTGAGTTGCAGTCAAATACATTAAACTTCCAACCATACTCTTGTATAGTGTTGGATCCACTCTCTTGCTAGAGTCTTCCTTGCTCAACTTCAGACCTATTGTTGTTGGTGTGGGGGCTGCCTTACTATTCTGCATTTTGAATCTCTCCAAGATCTGCCCTGCATACTTTTCTTGAGAGATGAAGATTCCATCATGCATTTGTTTTACTTCTATGCCTAGAAAGTGTTTCAAGAGACCTAGGTCTGTCATTTCAAATTCATTTTTCATGGCCTCTTTGAACTCACCAATTAGATCCTTGTCGTTACCAGTAAAAATTAAATCATCTACATATAAGACAACAATCAAAACATTTCCATTTGTTTCCTTGATGTAAAGAGTGGGCTCACCATTGCTCTTGTTAAAGCCATTGCTCATAAAATATGACTCAATCCTGATGTACCATGCCCTTGGAGCTTGCTTGAGCCCATAAAGAGCTCTGTTCAATCTATATACTTTGTGTTCTTTACCTGCAACTTCATAACCAGGTGGCTGCTCCACATATACTTCTTCCTTCAATAAACCATTTAGGAAGGTGAACTTCACATCCATTTGAAATACCTTCCACTTGTGTTGAGCTGCAATTGCTATGATAGCACGCACGATTTCCATTCTTGCAACCGAAGCATATGTCTCATCATAATCTCTACCATACTGTTGTTTGTAGCCTTTGACTACTAGCCTTGCCTTATGCCTATCAATCTTGCCTTCAGCATTACATTTGGTCTTGTAGACCCATTTCACTCCAATCACTTGCTTCTTGGGAGGCAATTCAGTTAGCTCCCATGTCTCATTCCTTTTGTATAGCATCTATCTCCTCATCCATGGCCTTACACCATTTTTTCTCCTTAATAGCTTCTTCAAAATATATTGGATCACTATGAGAAAATAATGCAAAATTAACACTCTCATCATAATCTTCATACCTTTCATCTTGGTATATTTCCCTAAGACTTTTGGTCTTTCTTGGTAACAGAGAGGAGAGTGTGGGATCAGAATCTTCACTGCTGCTACTTGGCACTGACACTCAGTCATGCCTAGAGGAGCTAGATAATGACTGAGGATGCTTGCCTCTTCTTCTATCTGCTCTTTCTTGTTGTTCATCAGCATCCTCTTCACTTATAATTGGCACTTTACTTGAAGTGCTCGATGACTCATCAATTGAACCATACCAAGACTGGTTTTCAAGAAATTTCACATCTCTTGAAAGAGTCATCTTGTTGTTCAATGGGTCATACAATTTGTATGGCTTTGATTTTGAACTGTACCCTGTGAAGATTTACTTCACACCTTTGTCATCCAATTTCTACCTTTTCTCTTTAGGCACATGTGCATATGCAACACATCCAAATACCCTTAGGTGTTCAACTATCCATCTTTCTCGTGACCATGCTTCCATTGGAATTCTATCACGGCCTACCTTTGTAGGACACCTATTAATTAGGTAAACTATTGTTGCCACAGCCTCTCCCCAAAATTCAGTTGGGAGACCTTTCTCTTTCATCATGCTCCTTTCCATTTCAACAATGGTCTTGTTTTTTCTTTCAACTACTCCATTCTGTTGTGGTGTATAGCTAGCTGTGAGCTCTTTCTTTATGCCATGTTTCTTGCAAAAATTTACAAAAGAATTGGAGGTATACTCCCCTCTATCTGATCTTAGGACCTTGATATAGTGTCCACATTCTCTTTTAGCCTGGGCTTTAAATTCTACAAATTTATCAAATACTTTAGATTTATTCTTTAAGAAATACACCCATGTCCTAGGACTGAAATCATCAATAAATGTCATGAAATAAGTACTCCCCCCAATGGAAGTAACTTTCATAGGACTGACTGGGTCAGTATGCACTAACTCTAATGGATATCTAGCCCTCCTAGAATTTCCAAAACTAAAGGGAAGCCTATGTTGCTTACCCAAAATACAAGCCTCACACTTGTCACATGAATTTCCTATGCGTGGAAAACCTTCTACCATTCTTTTATTTGACAATAAATTTAAACCAACATAGCCAAGATGACCATACCTGAGGTGCCATAGTCGTGAGGGGTCTTCTATCACACTCTTTAGAGCTGATTGTGTGGGAGGTGTAGCACCAACTTGAGATGAGAAACATGTCTCTATTCTCAAGGGAAATGTTCTGTTCTTTGTCATTTGAATTGCTACAAGTAAGTTATTGCTCCCATCCTTCTCTTGAATGACACATGATGAAGGCAGTGGCATTGTTTCCACTTCCCATGTTCACATCAACCACATTTGCTTGTCCTGATTGATCATTTTGCTTCTTCCAACATTCACTTGCATAATGCCCATATTTATGATAGTATTAGCATTCTACATTACTCTTATTTGAGTTGTAGTTTTTCTGACCTCCTCTTGAAGTATTTTGTGAGCTACTCGCTCCATCTACTCTTCCTGAGCTTTCTACTGCAACATTTCTTTGTCCTCCATTACCTCGGCCTTTGCCTCTTGAGTTTCTGCCTGACCCATTTCTTCCTCTCCCCCTTCCTCTTGGATTTGACTGATCCTTGAATGCTTGCTCTTGGGAAGAAGAAGATACAGATCTATTGATCCTATGCTCATGGGTTTGAAGTGTACCCATTAACTCATCCATTGCCAAAATAATGAGGTCTTTTGCCTCTTCTATGGTCATGACCAAATTGTCATATTTATGAGGTAAAATCCTCAATATCTTCTCCACTATCATTTTCTCTTGATAGTCTTCTCCATTTGATTTCAGTTGGTTAATCACATTGGAGGTCCTTGAACTAAAATCTGCAACTGATTCATTTTCCTTCATATGAAGGTTCTCAAACTCCCTCCTTATATTTTGTAGCTTTACTGTACGGACTTTATCAGTCCCCTTGAAGTTTGTCTCAAGGATATCCCATGCTTCCTTTGCATAATTTGCTCCTGCAATCTTTGGGAATACAGTCTCTATTATTGCTACTTCAATCAAACTTAATGCCTTAGCATCCTTCCTCCTTGACTCTTTCAAATGAGTCTTTTGTGCATTTGTGAGAGTAGCATACTAAGCTAGGTATGTCACATCATTGAATCCATTAACCACAAAATCCTACAAATCATTAGCAACCATTATGGTTTTCATCTTCTTTGCCCATGTATCATAGTTTTGCCCATGGAATGGTGGTGGTTACTACCATATCTTTCCTGCATCTCCTGCCATGTCAAATATCCCAAGAAAAAAAATTCCCTAACTCACTTTGGATGTGGGGCCTCAAAGCTCTGATACCATGTGAGGAATATTAAAAATTAAATTCACAACTCACAACCCTAAACCTAAAATTTCACAACCCCTAAATTTTACTCGGCACAAACTATTACTGAGTGCCAAAAATTGCTCAACACTTTAATAAATCGAGTGGCAGGAGAGTGCCGAGTGAACTCAAAAAATGAAGAGCAACTCGTTAAACACTAGATACTGAGTGAGGTCGGTAGATGAATTCCGAGTGAACTCGGTAGCCAATGCAGGGTGAGATTATCAAGTGAACTCGATAGGCAATGCAATTATCAAGTGAACTCAGAAGCCACTAGAGAGTGGAGCTCAGTAGATGAAGATACCAAGTGAACTCATTAGAGACAACAGAGATAAGATTTTTTAACAAGACTTCACCGAGTGATGATTTATAATGTGAACAACTTTCACCATTAAAACCAGAAATCCAAAACTTGAAGCTTCTAAATAAAACTTTTCAAATGCAATGAATAGAAGGAGACAAATGGATTCAAGCATGTCTACTTGCTTTCTATTCAACTTGTATTAAATCATTACAAAAATCTGGGAGCATTCGGCTTCAACTAGAAAACCCTAAAATAACCCTAAAACTTCAAATTGAAAAAACTTCAAACTTACAACTCTAATGGTTGCATACTACAATACCTAGAGCAATCACTGCTTCAAAGGGTTGAATCAAAACAAAAAACTATGAACTTACAAGATGACACAAAGAGGCACATGCTACTATAGTCATGAAATAAACTCCTTCTATCTCTGCAAAAAATTGATCTGCTGATCACCTCCTTTTACCTTTTCTCTACAACTTCTCTGCTCTGCTGAACTCTCTCTGTCTCTCTAGATCTCTAAATCTATGAATGAATGACAAAACATTCCTTTTTGTCTTTGGCAAAATATTTTCCCCCTCATTTTCAATTTCAAAATCTCACCTAACAAAATAAATGTTTATGACTGTTGGCAGGTCGCCAGGGATTGTAGGTGGGCATTTGGCTCCAAGGAGAAACAACCATCTGCAGTTAATATTCCAACAAATTCAAACTGTTAATTTATCTTTCAAGTGGTCAGATAAAAAATAATTATAAAAATTTGTCTTTCGAACCATCTTGTAAATACAGTTTTGTCCATTGTCAATAGCCATGTGCTAATGTATATAAATTATTTTAATAAGCTTTTGAAATTGTTGGATTACACAAATTATTATATACTAATGTATATAACAAATACATAAATAACTATTTTTAATAGTAACAAACTATTGAATAATAATGATATAATGACTTCTATATTTCTTTAATAGGCTTAGTATTAAATTTTGTAATATATCTAACAATGTGTCTAGTTGTTCCAATTATCATTATCTAATCCACTTGATAATTTAACTATTTAGAGGCATTTCAATCATGTGCATGGACTGATAGAAATATCACTCTTTAGAGGCATTTCAATTATGTATATTGACTGATAGAAATCTCACTCTTTAGAGGTATTTCAATCATGTACATGGACTGAGAGATATGCTCAGCCAAAATGATTGCCGGCACAATTCTTGTGCTTAACTTTTTCTATGTTGTGTATTTAATGGGTTGGAGTTAGCTTGACAAGTAGTAAACCAAGGAAGTATGCACTTGTACTGCTATTGGTGAAGAAGCTTATTTGAAGTTGTGCCATTGATATTACATTGGTGAAAGAAGCTTGTGTGAGGTTGTACTATTAAAGTTTGCGCTAGTGAAGTTGTTTGTTTGGAGTTGTTTTATTGAGTTTGCATTGGTGGAAAGAATTATTTGAGGTAGGGTCATTGAAAATTGTATTGGTCAAGAAGTTTGTTGGAGGCTATGATATTGAAGCTTGTTCTTTGTTTGAAGAAGTTTTTTTAAAATTGGACAACCATCATCTACATTAGTGAGAAATTTTTTTTCAAGGTTGAGAAATTTCAATTTACATTGAAAGAAATTTGCATTAGTCAAGAAAATCATTTGAGGTTGTGTTGAGATGGCTTCTCTTAAGCCATACATTTCCAAATATTATCATTTGAAGATTGTTAAAAAAGAAGTTATAGTGTCTACCCTTCCAATGCAGCAGCAAGTGCTTCCCTTGTCAAATCTAGATCTCATTATTCCTCCAATTTTCGTTCATGTATATTTTTGCTATAAAAATACCTCTCCTAGGACTTTTTCATTAGCATTGTTTCATCTAAAGACATCCCTCTCAAAAGTGTTGGTGTCATATTATGTTTTTACAAGAAGATTGATGATAGATAGCATTGATCTAGCAGAGGTCCATTGCAATGGCAAAGGTATTTGTTTGACCCAAGCTTACGCTACAACTTATATTTCTCAGCTAAATTTATATAGCCTTGATGAATCTGTATGGGGAACACTTACCTTTACTTTTAGAGCTCTTTCAAGAAGCTGGCATTCTATCTTTTCTGTTCAGGTAAAAGATTTGACAGAAAACATCTGCACTATTTAAACATCACACTCTAAGACTTCATTTCTATATTAAAAGTGTTAAATAGTAAAAATTTACTTATTTTCAGGAGCTTAACCATATTGAGTATTTGCGGGTTACTGAGCTCAGTTGTGGTGGTATTCTTGTTGGATGCACATTTGACCACAGAGTTGTAGATGCATACTCCGCTAACATGTTTTTCATGAGTTGGGCAAAGGTGTGTAGAAATGAGTCGTCTATGTTTCCCAATCCAAGCATTACATGCTCCATATTATGCCCTAGAGATCCCCATGCTTACTCATGTCCTCAAATTAAAAACATGTATGTGAGGCATATTGCACAAGAATCCAGCCAAGAGAATCCTCACCCAACTTGTTTAGCAAGTAGAATTTACTATATAGATGTGAAGAAGATTATGGGTCTCCAATTGAATGCAAACAAGAATGGTAGCAAGTACACCAAATTAGAGGCATTCAGTGCTTAATTATGGAAGCTCCTAATATGCACCGAGAATGTGGAGGACACAGTGAATTGCAAGATAGGAATAGTTGTAGATGGTCGGCCATGCTTAAGGAACATTGGGGTTTCTCCTCACTACTTTGTCAATGTTATAAGCTTGCCCTTTGCTAAAACCCAAGCCCATTGTGTAAAAGCCAAATCACTTTGCTGGAGTGCAAGGTTAATTCATGATGCAATACAAAGTGCAACAAATGAGGATGAGAAATAAGTCACAACCATAAAACAATCGCTCGGCACAAAGAATTGTCGAGTGCCAGTTTTGCTCGGTGCTTAAAGGAGCCGGTGGTAGTTTTCTCGGCACGTGAAGGTATCGAGTCATAGGTTTCTCGACACGTGAAGGTGCCAAGTGACAGGTAGTAGGTGTTGAGTTAGCTCGGCACAACAAGAAGCTGAGTAAGCTCGGCACACAAAGGGTTGTTCGACAACAATGGATGCCGAGTGAGCTCGGCTCAAACTAAAAAATATAACTTAGAGAAATTTCAATGTGAATTCTTTCACCATTAAAACTAGAGACCCAATGTTTGAAGCTTCTAAAAAAACTTGTCAAATGCAAAGAATAGAAGAAGAACAATGGATTCAAGTATGCTTGTTTGCCTTCTATTCAACTGAGATTAAAAACATTACAAAATTTGGGAGCATTCAGCTTCAACTAAAAAACACTAAAACAACCCTAAAACTTGTAAAACTTCAAACTTCAATGAACTTTAGACTTGCAGCTCTAATGGTTGCATACAATGGTGCCTGGAGAAATCATTCCTTCAACAGGACAAATCCAACAATAAAGAACTTACATAGTGAACAAGCGAAACACGTGCAAGTGGAGAGATTGGATCTGCTAATCACTTTATTCTTCTTCCTTCTCTGCTCTGCTTTGCAACTAAACTCTGATCTTTTGAATCCACACACTGTGAATGAATGAAATGAAAAACATTCCATTTGTCATATTCTTCCCCCTCTTTTCATAATTTCAAAACTCACCTATTGCATTCATGTTTATGATTGTTGTGTAGGTCGTCGAGGATGGTAGGTGGGCATTTGGCTCTAGGGGCAAATGACCTATTTGCATTTAATATTCCAACACTCCCCCTTTTTCCCGAGCCAAACAAACAAGGATCACTGCTGATCCACATCAACCACACCAAGACACTCTCTTAGGTGTACAAAATTTCCAATGCCTAATGGCTTGGTAAAAATGTCTACTAGCTGCGGCTTAAACTTACAAAATTCCATCTTGATATCCCCATTCTCCACCAACTCTCTAATGAAGTGATATCTGATCTCAATATGTTTGCTTCTCCCATGGAAGACTGGATTCTTGGACAATACAATTGATGAAATGTTGTCACAATAAATTGTGATTCCATCCTCTTGCCTTTCATTCAAATCTGTCAAGATCCTCCTTAGCCAAATTGCTTGACATGCTGCTATATTTGCTGCTATGTATTCAACCTCTGCTATAAATTGAGCAACAATAGGTTACTTCTTGGATACCCATGAAATTGTACCCGATCCCATATGAAACATGTATCCGGAAGTGCTCTTCCTATCATCTATACTTCTAGCCCAATCACTATCACTATAACTCACCAACTTAAATTCATTTGCTGTAGTATACAAAATCCCAAATCCCTTGGTACCTTTCACATACCTTAGGATCCTCTTTCCCTCTTGTCAATTGGAATCCTTTGGTGTTTCCATAAATCTGGAAATCAAACTTACTACATGCATTAGGTCTGGCTAAGTTGCAGTCAAATACATTAAACTTCCAACCATACTCTTGTATAGTGTTGGATCCACTCTCTTGCTAGAGTCTTCCTTGCTCAACTTCAGACCTACTGTTGTTGGTGTGGGGGCTGCCTTACTATTCTACATTTTGAATCTCTCCAAGATCTGCCCTGCATACTTTTCTTGAGAGATGAAGATGCCATCATGCATTTGTTTTACTTCCATGCCTAAAAGGTATTTCAAGCGACCTAGGTCTATCATTTTAAATTCATTTTTCATGGCCTCTTTGAATTCACCAATTAGAGCCTTGTCATTACCAGTAAAAATCAAATCATCTACATACAAGACAACAACCAAAACATTTTTATTTGCTACCTTGATGTAGAGAGTAGGCTCACCATTGCTTTTGCTAAATCCATTGCTCATCAAATATGAGTCAATCCTACTATACCATGCCCTTGGAGCTTGCTTGAGCCCATTAAGAGCTCTGTTCAATCTATATACTTTATGTTCTTCATCTGCAACTTCATAACCAGGTGGCTGCTCCACATACACTTCTTCTTTCAGTATACCATTTAGGAAGGCAGACTTCACATCCATTTGAAATACCTTCCATTTGTGCTGATCTGCAATTGCTATGACAGCACGCAAGGTTTCCATTCTTGCAACCGGGTCATATGTCTCATCATAATCTCTACCATACTGTTATTTGTAGCCCTTGACTACCAGCCTTGCCTTATGCCTATCAATCTTGCCTTCAGCATTGCATTTGGTCTTGTAGACCCATTTCACTCCAATCACTTGCTTCTTGGGAGACAATTCAGTTAGCTCTCATGTTTCATTTCTTTCTATAGCTTCTATTTCCTCATCCATGGCCTTACACCATTTCTTCTCCTTAATAGCTTCTTCAAAATATATTGGATCACTATGAGAAAATAATGCAAAATTAACACTCTCATCATAATCTTCATACCTTTCATCTTGGTATATCTCCCTAAGAATCTTAGTCTTTCTTGGTAATAGGGAAAAGAGTGTGGGATCAGAATCTTCACTACTACTACTTTGCCAACTAGTTTGGTCTTCACTAGTACTCAGCACTAACACTCAGTCATGCCTAGAGGAGCTCGACAATGACTGAGGTTTCTTTCCTTTTCTTCTATTTGCTCCTTCTTCTTGTTGTACATCACCATCTTCTTCACTCATAATTGACACTTTACTTGAAGTGCTGGGTGACTCATTAGTTGGTCCATACCATGAATGATTTTCAAGAAATTCTACATCTCTTGAGAGAGTCATCTTGTTGTTCAATGGGTCATACAATCGGTAGGCCTTTGATTGTAAGTTGTATCCTGTGAAGATGCACTTCACACCTTTGTCATCCAATTTTTGCCTTTTCTCTTTAGGCACATGTGCATATGCAACACATCCAAATACCCTTAGGTGTTCAACTATCCATCTTCCTCGTGACCATGCTTCCATTGGAATTCTATCACGGATTGCCTTTGTAGGACACCTATTAATTAGGTAAACTGTTGTTGCCATAGCCTCTCCCCAAAATTCAATTGGGAGACCTTTCTCTTTCATCATGCTCCTTGCCATTTTGACAATGGTCCTATTTTTTCTTTTAGCCACTCCATTCTGCTATGGTGTGTAGCTGGTTGTGAGCTCTTACTTTATGCCATGTTTCCTGCAAAAATTTACAAAAAAATTGGAGGTATACTCCCCTCCTCTATCTAATCTTAGGACTTTGATATAGTGTCCACATTCTCTTTCAGCCTGGGCTTTAAATTCTACAAATTTATCAAATGCTTCAGATTTATTCTTTAAGAAATACACCCATGTCCTATGACTGAAATCATCAATGAATGTCATGAAATAAGTACTCCCCCTAATGGAAGTAACTTGCATAGGACTAACTAGGTCAATATGCACTAACTCTAATGGATATCTAGCCCTCCTAGAATTTCCAAAATTAAAGGGAAGCCTATGTTGGTTACCCAAAATACAAGCCTCACACTTGTCACATGAATTTCCTATTCGTGGCAAACCTTCTACGATTCTTTTATTTGACAACAAATTTAAACCAGCATAGCCAAGATGACCATACCTGATGTGCCATAGCCATGAGGGGTCTTCAATCACACTCCTTAGAGCTGATTGTGTGGGAGGTGCAGCCCCAATTTGAGATGAGAAACATGTCTCAATCCTTAAGGGAAACATTATGTTATTTGTCATTTGAACTGCTGCAAGTAAATTCCTGCTCCCATCCTTTTCATGAATGACACACGTATCATTCTCCATCAACACTTTGTATCCATTTTGAATGAGCTGACCGATTCTCATCAAATTGTGATTCATACAAGGGACAAAATACACATTTGGTATTTCCTTCTTCTCACCTTGCTTGGTGTGGACAATAATAGATCCTTTGCCCACAACTGGTAAGGTTCCATTATTACCTATTTTAATCTCAGATTTGAAACTCTTGTCAATGAATGAAAACAAGGTTTCATTACCACTCATGTGTTTGCTACATCCACTATCAAGGTACCAAACCCCATGGGTTCCTTCTTCACCAACATTACGCATGATGAAGGCAGTGGCATTATTTCCACTTCCCATGTCCACATCAGCCACATTTGCTTATCCTGACTGATCATTTTTCTTTTTCTATCATTCACTTGCATAATGCCCATATTTATGATAGTAGTAGCACTCTACATTACTCCTATTTGAGTTGTAGTTTTCCTTACATTCTCTTGAAGTATTTTGTGAGCTACTTGCTCCATCTGCTCTTCTTGAGCTTTCTGCTACAACATTTCTTTGTCCTCTATTACCTCGGCCTCTGCCTCTAGAGTTTCTACCTGAACCATTTCTTCCTCTCCCCCTTCCTCTTGAATTTGACTAAGCCTTGAATTCTTTCTCTTGGGAAGAAGAAGAATATGTAGATCGGTTGATCCTATGCTCATGGGTTTGAAGAGTACCCATCAACTCATCCATTGTCGAAACAGTGAGGTCTTTTGCCTCTTCTATGGTCATGACCAAATTGTCATATTTATGAGGTAAACTCCTCAATATATTTTCCACTATCCTCTGCTCTTGATAGTCTTCTCCATTTGACTTCATTTGGTTAATCACATTGGAGGTCCTTGAACTTAAATCTGCAATTGATTCATTTTCCTTCATCTTAACTTTCTCAAACTCCCTCCTTATATTCTATAGCTTTACTTTATGGACTTTAGTAGTCCCCTTGAAGTTCATCTCAAGGATATCCCATGCTTCCTTTGCATAATTTTCTACTGCAATCTTTGGGAATACTGTCTCTGTCATTGTTGCTTCAATCAAACTTAATGCCTTTGCATCTTTCCTCCTTGACTCTTTCAGTTGAGTCTTCTATGCATTTGTGAGAGCAGCATACTGAGTTGGGTCTATTATATCATTGAACCCATTAATTACAAACTCCCATAAGTCATTTGCAACCATTATGGTCTTCATTTTCTTTGCCCATGTATCATAATTTTTCCCATTAAAGGATGGTGGTTGCTTCCATATCTTTCTTGTATCTACTACCATGTCAAATATCCCAAGAAAAAAAATGCCCTAACTCACTAAGGATGTGGGGCCTCAAAGCTCTGATACCATGTGAGAAATAAGTCACAACTATAAAAAAATTCTCTTGGCACAAACAATTGCCGAGTGCCAATTTTTCTCGGCACTTGAAAGAGCTGAGTGGCACTTTTCTTGGCACGTGAAGGTGCAGAGTGACAGGTTGCTCAGCACGTGAAGGTGTCGAGCAATAGGCAATAGGTGCTGAGTTAGCTCAGCACAAGAAGAAGCTGAGTAAGCTCAACACACAAAGGTTTGCTCGACAACAATGGATGTCGAGTAAGCTCAACACAAATTGAAAAATATAACTTAGAGAAAATTCAACATGAGTGCTTTCACCATTAAAACTAGAGAGCCAATGCTTGAAGCTTCTAAACAAACTTGTCAAATGCAAAGAATAGAAGAAGAAAAATGGATTCAAGTATGCCTGCTTGCCTTCTATTAAGCTGAGATAAAAAACATTACAAAATTTGGGAGCATTCGGCTTCAACTAGAAAACACTAAAATAACCCTAAAACTTGTAAAACTTCAAACTTCAATGAACTTTAAACTTGTAGCTCTAATGGCTGCATACAATGGTGCTTGGAGCAATCATTTTTTCAATAGGACAAATCCAACAATAACGAACTTACATAGTGAACAGTGGAAACACGTGCAACGAGAGAGATTGGATCTACTGATCACTTTCTTCTTCTTCCTTCTCTGCTCTGCTTTGTAACTGAACTCTGATCTATTGAATCCACACACTGTGAATGAATGAAATGAAAAACATTCCTTTTGTCATATTCTTCCCCCTCTTTTCCTGATTTCAAAACTCACCTACCACATTAATGTTTATGATTGTTGTGTAAGTCATCAGGGATGGTAGGTGGGCATTTGGCTCGAGGGGCAAACGACCTCTTTGCATTTAATATTCCAACAATGAGGAGCATTTTCAAAGTTTGATTGACTTTGTAGAGATAACAAAGCCAACACCTATCTTAGCCAAGATTTACTGTGGAGGAGATGAGGTGGAGTCATCCAGACCTGCTGTTATGGTGTCTTCTAGACTACAATTCCCTTTGTATGAGGTTGATTATGGATAGGGAAAGCCTACGTTTGCAAGCTACCATTTCGCTTGGTTTGGTGAAGTAGGATATTTCATGCCAACTCATGGCCCTGTAGGAGATGGCAGTTAGGTAGTATACATGAATCTTCCTCTCAAGCACTTTAACACAATTGAAGCTAACCCCAGTAGCATTCTACTTCCACTAAAACAACATTTCTTACAATTGTCTCATAAAAATTTCTTGCCATCCTAATTTCTTAAAGTTTTAACACTCCTCACTTTACATAAGCTGACAAATGTGATCATTTCTTAAAGTATTTTATTCCATACTTTCTATTTGATGACATTTATGGGTACATAAATCTTCTACTAATTCATTGCAAATATCTATTAGTAAAACCTTTTAAGAAGGTTTATTACTAAGGATTAGGCCTACACATACTCATTTATTAATCATTTATTTGAGTAAATTGGAGAGCCTCATTGTAGTACGTATTTTGATTTATTTAAATCTATTAAGATATTGTTAAATTACAAATATTTTTGAAGCTAAACCTGTAATGGTCCAATAAATCCTCTTGTTTCAAAAAATAGTATATTTATCTAATCGTACTTGTCTACTAATAAGCTTATTTGGTAGTGTATTTTGGCAGCAATTATCCAAGCCATGTCCTTTGAATATGTCTCGATGTCCATTTCTATATCTAGTATTGACATTATTGTATTTTTCCTACGCAATATACTATTGCAATCACTTGTTTAGTGATTAATTTTTCTTACTTGAACCAATGAAAATTCAATATTTTCATTGTTAATTTAATGGTTTGATTTTATTCAACTATTGATTAAATTATATGAAATAGAAGTATAATATTCTCTATTAAATTTGTAATCTTAAAATAGTATAACTTATGGCAACTCGCTATTCTCTAACTTTTAATTTTTTTAACTTAAATGGAAACTACAAATGCAAGCCACTATGTGGCACTTGTATTGAAATATGAAATTACTAATATAATATTGACATGATATTGAAATTTGAAATTGATTTTCAAAATTACATGAGGAAACAATTTTGTAAACTTCAATGTTTTGTACTTTAAATTTAAGTTGTTTAAATCTTTATTAGTTAGGATAGTTGGATGTCCATTTTAAATGTGTTGTTGTACATTTTGTGATTAAAGTTTTGGACATTAATAGTACTACATAATATAGATATAAAAGAGAGATTGTGAAGTAAGAAATTCTTATAACATTGAATTGAATCTTTCAAGGCCAAATATCAAATCTAAATAGTAAAAATAAATTAAAAAACAACATCCACCTATTGCACTAAATTCAACAACTAAAACAACCACACCAAATGACACGATCATGAACCAACATACAATAGGAACCCAACACACACCACCTTAAGGCAAAAAAACACAACCCATCCCATCACCTATGTAACTCCTTGAGCTGATGCAGTAAGGAGAACTTGGGGAAATGGAAAGGCTTGGTCTCACTCAACCCCTGGAAGGCGTTAGGAATGTCTTCCTCCATTTTTGAGGTCTCCTCCATATACTTCCTCTTTGCAGATTTTTCCTCCAACTATGCCTTCAAACTGCCAATTTCCTTCTTCAATTTGACTTGAACCAAATTATTCTGGGAGACCAAATAGTTCATTTGTTCCCCATGTTGATCTCATGTTTTCTTTATGGACACCATAGCCTTCAACATTTCCTCTCTTTCTTCCTCCAAAAGAACTTTGTTCTTAGTGTCCTCCACCTAGTCCTCCAATTATTCCCAACTCTGAAGCTTGTCATCCAAATCCCTACCAACATTCCACCTGACTTCATCCATGTGGCTCGAAGTCCACTCCATCAATTTTTTCTTTTTCTCTACAATGTTTTACACCCTATTGATCTTCCTGTATGCAATGTGCATCTGGAAAAGGATCCACATAGCCATCACTTTCAACCTATTTTAATAAGAGGCCACCTATGTTGAATGTAAGGTAAGATAATCCAAATCAATGGAAACATCCTCATTGTTTGAGACTAGGCCAAGCCAGGGTTCCCTAGACACTTGAGGCTCTCCCAAGTAGCTTAAATATTCCATAGTAGGGAAGGGAAGGTACAAGGTGGAGCCCATAGATAGGGGTTAAAATAATGAGAAGAGTTGTCTAGGGTCTAATCTATCTCCATAGCTAAGGCAGAACCCTTCTTAGAGGCATCCGCAATAACCACTATTTCATCCTGGGTATCAAGGAGATCATCTTTTTGTTTTGTTTTTTTTGTGCAAGTTCTAGGAGTGGTCAAGGTGTGAGTTTTCCTAATGGAAGGAGATATGGCTTTGAAAATCTCCCTATTCAACTTAGGTGCAAGGTGAGGGCAGGAGTGAAGGGTCAAATTCTAGTGGAATTCATAGAGCCTAAATAAAAGACCCTAGTGTTTGGGTAGGGACCCTTTCACTTTATAGTTTTCCATAGAGAGCAATGTTATTTTTTGGTTACTAATTAGGGAACTACTATACACTCGCCATAGTTCCTCAATAGGGTTCAGGTTATTTTTTCAGCCATTTTTTTGTGGGCCAGCATGTTTAAATTATTCTAGCCCTAATTTTGTAAGTGGAAAAAAACTTGTATAAAATGGCTTAGGGTTAGGGATTTCATAGAGTGTGATGTGATAATAGCTTCTTGCAATAGTATGGAGTTGTAAGGGGATTATAGATTTTAATCAAGTCATAATGACTAGATACTAAAAATATTGGACTCGTAGTTTGGTAAATGTAGCCCAAGGATTGGGTGAACTATGTTAAATCTTTGTGTCTTGTGTTCTCTTCTGTGTACTTTATTATTTTTCCGATATTTGATATATTTGCATGCATTTCTTATTTCTATCTCTTTAAATCCTAACAAGTGGTATACGAGCCTAGTTATTTTCAATTACCCTCTACCAGAGGATCTCATGGTTGAGTAAGAGTCTCACAGTTGAGTGGGAGTGATGAAAAATGAGGGTAAGCTAAAGGTTGAGAATTTTAATGGGAAAAACTTTCAATTATAGAAAATAAAAGTGGAGGACTATCTTTATCAAAAGGATTTATGGAGGCCATTACAAGGAAAATCCAAGAAACTGAAGGCTATGATAGATGTGGATTGATATATTTTAGATAGAAAGACACTTAAAATTATTGGATTATTCCTAACATAATCAATGGTATTTAATATAATGAAAGTAAAGATGATAGAACAGTTGATGCAAACCCTAGTGAAGTTGTATGAAAAGCCCTCCACTTCAATTAAGGTATTTCTCATAAGGTATTTATTTAATATGAAGATGGGAGAAGGTGGATCTATTGTAGATCATTTAAATGAGCTTAACATGGTTACCAAAAAATTATCTTTTGTAAATGTTAATTTTGATGAATAAATTAGGGCTTTCTTTATTTTGTGTTCTTTGCCTAAAAGTTGGAGTGGTTTGGTAATGGTTGTGAGTAATTGTGTTTCTAGATCTAATACTCTAAAATTTGAGGATGTGATTGGTTTTATTTTGAGTGAGGAAACTCATAGAAAAAGATCAAGTGGATCTACATCAGGAATCACTTTGAATGCACAAAATAAAGACAAAGCAAATGAGAGAGGAAAAAATTCTAGAAATTGTGAGAAATCAAGAGGAAAATCAAAGGGAAGAGGTCTCAATCAAGAGGACTAAGAGATTGCTAGTGGTGTGGGAAACCAAGGCATAAAAGGAAATATTGTTGGACTTCAAAGAATAATGAAGGAGACAAACAAGAAGGGGAGAAGGAGGATAATGTGGTAAGTAATAAATTGGAAGATGATGCTTTCTTTCTTTCTTTAGAATATGTTGATGATTCATGGGTTGTAAGGAGCTTCATTTCATGCTACTCCAAATAGAGGTTATTTTCTTGATTATGTCCAAGGAAATTTTGGGCTTGTTTATGTGGGGGATAATGAACCCTGTTAGATTGTTGGAAAAAGTAGAATTAAGATTAAGTTATAGAATGGGAATCATTGGCTACTACAATAGGTAAGACATGTTTCAAGGCCGAGGAGGGATTTAATTCCAATAGGAAAACTAGGTGATGAGGGTTACACATTTACTTTTAATGATAAAAATTGGAAGGCTTCAAAAGGTTCCCTTGTCGTAGAAAAATGTGTGAAAGTAGGCCCCTTATATCTTTGTACAGGACATATTGTTCCTTCTACTTTAATTTTTTTAGAGAAAAATGAATGTTCAAGAATAGATGTTGCAGTTAAGTAGGGAGAATAAGTAGATGTATATTTTGATAAAACACTATGGCACAATATACTTTGGCACATGAGTGAGAAAGGTATAAAATTACTTCATTCAAAGAAATTTTTATCAGGTCTAAAATGTGTCAATATGGATTTCTATAAAAGTTGTGTGTATTGAAAATAAAAGAGTTAGTTTTATAAATAGTGGGAATGAAAGAGAGAGAGAGAGAGAGAGAGAGAGAGAGAGAGATTAGAGCTTGTGCATACATATGTATGGGAGCCAGATTGTGTATCTTCCCTTAGTGGCTCTCATTATTATGTTACATTTATTGATAATGCAACTAGAAACATATGGGTTTATTTCCTTAGAGAAAAATTTGATGGATTTTTAACTTTTAAGAAATGGAAATGCTTGGTTGAAAATGAGATTGGCAAAAGATTAAAATATCTTAGATCTGATAATGGTGGCTAGAATTTTCGTAATGAATTTGAAGATTAAATTGTTCTACTAATGGTATTTGTAGGTAGAAAATTGTTCTAAGGACTCCACAATAATATGGAGTGGCTTAACACATGAATGGGATAATAATGGAGTTTGAATGGAGTATGAGGTTACATGTTGGGCTACCCTTAAACATGTGAGTGGAAGTTGTTAATACTACTGCATATTTTATTAATAGATGCCCCTCTACTCATTGGGGTTATGGTACTCTAGAGGAAGCATGGACTTCTAAGAAGGTGAGTTTTCTTTTCTTAAAACCTTTGGTTGTGAAGCATTTTCACATATAGATTCTGAAAATAGAACCAATTTGGAAGCTAAGTCAAAGAAATGTTTATTTTTTGGATATGGAATTGATAAATTTGTTTATAGTCTTTTGGATTTTGAAAATCACAAAATTGTAGGAAGGTCAATGTCATATTCAAGGAGAAAGTATTGTACAAATATCTATTGTAGCCACATGAGAAGAAAGAAAATCATTATGTATTTGTGGATGATACTCAATAGGATTATGTTCCAGTAGTCCCTCATGCTCTGCAACAAAAAATATGACAAAACCTAGTGAATGTTAGATTATCAACAAGGCTAAGCTCCAAAAAGATTTTCTCATATTCTATTTTATTAACAAGTTGTGATGAACGTGAATTTTATGATGAAGTTGAGTAGGTGGATACAGAGCTTCAATGGGAGTCTGCAATAATAGAAGAAATGGGTTCCTTTCTAAAAAATCAGACTTGGGGTTTATGTAAGTTGTCTGCAACTAAAAGGGTTTTACAGAATAAATGGGTTTATAGGTTGAAAGAAGTGGATAGAGGTAAGAAAATATTCCAAACTAGGTTAATTGAAAAAATATTTGCACAAAAAAATGGAATTGATTTTGGTCAAATATTTTCTCATGTTGTTAAAATGACTTCTATTGACACTATTTTAAGTAATGTGGCTACTGAATATTTGTATTTGGAGTATCTTGATGTTGAAATAACATTTCTTCATGGTGATCTAGATAAAGAAATATATATGGCACAACCATAGGGATTTGAGGTCAAAGGTAAAAAAAATTAGTGTACAGATTGAAGAAAAGTTTATATGGCTTGAAATAAGCACCTCAACAATGGTATCTTAAATTTGATAGTTTTATGCATGAGCATGCTATACTAGCTGTCATTCAAACCATTGTTTTTATTTTAAGAGGTTGGATGATGATAATTATATTATTTTATGTTTATATGTTGATCATATGCTTCTAGATGGGTCTAACATGGATCACATTAAAGGGTTAAAACAATAATTAGCACATTCATTTTCTATGAAGGATTTGTGGGCAGAAAAACAAATTTCTTGTATGAAAGTTTGCATAGGCAGGAAGAAAAAAATTGACTCTATCTTAGGCTGATTATATTGAAAAGGTGTTGCAAGGTTTCTCTATGCAAGTTGCCAAAGTTGCCAACACACCTTTTCCTAGTCATTCAAAATTGACTAAGGAGATGTGTCCAAAGACACAAGAAGATGAGGACAAGATGCCCAAGGTCCCTTATGCTTCAGGTATAGGGAGCTTAATGTTTGTCATGGTATGTACTACGCTAGTTATTGCCCATGCAATGGGAGTAGTTAGTAGGTATATAAGTCATCCTAGTAGTGAGAATTGGAATGCAGTCAAATGGATTCTCAGATATTTGAGAGGAACATCCAGTAAATTTTTACATTTTGGGGGCTCTACTATTGATTTACAAGTCTATGTTGACTTAGATTTGATAGGAGATCTTGATACCAGGTGGAGTTCTATAGGTTACATATTTATTGTGGGTGGGACAATTGTGAGTTGGGTTTCTCAGTTACTAAAGGTGAATGCTTTATCCAATATAGAGGAAGAGTATGTGGTTGCTACAGAGGCAACGAAGGAGATCATATGGCTTCAATTCTTCATGGAAGAAGTGGGACATCCATAACAAGATAATTATCTATATATGTAGATAGTTAGAGTGTCATTCATCTTGCCAAGAATTTTTCTCTATATTTGTAGATAAAACACATACAGTTGCTCTGCAATCAGTCAGTATTGGAGGATGGATTATTAAACATGGACAAGATATGTATATATGATATTCAAGCAGATGTGTTTAGAAAGGTAGTGACAAGGGAGAAGTTGAACTCTTCTTCAATTTTGGTTGGTCTTATAGATTGAATAGAATAAATGAACGGTTGAGGCTGGGTTGGCTCAATCTGGTGGGACCCTCATGGAGTAGTAGTATTACTACACTTGATTAGTCTCCAAGTGGTAGGATTTTGTCTAGTATGGAGCCTAATTAGTTCTCAAGTGGGAGATTTTTATTTTGTGGTGATTGGTTATGGAAGTACTATACACTCACTGTAATTCCTTAGTAGGGTTTGGCGTTGGGCCTTGAGAAAAGGGTTTGGGGGAGACAACCCCCAATATAGTTGTAGCTGATAGCCCATGATTATTGAGGATTCAGGGGTGTAGCCCCTGAGAGAGAGAAAATTGGGGCTATTTTATCAGCTATTTTTCTATGGGCCGACATGTTTAAATTATTCTAGCACTAATTTTGTAAGTGGAAAAAAAATCTTGTATAAAATGGCTTAGGGTTAGGAATTTTGTAGAGTGTAATGTGATAATAGCTTCTTGTGGTGGTATTTAGTTGTAATAGGATTATAACTTGTAATTAGGTTGTAATCAATGGAAAATAAAAATATTGGACTCATTGTTTGGTGAATGTAGCCCATGGATTTGGTGAACCATGTTAAAGGAAAATATGGGAATGAAACATATTGTACCTTCTTGTGTGGGTAATTAGTTGAATGAGAACCTTCACTAGGCCCTGGCACACCCCATTCATTTCCTCTTCATTGAAACGATGATGAATCCTAGTAACTTTCTCACTAGGGCCAAGAAAGCACTCCAAACCCTCTTTGAAGGACATTTTCATGTTCCTCATAATCTTTACACCTTCCTTGCTCACCATAGTAATGGAAAATAAACTCTGACATAATCAAAAAGGAAAAAAAAGCCATTGTAACATTGGCTTCATCCAAAGACTCCATAATTTTCTAGGAGAGATCAGGGTTGTAACCCTTTATGCCCGTGATATACTTCACAATCCCACCATGCTCAATGGTCTCCTAAAGTGCATTGTCATTTTTATGATCCCCTCATTCATCAAGTTCAATATAATTGGTATCTCCATCCATTCTTCTCCCACTCTGGTGATAGTAAATTTTGCACATAACTTTCAAAAAGAACAAACCTAAGAAAATCAAATACCAAACTTTTAGTTTCGTAGACAAGCTAAATAACTCAAACACCCAAATGGAGAGCTAACTTGTCAAAACAATATATCAACTAGACCACCAGAAAGGAAATAATGACATCTTCATTAATGTGTGACTCTAGAGTGATCATAGAAGATTGTGTCATACACCTCTGTTGGGATAGTGAAAGGGCCATCCCAAATTTTGAATACCTCTGTATATTTTCCCACTCTAGCCAACCTATCTGCAACATGATTTCCTTCTTGACAAGTGTGGAAAAAAAAAAACCTCCTCTACATTCATTAATAGGTGTCTAATAATTTGTATTACATCTTTTTAATTCCATACAACCTTAGTCATGGACCTTAAAATATTAATTATATTTAAGACATCCCCTCCAATAATATTTTTTATAAATTCATCCTTGTCGGCACAATAACCCCATGATAAAGGGAAACAAGCTTAACGACACAAGTCATCTAGACACCAAGGTTTACTTTACTGAGTAGGCTGCCAACAATTCCCCTTTTGAGTTTCTCAAAATCCCACCCCCACTCGTTTGACCTGGGTTACCCATTGAGGAACCATGAAAATTCATCTTAACCTAATCTAGGTCGGTGGGGATTTAATATTCCTATGGATACCAGTCACAAGATTTTTTTAAAAACTCAAATTATCTAATAGTCCCCATTGCCGAAAAACCTCCAAATCAAAAAAAAGGATGGGATGGGACAATTCTTAGATGGATTTGGAATCCTCATATTGTCCATCATGTTATGGATGAGCCCCATATTAACTGCTTTGATATTTTTACGCAATTCCCTGAATATCATATTATTATGTTCCTTCCACAAGCTCCAGCTACCATACCCAAGGAACTACCACTAGAGTTCAGAAACAAAAGGATGAGGTGATAGGGAAAACCAAGAGTTAACAAAACATTTTGGATCATTACTCCAACATCATTCTAAATTGAAAAGACTCATAATACTTTGTGTGGCTTTCCAAGAAAAGAGACAAGAGAAGAGAATATGCTCAACAAACTCAAGATCATGTTCACATAGAATACATCTATTGACAATTTGAATTTACCTATTTTCTAAAGATTATCTAAAGTAAGGATCTTATTATGACAAACAATTCAATTAAAAAGCTTGACTTTGGGTATAGCCTTACTATCCCATATCATTTTCCAGTCAAACGTACTTGGCCAATTTGGAACTAGTGCAAGTCAAAACTAGATTTAGTTGTACAATCTACCAACTTCAAGCTTTTTTACATAACTTTATTGAACTAATCCAGCCTATAGAATCTTAAAGAATTAAGATGGTTGAGAAGTTCCAAAGGAATGGGCTTTAGAGCAGGAGCAACCCAATTTTATCATGTAGTTGACATGGGCATAAATTTATGATATCTTAGTCACCAACAATTAGGTGCTAACATATGTATATATAAATTAGTAAACTTATCTTCTCCATGTTTTTGGTTATTATATGTACATTGAATGTTAAAAGTAATTATAAAGGTTTGTATTTTAGATCAATTTGTTCAATATTATTAATGTAGTAGTATGTACTTTTGCCACTATCAATAATTAATTATACAGGTGGATACATTTTCATGTATCAATATTTTTTATTATTATTGAAGTATTATATTAAGGGGTTTAACCCTTCCAACACTATGGCCCAAGGTTTGTTCAAAACAACTATTTACAAAACAAGGTCAAAGAAAATTCATTAATAGAAAACTAGTAGCACAACTTTTAAAATCCGTGATTTGATAATTAATAGACAACTCACCCACCACCTAGCCTTTGGAGAGTAAGAGTCTCTAAATTGATTTTTTTTTTTGGCCTGGAGACAACTATCCAAGTGATATTTTAATAGGGACCCACCATAAGGGGAAGGTGGTGGAATAGTCTTCAAGATAGAATCAATAATAGGAATAGAGTGTTAACAATGTTGTATCTCAATAGTTAAAGGGTTAGTACAATACAAGAGTGGTATAAATTTGATAAGGATCCACACAACCAAAGGTGATCATATTAGAGGTAAGAGGTGTTGTCAGATCCAAAGAGAAGTAAAAGGTTATCTCACTACGAGCATCACCCTGTGGGGAGCCATCATTGATTTGCAAAGAGATATGAGAGGAAGAGTTCAATCCACAAAATGGTGAAATAGTCATCATTTGTATCCCTCCACCAAGTGGCAACACCTCTTTGATGTGCAACAAACTAATATATATACCAAATTACGAAAGGAGAAGCATCACTAACACCAAAAGGTGAGGCCAACATAACCCACTAGTTCATCCCATGAAATATCCCCCGCCATGAGAACCACCTCCCCAGGGACAATTATGGATATGTCAATGTCAAATAGAATGTCAAGAAAGGAAGAGAGACCCATTGCAATCATAGCCTCATTCACCTTTAGAAAATGACCAATAGAATTATCAATGGTCTCAAAGAAATATTTTTCCCAAAAATGTAGTGGAAGATTGGAGAAATAAACTCACACTCAGTTGTCCAAGCTACCTAAAACTAACACACCCAATAGACCTTTAGTAGAAATTTATTCAGAAGCACCTAAGCTAGAGTCGCCCATTGGAAAAGGGTGTAGATGCAAAGGTGGAAGCACTCATTCTTGTATTTCATACTAATATGTTATTATTATAAGCATTAAGTAATTAAATTATTTTCAAAAAAATTGCATTTTTGACCAACTTATCCAATATTACAAATGTATTTACATGCATTTTGTCCACCATCAATAATATACTACACATATGTAAATGCTTGTCTGGGTGTGATTATGTTGCAATTTCTTACCATCAATGCTTCTGATCATACTTGTGATCCATCATCAAGATGAAGAATGCTAGGATACCTAAAGATCCATCATGAGGATAAAAGAATGTCAGGTACCCTGATGGATCATTGAGTATGATTGGAAATGTTGATGGTAAAAAATTGCAACACGATCACACCAAAACAAACATTTACATATATCATGGATTGTGAAAATCTGCTTACATTAATATACTACACATACACAAATTACCATGTATTAATTTATTATATATTTATAAACATTAAATATTGAAATTAATTATAAAAGTTTATATTCTAGAACAACTTGTTCGATATTTTTTTCTATTAAATATAACTGAATCTCTTTACATCGTAATGATTACCCTCTTGTTAAAATCGGGTATCTGAAAACAATAAACATGGAGTAACAGTTGATGTCCTACAAATATTAAACTCCCTAACACACAATAACTTTAATATTAAGTTACATATATGACTGGTATACAGTTTTAGAACGTACAAAATGAATATACAAAATAACTACCATTCGTCATAGATAAAGGATGGAAGGGGAGATTGGTGCCGATACATCACGAAGAAGAATTTTTACCTCAAATTACTAAAACGATGCTTAAACTCATTTTTTAGTTTGGCATGTGAAATGGTATATTCTTTATGGGAAAAAATTCAGAGTTCAAATTAAATCTAAGTGAGACTGAAATAAGTTTTTTCTATTAGTTAGTTGCGCCTTGAATTTATCACAGCTTTTGTACCAATAATAGTACAAAAAGATTTGTGAATTAAAACTGTTAATTTATCTTTCAAGTGGTCAAGTATTATAAACATCACTTCAAAAGTAATTATAAAAGTTCGTCTTTCGAACCATCTTGTAAATACAGTTTTGCCCATTGTCACTAGCATGTGCTAATGCATATAAATTATTTTAATAAGCTTTTTAAATTGTTGGATTATACATATGTACTTTGCATATAATAAATCCATAAATAACTATTTTGAATAATAATGATATAATGACTTCTATATTTCTTTAACAGGCTTACTATTAAATTTTGTTGTCTAGTTGCTCCAATTACCAATATCTAATTGGCTTGATAATCACACTGTTTAGAGGCATTCAATCATATGCATTGACTAATAGAAATCTCACTGTACAGAGAGGCATTTCAATCATGTACATTGACAGAGAGATACAGCCAGCCAAAAAGAATGCCAGCACAATTCTTGTGCTTAACTTTTTCTAGGTTGTGTATTTAATGGGTTGGAATTAGTTTAACAAGTAGTAAACCAAGGAAGTATGCACTTGTAATGCTATTGGTGAAGAAGCTTATTTGAAGTTGTGCTATTGATGTTTGCATTGGTGAAAGAAGCTTGTCTGAGGTTGTGCTATTGAAGTTTGTATTAGTGAAGAAGTGTGTTTGATGTTGTTTTATTGAATTTGCATTGGTGAAAAAAATTATTTGAGGTAGGTTGAAATTTGTATTGGTCAAGAAGTTTGTTTGAGGTTGGATCATTGAAGTTTTCCTTGATCAAAGAGTTTTTTTTGGAGGTTGTGATATTGAAACTTGATTTGTTGAAATGTTTGTTTGAAGTTGTACAACTGTCATCTACATTGGTGAGAAAGTTTGTTTTAGGTTGAGCAATCTCAATTTGCATTGCTGGAAAATCTTGTTTGAGGTTGTACCATTGAAATTTACATTCAGGCCATTGAAATTTGCATTAATCAAGAAAATCAGTTGAGGTCGGGAAGAGATGGCTTCCGTTAACCCATGCATTTCCAAAGATTATCATTTGAAGATTGTTAAGAAAGAAGTTATAGTGCCTGCCCTTCCAATGCAGCAGCAAGTGCTTCCTTTGTCAAATCTAGATCTCCTTATTCCTCCAGTTTCCGTTCATGTATATTTTTGCTATGAAAATCCCTCTCCTGGGACTTTTGCATCAGCATTCTTTCATCTAAAGACATCTCTCTCGAGAGTGTTGGTGTCATATTATGTTTTTGCAGGAAGATTGATGACAGACAGCATTGGTCTAGCACAGGTCCATTGCAATGGCAAGGGTGTTTGTTTGACCCAAGCTTATGCTGCAACTTCCATTTCTCAGCTAAATTTATATAATCCTGATGAGTCTGTACAGGGGAAGCTCGTTCCTTTACTTTCGAAGCACTTTCGAAAAGATGGCATTCCTATCTTTGCTGTTCAGGTAAAAGATCCGACAGAAAACATATGGACTGTTTAAACATCACAAGTAAAAGTGTTAAATAGTCAAAGTTTAATTATTTTTCCGAGCTTAACCATATTGAATATTTGCAGATTACCGAGTTCAGCTGTGGTGGTATTCTTGTTGGCTGCACATTTGACCACAGAGTTGCGGATGCATACTCTGCTAACATGTTTTTCATGAGCTGGGCAAAGGTGTGCAGAAATGAGTCATCTGTGTCTCCCAATCCAAGCATTACACGCTCCATATTATGCCCTAGAGATCCCCATGCTTACTCATGTGCTCAAATTGAAAATATGTATGTGAGGCATATTGCACAAGAATCCAGCCAAGACAATCCTCACCCAACTTGTTTAGCAAGTAGAATTTACTACCTAGATGTGAAGAAAATTATGGGTCTCCAATTGAATGCAAACAACAATGGTAACAAGTACACCAAATTAGAGGCATTCAGTGCTTACTTATGGAAGCTACTGATATGCACCCAGAATGTAGAGGACACGGCGAATTGCAAGATGGGAATAGCTGTAGATGGCCGGCCGTGCTTAAGGAAAATTGGGGTTTCTCCTCATTACTTTGGCAATGTAATAACCTTGCCCTTTGCTGAAACACATGCCCATTGTGTAAAAACAAAATCACTTTGCTGGAGTGCAGGGTTAATTCATGATGCAATACAAAGTGCAGCAAATGAGGAGCATTTTCAAAGTTTGATCGACTTCGTAGAGATAACAAAGCCAACACCTGTCTTAGCCAAGATTTACCGCGGAGGAGATGAGGTGGAGTCATCCGGACCTGCTGTTATGGTGTCTTCTGGACTACGATTCCCTTTGTATGAGGTTGATTATGGATGGGGAAAGCCTACGTTTGCAAGCTACCATTTCCCTTGGGGTGGTGACGCGGGATATGTCATGCCAACTCATAGCCCTGCAGGAGACGGCAGTTGGGTAGTATACATGAATCTTCCTCTCAAACACTTAAACACAATTGAAGCTGATCCCAGTAGCATTCTACTTCCACTAAAACAACATTTCTTACAATTGTCTCGGAAAAATGTCTTGGCTTCCTAATTTCTTATAGTTTCAGCACTCCTCACTTTACATGAGCCGACAAATGTGATAATTTCTAATCTTAAACAACTATGTCTCAGATTTCTCTTTAGATTTGCTCAATGGCTTGGTGAAAAGGTCCAGTAGTTGTTTCTTAGACTTTCAATACTTCATTTTTATTTATCATTTTTGACTAAAGTTCTAATAAAATGATATTTGATTTCAATATATTTACCTTTTTATGAAACACATGATTTTCTTTTGTTAATTCTATTGATAAAAAATTGTTTTTTCATCCTTTATTTCTTCTTTTAAATCTGCTAAAATCCTCCTAAGCGAAATAGTTGGATATTTTGTTGCTATATACTCAGCCTTAGTTCCATAGAGAAATTATGGGGTTTTTTCTTTAAACCCATAAAATTGCTATTGAACCCAAATGGAACAAATAATCTACTGTGCTCTTCATATCAACCACACTTCTTTTAAATCTGCTAAAATCCTCCTAAGACAAATAGCTGAATATTTTGTCTCTATATACTCAGCCTTGATTCTATAGAGAAATTATGGGTTATTTTTTTTAAACCCATAAAATTTCTATTGAACCCAAATGGAACAAATAATCTAATGTGCTCTTCATATGAACCACACTTATTACTATTTCTGTAACCAACCAATTCAGAATTATTTGTTATAGCATGCAAAATACCATATAATTTTGTGGAATTGACATATCTCATTATTCACTTACTCTCTTGCCAGTGGGTGTCTTTTGGAGTCTCCATAAATCTAGAAATCACCTACTTACTAAATGTATTATATCTATCCTAGTTGTTAAATATATCAAACTTTCAACCAAACTCTTGTACATGGTCAAATTCACATTATTACTACAATGTTACTTGATCAACTTAATTACTATGGTTGTTGTGTTGGTGCAAGCTTATTTTTTTGCATTCTAAATATCTAAAAAAAATATCTACTACATATATTGCTTGAGAGATTAAAATACCATCATGCATTTATTTTACTTATATTCCTATAAAATACCTCAAATGGCCTAAACTTTTCATCTCATGCTCTTTCTTTATGGGCTCTTTGAAATTGGCAATGAAGAAATCATCATCGCCACTAAAAACTCTATCATCTATATACAAGAAAATAATTAAAATTTTAGTATCACTTGCCTTGACATTAAGAGTGAGCTCACTATCTATTTCTCTAAAATCATTGCCCATCAAATATGAGTCAATCATGCCCATAGAGTTTGCTTCAACTCATAAAGATTTTTCTTTGGTTTACACACTTTGTCTTGTTGACCTAGAACTTCATAACCAGATAGTGGTTCCACAAACACTTATTTTAACACTCCATTCAAGAAGGTGAACTTTACATCCATTTAAACGTTTAATTTGTGTTGGGCTCCAATCGCTTTGATTGCATACAGTTTCCATTCATGCTAAAAATAAATGTCTCATCACAGTCTCTCCCAAACTATTGTTTGTACCCTTTGAAAACCAATTTTGTTGCACATTTATATTGATTATTCCTTTAGCATTTCTCTTGTGCTTCGAGACTCATTTAAGCTTAATAGCTTACTTTTTGGGAGGTAAATAAATTAGCTCCTATGTTCTTCAACAATGGCCTCATACTATTTTTTCTCTTTAATAGCATCCTCAAAAAAAAATGTTCACTGTGAGAAAATAATTTTAAAAATCATATTTTCATCAATGTCATTATAATACTTTTCACTCTAGTATATCTCCCTTGTAGATTTTTGGTATTTCTTAGCATTAGAGAGGTAAGAGAGGAGCTTGATCTATCACTATTATTGTTTCTCTATTGTGCAGACTAAGTTGAGAGTTGTCTGGATCCTTTTGGACCTCTTTATGTACTAATTCAGAGCTATTGGGAGCTCTTTGGAGCTAGTGTCCTCTTTATCTCTAGTTGATTGTCTTTCTACCTATTTGTGTCAAGAGTTGTCAAGAGTTAATTGTGTGAATCCAAATCTCCGAAGAGTACTCTATCTAATTCAACATCTATTGTAGAATCTTCTTGTTTATCTTCATACTCATTATCTTCATTATAAATGGGCACTCTATCTAAAGGGTATGAAGATGTTTCCACTAAGTCATTCCATTGCTCATTCTTAATAAACTCAACATCTCTAATAGTGATGATCTTCTTGTTGGCCAGGTTTAACAAACTATATGCCTTGAACCCTCTTCTCCTTTGGCATATAAGCATATATTGCACAACTGAACACTCTCAAAAAGCCAATCACCCACATGCATTGTGTCTATGTCTCTTGTGAAATTTTGTCATGGATCACTTTTTCTAGACTTCTATAATTTATCAAATAAGTAGGTGCTTCTACAACCTCTACTATTGATGATCTTCTTGGTGACCATGTCGTACAACCTATATGTCATGGACCCTCTTATCCTTTGGCATATGAGCATATGTTGCACAACCAAACACTCTCAAGAGATCAACCACCCACTTTCATGTTTTCATGCCTCTTGTATAATATTTTCATAGATCACCTTTACTAGACTTCTATTTATCAAATAAATGTGTTGCTACACCCTATCACTAATATTCATTTAGGAGTCCCTATTCCTTAAGCATGTTCCTTTCCATTTTCATCATAGTCTTATCCTTCCTCTTAGCCACTCCATTTTTATGTGAAGTATAACTATTTGTTGACTCATTTATGTTATTTTTTGTGCAAGAATTTACAAAATCATTGAGGTACACTCTCCCCCTTTATCAAACCTTGGGAACTTGATATAGTTTCCACTTTCTTTTCCATCCTTATGACTTATATCATTAATACAAGTTATAAAATATTGACTCCCCCCAATTGAAATAGTTTACATGAGGTGACCAAATTACTGTGCATAAGCTTTGATCATGTTTTTTTCCATTCTATACTTGTTTGATTGAAAGCATTGTCTATTATGCTTACCCAAAATACAACCCTCACACTTTTTACCAGGCTTTACCACATTTGGAAAAATATCTACCTTTCTTTTGTAGAACAATAAAGTCAATTTTTTGTATTAAAAATAATGAAGTGGCTTGGACTTATCTATATGAAGGGGGTTTCATTCAGTTCATGAAATGCATTGAGGGGTGTGATGAAAATGTTTCCACATAGTTTATTAACTCATGGAACAACTAGCATGTGTGAATGGGATTTCATTTAAAATTAATGAAGATGTCATTACTAGAGCGAGTAAGATCTCCCTAGAAGGTAAGAAATGGCACAAGCATACTAGATTTTTAGTTGAAGCTAACTTGAATAAGATTTTACGCCTACATGAAGAGCTAGTTCAATCATGTGGTGGGTTTGAACTTGAAGCCCTTCCACCACCATGGGATGAGGTATTTTATGTCATCATGTGTTACATCATGCTGGAAGGTTGTTTCCCTATATTTTACTACTACCATTTCCCCATCCTAAATCACTTTAGGAATAGGGACCTATATCCTTCCCCTTCCTTCTATTAGATTCTATGGAGGACAATATTTTGAGTCAGAAAGAAAAGAAAAGAGGGAAAATCATATATGGTGTTGCATCAAACCTTCATGTTCCACCTTTATAATTTCCATAGGGCTTTATATCCTAGGTAAATACAAGAAGTTGAGTACCAAAACTATGGAAATCCTTGAGTAAAAAACATTGTTTCTAGAAACTGGTACCCATTTATTAAAAAATAGGTACCCGCTTTAGGCTCAAGTGTCCAATCCTAAATTAAAATAATGGGTACCCATTTTTTTTTCACAATAGGTACCCATTTCAAAATGTGTAGCCATTACTTTCAAAATGGGTACCTATTTCTAAAAAATTAAAAAATTTAATTTTTGGCTCTTGAAAGCTCATTTTGACCTACATTTAGAAATGGGTGCCCATTTTGAAACATGTACTCATTTCTTAAAATTTTAATTTCACATGCCATGGGTTGCATTGTGTTTTGGCTTGGGATAGGCTTGGTAGGACCAAGCCTGTGCTTGTTCTAGAAAATTTGGCTAAGGCACAAGATCATGAAATTGACTTTCCAAATGATTTTTTTGACAAAATAAAAACCCATTATAGTACTCTTTGTTAGTTTCTAAAAATATAAATTTTATAATAATATGACTTGTTTTAGTATTTTTACAATATTTATCAAGCCAAATTGGTACCTAAACTTCAAATAGTATGGTTAACTAAAATTTTAAGAATTTTTTTATTTTACATTTTTTGACAAATAAATTATATGTCATCAATCTACATAGAATGTACTTCAATATTTAAAAAATTGAAAAAATGTGAAGTTTTCATCAAATTATGGTGGTCGTACAGTAGAGGTTTCCAAAATCCACTTTATGGTCAAATAAAAATTCATGAAAAAAAATCAATAAAAAGATACAGAAAAATATTCTCATCAATAAATGGTGTGCTAGGTATGTTTTCCCAAAAGGAATTACAAAAATTCATTTTTTTGCTCCAAAAAAGGGTGTTCATACACGTGTGGTATGATCGTGAAATAGGCCATTTGAAAAAGTGGTTTTTGAACATGCCTAGCAAAATATAATTTATACCATGTGGGTATTACAAACAATTACATATTTGAAAACTAGACTCTAAGCATTGAATTTTCTATTAGTGAAGTTTCTCAAGATTCAATCTTGATGTGTCTCAAATTTGGACATTAAATGACTAGAAATTTGAAAAATAGGAAAAAACACTACCACTTTTTTCCCAAAAGTGGGACTCAACTTCTTGCATCCATCCTCCTCCTATACCCATTAATTTCTAGATACTTCAACCCAACCCGCAACCTTCCATTTCTATGCATATTTTGGTTAAAGTTGGCTCTATTGTTGATACTAAATGCCCAAATCCTACCCCTTCCTACATGCTTCGACAAATTAAAATGGAAATATGTATTAGTGTTGATTTTGATGCTAAGCTTGAAGTGGGTAAGAGAAGATCCCTGAGGTCTAGAAATAATTTGAAGTGGCAAAACCCTAAGGAGAAGTAGGAGTGCACCATTAGATCAGACTCTACAAGCAATGCAAAAAAGTTAAAAATCCACCAAGAGGTGGAAAAGTAAGGTGGACCATGGTAAGTATATAGAGGATGATAAGGATGACACTGCGAGTGGAGGTCCTCAGATGGGAGGTGGGTTTATCCCTATGGATAGCCAAGTAGGCCCCTTGCCCTCTCATGTTTCTCACACTCTCAAAGGAGATACCCACATTGCTCAAGTGGACATTGCAGGAGGTGTCTATGGAGACCCATATACTATTACCTCTCTTGTCCATCAGAGTGATAAAGGAAAAACCAATATTAAAGGTGAAGGGAGTAACCTAGAGGTGTCACTAGGGATTGGTACTCGAGGGTATGCTAAGGATATGGTTGGATTGGAGGAGACTGACAAGATACTTATGAAGCGACAAGATAACCTTAACTAAAGGTTTGATGATGTGACTAACTTTATAGTCAAGGTGATGTACTCAACCTCCACCACCCTTCACCTCCTATATGCTCAAATGGATGGTCTTTTTGCCTTTGTTGGAGTTGATACCACAACATCCCTATACTAGTTCTTGGTGGATGACTGGCTCTGTGTGTTGCTGGAGAAACCATATAAGCAGAAAAATAGAGCTAGCTTTCTTGGTTTTTCTTTTGTTAAGAACTCTCCCCGATTGGGATTTTTTTTGTCTATAACTAGACTCTCGTTGTTTATACTTATGATCATTACTATGATTATGTATATTTTTAATTTCCAAACTATTAGTGAGCCTATGGGTTGTAGTAGTTATACAATGTGGGATACGTTAATGTGGGGGTTTTGGATATTAAGAAAGTGGGTAGGATGAAAATGTGATATGACTTTATGTTGTCTTTTTAGCTTGTTTCTAGGTCAGCCCCCATTTTTAGCTACTTTTTAATATTAAAAACAATAAGCTCAAATTAACATTTTCAAGATGTCCATACCTATGATGGTATAGCTTGATGGGATCTTGAATGAATAACTTTGGGGTTGATTGCTAATGTAGGGATACTAAAGAGAAAGGGATGTTGGGATATCAAGCCCAACGGTGACTGACTATTCATTCTCCCTATTAGCTCTTCATATTCATACAATTCTATACAATGGCTTTATGTAGCCCATGTAATACATCCATTTACTCATAATAAAGTAATCTCTGCTCAAGTGTGGACGTAGGCAAGTTTCACTGAACCACGATACATCTTGTGTTTTTGTATTCATCTTCTTTGTTCTATTTCTTTTCTTGATTTAACATTTACAAGGGATTCCATTCATATTCATTTCTTCAAAATCGTATGCTTCTTATTTCATCGCTTACTTCATCCTCTAACATAAATCATCACCATTGGAAGTTGTTATCTATGGAGATGGTTATAGTACAAGTATACACCACTCAAGAGTTAAAATAGAGAATTTTTTTTATCATAGATCATGTATGTATTGCTTTGATTAAATAAAATTTAAGAGGATGAATCCTTAACAGTGAGAATATTGTTATATGAACATTTGTCATGCATCTAGTTGAAATTAAATGGTTCGAGAGTTTCTTAATGTTGGTTTTCAGCTGTTATGAATTTGGAAGATGATATTGCCACTCTAAACATAATGATGACCAATGATTTGAGAACATTAAACAAGTTAGTGATTATCAAATCTCCTATGAATGCGATTAGCCAGAACAAAATCTTCATTATGGGAGAAGAAAACTAGACAGCCTCTAAAAAGAGTCTCTTTGTCTGAAGCTGAGATGGTAAAGCTCTCAGAGAGTAAAATAAAATCAATCCATATATACTCTTCATTATTTGTTAATATTTCAAATGCATACTCTTCATTATTATTTGTTCATATTTCAAATGCATCCTCTCCATTATTTGTTGATATTTATAACTCATATTGAATATTATAAACTAAATTGTGTCATTGCAATCTTTCTTGATCTATATAACATCTCCATTTCAATTTTGCACACTATTTTTGTTAATGGTGAAAAAACTAACTCCGAGCTAACAAATGAAGATCTGGAGATTTCTAAACTTTATCCTGACTATAAGTTCACAAGCATTGATGAGCTTCTTGATATTTGTAAGTTAAACCCACCAAAATCAAAACTTATAACCTTTGTATGGTAGATATATCAATCGATTATATAAATATATTTAAATATCAATAGTTGGGATAATGTATGTTCTTTAAAGAGTAGTTAACATTTTGAACTGGAATTATGAATCTATGATATCACTATTGATATAGATTGTAATGGATATTACTTTACTATCACTTGTAAATTTTATGGGACAAGGGCTAGCCAATAGTGTTATATATATAAATGATGTTGATGTAGAAAGATTGACTATGAGTCTCTCTTCCAGCCCATCTCTACCATTAGTTACCACTACAACTATGTCTTTCTTCTACTTGAAAATATTATTTTATTGTCTATCTCTTGAATAGCTTAAATTGATTGTCACCATCTTTAGATATCTTTGTGACTCTTGTCTAGCTTTCTATGACCATCTTTTTACATTTCTTTATATATATTTAAACATAATTCTATTATGGGATGTCTCTATATTTTGTATTGCCAATGTAGGTATTTTTCTAATAACCTTTTTTACAATAAAACATTTGGTAGGATAATTTCATCTTTATTATTCTATATGTGAGAAAACATTATGCCTATTTTATATCCTAGAAGAGTATTTCAAACATGATTTAGGATTTAATGATACTTGAGTAATGTTCATCTCAATTGAATCTCCCCATAAATGTTCAAATAAGAAAAATCTCATGGAAAACTATTTTTTTATTGGTCCTTTGTCCAATATCATTATGCAAATATTATTGCCACTAGATAGCCTTAGAATAAAATAGAATGAGATATTACACCCCACTTTTTTGTAATACAAAATAAAACAAGTGAAATTATTTGAAAAAGAATAATAAAACAATTCTATTATCCTCAAGATTGAACACTCTGGTATATAAGCAACTATTCCAGGTTTTCTTTTTGGTTCTTTCCTGGTTGAGCTCTTTGAACCAGTTTTATTAATAAATATATTCAGTGCCTAGCCCACTTTTGCCTTAAAAAAAAAAAACAAAAAACATTGAACACTCTGATTCCTTGGAGTTTTGTAGCAATCCCAAAATCAAATATAATAGGAATATTTCCCTCCACTTTTAACATTCTTCTCTACATTGATCTCAAAACTATTATTCCAAGGACTTTGGCTAAGAATCATCACTTTTAGTTTCCTTGAAATGATGATTGTTTCTTCATAGATATTATTTCTTCTATGGTACCTATTAAATACAACATGTTAGAAAGTTCAATGGCTAAGGCTTATCCTTTATTTTGTTAAATTATTTTCTCCACAAAACTTTCCAATATCTCTACACAATGTTTCATCCATAATGAATTTCACAAGCTTGTGATTGTATTTTCTTGTACTTTTATTGTCCGAATCTAGAAGAATATATGCAGCAACAGCATTTTCATTGTCATTAATGAAGCACAAACTATTGTAGTGGAGTCAAATTTTACCCATGAGAGAAGATCTAGCTTAGATTTATGCCATAATTTTAATTCTAAATCTTCAAATTCAAGTTGACCACTTTTACACTAATCATTTTCCAATCATCACCACCCACTTAATATTCTCTATAGATTTTTTTTTTTAATCATTTTAGTTAGCCATGCAAAAACACAAACTTAAACTCAAACTTTTTCAATAAGAAATATTAATTTCCATTTATTATAACCTTATTAGAAACCCTCCTCGATGTTGTAGAATATGAGAATTCTTGTATTCCGTAACTAGTAACTAGCTATACATATTATATAGTATATAATATATATAGAGAAAGTTGAGAGATATCAAGGCTTTAATTTTAAATTGAGAGCTTTTACTAAAGTAAATTAAAGCCTCGATATCTATAGGCTCTCTCTCTCTCTCTCTCTCTCTCTCTCTCTCTCTCTCTCTCTCTCTCTCTATATATATATATATATATATATATATATATATATATATATATATATATATATATATATATATATATAATTTGTTGTATTATATATATAGCTAGTAGCATCCAAAGTAGTGAGTCCTAAGAAATAACTTAATTTTTTTTTAACTCTAATTAAAACTCTTCCCTAATCAAATTTTAACTATTATTTGGAATCATATTTGGTTTATTGTTTAAGTATGTTTGGGGTTTGGCCATGGACA
This sequence comes from Cupressus sempervirens, assembly GCA_028749045.1. Classification (NCBI taxonomy): domain Eukaryota; kingdom Viridiplantae; phylum Streptophyta; class Pinopsida; order Cupressales; family Cupressaceae; genus Cupressus; species Cupressus sempervirens. Next base: position 301,596,791 of record CM053787.1, on the reverse strand, counting down.
ACATTTGGGTTCAATTTGGTTAAGTATTAAGGTTAGGGTTAATTTGAATTAGAGAATTGGATTCAATTTGATTTAGGGTTACAATTTGTTGGAATATAAGGTTTATGGTTATTGGTTGTCATTAGTTGCAAACATCCTCATTCCAACCTTTGGTGGTTCATTGGTGCATATGTGATTCTAAATCAATTGGTTTCTACCAGTTGGGGTGATTGTAAATCAATTGGTTTCACTAGTAACTTGTGCTTTATATATTGTTCATTAATGCTGGTTTAGAATTAAATGTTCTACCATTTCATGTATAGTTGATTGTTTGAATCATCATGGTGATTCTATGGAGCTTATGTTTTGGGCCAATACTTAGTGAAGAATTTAGATGATTTTTGTGACACCTATTTTTCTTACTTTGAGCATTGAAGATTGTGGTAGTCATTGTATTTCTCGAAGTGCCATAGCACATCTTAAATCTATTTTGTTAGATATATTTTGGTCATGATTTTTCTATATATATGTAAAATTATTTCAAGATGTATGTGTAACAATGAGGATGTAAATAATTAAATGCATGTATATCTATAATGAAAGTGTGAACTAATCGAACAAGTTGATTGGGGAGGTGCATACAGTTCTTCACTAATTTTTTTAGAGACCTAGCACTATACTCTATTTTCTATTTATTTTCATTGTTTTGGTAGTGATACTTTGTGTCGACAGTGAGCCTTTTATATTTGAGTTGTGTCTATTTAGGTATTTATCCTACCAACAATACCCTTTGTTCAAGAAGCTATCCTTGTTGTAACAAATCACCTATTCAGTGTCACCTTAACTAGTGTTGTTACACATTTCATGAAAATTAGTTTCTCTTTGGTTTTTCTAGTTGGAAAGATAATTACATTGGGGGGAGTGAATGAATCATTACTTATTAATAATTTACCTAATTAAACTTTAACCATAATTAAAATATGAAATGCACTAACCAATTACTTATACTCATTAATTGTTGTAATGATAATGATTTTACCTATTTGTTGAAATGTAAAATATATAGTAAACAAACAACCATAATAAACTCATGCATCCATACATGACACCATAATTTTGGTCTCACAAAGACGCTTGGTTAGAGGGAAAAACCATAGTGGGGATGTCACCCATGGATCTTCATTATTGTAAAAAGATTTTTCTGACTACGAGGTAAATATTGTCACCTTCTAAGTCAATCACCTGGTTAGGAGTGACTGATACATTGTTAGATGTATATAAAAGTCATATTAAAGATTAATTTATTAAGATAATTTATCCCACTTATGGAGTGTTCACCTTGTTAAAGGATTTACAATTAATTATGTTAAAAAAAAGGTATTTTTCGGAGCTACCTAGTTAAGGGATTTTACATACACTTGCAAAAACTATTGACTATTCAAGAAAGATGTTAATGACCTATAAAATAGTTTCTTCCTAAAGCTATTCAAATCCCTTTTTCTTTGTTTCTACTTCCTGAGTCTTTTTGTATGCTTTGTGTATCCAAATTCAAATTCACAATTTGATTCTATATCAAACTCTTAACTCTTCATCATCTCTTCACAACTCTTATTGATATCCTCTTTTATACTTTTCACCTTTACATACATATAATCTAATTGAGGTTTTGTATATCTTGCTTAGCTTCAAAATAAATTCATATTGTTCTCTTTATTTTCATCTGCATTAGTGAGACTGGTAGTGTCACCTTGGACCTTTGATGATGTGCCTTTGTCCTTGTCATATTTTCAATGTTTACATATTTCCTTTTCTTTTTCTCCTTCCTTATTCTCTTCCTATTGTGTATGTTATTCAACTTATCAATCAATATTCTTCTCATTAGTATCCTTGACTTCATCAAAACTCTCTCTCTCTCTCTCTCTCTCTCTCTCTCTCTCTCTCTCTCTCTCTCTCTCTCTCTCTCTCTCTCTTTATTGCATACTTTAAATATTCTCTTTCTCTATCTACCTCATCCTATGCTCTTTCCCCTTCTCTTTCTCTACCTAATTTCTCCTAGCTCTTCCTCTCACTATTGATTCCCCATAATTACCATCTATGTCACCCCATCTCTCTATGATCTGTCTACTTCTTACTACTATCTTTTACCATCTATCATCCCTACTATCACCATATCTTCACCATATTTAACCCTTCATGTTTTTACTTTTATGTCTTTGATCCCCACCCCCCCACCCGCTCTCACACACAGACACACACCTATTGGAATTTTATTGTGAAATTGAGATACTGAGAGGGCAAGGGGGGGTGATTTAGGATCTATAAAAACTTTTATCATTCAAAACAACTTTATTGTATTCACCATCTCATATATATCTTATGTATAACACAACTTGAAATATCAAATGCTTAAATAAATCTAACTATGTATCACATCCATGAAATATAAACACATAACACAAAAGATTTTGGTAACCCAAAAACCCTCCAAGGTGAAGGTAAAACTAGGGTGGGGATGACACCCACAAACTGTCACTACTACAGTAACAAAGTTAGCCTATTAGGACTAAAAATTTGATCACTTTTGATGATCTACCCTGTGGGGGGTTTTCCCTATTAAGAGCTTTACAAGATTGTTAGGTCTACCTTGATTAAAGGATTTAAAACTTACAATGAAGTAAGAACTCAGTTAAGATATTTACAAAGGTCTATTAAAACCAATTTGTTAAGAGATTTACCCTAATTCAATCTGCCAAAATTGATTCAATACCTGATCCTTCGATCTGCACTTACAATTATTGATTATGGATCTCCTCTCAATATCTTATTTGATCTCTTATCTAATATTTCTTTATTTCATATGTCCTTCACCACTTCATTAGGTCACTAGCTCTATTGCTTCACAACTTTCACTTGTAGCCTCCAAAACCTAACTCATTCGCATAATACTTTACTTCCTTCATCTCATCTATATCTTCCACACTATGAAATAGGGTTTGGATCTACCTATTTAAAGACATATGTAGATTCTTCTAGACATTTTCCTTTTCTTCTTCATCTGATTTATTTTCCTCTCTTCATAGGGATTAGTGATCCATATCACAATGTGTAACAACCATTGCAAAAAATTCTATGATCATTAAATTTTGTTTACATGTCGGCTCAAAATGGTTTACCTCAAATTTTTTACCATTTCAAACATTCTTGTTTACTCTGTGTTACTCAGCACATATTGTCTTTGATGCTCAGTTGTAATTGCTCTTCCTGTAGTTACTCATCCTTAACTGAATCGGCTCCTTCTCTATGACTTGACATCTATATGCTTTGTCTACTCAACATTCACTAAACTCGGCTTATATGGAAGTACTTAGCAACCAAAGACTTTACTGGCTCTTATAGAGCTCGACATATACATTATTATTTACAATTATTTACATGACACAACCTATATAGAGTAACTCGATCACAGTGATGACCGACTAACTCTGCTTTATAATTTGACTAAGTATTTGACACTAATAGACAACAAAACTTAGAGAGAAAAACAATCTCCCCCTTTAACATTAGTGGAAAAAACACTTTTTCATGATTACATCTTTACATTACAAATATGATAGTACTCCCCCGATGCCTATGACTTAGTTCTTATAGAATTTCAAAACTTTCTTTTACAACATAGTATACATATTTTAAATTACTCAAATATTTTGATGTGGCTTGTCATACCTTGTTTGACTTCTATCATTATGAGCTTTGTATCTCTGATTAATTATTTTGTATCTATCCTCTTGATCTCCCATGATTATTTCTAGCTTAACTATCCTCCTTTCACTTTTCTTTCTTATCATTTGTCCCCCTTGTTTTTGTCACTTATGTCTACTGTTGGGGCTCAATAGATGGAATCAAACCATATTTTTCAAAGAATGGTTTGTGAGTTTTAATGATCATGGCAAGAGCATGATCCCATGTGGCTTTTTATTGATTCCAAAACATGAATTTTTATCTCCAAATTTACAGCTAAGTCAATTAAGTTGTCAACAATAGAAAGATTATGATCTCTTTGAGCTAGATTTTTTTTCAAGCCAACTCTCATTGTATAACCTCCAAGTGAGGTATCAACATTGATTGTATGGAGATAAGCTTCTCTTGCATTCTGTTATCTATTGTATGTAACTCATCCAACCTCCCTTGTACAAAAAGTAATCTATTATAATACCTTGAGCTTGATCTAGCTAACTGAGATAGAGTTTTGTGATAATTTCATACCAACCTAAATCTTCTAAATGTTTTCCTGAAACTCATTTGTAAAGCTTGGCACATCACAAAGAATATTGTACAGATTTTGTATTTTCTAAACAAGTTATTGAATATTCCATACAATCCCCATCAATTCAACCTTTCTTACTTCAATTTTATTAGAAATTTTCTCCAATACTTTCTTTTCAAACTTTTTCTCTAACCAAGCCATTACCTTTTCATTTTCTTCAATATCTTCAGTGTTGAATTTTTCAATAATTTGCACTAACATATAATGGGGGCCTTCTCATAAATGGTCTACATATCAATAAAATCAACAAATATATCCTTAATTTCATGCAACACTTGCCTTTGTTTCTTCTCTCTCTTCATCTCTTCTTGTCTTTTCTGTCTTGTGTGAATGTCTTGCAAGATGACAATCTATTCAAATGTGAGATTATTTAAATCCTAATTTGGAAACTCAATAACATCATACAAGGTAATAGTAGTACCTAAAGAACTATCCTTTTCTCATTTTCCCTTCTTTAGAGTGTAGTTTCTCGACACATCTAGAGTTAGAGTAGGTGAAGGGGTATCACCACTTAGTCTAACTTGTATTTTAGTGCTAGAAATAGCAATAGTAGCACTCGGTATAAGTTTATTTGAAGGGTCTTGCACTTATTGTGCAAAATATGTCAATGATGGGATTAGAGTGTTAGTTGGTACACTCAGTTTAGTCTATGAAAATTCATTCTCTTTTTCTTTCTCCTTTCCTTTCTGTATTGTCTCCTTGTTTTTTTCATCGAGAGGTCCTGAGACTAGTGGTCCTTCTTGACTTGTAGTAGATTGGTCATTTAATTTTTTTTCTTTCTCCTTTTGTTCTATTAGTTTGTTAAAACCAACAACTTGGGCTTGTGTTTCTTCTACCTTAGGGTAGTCTCTTATTTTTTCTATTATAGGAGTGTCAAGTTGAGTGGCATGAATAGGAGATGTATTGCCTTGTGGGCTCAACACACCTGAATCTTCTTCATCACTATGATCATCTTCAATTGTTATAGTGTCCACTTCTTTCTCTTGTTCAACTTCTTTTGTGCTTAGTCCAAAAATGTTGTTCCACAATAATTCATTTTGTTTTACAATGGCATCAACTTTATTTTATAAAATCATGAATACTCTATATTTAGGAACAAATCAATTCCTATACTTCTCCAAAAATGTTGTCTTTTACTTATTTGTTAGCTCAATCATGATTTTGGCTAATGTGCCTTCTCTTATTTTCTTTTCAATTATAGTTTCTTGTTGACACTTTCCATCAAGTCTACTATAAAAATCATCTAGAATCTTATTTTCCAACTCTATAGGTGCTAGCTTGTGCTTAGCCATCATTTCTAAGATGGCCTCCTCTACTTAGACTTGACAACATCACTTAATGTTTCATACTTGACATATTTAAGACCTGATAAGCCTAGAGAGTTTCTAATGTTGTCACATACCTCATCAATATTTTTAGGCTTTGTATGCACTATGACTTGGTGGTTACCAGGTTCATTAGATTTAGTTATCTTTGCATCTTCTTCTTCAGCATCTCTTTTCTTTAGTAACCTTCTTCTCTTTGGCTGACCTTTAGTGGCTAACATTTTCCTCTTAACTGCATGTGTTCCACTACAATCTTTACTCGATTTTGTGATCTTTACCACACCTTTCTTTAATGGTGGCTTAGTAATGACTATTTCTTCTACCCTAGTTCTCAGTCTCTTTGGTGCAAGAGGAGAGAGGATGTTAGGTGTTACCTTCTTTGCATCCTTCTTCACCTTAGGCTCAGTGATTTTCACAATTTTGTCCTTCTTAACTAACTAGTGTGGTGACAAGTGCTAGGGCTTTGCCTTATTTCTTTGAACTCTCTTCCTCTTCCTCTACATCAATTTCATTGTGTTTATCCTCTCTAGGACCTTGTGTCAGCATTAAAGGTTCTTTACCTTTTTTTTGTGTGCCTAGCTTTCCTTCTAGGTCTTCAATCATTTTAGATTTCTCTTCTTATTAGTAGAAGCAATCTTGATATCCACAATTATTCTATCTTTTTCTACTTCATATTTTCCAAAGGGCTTTGTCTTTGCATCAATTTATTCATTGAGTGGTGTAACAATGGTTGCACTCACATCATCAATCTCATTTTCATAAAGGTAGGCTACCCTCGGCCTAGCTACCTGTACATATGTGTAATCAGTATCGACTAGAAAACACACATCGTTGTAATGCTTTTTGACTAAAGATGTTGGAATCCTTAATCACTTTCTCACTTTGTGCTTTAATTCTTTAAAATATCCATATAGAACATTATCAAAAATTTCTCTCAAATTTACAATGTACTCACTGCTCTTCTTAGTAGAAGGTTTTTCTTACTCGTATACAACATTTCCAACATTAGGAAGATAACTCTAAGTATAAAATAAAATACACATAATCAATGATCCAAACTTACACATTGAATTATTAGCTTTCCTAATTGATACTAGGTTCTTTTCTAGTTGCAAGCATTGTAGCTCGACAAGATCATATGTATGATCCTTCATCACAATTTTCTACACTTGATCAATAGCCATACACTGAACACTATTCAGTCAGCTTGACTAATAAATTTTTTGTGAAATCACTCTCACTGCAAACTCAATCAATGGATCAGTGATGGTTGAAATATACATGCCATGTCCATTCAACTCAGCCTTAGTATTTTCCTCGATAACTTCTTTGCTTTGACAATGCATAGTCATCTTCTATTCAAATGTTGGATAGCCTGTAACAGCATGTATCATCTTCTTTGTAATCGTGATCATCTCATTCTCTAGAAATAACTCCATATCATGAATTCTACTCAGCATGGCCTTGATCCATTCAATTTTGAAATTTCTCATAAAATCTAGAGCACATGTTAACCCTTTTCTCTTAACAATCTTGAATTTATCCTTCAGTAATCCTTCATCACATAATTTGTGAAATGCCACACGAATTTCATAATCTCCAACTTCACCAATTTTACACATATAACAACTTTGTACATCGTAAATCATAATAACCTTAGGTGGTATCGATCATAATGCACCCATTGAATCTCCTTTCACAAAAATTTTAGGTATAGCACAATAATTATGTGGAGGACAAGTGTCACTCTTCACCAATTTAACATATCTTACCTCTTCTTCTTGATTCTTCACCATTGGTGATGATGATGCTATTTTTGCATTTAAGGTTTTTTAACTTTTCTTTCTGAAAAACTCGGCACAACTTAAGATCAATACTCGATCGTACTTCAACAATAAATTTTCTCTCAATTGCCTCAAAATTTCTTCACAAATTGCTCAAATCGCTTTGTGCTCTCAAAATCTGAATGCAAGGTATGTAAAATGCCTTCAAAATAAAAATAATTTACCCTTTTTCTGTGCAAAACCTTTTACCACAAGTCTAGCCTTAAACCTTTTCTTTCCTCCATCTTCCTCCTTCAGCCTATAAACCCATTTGTTAGACAAGGCTCTTTTTTCTTCAAGTAAAGGGACCAAGCCCCAAGTCTTAATTTTTAACAAGGAGTCCATCTCCTCTTTCATGCCCAATTTTTATTGTTGTTTGGCATCTACCTATATTGCCTCTTTATACTCCTCTAGTTCACCAGAATCAATCAATAAAATAGAGTATAAAGAAGGAGAAAACCTTTCAGGAGGTCTACTCAACCTAGTAGAACATCTAACACTTATAGGAGCTTGTGAGATAACCTGTTGTTGTTGAGCATCAAATCCCAGTGGCATTTCATTTTTAGGAGTCTCATCCAAAGCCACATAATCTTCTTTGACATGTTCATGCTTCTTTTCCTGCAATTGTTCTTTGTACATGACCTTCTCATTGAATATAACATCTCTACTTCTAATTATTTTCAGATTTTCAAATCCCATAACTGATAACCATAGTCATCTATTCCATATCAAATGAAGGTACATTTGTGAGATTTAGCATCAAGCTTGGTTCTATTTTCTTTATCAACAAATACAAAAGCTTCACAACCAAACATTTTTAGAAATGAATAATTTACCCTTTTACCAGTCCATGCTTCCTTTAGAATACCACCATCCAAAGGGGCTGAAGGTCCTCTATTTATCAAATAGACAGTAGTGATTACGACATCTACTTAGAAATGAAGTGGAAGCGCAACATGCAATCTCATGCTCCTTGCATGTTCCATGATTGTCCTATTCATCCTCTCAAACACACCATTTTCTTGTGGAGTTCCTAGAATAGTCTTCTACCTTCTGATTCCATTAATAGAACAATAATCTTCAAAGGACTTGCTGCAATACTCACCTCCATTATCTGATCTGAGACACTTTAGCTTCTTTCCTATCTCATTTTCAACCAAAGCTTTCCGGGTAAAAACACAAACCTGTGTCACCCTTTTGTAAAAGATAAGGCTAACAAAAGTATAACTGTTCACCTTCAATGACATAAAATTGGTATTATTATTTTGAATTTGGAAATGAAGTAAACTAATGAAATGTGTAGAAATGGATGGATTTTAGGATTATAATTTTTAATAATTATTTAGAATAAGAATTGATATATTTCGTAATTTTTATAGATAAATTTTTAGGTGCTGAAAAACCCTGAAAATTAGGGGTCTAGTTCCCACCACAAAACTATATGTAAAAAAACTTATTTCCCTTTGATCTCATACTATCTTATAGATAACATATATATCTAGAACAATCAAAAATAAAAATTGGCTTTAGAACTATATTTTCTCTTTTATAAGAATTGAAATTTCAACTCACCTAAAATCAATAATTTTCATCTCCCACCACATTTTTCAAAACAAATCTATTCTAACCAGGAGAAAAATTATACATTCTAGAAGATCTCTCTCCTCTAGAAAGTCATATAATTTTTAAATTTTTTTGATATGATTTAATATTTTTTTCTTTCTCAAAACTAACATCTTTTCGAGTGTTAAAATATGTGGTTGTGAAAATTTTCAATTTCAATATACTATATCTAATTAAAACACTATAAACTCTACATGAGAATATTCTTGACTTTGAGCTCTATAAAATGGTGTTTATATGTTATTTTAAGAAATAACATAAAAAATAGTAAGAGTTATTAAAACACCACTTTTTTGAAATAATTTTGTTTCTTTAGTAATTGGATACAAACTAGTATAAAAAATACATTTAATAGACATTTCCAATTGGAAAAGTGTGAGACCATATATAACTTAGCTAGAATGAATTTATCTAGACCATATGTTAAAAAAAAAAATTAAAAATTAGATAGAAATACTCAAATTCGGTCAATTTGATAAGTCAACTTCAAAGGTGACATTTCTTTGTACTCTTACCCTTCATTTCTTGAAAGTTTCAAAGACATCTGATTTTTACTTCAAAAAATACACCCATGTCTTCTGAGTTGAGTCATCAATGAAACTAACATGGTAACGAGAGAACCCAAGAGATGATACCTGAGCTAGTCCCCACACATCCAAGTGCACTAGCTCCAACTTCTCACTCTTCTTCTCTTTTCCAACTTTGAGAAATCTAACTCTTCTTTGTCTACCATAAACACAATTTTCACATAACTCTAAATTAATATTTTTCAACCTTGGCAACAAATATTTAGAGTGAAGGATCTTCATCCCTTTCTCACTCATGTGGCCAAGCCTATGGTGTCAAACAACTGAATCTATTCTTACAACATTTATAGTACCTTTCCCTGCATTATCAATATCAGTAGCAACTAAAGTGGAATAAGTGTTCCCAGTACACAAGTACAATGTGCCAACCTTTGCACCTTTAGTTACCCTACATACATTGTTTGTAAACATGACTACACAACCTTGGTCCTTCACTACCCAGTTGTCTTGCAGAAATTAAGTTTCTTTTTAAATTAGGGACATGCCTTACCTCCTACAACATCCAATCATTTCCATTTGGCAACTTGCTCTTTATTTTTACTTTTCCAACAATAAGATAAGGCTCATCATCTCCCAAATATACCTGTCCAAAATCACCTTGAACATAATCTTGAAAATATTTCCTATGGGGTGTAGAATGGAATGAGGCCCCAGAATCTATTACCCATAAATCATTAGCATTATCTAAACATAAGATTAAAGCATCTTGTAAATCATTATTTTTAACATTAGCTTCTTACTATCATCTTCATTTTTGTATCCTTATTTGTTTTTTCGAGACATGTAATCTTTCTTCAGGTGATTAGGTTTTCCATAGTAATAGCAATCTTTCTTTCCTTTAGACTGAGAACATCCTTTCTTTGACTTCCCTCATGACTTTTCATGCAAAGGGCCTTTTCCTCTTTGACTTGTTCTTCCTCTATTCTCCACATTAAATGCAAAACCTAATGAGGTTGACGTTTCACCTGTGCTTTTCTATCCCATTTCCTCACTTAGGATAACACCAACAACTTCATCAAATTTCAAAGTATTTGAACTAGAGATAGAGTTACTTATAGCCATAACCAAGCTATTCCAGCTTTCTAGCAAAGAACATAAGATTAAGAGAGCCCTAACCTCTTCATCAAATGAAATTTGTATGGATGACAATTTACTAGTGACTGTGTTAAACTCATTTAAATGATTCGCTATAGATCCTCCCTCACCCATTTTTACATTAAATAAATGCTTCATAAGAAATACCTTATTTGAAGCTGAGGGTTTCTCATATAACTTAGCTAGTGCCTCCATCAACTCTACATTCCTTTTTGCCTTTGATATATTGAATGTTATAGATGGTGCAAAGCACAATCAAATAGATCCTAGTGCCTTCCTATTCAAGATCTCCTAATCTTCATCTGTGATCATTCATTTTCTCTTAGCTTTCCCTTCTAATGGCTTCCATAGATCCTTCTAATACAAATAATCTTCCATCTGCATTTTCCATAATGAAAAGTTTTGGCCATTGAATTTTTCAATCTTGAATTTGGCATCCTCCATTGCTCCCACTCAAATCTAAAAGTCATGTCAATCTATAGCAACAAACCTCACTCTGATACCAATTGTTAGGATTCAATAGATCTAGACCAATATATGAATAAATAGTTAAATATAGAAACAAAAGAAGAAAACCATAAGAACATAGATTTAACGTGGTTCACCCAAAACCTAGGCTATTTCCACCTACATAGTTGTCCAACCTTTCTTATTATCCAATGATTATATTACAAACCCTTGTAGCTCAATACTGCCGCAAGAACAACCTATCTCATTATACATCACGTTACCACAATCCCTAACCCCAAAGAATTATGAAATATGTACAATACTTCTCTAATCAATCACCAAAAACTAAAACTCAACACTCAAAATGTAAATGATTCTATTGCACTATTCTTTCCATAAACCTATTTTACTACATATTATCCTATACAGATATGAATTTTGGCATAATTTTATGTTAAGAATTGATGTAAAAGAAGTCATCAGATATATAGTTCCTTACATACCTTTCTTGACCATTTTGAGGTGGTGTGATCACCTTATCCATTAGATTGGGTGATCTTGACTTCATTTGTTCTACTACTTCCACTTTCCACTTTTTTCTTCTAGATTTTATTCATCTCCTTCTTTGTTTTTTTAGCATCCACTTTGCCTTTACCCTTGATGTGTTCATTGTTTGGTATGGTGCTCAGGTTCTGCAGTTCTTTCTCACATGTCCAACCTTGTGACAATTGGAATAAACTTTCTTAGGTGCATTGACCTACCTTCTAGTTGTCCAATTAGATTTTTCCTATGATTTGCATTCATATGCTCTATGTCCATACTTTTGAAAATTATAACAGTATCCATCAAATTTAGGTGTAGTAGATATATTTTTCATCTTTGATCTACACTCATGTACTTGATGTGCTTGCTTCTTGCAATAAAAATAGTCACCAATAAAATTAGGTTTAGGGTTTTGCATACCATTCTTGCTTCTACAAATGTTTGCAATATTTCCAAGTTTACCACAATGATAGCATGTAGGTTTTCCTTTTGATTTTGTATTCCTTAGCTCTCCCCTCTTGGATGATTCTCCTTTTTTAGTAGATGAATTTTCTTTGTATGCCCTCATCCAAAGGTGTTACTAAATGACCTTGGTGATCTCATCAGTTCTTCAAAATATTTTATTTCTTCACTAGACTTGTTCATCCTTTCCACAAGTTCTTTCTCAAATCTTGGCTCATTCCTTAGTAGGTCACTTTGTGATCTCGGATTTTCTATCTCCATTTCTTTCTTGTTCAGTTCTTGATTTGCAAGTATCAGTTGATTCATCATGTCTAGCTGAGTGTTTGAAATATTTTGTACATCAAATGACCTTTCTTTAAGTCTAGTAGCCATTTGTCTTTTATCTTCTTTGGTCATTACTTTGTCTTCTTCATCTTTCTTTTTTTGTGCGGTCACTTCACATAGCCTTACTGACTAGATTTCATATTCTCTTTTCAATCCTCTAATTTCTTCATTCAGAATATTGTTCTTCTCCAATAGATATGCAATAGCTGCATAACTTTCACTAGAACTTCCATCATCAAGAAATCCTTGTGTATCAACTCCTTGATAAAGTGTGTCATTCTATTGAATGGCCATATCTTTTCTCTTTCTTAGGGATTTCCTCAGTTCCTCTCTTGCTACTTAAAGTTTTTACATTATGAGATGGATGTATATCATTTGATTGTCAATAATCTTTCCCAATTCGTAAGCCTACATCTCCAAGAAGTAAACTCTTAAGCTATTAAACTTCTTTCAAGAGAACTAAGCTCTGATACCAATTGTCAAAAGTTTATTGGGAAACTGAGATATTGAGAGGGGGGCATGAATCAGGATCCATAAAAACTTTTATCCTTCAAAAAAACTTTATTGTATTCACCATGTTCACCATCTCATATCTAGCTTATGTATAACATAACTTGAAATATCAAATGCTGAAATAAATCTAACTGTGTATCACATCCATGAAATGTAAACACATAAAAAAAAATTTTAAAATTGGTAACCCAAAAACCCTCCAAGGTGAAAGTAAAACTAGGGTGGGGATGACACCCACAAATATTCACTAGTGAAGAAACAAAGTTAGCCTATTAGGACTACAAATTTGATCACTTTTGATGATCTACCCTATGAAGGGCCTACCCTATTAAGAGCTTTACGAGACTATTAGGTCTACCTTGATTAAAGGATTTAATACTTTAAATGAAGTAAGGACTTTGTTAAGAGATTTACAAAGGTTAATTAAAACCACTTTGTTAAGAGATTTACCCTGATTCAATCTGAAAAAAATTGATTCAGTACCTAATCCTTTAGTTTGCACTTACAATTGTTGATTACATATCTCCTCCTTCCAATCTCTTATCTAATATATCTTTATTTTTTCCTTCACTACTTCATTAGATCACTAACTCTATTGCTTCACAACTTTCTCTTCAATCCTCCAAAACCTAACTCCTTTGTATAATACTTCACTTCCTTAACCTCCAAAACTAACTCCTTCACATAACACTTCACTTCCCTCATCTCATCTATATCTTCCACACTATGAAATATGGTTTGCATCTGCCTATTTTAAGACATTTGTAGAGTCTTCTAGATGCTTCCCTTTTTGCCTCTTCATCTGATTAGTGGTCCTCCCTTCATAGGAATCAGTGATCCATGTCAAAATGTGTATCAACCATTGTAAAAAAGTCTACAATCATTAAATGTTGTTTTCATGTCAGCTCAAAATGGTTTACTCAAAGTTTGTACCATTTCAGACATTCTTTTTCACCCTTTGTTACTCGGCACATATTATCTCTAACGCTTAGTTGTAATTGTTCTTCCTAAAGTTACTCAACCTTAACTGACTTAGCTCCTTCTATATGACTTTGCATCTATATGCTTTGTCTTTTTGGTATTCATTGAACTCGTCATATATGGAAGTACTTGATGACCAAAGACTTGTTCAGCTCCTATATAGAGCTCAGCATATACATGATTATTTATAAGTCTTACATAAGTCAGCTTATATAGAGTAACTTGGTCGTAGTGATGATTGACCGACTCTGCCTTATATATGACTAAGTGTTTGACACTAATAGATAATAAAAGTTAGAGAGGCCAACAACACCATCACTTACCTGAGATATTCACCCTCTATGTCTACCTAATATTTATCATCCTATGTATCCCCTCTCTTACTGGATCTCTCACATGTTCCCCCATCTATTTTATTTCCTAATTATTCTCTCTTTGCAATCCCCCCCCCTCTCTCTCTCTCTCTCTCTCTCTCTCTCTCTCTCTCTCTCTCTCTCTCTCTCTCACACACACACACACACACACACACACATGAAATTTATTGTTTAAAATTTAAGATAATAGTTTAGGGTTTATTTTAGTGTAAGAAAATACACTATGGTTATGGTTATAAGTATAGTTTTGATTAGGTTTGTAATTGTTATAAGGATTTCTTTTTAGTATTAAGATTATTGTAAGGCTGAGGATTTATATCATGATTATAATTAAAATAAATATTTTTATTACAAATTTTCAAGTTCATTTATTAGTTTTAAAAATAAACTTTCTAATTTCATTAAAAAAAGTGTAAAATCTTTAAAACTAAAGTTTGTATTTTTTAAATTTTTCTTAAAATGATATATTTTCATGATAAATTTAATTTATTTATAACTTTTTTTCTCATTTTTAAATTTAGATATAATATAATTTTCAATTAAAATTTTTAAAATCAATGTTTTTTCCATTCAAACTTTTTGAACAAACAGGGTTAAATAATATTTTTAGTAACAAAGATTGAGATAATTAATTAATTAATTTGAGTAAATTACTAACCAATCATTTCATTCCTATTAATCAATAAATTTAAATTCTAAATAAAATAGAAAACAACAATGAACATAACAAATATATAATGTTAATAATTTTTTGTATACATTTATATGAATCTTTACTAATTATTAATCACTTTCTTATTTTAAAACACAAATATTCAAAATTTTCCTCTCTAGTTAGTTATAAAAGAACACAAGGGTTAGTGAGTAGCCGAGTTGGTGTGAAGGCGAGTCGTGAGGCGTAGTGTTAGGCTAATGATCCTGGTGCTACGCATCAACTCCGGTTCGAGTCACACTATGTTTACCACAAACCCTTTTGCCAATAGTGGCATGTTGTGATGGTTAAGTTGTTGCGTTGTTATCCTTGCCATAAAGGTTCAAATCTCATGGGGATGAGGTCCCCCATTTGTGGCCTCACTGGTTCATAGCTCTAGGTCAAAGCGTTTACCCCTCTTTCAAAAAAAAAGTTTTAGTTATAAAAAAACACAGTTCTTAATTTCATACAAAGTTATAAAATTTAATAAACTTAAATTTCTACGAGGTTTCTTTTCCATTGTAAATTTTATATCTATTATAAACTAATGAATAAACTAAAAAGTGGAATTCTATTTTTATTTTTATTTTTTCTTAATATATTTGATCTTCAATTATTTCAAAAATACTTTACTTTCTCATTTTAAAATAAAACTTTATTAATATTTATTTATAATTTTTTATTTGTAAAAAAAATATAATTTTAGAAATTGTCAAAGAAATGGTTGTCCATTTATAGTGATATTGAAAAGATAAACTTTAATCACCTTTTTAGTAATAAAGAGTGCAACCAATTTTGTTTAGTAAATAAGTAAGAAATCTTAATAATAAAACAAAACATGCAATATAATCTCACATTCCATACTTTTTTGGAAAAAGAATGAAGTTGTACTCTTGTCATATTAATTTCTAAATAATTGTTCAATAAATAAGATCATAAATTGAGTAATTAAATACATCGATACGGAGGTTGGAATGAAAGGCCAAAGACTTGAGTTTCATTAATGACAATGGATAGGCCTGTTAGAAGTAAGCCTATATGTCAATGGTTGTAATTATTAATTTTGTTGGATTCTTTGTAACTCACATTGTTTTGTTTCAATTTTTATTGCACTATCAAATAATTTGCAACATCTCTCCATCCTTTCTATTTTCACTTCTTGCTTTTTTCAGATTTGATATTTCTCCTACTCTTTTTTTAGACCCAGTGATCAATAAAAAATTTAAACCATGAAAAATTCAAAGAAAAAAATAAAAAATGCAACAACCAATATGTCATATGGAAGAACTATCATGAAATAAAATAGACCAAGAGACAAAATATAGTTCATCAATACTATTATTTCTAATGAAAGAACACATTACCTACTCATAGTCATAAGCAATTATTTAACATTCAAAGTCATAAAACCATTCTTGACATAAAGTTAAATTCAAATTTTCCCTGTGACAATCAAGAATAAAACCATTTTTGACATAATTTTCAATAAAAAGAAACTTACCTCTATCCTGGAGTCTTTTTTGGAGATAATGCATCTTTATTAGAAATTTTAATTTTGAATGAAGTGGGAACAATAAACTCTCAAAAAGTAGTTTCTTTAAAACCCTAGCAAAAAAATGTTGAACTCCCAATGAAATAGAAGCATTCTCCTTCTGCACAACTCCTTTTATTTTTCTTGAATCCACAACTTCCTTTTCCCAAGATTTCTATTTTCTATTACTAACACTAATATGTGCAACCCAATTGGGCGAACTGAGCTGCTTAGAATCAACTTGGAATTATCTTCTAGATATGGTAGCGGTGAAAGAACATTCTCGCCTCCATACTTCTAGATATGATGATTGAAACAAATTTGACAATGCTTAATCAAAAATAGCAAATGGTTTGTGAAAGGCAAAGTGAATATTGTTAAAAACTTAGGAAATATTTGATGTCATCTCATAGTAGAAATCTGTAAAAAAAAAATTATATGAGATTAGTTATTACCATGTTAATATACTGTAAATTATTTTCAGATTAATTTATAACTATCTTCAAAACATTTACGATTGTCTGAGTTTCATGATTTTATGGTCTTTCATGAATTCACTTTCATTCCTATTAGTTAGTTTCATAGATTTTCATTTTTGGTATTACATGGATTTCTAGTCCTTCATAGATTTTAGAGTCTTTATATGACTGAAGATCCTCTTAGGTAATTAATTAAGTTGGACACACTCATATTGAACACTTTTATTCTTACTTTTATTTTTTTTATTAAGTCCCAGTTTAGACTTTCTGTAAGGAATCAAACTTGACCATGAGCAATCCATGGCCATGTTGTTGTTAAAATCTTCTCTGGCAAGAGAAATTTTATGATTTGAAGGCAGTTGTGCTGAGTACGGTGACGGAAAACAAAATCAATTTGACATTACATAACTGACGGACTCAAAAAAACCATTTATCGCTATATATCTTACATGTCATTGCAGATTTTTTTTGCATGAGTTTCAAGTCCTTAACTATTTCCCTGCTCCCATATAAACTTTTCCTAGGAGTAAGTTTATCGGCTTTAAAATGGTATGAAAGAAATGATAACTAGGTAATATATATTCTATATGTAAAATACGTCGAGATGCATTGAGGTGTTCAATTTTTTTTATGCATATTAAAAGTGAATAATGAAAAATTTCAACGCTTCGATGGGCGTATTTTACATATAGAGTATATATTAGCTAGTAGCAATCCTGACGCGTAGAACACATTGAATAATTAATTTGATTATGTTTAAAATATAACTTTACAATTTATATCATCATTAGGTTTAGTATTAGGATTACTATTACTATATATTTATTATTATAATAATTAGGAATACGCTTTAGTGTTAATGTGTTTATGAGTGGAAATGTGCTTAGTGTTAATATTAAAGTTAGGGAGAGTGTTAGGGTCACTGGACTTATATTATCATTACGACTATAGTTTATGTCATGATCAATATTAGTTGCTAGGGTTAGGATAAAAGATTATGTTAATAGAATGGTTAATGTTATGACTATATCTAGAGTTGGTGTTAGGGTTAAAGTTTAACATTTAGGCCTAGAGTTAGGCTTGGGATTATGGCTAGAGTGTTTGTTTAGATCATGGTTTGTATTATGGTTAGGATTGAAATCTTGATTAAGTTTGAGATTATAGCTTAGGATTAGGATTATCTTCAAGGTTAGGATTTACGTCATGGTTAGTATTATGGTTAAGATTTAGGTTTCAACTAGAGTAAGATTAGGGCTTAGAATTAAAGGATTTTCATTAGGGCTAGAGTTTACATCGTTTTTAATATTAGTGTTAGAATTAGGATAAAGGTTTTAAGTTTATGAAATTGTTAGGGTCAATGTTGTATTTAGGACAATAATTTAGTTTAATTTATGGGTTAATAGTTAGGTCAATGGTTAAGGATTTAGGATGAGGGTTTATCATATAGGTTTATGATTTAGCTCAAGATTAGAGTTTAGGTTTTAGAATTTATAATCAGGGTTTAGAAATAAATTTTAAGATCAAGTTTTATCTTTAGGATCCATGCTTATGGTTAGGGTTAAGGTTTGCGTATGCATTTATAATGGTTTTTTAGTACTATGGTTGCAGTTAGGGTTAGGGTTAATATTAGGGATTAAAATTTATAAATATACTTAGGATTCAAATTTATCAATTTTAGGATTATAGTTAGGTAAATGGTTTAAGGGTCGGTTTTTGAAATAAGTTTAGAGTTAGGGTGTACATCATGGTAAGGGATAGGGATAGGGTTATCATAAGGGTTAGGGTTAGTGGTATTATTACAATGAAGGTTATAATTATGGTTAGTATAAGAATTATGATGAGGGTTAGGAGTAAGGGTATTGTCTAACTATGCTTTGGTTATGATTCAAATTGAGCTTTTGTTAGGATTCAAATTAGGGTATGGTTATCATGAATGTTAGGGTTGGGTTAAAGGTTATGGTTAAAGTTTAAGATTAAATTATAGCTAGTGTTAAAATAGGGATATATTAGTTTAATTAATGTTATGATTTAAGGAAAATTAAGGTTAGAGTTAAGGTTAGCTTAGGATAAGGTGCAAATTAGAGGGAAAATCTTTGATTTATAGTTAGGGTTGAAGATAACTTTAAAGTTGAGAGTTTGGTTATGGTTAGAGTTAATTTATTGTTAGGATTTTATTATACTTTGGGGGGTATTAATAGAGTTCAATTAGGGTAATATATTATTTATATTACTCTTAGGATAATGTTGAGGTTTAGGTTTCAAGTTGGGTTACATATCATTTAAAACAAGGGTCATGCTTCATGTATGTACATGTGTATATGTATGCATGTATCTCAAATGTAATATTATAATTTAGGATTAGGGTCAACTTGTTTTAATTTTATGTAAGTTAGGCCTCAATTAGGTTTTGAAATAGGGTTTTAGTGTAAAGGTTATAATTAGGCTCAATTTTGGGGTAAGATTTAGGGTTATGACATTGTTAGGGTTTATACGAGTATAATTTAACATTATTTAGGGGTTAATATTAAGGTCCACAGTTAAGAATTTAGGATAAGGATTTAGCATATAAATTTATGATTAGGTTCAAGATTATGATTTAGGGTTTATCATTTATAATAAGGGTTTAGAAATTAAATTTTAAGATCAAGGTTTATCTTTAGGATCGATGCTTCTGGTCAGGGTTAAGGTTTGTGTATGTGTTTACAATGAATGGTTAGTATTATAATTGCAATTATGATTAGGATTAATATTAGGGATTTGAGTTTATAAATATGGTTAGGATTAAGATTTATCAATTGTAGGATTATGGTTAGGTAAAGGGTTTTATGTTAGTTTTTGAAATAGGGTTAGAGTTAGGATGAAGGTTATAATTATGGTTAGTGTAAGAATTATGATGAAGGTTAGGACTAAGGGTATTGTTCTAGCTATGCTTTGGTTATGATTCAAATGGGGATTTTGTTAGGATTCAAATTAGGGTCTAGTTATCATGAATGTTAGGGTTGGGTTAAAGTCTATGGTTATGCTTTAGATTAAATTATAGTTAGAGTTAAAATACAAATATATTAGTCTAGTTAATGCTATGATCTAAGGAAAATTAAGGCTAGAGTTAAGGTTAGCTTAGGGTTAGGTGCAAATAAGAGGGAAAATATTTGATTTATAGTTAGGGTTGAAGATAACTTTAAAGTTAAGTGTTTTATTATGGTTAGATTTAATTTATTATTGGGGTTTTATTATATTTAAGGAGAATATTAGAGTTCAATTAGGGTAATAAATTAATTATATTACTTTTAGGTTTAAGTTGAGGTTTAGGTTTCAAGTTGGATTACATATCATTTAAAACTAGGGTCATGTTTCAAGTATGTGCATGTGTTTCTATATCCATGCATCTAAAACTTAATATTATAATTTAGGATTAAGGCCAACTTGTTTTAATTTTATGTAAATTAAGCTTCAATTAGGTTTTGAAATAGGATTTTAATGCAAAGGTTATAGTTAGCCTCAATTTTAGGGTTATATTTAGGATTTAATTTATCAAGTGACCCTTTTTTATGCAAGATTAAAAAAATAGGATTAGAATTTACTTAAGATCTACTAAACAACCCTAATTTATTAGAAGTTATTGAAGCACTTATTATATTCTTACCAACTTTAATACTAACATTTATATGTTAATATTAGGCAAGAGCCTACAACACAACTAAGCCTCTTATGTGGGAGGTCTTGGGTTCAAATTCACTTAACACATATAATAAATAATTACAAAACATAACAATAATTAATGTAGGCTTTGGCCGTTTACCGATATTAAAAAAAACATTTATATGTTAATATGATATTTATATTTTTTAACATATTTAAACAATATTTTGGTTGCATTAAATTAATTTAAAGTTTATGAACTTTTCTTTTTCATTTTTAGTGACTTTTACAGTAAAATCTTGATTGTAGTAGATTTTTTAAATATGTTTTTAAATATTTGAAAAATTCAATTACTAAATAGAAAATATAAATATTAATAGTTTTATGCATGTCTAAATAATAATAATTATGATGTAGCTTGTTTAAGAAAATAGATTGAGTTAGGAAAAAATCTAGATTTTAATAAGATGTTTCTTTTCTTTTTTTTTAATCAAAAAGTGACATAGCACTTATATAATATATTTATTAATAAACTAGTTCAAGGGCTCATCAGAGAAAGAACTAGCAAGAAAACTTTGAATCGTTGCTGAAGTACAAAAGTGTTAAAAGTTGATATGTCATACCAGGCATACCTACAACAAAATACAATTTCTCTGCACTAAGCAAGAGTTCCCAAAATATGATATATATCAATACTCAACAATGATCAGGGTCCAATTATGCCAATGAACCTCTCCTTCTGAAAGATTTAACTAAAATCAAGAAAGCATTGAACCTCCTGTCTAATTGGAGCATTTGTGAACCAAAAAATACCATCCAAAACAACTTCTGGGAGATGAACCATGAAGGCCAACTCTAAAATTTCCATTTTCAGCAAAAAGATGAATCCTCATGCACAAAGAATGTGCAAACTAATAGCCATGAGTCGATCAATTATAGTACTAGTTTCTATTAACCTTCATTCATCTTCTTTGTGTCCCAAATATGGCACTCTACTAAGCATAGGAATTTCAAAAAAATAACCTCTGAATGGCAAGATTCAAATATGGAGCCTTCACAACCAAGATTAGCTAAACAATTAGCTAGTTTATTGCTCTCCCTCAGAGTATGAGAGAAACAAGTAGCTTGAAAAGAATCAATTAAATCCCAACATTGTTGAAGGATATAGGCTAGTTTCCAAGTATGAGAAGATCATGAGAGACAAGAATTTATAATTACCTGAGAATCACCTTCAATATGGATGGTGGAAACATTACATCTCTTTGCCAAAATTAGACCTGCCAATAGGGCTTGAGTTTTTGCAAGGTTGCTAGTACCAATTGGTAAAACATATGCTTTGATTGCAACTACTTCACCTTGCCAATTCCTAATACAAGTACCTAATCCTTACTTACCAGGGTTCCCACGAGAGCAACCATCAAAATTTAACTTTAGAAAATTTCTAGAGGGGGGAGACCATTTTACATGAAGTCGATCGAATTGATGATTAGAATTCTAGTTTGTAGAGAAACCTAGAGGTAACTTAATTTGTTTCCACAATTTTAGAAGATAATCACAAGCAGTAAAAATATATTATTCATACAATTGAATATATTTGCATTTACTATTTCTGAAATTGCATTCTCAATCCCATCTAGAACAGATTCTAGGTTTAATTTTTCATTACAAAAAATGATCTTGTTATGTTCCCACCAGATGGCCCACACCACAACAGCTAGGATGCACTTCCAAATACTAGCAAATAGAGATCTTGAGAATAGAACTGGCCAAGATTGTAATAGGTCCCAAAGACTATTTGGCAGAGGTAAAGACATTTGAAGCTTATTCAACACAAAAATCCAACACTGAGAAGAAAAGGGACGCTGGAGAAGGAGGTGATCTGTAGATTCTAGCTCCTTGTTGCATAATTTGAAAATAAAAGATTCAGCAATACCTAGCCTAGACATCCATTCGCTGGTGAGTATTCTTTTTCTAAGGGCTAGCCAAGCAAAACATCCAGCCTTGGGCAACATAGTGGAGTTCCAAAAAAAGGAAAGCTCTACACTTCCTGCTTGAATTATATGTTTGTCGTAGACCATAATAACCTTCCTTGATTGAATAATCACCACCTTTGGTTGGGGCCCATATAACTATATCTTCCCTATTAGAAAGAAAAACAATTCTTTTAGCAAGAGAGTCCCTCAAGGAAAGGAGACTTGGCTGACTAAGAAGATGTGTTGGAGGTTCTTTCTAGAGAACCCTTTTTGAATGAATTTCAATAGCCAAAACATAGCCCCAAAAAGAGGAGCCCCACTTAGCTTTTAGGACATGGCATGCTTCATCCAACTTTTCTTGTCTACATAGAGGGGGAAATCCATTCCTTGAGTCTTCCCAAAACTTTACTTTCTCTCACTGTGAATTTCCCAAGTAACATAATTACAAACAATATCCTTTGAAGACATCATAAAGTTCCATATGGCTGAACCTAAAGGAGGATAAGACAGTAAAAATTTTGGAAGCACTTGGAGAATCTAAATATTTTTCTTGCCTGATTGAACGCCATTTTGCATGAGATTTTGTATACATTTTCCACACCAGCTTGCCCCCAAAAGCCTTATTTCTAGTAGCAATATCATGCAACCCCACACCCCCAGATGCCTTATCATGAGACATTTCAAGAAAAGAAACAAGAGGAAGCTTCTTTTTATCTGACAAAATTCCTTTCCATATAAAGTCTTTGATAATCTTTTGAATTTGCAAGATTATAGAACAGGGAGCATTAAGAATTGACAAGTAATAGTTTGGGATAGTTGTTAGGATAGCTTTAGCTAGCAAAATATGGCCTAACAAAGATAACCATCTAGCTTTCCAAGTAGAGATCCTAGCCCTAATTCGATCAATGATAGAAAGCCAAAAATTTGTCTTGTTTGTTCCCATGAAAAAAGGAATTCCAAGATAAACGGATGGGAGATGATCCACCGGGAAACCCAAAGTTGAAGAAATCCTTTGAGCTACTGCATCATTAGTGTTGAAAATAAAAATTTTGGATTTTTTGGCATTGATTCTCTGACCAAAAACTTCTGAATATAGGTCCAAGGCATATTTAATATAGTTAGCTTCCTTTACATTTGATGTACCAAAAAGAAGAGTATCATCAGCAAATAGGGAATGGGTAACTGTGATAGATGTACGAGGAATCAAAATTCCTTGCCATAAGCCCAATTGTGAAGATCTATTGATGAATCTGCTGAAAGCATCAACCATAAGAATAAATAAAACTTGAGATAGTGGATCACCCTAACAAATCCCTTGAGAAGAGGGGAGAAAACCAGTTGACTCTCCATTAATAATGACTGAAAACCAAGCACCAGAAATACAATTTTTGATCCATCTGCACCACTTATCTAAAAAACTAAATTTGGAAATAACTTTAAAGAGGAATGACCATCTAACCCTATCATAGACCTTCATCATGTCAAGCTTGATCACAAAACTAGACAACTAATGAGAATTGATAGAATGAAGAGTCTCATGTGCAACAATAGCACCTTACCATGTTTCTCTTCCTAGCACGAAACCACCTTGATCTAAAGAAATGATATGAGGAATAAATTGCTGAAACCTCATGTATATAGCTTTAGTAATCAATTTATAAATCATTTTTCATAAAGAGATAAGGCCTAAAGTCAGCAAAAGAGGCCAGCTGCTTAACTTTTGGAATAATATTAATGTTAGTTGAGTTGAAGCTCTTGATCATCTTGGCATTCCTTCTTGACTCTTCAACCACTACTAATAAATTAGAACCAATAAAATCCTAGCATTTTTGATAAAAAAGAGTTGGGGCTTTGTTAGGTGGGAATGAAGATACCACTTTTTTAATTTCTTTCAATGTGAAAGGGGCAAGCAACATCCTATTATGATCTGCTGTAATAAGAGGGGGGATACAACTAATAAAATCATTAATCAAATTGTCATCAATAGGATCCAAATGAGGGGGATCCAAGAGATTTCAAAAAAAGCCAACACCTTCCTCCTTAATACCATTGTCATCTTCTATAAGATGACCAGATTCTAAGTGCTTAATTGAAAAAATAGTGTTAACTACCCTTTTAACTCTAGCAGTTTCATGAAAAAAATTTGTGTTCTTATCACCATCTCTTAACCATAGTTCAAGAGACTTTTTTCTCCAATAAATCTCCTCCCTATTGCAAATCTCCTCCCATTCTTCTTTCAAGGATTTTTGCTAAGACCTTTTTGAATGATGACTGAATTTACCTTCTCAAGTTTTTCTGAGACATCTTGTTTTTGCTTGAACACATTTTTAAAAACCTTCACATTCCACTCCTTGATCATCCCTTTCATGTAAAGAAGCTTTTTAGAGAACTAAAGCATCTTAGGATCCTTAAATGTTGGAGCATTAATCCACCAACATTTTAAAAGCATAATAAAATTAGGATGCCTAAACCACATCTGTTCAAACTTAAAAGGACTAACCTGATAAAGACGTTGCGATATGTTGTTCTTTGATATTAATAACTAGACTGGAAAATGATCTAATGCAGCAAAAGGTAAGATTTTGGATTTAAAACTAAAACTCAATAGCTTCCATGATTATGAAAACAAGAAACTATCCAGTCTCTCAACAATTTCTAGAAAACCAATACGTCGATTAGTCCATGTGTATAATCCATTGTCAAGAAAAATGTCACTTAAATTATTATCTTCTACAAATGAAGAAAAATCTTGGATAGTTCTAATAGGCAGACAAATTCCCCCTTTCTTTTTAGACATTGATAGTAATGCATTGAAATCCCCACCCAATATAAAATTCATTTCTCTTTCTTGTTGGATAAGATTCGTCAGTACACCCCAAAGGTTCCTCTTATCATTTGTAGATGTGGGACCATATATGTTGAAGATAAGGAATTTCAAATCAAAGTGTTTAACTTTCAGCAACTGCCAATTGGAATCTTGCCCAATAAGAATACCATGAATACTTTTAGCATTCCATAAAATTGCTAAACCCCCAGAGGCCCCATGCCCCTCTACATGAACTAAAATCCAATTAGTCCATTTAACCAATGTCTTATTAAAAACTTGTTCTAATAATTTAGTTTTTTGAAGAAGAATAATATCTCCTTTTGTAGAATCTAGCAACTGCTTGATCCTACCTATTTTGTCAGAGGCATTGATACCTCTGACATTCCACATAATGATTTTCATTGTTGACAAGGAGAACCTCTCATTCTCCTTGTCAATCTTTTGACTGATGAAAACTTATCATCAAGAGTGGATTGAATACCAGCATCCACTTCCAATAACGTCTTTGCAGATTTCGGCTTTCTACCTCTCTTTTTTGGAGTCTTCATCACTGCAGTGAGAGCAATAGGGGATTGATCTAATGAAAAATGAATTGAGAAGTCAAAATACCCTCTATCTATGTTATTTCCATTTTGTTGAGTACTTTCTGATTCTTGACCAGTCGGATTCATCACATTGGCATCATTTAATTCATTCAAAATGTGGCCTTCTTCAGATAAATTAGCCGTCCTCATTTGAGATTCTACAAGCTCATTGATCTGACAATAATCTAAAGGAAGCTTCAATTTATTTATATCATTCAAGTGATGGGCTACTTCAAGATTAGTAGATGCTAACAATTTAGGTTGGATGAGAGCATTCATCTAAAAATTGTCAAATGATTTTGGATATAAGGAATTAGTTGTTCCTTCCTGTACTTCATTAAGACCTAGGGGATTTTCCACATTCACCAATTGTGTCCCATTTGGACAATTAGATTGATTAATAGACATTATGTCATCCGGGTGAATAATTTCCATTATAGAAACTCCTTCCTCAATTGCAATTTCATGAATCAAATCAGATGCAAAAGTTAGGGTTTCACCATATATATATTCGCATGCAAAGTTTGGTGAAACCCTAGCATGCACAAAATTCGTATATATATATTAAAATCTTTCTATGGTTTATACATATTTAATAAATATTTATATTCTAATCATGAATACTTTTAAAATAAAATCTATATTTTAATAGAAACTTTCTATAATATTATAGAAATATTTGCATTCCTTTTAAATTTAAGTTATTAAAGAACAAATAGAAACATTTCAATCACAACTAAACTTTCTCTATTTTTTACATGTTTTAGAAACATTTCTATCCTTTTTAAATTTAAATCATTAAAAAATAAGTAATAAATAGAAACATTAATAATTATTTGTACTTTTTTTTAAAAAATATGGAGTCTTCTCCACAAAACTCAAATTGCTAAATCTCAAATACATCATGTCTATCTAATGATTAGCCCAATAAATTAAAATGTTATCTATATCCATTTTTTACTTAAATATAGTTTGTAATGTTTCCAACAATGTAAATATTTATCAGCGATATCCTATACTGTTACATTGAAAATATATAGTAAATGGCAATAACAATGCACGAATTTTATACAATAAAATCTACTAAATTGCAGGATTCAAGGAAACAACCATCACCATAAAGGACAGTGGAGATCAAAGTTGAAGATCTAGTGTTGGATGGTCTGTATCTGCTCTAACAACTCTCTATCATTATTTAATTTCTCCCTTTTAATGGTTCCCTATTTATTTATGCAGACTGTCGTATTTGCAGCATATAAAGATGGGTCACAAAATGAAGACAAGTCAGTCCTAAATCTACCTGAGGTATGTATTGTCTTAGATCACAAACATAATTTTGAGAAAGGGACACACTTTCATTTGATTAGATGAATATGTATCTGAAATCATAGTAATTATTTAGAATGAGATTAATAATAACATGGTAATGTGTAGTCAGCAGCATTTACGAGGGGACTAAATTGTGCAGTGCGAATCGTTGACTCGGGGTAGTTCCACTTGACTTCGCAACAAATAGTCAAAGGATTATGTGTAAGGATTAGTTACATTTCAAGAATTTTTTATAAGTGTAGGATCAGATATTTTAATAAGGAAGGAGTTTAGTTTTTGCAAAAATCTTTTTCATTGAGTGTAGACGAACAAAGGAATAATTAAATAGACAATGGAGGCGATGGTATTTTGTTCAAGCATCCTTGTTATGCAGAGTAAGTTTTGAGATACATTTATATTGGACCACAATTGTTTTTGGCATACAAACCCCCTTCTTTGAATGCCAAGTCCACTTTCTTACTTATCTCAGTGAACTTGAAAATTTTCTTTTGCAACGAACCAAGTGTCGGATTGTCTGTTATTGTCGTTCCATTTACTCGAAGCTTAAAATATACTAAATTACTATTTAAACCTAATCAAATGTGATTATGCATACACTTTGTTTTTTTATTTTTTGGGATACCTAGGCTACCTGTCCTTTGTACAGGTATGGTTTTTCAAGAGACAATTGGAGCGAGGGAGCATCTAAGCGACAGCTGGTGTAATTATTTATTCTTACACCGTTATGCTCACTGGGCTCCTATAGTGGGGTCTACTACCATTGTAATGTTACGCCTCTTGGTGTAAAATAAAAAGAAAAAGAATGATAATTTAATACAACATTTTTGGCCTTCAATTCCTATGAGATCGGAGTTGAGTTTGATTATTTGATTGATGTAAGATAAAATAGAGTGAAATGTTGCATTCAAACTAGAATCAAGAACAATTGATATTACATGAATTGAAGTTAACTACCTAAGATATGGAATTAAACTGCAAATTAGGAAAGAAATTACATTAAAATTTGAGAAGTTGATTGTTAGGATGATTGTATAATAATCAAAGTATGATTCCCAGCACCTAGAATACTTACTTGATTAGTATCTTTGTGTTAAATGGAAAATGTTACTTGTGAACTAATTATAAAAGGTTTTTCTAGTAGGATTTCTTTGGACAAAATAACAAGTATTATATCTTAATATATAGTTTACTTTAAATTAGTCTAATTATAGTACTAGCTATATATATAAATATATAATATATTAAGGAAACTTGATTACAATAGTATATAGCCTACCACAAATACTAAAAATACAATTCTTGAAACTTAATAAAACTCAAATCTTCTTAATAAAAAAGGTTGAATGAATAACAGTTTAAGTGTTCATGAAACCTTGTTACAATTATCCAATCTCCTCAATGCAGTTTAATGAAGGATTTATTTGATAAATATTTAAATTCCAATTGAGACCCCATCTAATTTATTTTATCTCCATACACTTTAAAGAGGATCCATTATTAGGGGAAAAAAATTTACTGGTACTAGTTCTATAGTTGTTATTGTTTTTGTTAGACGTTGGCTATATATATATACTATATAATATATATAAAGAAAGTTGAGAGATGTCAAGGCTTTAATTTTGAAATGTAATTTTTTATAAAAGTAAATTAAAGCCTCAATATATTTAGGCTTTCTTTATGTATATTATATAGTGTATATAATATATATAATATTATACACACACACACACACACACACAGATATATATATATATATATATATATAGCTAGTAGCATTGGAAGGGTAGGTGCTAAGAATAAAATCACACTTTGACTTTGTATTAGTGTGTAGATTATATTTAGAATTAGATTTTATCATATTTCCTATAGAATGACACTTAGAATTTCAGATTAAATTACTAATTTAATGTATGGGTTATGGTTTAATATGGTATAGTATTCAATTAGGGTTATGGTTAGTGTTAAATTTGGTTCCTTATTCAATTAGTGTTAGGTTTAATGTTCAATTTGGTTTAGTGGATACTATATTATTCAATTAAGTTTATAGAAGTTTGATTGTATTTTAAGATTAAAATATAATTTTGTTTATGTTTTGTTTGGGTCTAATTAGATTTATAATTAGTATTCTATTTGTTTTAGTGAGGTTAGGGTTCTATTTGATTTTGAGTTGGATTTTCACTTCACTCTAGTTTATCATTTTATTAGTTTTAAGGCAATGATTGAATTTGGGTAAGCATTTATTAAGTGGTATAGCTCACTTTATGCTAGGGTTTTTTTAAGATTATAATTTGATTGAGAATTTTACTTAATATAAAGATTATGTAATACATATATAGTTATCTCTCTCTCTCTCTCTTCCCCATCACTCTTGATTGATATTTCCTCCTTCCCACTCACCATCACTTTCCAAAAATTTTCCCCCTCTAACAATGCCCTCCTCCTAATTCTCATCTACCACTATCTCATGTCTTTTGAACCCTCTCCCAATCTTTTTCTTATCCTTATTATTATATTTGTGTCTCTAACCCATTGCTTTCATTCTCCCCTTTACACCACCACTTCCCTATAAATACATATACAACGGGTTAAAATTTGTTTATTTAGTGTTTAATTAAGTTTATGACTCCCTTTTAACTTCAACTATTATTCAATTATATTCAAAGTTGGTGTTTAATTTGTTGCAAGCTAGGGTTTAAATAAGTTTAAATTTTTTGGTTTAATTTTCATTCTTAGGGTTCAATTGAGTTTGAATTAAATAATTGGATCAATTTTACTTTGGTTTAGATTTAATTTTTGCATGGTTGGGTTTATGGATTTCCTTTAACTAAGCTTAATATTTGAGGTAGCATTTAATGAGATTCACACTACTACTTTAACTTTGTTTACCATTTAGTGTTAGTGTATAAATTGGTGGACAATATTTGAGTATTAATGTTTTGTTTAATTTTATGTAGTATTATTGTTAGAAATCAATGTGGTTTAATTAGGGTTAGAGTCAAGCTTATTTTATATAGTGTTTAATTATATTTCTGATTAGGGCACAATTTGGAATATTATTAAATTATATTAAAAAAATAAAGTTGGTGTGGGTTAAGCTTTAATTATGTTTATGTTTTAGTTTAATTTTCATTTTGTGGATTCAATTGACATCAATTTTTAACAGGGTAAAAATTTAGTTAAGATTTGGTTTGATTTGTTTGTATGGTTCCATTTGGTGTATGGTATTAATTCACATTGATTCCATTTTGGTTAGGATTACCATAATAGGTGTCCTACAATTTGATTTGGGGTTGTGCTCTAGTTTGTTTATGATTTGGGTTAGGGTTCAGTGTAGTTTAACTTTGAGTCATATTTAATGTTCAATTAATCTTTGAGCCAAGATTCATTATAGTATACTTTAAATAAAGGGATTCAATTTGGTTCAACATGACTGGAGGGTTAAGCTTTGGTTTGCATTTATTTTAATTTTATATTAGAGATGGGGTTTCACTAGAATAAGCACATGCTTGGAATAGGAATACCATAAGAGTTATTATAAAATTTAGTTTAGTGTTATACTCTACTTTGGTTTCAAATTAGGGTTAGGGTGTGTGCTTTGTACATTTTAGATTTATTTGTTAACATGACTTCATATTAGAGGTAGCTTTTAATTACACTCACAATAATGTTTCAAAATTAACTTATTGGTAGAGTAAGGTTTTGATTACACACTCTCTAACACACACACACACACACCATCTCTATCTATTAGAAGACCTAATTACCTCTTTCTTGAGATCTATCTCATCACTCCCCCTCTCTCTCACATTTATCTCCCTCCCCCCCCCCCCCCCCACCTTTTCTCTCCACTATCACCATATATGTCTATCCTTAGTAATAATTGTCCTCTTTCTTGAGAGCTATCTCATATCTCTTAGCCTCCCCCTTTTCTCTCTTTGTCTCTTCTCTCCCTCATCCCACTAATCCCTTTCTGCTTTCCCTACTCACCCTCTACTCTTCATAATTATCCTATTTCACTCTCTACCTCATGTATCTCACCCTCTTCCCAAGATTTATTATAATGTACCTTTAGAGATGGATTTAAATTGGTTTTGTATCAAAATTAGGGTTTAATTATATTTAATGTGAGGGTTAGGATTAAGCTTTGGTTAGGTATTTTTTTTATTTTCTTTTAGATATAGGTTACCATTTGGATTGAATGTATTTTTTGAATGAGACTACCATAAGAGTGATGATCTTAGATTGGTTTTGACCATTGTGTGTCAACACATTTAAGATATTTACTAAGTTCATGCCGAGCTAGCAATACATGCTAAGTATAATATGTATAGATATAAAGAAAATAGTAAGTGTCGAGTGAATAGTAGGTGTCGAGTAGTTCAAGTGCCAAGTGAACAGTAGATTCCAAGCAAGTTCAAGTGCCGAGCCAAACAAAATTATAGTATGTGTTGAGCACTAGTATTAACAAGTGTCGAATAACACAAAGAGGACCTAGTTGTTTCTGATGGCACAAACAACTATGTAAACTATTTTTTAGCTAACATATGGATAGATCTTGAAGCTTTGAAGATAAGATTGAATCTATTTGGATTCCCTATGCAACCAATCAGAAAAAATGGAATGGTAAAGAGGCAAAAATAATGAATCTCAGTCATAGATTCATACCTAACCCTAAGTCATGAAAAATTTATAAGGAAGATAAAGCCCCATATTTCGATGATGGAATAGGATGCATGTGAGTGAAGAATAGAAGGGAAAAAAGGGGTAAATTGACTAGAAGGCATTCAAGGTAACTTAGAAGAAGGATAGAATTGCAGAATTAGATAGCAGAATAGATGATTGAGAATACAACAATTTAATATCAGATCAAAAAGGATCAAGATGGACTAAATTGAGATCTGAATTCAGCAAATCCAGATTGTAAGTGTATCATATTAAACATTCTACTATACTTTCTAACAACTATATCAACAGGATGAAATCCTTTGTATTAAGGTTGATTTAATAGTCATTTTGAAATCCTTTAACAAGGTCACATTCTAGGTGAGTGTTCTAATGATGCAGGAGCATCCAGAGGTATAAGGGCAATCCTGTGTCACCAAAAATAAAATGTACTTAGACTTAGTTTTTGTTTCATGTGTTTTCATTTTTGGATACCCATTTGGGTCAAATAAAGGTTCCAACTCTCACAGTTCCACTATCAGTGTTCTAGGATAGAGTATTTGAACACCTTGGGATACGTGTAAATGTCAAAAAAATAGGAGTATGTAATTGAGCCATCATTTTAGTGAACTAGGAGGTGTAAATTGGCCAGATGAATGTAATTGCAATTTAGAGCATTCCAGAAAAAGAATCAGGTCAATAGGCCCAACGGTTTGAAAGTTATCATAGTTTTTCAGTTTTTGGAGACCTCTTAAGAATGCTTCAAAGTCAACTTAGGGGCATTAAATGACCTCAAAAAGGGCCATAAACTGGGGGATGAGAAAATCTGGTCCATTGGTCTATAGAGCGCTTTGAGAGCTTTTAAAAAATGTAAACGATTTGTCAATCGGAGCTACGGTTCAAAAGTTATGCCTCCTGGAAGTTTGGTTACTGTTTTTGGATTCTTCTAGATTTGCACCAACTTCTAACGCGGCTTCTAGAGCCTTCTACTTGGTCAGTGGATGCCTACTAGCACTTTCTAGAATGTACTCCTAGTCCTTAACCCTCCGGGGTCTATTTAAGGATATTTTTGGCATTGTAAAAGGCAGTTCAGAGTGGAAATTGAGAGGAGGTACCAAAAGGAGAAATTATCTCCAGTTTTGTGCTATTGTAAGCCCTTAGGAAATTTTTTGAAGTCTATTTTCTCTGTACTGAATGTAATAGCTTATTTTCACAATTAATACAATTTCCCTTTTCCTATTGTGTCCATTATGTGCTTGGGTTGTGTCCCCATCAAGTGGTATCAGAGTTGGTTTTCCTAAGTGTGTAGACAGAGCGCCGACTGTGAGGTAGTTTGCACTAGGACTGTGTGGTTGTGAGATTGAGTTAAGAAGATGCCTCCACGAAGAGAGCATGGTGGAAGGGTCAAAGCTGTTAATCCTAAGGAGGTTAGAGCCCTCCAAAGGCAGGTACAAGCATTGCAAGAGGAGCTCCATAGAGGAACAAATGTTGCCGCAGGTGACGACAATGAGGATGACAATGAAGAAGAAGAAATTAGACTAGAAGGGAAATTTGCTGGGGAACTTCTAAATTAGGTAGAGGAAAGGCTTTTTGGGGCCATTACTAAATTTTTGAAAAGACCTACAATTGATGTGGGTGTATTTTCAGGAAATCTGAAACTAGATGAGTTGATCGAATAGATCAATGAACTGGAAGAATACTTTGAGTATGAGGATATCAGGGACCCAGATAGGTTTAAGTTTGCAAAGACCAAACTAAAAGGCCATGCTAAAATCTGGTGGCAAGAGGTTCAATTGGAAAGAAACAGAAGAGGAAAGGAGAAGATCACAAGGTGGGATCGCATGGTGGACAAATTAAAGAAGCGGTTCATTCCTATGGACTACGAGCTTAATTTGTTTAAGAAGATGCATGGGCTAAAGCAAGTAGGAAGATTAGTCCAAGAATATATAGAGGATTTTTATCAACTTTTGACTAGAGTAGGGCATGCAGAAGAAAATAAGGAGAAGGTTGCTCGTTATATCAGTGGGTTGCGACCTAGCATCCAAGAGGAATTAAGTCTGGTAAGAATAACCAGCATTGAAGAGGCATACCAATTTTCCCTACGAGTTGAAGAGAAGCTGAATAAGAGGTTTGAAGGGAGACAAAGAGGGTGTGGTCAAGGAGGAAGGGGAAGCGGTAGGTCATCTGGTGGTCGAAATGAAACCCATAAGAAAAATGAAGATGTGGGTACTAGTAGGAACCAGAGGAATGAGGGTTTCAACTGCTCCTGTGATCAAGACTTTGGAAATCAGAGAGGAAGAGGTAGAGGACGTGGACAAGGAAGAGGAGGCTTCCGTGGTAACTATTTCCATTGCAATGAAGAAGGTCATTGTGCCTTTGAATGCCCTCAATGACAAGGAAGGACAGATAGGAGTGCTCAAGGTCAAGCTATGGTTGCTCATGTGGATGAGGATGCACAGTCATCACATTCAAAGGATGCAGAAAGAGGAGAGACCTTGGTAAATGAAAGGGTCCTATTAAGTGGTGAGATTGAAATAGGACAAAGGAGGAGTTTGTTTCGTACCAGGTGCAAATTTGAGGAAAAAGGTTGTGATGTCATCATTGATGGTGGTAGCACTGACAACTTGGTGTCAGAGGAGATGGTCTCTAAGCTAAAGCTCAAGAGGCAGAAACATCCCCAGCCCTATCAGATTGCTTGGGTGAAAAATGATCATAAGGTCCTGGTAAGTGAACAATGTCTTGTGAAATTCAAAATTGGGAGTTACCATGATGAGGTTCTCTATGATGTTATTCCAATGGATGTTTTCCATCTATTGTTGGGTAGACCATGGCAGTTTGATAGACATGCAGTACATGATGGTCATGCAAACACATACTCTGTAACAAAGGATGGAGTTCGCCACAAACTAAAGCCCATGAACAAGGAAGGTGAAAAGTTATGTAGCAGTGCTAGGATTTGTCTTGTTGATGGAAGAAAGTTTTTAGATGGAATGAAACATCAGTGTATGTGCTATGCTTTGATTCCTAGGAAAGATAAAGAAGGTAGTAGTGAAATACCACTTGAAGTTTCAGATTTACTAGGTGAGTTTGGAGATATTATCTTTGATAATGTTCCAGAAGGATTGCCACCAGTAAGGCAAATCAGTCATCAGATAGATCTAATTCCAGGAGCTAGTTTGCCTAACAAGGCTGCTCACAGGATGACTCCTACTGAAATAGAGGAGCTAAATAGACAGGTTCAGGAGCTATTGAGGAAGGGGCTTGATTCAGGAGAGCCTGAGTCCATGTGCAGTACTTCCAGTATTGGCACCAAAGAAGGATAGAGAGTGGAGGATGTGTACAGACTCTCGAGCTATAAATAGGATAACCATCAAATATCAGTTTCCTTTGCCAAGAATGGATGATCTTATGGACTGCTTGAGTGGAGCTCAGTACTTCACAAAGATAGATCTCAAGAGTATCATGATGATGGTGTAGATGAGGAACTGATGTTAGAGCCATGTCAAATTCTTTCTTCTAAAAAGGAGATAGAAGACATTCTAGATCATCGTGTGGGTAGGAGCACCAGAAATAGGCAATATGAAGAGTATTTGGTCAAGTGGAAATGGCGGCTGATAGAGGACTCAACCTGGATTTCAACAGCTAAGGTTTCCCATTTGGGATTTCCTCTACCATTCATAAAGTGACAGGGTCACTTTTCAATCTACCCTGGGTGTCTGATGCAGGAGCATCCAGAGGTATAAGGGCAATCCTATGTCACCCAAAAAAAAATGTACTTAGACTTAGTTTCTGTTTTATGTGTTTTCATTTCAAGATACCCATTTGGGTCAAATAAAGGTTCCAACTCTCACAGTTCCACTATCAGTGTTCTAGGATAGAGTATTTGAACACCTTGGGATACGTGTAAATGCCAAAAAAAATAGGAGTATGTAATTGAGCAATCATTTTGGTGAACTAGGAGGTCTAAATTGGCCAAATGAATGTAATTGCAATTTAGAGCATTCCAGAAAAAGAATCAGGTGAAAAGGCCCCACAGTTTGAAAGTTATCGCAGTTTTTCAATTTTTGGAGACCTCCTAAGAATGCTTCAAAGTCAGGTTAGGGGCATTAAATGACCTCAAAAAGGGCAAAAAAATGGGAGACGAGCAAAGCTGGTCCATAGGACTATAGATCACTTCGAGAGCTTTTTGGAAATGTAAACGGTTCATCAATCAGAGCTACGGTTCAAAAGTTATGCCTCCTGAAAGTTCGGTTACCATTTTTGGATTCTTCTATATTTGCACCAACTTCTAACATGGCTTCTAGAGCCTTCTACTTGGTTGGTGGATGCCTACTAGCACTTTCTAGAATGTACTTCTAGTCCTTAACTCTTTGGGGTCTATTTAAGGACATTTTTAGCATTGTAAAAGGCAGTTCGGAGTGGAAATTGAGAGGAGGTACGAAAAGGAGAAATTATCTCCAGTTTTGTGCTATTGTAAGCCCTTAGGGCATGTTTTGAAGTCTATTTTCTTTGTATTGAATGTACTAGCTTATTTTCACAGTTAATACAATTTCCCTTTTCCTCTGATGCAGGAGCATCCAGAGGTATAAAGGCAATCCTGTGTCACCCAAAAAAAAATGTACTTAGAATTAGTTTCTATTTCATGTGTTTTCATTTCTAGATACCCATTTGGGTCAAATAAAGGTTCCAACTCTCACAGTTCCACTATCAGTGTTCTAGGATAGAGTATTTCAACACCTTGGGATACATGTAAATGCGAAAAAAATAGGAGTATGTAATTGAGCCATCATTTTGGTGAACTAGGAGGTGTAAATTGGCCATATGAATGTAATTGCAATTTAGAGCATTCCAGAAAAAGAATCAGGTCAAAAGGCCCCATGGTTTGAAAGTTATCATAGTTTTTCAGTTTTTGGAGACCTCCTAAGAATTCTTCAAAGTCAGGTTAGGGGCATTAAATAACCTTGAAAAGGGCCAAAAAATGGGGGATGATCAAATCTGGTCCATAGGGCTATAGAGTGCTTCGAGAGCTTTCCAAAAATGTAAACAGTTCGTCAATCGGAGCTACGGTTCAAAAGTTATGCCTCCTAGAAGTTCGGTTACCATTTTTGGATTCTTCTAGATTTGCACCAACTTCTAACGCGGCATCTGGAGCCTTCTACTTGGTCGGTGGATGCCTACTAGCACTTTCTAGAATGTACTCCTAGTCCTTAACCCTCTAGGGTCTATTTAAGGACATTTTTGGCATTGTAAAAGGCAGTTCGGAGTGGAAATTGACAGGAGGTACCAAAAAGAGAAATTATCTCCAGTTTTGTGCTATTGTAAGCCCTTAGGGCATGTTTTGAAGTCTATTTTCTCTGTACTTAATGTACTAGCTTATTTTCATAGTTAATACAATTTCCCTTTTCCTATTGTGTCCATTATTTGCTTGGGTTGTGTCCCCATCAAGTGGTATCAGAGTTGGTTTTCCTAAGTGTGTAGACAGAGCGCCAACTGTGAGGCAGTTTTCACTAGGACTGTGTGGTTGTGGGATTGAGTTAAGAAGATGCCTCCATGAAGAGAGTGTGGTGGAAGGGTTGGAGCTAGTAATCCTAAGGAGGTTAGAGACCTCCAAAGGCAGGTACAAGCATTGCAGGAGGAGCTCCGTAGACGAACAAATGTTGTCGCGGGTGACGACAATGAGGATGACAATGAAGAAGAAGAAATTAGACTAGAAGGGGAATTTGCTGAGGAAGTTCTGAATTAGGCAGAGGAAAGGCTTTTTAGGGCCATTACTAAATTTGGGAAAAGACCTACAATTGATGTGGGTGTATTTTCAGGAAATCTGAAACTAGATGAGTTGATCAACTCGATCAATGAACTGGAAGAATACTTTGAGTATGAGGATATCAGGGACCCAGATAGGGTTAAGTTTGCAAAGGCAAAACTGAAAGGCCATGCCAAAATCTGGTGGCAAGAGATTCAATTGGAAAGAAATAAAAGAGGAAAGGAGAAGATCA
The DNA here is from genome assembly GCA_028749045.1 of Cupressus sempervirens. Taxonomy (NCBI): domain Eukaryota; kingdom Viridiplantae; phylum Streptophyta; class Pinopsida; order Cupressales; family Cupressaceae; genus Cupressus; species Cupressus sempervirens. The sequence goes on along the minus strand of CM053787.1, from coordinate 301,558,677 downwards.
CAAGGTGGGATCACATGGTGGTTAAATTAAAGAAGCAGTTCATTTCTGTGGACTACGAGCTTAATTTGTTTAAGAAGATGCATGGGCTTAATCAGTCCAAGAATATATAGAGGAGTTTTATCAACTTTTGACTAGAGAAGGGCATGCAGAAGCAAATAAGGAGAAGGTTGCTCGTTATATCAGTAGGTTGCGACCTAGCATCCAGGAGGAATTAAGTCTGGTAAGAATGACCAGCGTTGAAGAGGCATACCAGTTTTCCCTACGAGTTGAAGAGAAGCTGAATAAGAGGTTTGAAGGGAGACAAAGAGGGTGTGGTCAAGGAGGAAGGGGAAGCGGTAGGTCATCTGGAGGTCGAAATGAAACCCATTTAAGAAAAATGAAGATGTGGGTACTAGCAGGAACCAAAGGAATGAGGGTTTCAACCGCTCCCATGATCAAGACTTTGGAAATCAGAGAGGAAGAGGTAGAGGATGTGGACAAGGAAGAGGAGGCTTTCGTGGTACTTGTTTCCATTGCAATGAAGAAGGTCATCATGCCTTTGAATGCCCTCAACAACAAGGAAGGACAGATAGGAGAGCTGAGGGTCAAGCTATGGTTTCTCATGTGGATGAGGATGCACAATCATCACATTCAAAGGATGCAAAAAGAGGAGAGACCTTAATAAATGAAAGGGTCCTATTAAGTGGTGAGATTGAACCAGGATAAAGGAGGAGTTTGTTTCATACCAGGTGCAAATGTGAGGAAAAATGTTGTGATGTCATCATTGATGGTGGTAGCACTGACAACTTGGTGTCAAAGGAGGTGGTCTCTAAGCTGAAACTCAAGAGGGAGAAACATCCCTAGCCCTATCAGATTGCTTGGGTGAAAGATGATCATAAGGTCCTGGTAAGTGAACAATGTCTCGTGAAATTAAAAATTGGGAGTTACCATGATGAAGTTATCTATGATGTTATTCCAATGGATGTTTTCCATCTATTGTTGGGTAGACCATGGCAGTTTGATAGACATGCAGTACATGATGGTCATGCAAACACATACTCTCTAACAAAGGATGGAGTTCACCACAAATTGAAGCCCATGAACAAGGAAGGTGAAAAGGTATGTAGCAGTGCTAGGATTTGTCTTGTTGATGGAAGAAAGTTTTTAGATGGAATGAAACATCAGCGTATCTGCTATGCTTTGATTCCTATGAAAGATAAAGAGGGTAGTAGTGAAATACCACTTGAAGTTTCAGATTTACTAGGTGAGTTTGGAGATATTATCTCTGAAAATGTTCCAGAAGGATTGCCACTAGTAAGGCAAATCAGTCATCAGATAGATCTAATTCCAGGAGCTAGTTTTCCTAACAAGGATGCTCACAGGATGACTCCTACTGAAACAAAGGAGCTAAATAGACAGGTTCAAGAGCTATTGAGGAAGGGGCTTGATTCAGGAGAGCCTGAGTCCATGTGCAGTACCTGCAGTATTGGCACCAAAGAAGGATAGAGAGTGGAGGATGTGTACAGACTCTCGAGCTATAAATAGGATAACCATCAAATGGGTAAAAGCATAGATCTGTGTCACTGTTTGTGATACAAAAACCTGTTTTGGTCAAATCTCATTTCTCTATCAAAGCTCAATTTAAAAAAAAAAACTAAAAATACCCTTTTATAGATTTCAGATTCAATATCATCATTATATAAATTTTTGAGTGTTTTGATTAGTTATAATATGTTATATTCTCAAAATATTATAAGTCGATATTTCAAAATTTCAAAAGATGCTCTCTCAAAAAATGATAAAAAATAGTAAATCATATCAAAAAAATAAAAAATATATATTTATCACTAGAGGAGAGAATCCTCTTCACGAATATGTAATTTATTTTCAAGAAGGTATAGATTTGATAGGGAAGTTTTGACGGGAGGAAAAAACTATTGGATTCTGAGAAGGTCGAACTTGAGTACTTATAACAAAGAAAATATACATAAAAAATAATTATTTATTTTTTTGTGCACTAGCTATACATGTCATCTATAAAATATTTTCAAATTAGAACAAAAAAAGGTGATTTGCACATACTTGTTTGACAGGAACTACATCCTATATTTTTTATAGTTAAAAAAGGGACTTCAAAATAAAATAAAATGAATAAATTATTAGTCAAAAAAATTATAAAAATTATAGGCATAAAATTCATACAATTCTAAACATTTCATTAGTTTACATCATCTTCATATTTTAAACACAAATACCATTTTTTTTGTCATTAATGTTGAACTGTCATATTCTGATATCACATTTTTTTATAAAAGGTGACACAGGTTTGTGCTTTTACCCAAATATCAGTTTTCTTTGCCAAGAATGGATGATCTTATGGACTACTTGAGTGGAGCTCAGTACTTCACAAAGATAGATCTCAACACTATCATGATGATGGTGCAGATGAGGAACTAATGTTAGAGCCATGTCCAATTCTTGCTTCTAAAAAGGAGGATATAGAAAACATTCTAGATCATCATGTGGGTAGGAGCATCAGAAATAGGTAGTATGAAGAGTATTTGGTCAAGTGGAAAGGACGATCGATAGAGGACTCAACCTGGATTTCAGCAGTTGAGGTTTCCCATTTGGAATTTCCTCTGCCATTCATAAAGAGATAAGGTCACTTTTCAATCTACCCTGGGTGTCTCATGCAGGAGCATCCAGAGGTATAAGGGCAATCCTGTGTCACCCAAAAAAAAATGTACTTAGACTTAGTTTCTGTTTCATGTGTTTTCATTTTTGGATACCCATTTGGGTCAAATAAAGGTTCCAACTCTCACAGTTCCACTATCAGTGTTCTAGGATAGAGTATTTGAACACCTTGGGATACGTGTAAATGCCAAAAAAAAAGGAGTATGTAATTGAGCCATCATTTTGGTGAACTAAGAGGTGTAAATTGACCAGATGAATGTAATTGCAATTTAGAGCATTCCAGAAAATGTTAGATTGTGGTGACTGATCAGGAAAGTTATATGGCCGACATATGGCCGACATGTTATAACCCTAAAGCGGTTTAATACTTGTATAAAAAGGGCTTAGGGTTGGGTATTTTTTGATATGTGGTGATACGAAATTGGTTCTTGCGGCGGTATTGAGCTGTAAGGGATTACGGATTGTAATCAGGTTGTAATCACTGGATTGTAATAAGATCGGACTTGTTGTTTGGTGGACGTAGCCCAAGGATTGGGTGAACCACGTTAAATCTTGGTGCCTTGTGTTCATTTCTGTGTGTTCTATTATTTTCTGTTATTGGTTATATTTGCATGTAGTTTTTATTTCTGTCCGTGGTTTATCCTAACAAGTGGTATCAGAGCCTAGTTGTTTCTCAGTTATCCTCTGCAGGAAAGTCTCACGGTTAAGTGGGAGTCTCACGGTTGAGTGGGAGCAATGGCAGATGATGGTAAGCTGAGGGTTGATAGGTTTAATGGGCAGAACTTCCAGTTATGGAAGATGCAAATGGAAGACTATTTATATCAGAAGGATTTGTGGAAGCCGTTGGAAGGAAAAGCCAAGAATCAGGGAACTATGTCAGAGGCTGAATGGGATCTTTTGGACAGAAAGGCACTTGGAAGCATTCGGTTATGCTTGGCACCATCGGTGGCATTTAATATTACAAAAGCAAAGACGACAGAAGATTTGATGAAAACCCTAGCGACACTGTATGAAAAGCCCTCCGCTTCAAATAAGGTATTTCTCATGAAGCGTTTATTCAATATGAAAATGGCAGAAGGTGGATCTATTGCAGATCATTTAAATGAGTTTAATACTATTACTAGTCAATTATCTTCTGTGGGTATCAATTTTGATGAATAAATTAGGGCTCTCTTGATTTTGTGTTCTTTGCCTGAAAGCTGGAATGGCTTGGTAATGGCGGTGAGTAATTTTGTTCCTGGATCTAGTACCCTAAAATATGATGATGTGATCAGTGTTATTTTAAGTGAGGAAACTCGTAGAAAATCCTCAGGTGGATCCACATCAGGAAGTGCTTTAAATGCACAAAGCAGGGGCAGAACGACTGAAAGAGGAAGTAACTCTGGAAATCGTGGGAAATCAAGAGGAAAGTCAAAGGGGAGGAGGTCTCAATCGAGAGGACCAAATGATTGCTGGTACTGTGGGAAACCAGGGCACAAAAAGAAAGATTGCTGGACTCGAAAGAAAAATGAAGGAGATAAATCAGATGGAGACAAAGAGGCAAATGTGGTAAGTAACAAATCCGAAGAAGATGCTTTGCTTCTGTCTTTAGAGAGTGTTGATGATTCATGGGTTTTAGATTCTGGTGCTTCTTTTCATGCTACACCTCATAGAGGTTATTTCATTGATTATGTCCAAGGGGATTTTGGGCTTGTTTATTTGGGGGATAATGAACCCTGTCAAATTTTTGGAAAGGGAAAAATTAAGATTAAGTTGCAGAATGGGAATCATTGGCTACTACATGAGGTAAGACATGTTCCAAAACTAAGTAGAAATTTAATTTCAGTAGGGCAACTCGGTGATGAGGGTTGTGTAGTTACTTTTAATGATAAAAATTGGAAGGTTTCAAAAGGTTCCCTTGTAGTAGCAAAAGGTGTGAAAGTAGGCACCTTATATCTTTGTACAGGTCATATTGTTCCTTCTACTTTGATTATTTCAGAGAAAAATGAATATTCAGGAACAATTACTGCAGATGAGCAGGGAGAACAAATAGCTGCTGTGGATTCTGATACAGCGCTGTGGCACAATAGACTTGGGCACATGAGTGAGAAAGGTATGAAAGTACTTCATTCAAGGAAAGTTTTACCAGGTCTAAAATGTGTGAATATGGATTTCTGTGAAAGTTGTGTGTATGGAAAATAAAAGAGAGTGAGTTTTGTAAAGACAGGGAAGGAAAACAAAAAGGAGAAATTAGAACTTGTGCATACAGATGTATGGGGACCGGCTCAGGTATCTTCCCTTGGTGGCTCTCATTATTATGTTACATTTATTGATGACGCAACTAGAAAAGTATGGGTTTATTTCCTTAAACAGAAATCTGATGTATTTCAAACTTTTAAGAAATGGAAATGCTTGGTTGAAAATGAGACTGGTAAGAAATTAAAATGTCTCAGATCTGATAATGGTGGTGAGTATTGCAGTCATGAATTTGAAGATTATTGCTCCACTAATGGTATTCGTAGACAAAAAACTGTTCCAAGGACTCCACAGGAAAATGGAGTGGCTGAACGCATGAATAGGACTATAATGGAGCGCGCAAGGAGCATGAGGTTGCATGCTGGGTTGCCCTTACACATGTGGGCGGAGGCTGTCAATACTGCAGTATATTTGATTAATAGAGGTCCCTCTACTCCTTTGGGCTGTGGTATTCCAGAGGAAGCATGGACTGGCAAGAAGGTGAGTTATTCTTTTCTCAAGACCTTTGGTTGTGAAGCTTTTGCTCATATAGACTCTGAAAATAGAACCAAGCTAGAAGCTAAATCAAAGAAATGTGTCTTTGTTGGATATGGCATTAATGAATTTGGTTATAGGCTTTGGGATTTTGAAAATCATAAAATTATAAGAAGCCGGGATGTCATATTCAATGAAAAAGTGTTGTACAAAGATCTGTTGCAGCAACATGAGAAGAAAGAAGATGATTATGTAGTGCTGGATGATACTCCAAAAGCTGATGTTCCAGCCATTCCTCATGATGTGCAACAACCGCAACAACAAATACCACATACACCAGTGAATGTTAGACGGTCAACAAGGCCAATTAGACCTCCACAAAGGTTTTCTCCCTCTTTGTATTCTATTTTACTTACTGATGCTGGTGAACCTAAAAGTTATGATGAAGCTGTGCAGGTGGATACTAAGATTCAGTGGGAGTCTGCAATGAAAGATGAAATGGACTCTTTGCTGAAAAATAAGACATGGGATTTGTGCAAGTTGCCTGCAGGTAAAAAGGTTTTACAGAATAAATGGGTTTACAGGTTGAAAGAAGAGGAAGGAGGTAAGAAAAGATTTAAGGCCAGGTTAGTTGTAAAAGGATTTGCACAGAAAAAAGGAATTGATTTTGATGAAATATTTTCTCCTGTTGTTAAAATGACTTCTATTCGTACTGTTTTAAGTCTTGTGGCTACTGAAGATTTGCATTTAGAGCAGATGGATGTTAAAACAGCCTTTCTTCATGGTGATTTGGATGAAGAAATATATATGGCTCAGCCACAGGGTTTTGAGGTCAAAGGTAAGGAGAACTTAGTGTGCAAATTGAAGAAAAGTTTATATGGCCTGAAGCAAGCACCTCGGCAATGGTATCTGAAATTTGACAGTTTTATGCATGAGCATGGATATAATAGGTGTCATTCAGATTACTGTGTTTATTTTAAGAGGTTGGATGATGATAGCTACATTATTTTATGTTTATATGTTGATGATATGCTTATAGCTGGGTCTAACATGGATCATATTAAGGGGCTGAAACGCCAATTAGCACATGCATTTGCTATGAAGGATTTGGGGGCAGCAAAACAAATCCTTGGTATGAAGATTTGCAGAGATAGGAAGAACAGAACATTGACGCTATCTCAAGCTGATTATGTTGAGAAGGTGTTGCAACGTTTCTCTATGGAGAATGCTAAAGCTGTCAGCACACCTTTACCTGGTCATTTGAAATTGACTAAGGAGATGTGTCCCAAGACACAGGAAGAGGAGGATAAGATGTCCAAGGTACCCTATGCTTCAGCTATAGGAAGTTTGATGTATGCTATGGTATGCACTAGGCCAGATATTGCACATGCAGTGGGAGTCGTTAGCAGGTATATGAGTCATCCAGGTTTTGAGCATTGGAATGCTGTCAAGTGGATTCTCAGATATTTGAGAGGAACATCCAATAAGTGTTTACACTTTGGGGGCTCTACTACTGATTTACAAGGCTATGTTGACTCAGATTTGGCTGGGGATATTGATACCAGGCGGAGTACTACAGGTTATGTCTTTACTGTTGGTGGGGCAGCCGTGAGCTGGGTTTCTCGACTACAGAAGATTAATGCTCTCTCCACTACAGAGGCAGAGTATGTTGCTGCTACAGAGGCCGCCAAAGAGATGATATGGCTTCAGTTCTTCTTGGAAGAATTGGGACATCCTCAGAAGGATAATTTTTTGTTCACAGATAGTCAGAGTGCCATTCATCTTGCTAAGAATTCAGCTCTGCATTCTAAGACCAAACACATACAGTTGCGGTACCATTTTATTCGGTCAATTTTGGAGGATGGACAGTTAAAGCTGGAGAAGATACATACCAATGAAAATCCAGCAGATATGTTGACAAAGGTTGTCACAAGGGAGAAGCTGAACTCCTCTTCAGCTTCAGTTGGTCTTTTAGACTAAATGTGAATAAAAGAACAGCAGAGTCCAGGGTGGTTTGATCCAGTGGGAGCCCCATGCGGTAGTTGTATTGCTACAGGATCAGTCTCCAAGTGGGAGATTGTTGTTTAGTGTGGAGCCTAATCAGTCCCCAAGTGGGAGATTGTTAGATTGTGGTGACTGATCAGGAAAGTACTGCACATACTTCATAAATAGTGGGGTTCGGGGCATCGCCCCGAAAAAAAAAAATTTTGGAAGTAGCCGACATCGACATGGTAGCCGACATATTATGGCCGACATATGGCCGACATGTTATAACCATAAAGCGGTTTAATACTTGTATAAAAAGGGCTTAGGGTTGGGTATTTTTTGATATGTGGTGATACGAAATTGGTTCTTGCGGCGGTATTGAGCTGTAAGGGATTACGGATTGTAATCAGGTTGTAATCACTGGATTGTAATAAGATCAGACTTGCTGTTTGGTGGACGTAGCCCAAGGATTGGGTGAACCACGTTAAATCTTGGTGCCTTGTGTTCATTTTTGTGTGTTCTATTATTTTTTGTTATTGGTTATATTTGCATGTAGTTTTTATTTCTGTCTGTGGTTTATCCTAACAGAAAAAGAATCAGGTCAAAAGGCCCCACGGTTTGAAAGTTATCGCAGTTTTTTGATTTTTGGAGACCTCCTAAGAATGCTTCAAAGTCAGGTTAGGGGCATTAAATGACCTCAAAAAGGGCCAAAAAATGGGGGACGAGCAAAGCTGGTCCATAGGGCTATAGAGCGCTTCGAGAGCTTTTTGGAAATGTAAACGGTTCATCAATCAGAGCTACAGTTCAAAAGTTATGCCTCCCGAAACTTCGGTTACTATTTTTGGATTCTTCTATATTTGCACCAACTGCTAACATGGCTTTTGGAGCCTTCTACTTGGTTGGTGGATGCCTACTAGCACTTTCTAAAATGTACTCCTAGTCCTTAACCCTCTAGGGTCTATTGAAGGACATTTTTGGCATTGTAAAAGGCAGTTCGGAGTGGAAATTGAGAGGAGGTACCAAAAGGAGAAATTATCTCCAATTTTGTGCTATTGTAAGCCCTTAGGGCATGTTTTGAAGTCTATTTTCATTGTACTAAATGTACTAGCTTATTTTCACTGTTAATACAATTTCCCTTTTCCTTTGATGCAGGAGCATCCAAAGGTATAAGGGCAATCCTGTTTCACCCAAAAAAAAAAATGTACTTAGACTTAGTTTCTGTTTCATGTGTTTTCATTTTTGGATACCATTTGGGTCAAATAAAGGTTCCAACTCTCACAGTTCCACTATCAGTGTTCTAGGATAGAGTATTTGAACACCTTGGGATATGTGTAAATGTCAAAAAAATAGGAGTATGTAATTGAGCCATCATTTTGGTGAACTAGGAGGTCTAAATTGGCCAGATGAATGTAATTGCAATTTAGAGCATTCTAGAAAAAGAATCAGTTCAAAAGGCTCCACGATTTGAAAGTTATCATAGTTTTTTGATTTTTGGAGACCTCCTAAGAATGCTTCAAAGTTAGGTTAGGGGCATTAAATAACCTCAAAAAGGGCCAAAAAATGGACGACGAGCAAAGCTGGTCCAAAAGGCTATAGAGCACTTCGAGAGCTTTCCAAAAATGTAAACGGTTCGTCAATCGGAGCTACGGTTCAAAAGTTATGCCTCTCGAAAGTTCGGTTACCATTTTTGGATTCTTCTAGATTTGCACCAACTTCTAACACAACTTCTGGAGCCTTCTACTTGGTCGGTGGATGCCTACTAGCACTTTCTAGAATGTACTCCTAGTCCTTAACCCTCTGGGGTCTATTTAAGGACATTTTTGGCATTGTAAAAGGCAGTTCGGAGTGGAAATTGAGAGGAGGTACCAAAAGGAGAAATTATCTCCAATTTTGTGCTATTGTAAGCCCTTAGGGCATGTTTTGAAGTCTATTTTCTCTGTACTAAATGTACTAGCTTATTTTCACAGTTAATACAATTTCCCTTTTCCTATTGTGTCCATTATGTACTTGGGTTGTGTCCCCATCATCTAAAGTCCTTTAGCCAAGCATACTTTTAATAGGGTGTTAAAATCCTTTAGTAGGGTGAGATTTAACAATCCTTTGTAAGCCTTTAATAGGGCAAGCCTTTCACAAGGCAAATCATCAGAATGGTCAAATTATGTAACCTTGATAGGTGAACTTTATTGCTGTAGTAGTGAAGAATTGTGGGTGTCATCACCACCCTAGTTTTACCTTCTCATTGGAGGGTTGGGTTTCTAGGTAATCATATCTGGTGTCAAGTGTTTATGTGGATGCATTTACTTTACATGTTATTTGAATATGTTTATGCATGCATTGTTTTAAAGATTAAAAGTTTTATTGGTTAAAGTTTAGGACTTATGATTCACACCACCCCCACCCCACCCTCTCTCAAAAGTATACATTTCCCATTTTTAATTCCTACAATTGGTATCAGAGTTGAGTTCTCATCAAGAGAAGTGTTACAGCTTAGAGAAAAGATCTTGAAATGGAGGTTTACAAGTTGGGAAGGACCATTGAAAAATAAGAGATTGAGATACATCTCTTACTACGACAACTAAATGAAGCCAAAGATGCATTGAGAAGTTCACTAAAGAGAAGGTGAGAGATTGCTACAGCTGAAAATGACACACAATACAAAGAGATTGACACCACAAAATTATTTACAGATGGTAACTCAAATGAATTTGATGTAGCAATTGCAAATCTAATGGAAAAGAATATGACACAAGCTGAAGAAATCAAATTGGAATAAGAATCACAATCCATGGTGCTATGTGAAGTGACTAAACAAAAGAAGAGAGCCATTGAAGACAAGGTCATGATAGAAGAAGACAAGAGAAACTTAGCTAACAGACTAGAAGAGAAGTCAACTGAGCTTGCCAAAATCTCCAACATGCAACTGGACATCCTAAGCTAGATGATGAATGCTCATCATGAGCTAAATATCAAAGACACTAAAATCACCACACTGAAGTTGCAAAATGAACAACTACAAAATTATCTAAGAAGAGAAAGATTTTTGAGAGCTTCAACAAGCCAAGTGAAGCCATCAAGTACTTTGAACAACTATTAAAATCTCCAAGATCCAACAATGATACATCAGGACTAGGTTTTACCAACAATGAAGAAGTAGAATCATCTAAAACTGCTAAAGAAAGAAATGACAAAGGTAAGAACTCCAAACCCACTTGTCATTTTTGTGGTAAGAAAGGACATACTACTAATGTGTGTAGGAGCAAGAATGCAAATTAGCATGAAAAACCTAAAAACATGGGTCACTGTCATAAGTGCAAAAAGTAAGGTCATCAAGCACATGAATGAAGAACTAGAACTATGCATGCACCAACATTTGAAGGTTACTACTACAACTATCAAAAGTATGGACACGAAGCCTTTGAATGCGGATCCAAGTCCACATGGTCATCAAATAAGTCAACAAAGGGAAGAAGCTATGGAAACTCTTATTACTGGGATTATAATACAAGACATGGATTTTATTATTGTCAAGAGTATGGACACATCCCTAAGAATTATATTAGAACACATTTCAGTCACAACTACAAAAGGCGGTTAAGTCAAACCACATGCTTTAGCTATTTGAAGACTGGTCATATTAGCAAGTATTGCCCAATAAGGTCAAAAGCACCTAATTCAGAGTTCAACAAAGGAAAAGGCAAAGTAGATGTTGAACACACTAGAGAAGAGATGAACAAAACATGGAAGAAGAAAGATGGATGCAACACATCAAATGAAGAGATTGCTTCACCTGATAGGTCAAATGATCACACCTCATCAAATTAAGAATTAAGGAGGTATATAGGATTGATATTTAAATGCTTCATCATACATCAGTTCCAAGATAGGTTAGTGCTGAAAAGGATAAACTAGCATGAATAAAGATGCAAGTCAACAAGGAAAAACCAAGGTCAAATCATTAAGTTTTCATCTTACTATTGAGTGTGAAAAATCCTCTTCAATTATTGAGTAAATGCTAGTATGTGCCAAGTTGTCAACTTAAGCAAGTTGGAGCCAAGTAAATAATGTTTGTCGAGTAAAGGTAATGTTTGCAGTAGCCAAGTGAGGGTGAAATTCCTATAGATGCCGAGTTGTGCAGAAATTGTATTGAAGCTTAGTTTTATAGTTGTATATGCACCATACATTAAATGTGATGTTTTAAATGGTATAAGACCAATTTTCACTCTCTCTTTTGTCATTATGAACGTAGAGCAAGAGTGAGCAGAGTGAAGAAGCAATTTTCAAGCAAGAACAAAGCATTTGCATGGATTCTAGCAATGATCAAGCACCATTCCATCAATATAAAGGTATTCTTCACATGTCGAGTTACGTAGTTTTATATTTGTTGAAACCCTAGTTTACAAAATGGCATCTAGTTCTAAGAATCCTAAGGATAAGGAACCATTTGAATTTCATCTAGTCAGTAACAAGGTCAAACAACTAGATTTTAGGGCCATACTAGAAGTTGCATATAAGAATGATCCAGCAGATGCATTATCTATTATTCCACCCAAGGTCGTAATGGTACAAGATGTGAGAAAGTGTTATAACTACAAGGTTGGAGGAATTGGAGACATGGAAATTCATTGGGCCTATGATAAATTATGTGAAAATGGAGTATTGAAGGAAGAGTTAAAAATTGTTGAGAGAAAGGGCTTAACCCGTGCCCTAGATTTCCCCACTATCTTCAAAATGGAATGGATCAGAATTGTCTTAAGCAAAATCCATGATAGATGCCTATGGCTGGAAGGAGGACCCAAAAAACTATCAAAAAGAATTGTACATAAGGTTATAGGATATCCAACCCTATATCAGCACAAGGCCCTAAGGAGCAATGCTAAAGAGGCAATAGAATGAAATACAGGGGCAAAGTGTAACAAAAGAGGAATGACCATTGATACTATCAAAGATCCACTTCTTGACTTTGCCATTAGGGTCATATCATTAGTCAAGTAGACTAAATAGTGGTCCATGTATTGTAGTTGATGTAGGATATAAGATTGTGAAGAAAGATCACACTTATGATCTTGCAGAACTTTACTTGCAGCAAATCTTCGAAAACCTAAGAGCAATAAGGAAGTCTAAAAGTGCTCAATGTAAGTTTTGTTCCATATTGATATGCATATTTTTTCTATGTTCAAAATGAATTTCCATCTTTTGGTAAGGTAGGATGGAAGACCGATGGGTCTGTGGCTATAAATGAGTACATTGAACAAATGGGAGAAAATTTTGAGTCAATGATGACTAGTTACTTTTAAGATTTTAAGCAATCAATGAAACAGAGGCTAAGAATTCCTTTTTCCTTGGTAGAGAAATAATACAATGATATTTATTTCTTGGTAGACATTGACTACACCTTTATCCAGGTTGCAGTACCTAGAGTCAGATGGCTAAGGCCTCTAGGTTATGAAATTAATATTGATGAAGCCTTAGCCACTATCACTGCACTCCTTGTAGAAGAAATTGACAAAATTGCCAAAATTTTCAGTAACTATGATGTTGGTAAATCAAAGGTTGAGATGGAATTGAAAACTACCTCAACTCAAAAAAAAAAAAGATAAATTGGTGAGGAAGCTGAAAGCTAAATTTGGTGAAGAAGCTAAAGGAAATAATGAAGATGATGATGATGATGAAGAAAAGGAAGAATAAGAGCAGGGCCAAGGACCTCTTGCCCTAACCCAAGGCATGGGAGAAGATGAAGAAGAAAAAGGTGTCAAGGAGGAACAAGCCGAGGAAGCACCAGCCAAACAAGAACCAAAGAAAAGAAAGGCTAAGGCACAGCCTGTAGCTCAGCCAAAGTGAAAGAAAATTGAAAAACCAAGCACTGTAAAGCCTACTGCTCTAGTTACAAGAGCTAGCACAAGGGCCACCACTCAAAAGGCCAAGGAGCAAGTAAAGGAAAAGAATAAGGGTACTGAACAAAAAGGTCCTGTGCAAAAGAATACCAAAAGAAGATATGTTGCACAACCACAGACTGATGATGAAAGGACTGAGTCAGAGGACATTAGACAATTCAAAGTGGTAATTCATGCTCCCAAGTCTGATATTGAAAACATCTTTGATAATGTTAGAGATAATGCAAATTTTACAAGATTGAAAAATATTGAATTTAATAAGCTTGGTAGAGAAGATCAAAATATGTTAGAAGAATCAGTGTATGCCATGATGGAAAAATTCAAGAACACTCCTCTTGAATTGGATAACACAATGCCAAAAGACTTATATACAATTGTTGAGAATAAATGGCATTATTTCCTAAATATGGAGAAGGAAATAAGAGAATCTACATTGGCACAAGTGATGCTAGATTTTTCAAAAGGGAAAATCACCAAGGAAAATAAGAAACATGGTAGCAAATTTTCACCCAAGTATAGGGCATTCAACATTCTTCAAAATGAGATTGAAGATGTTGTAAAGAAATCAATTCAAATGTGGAAGTTGATATATGGCTTGACTAGTCTCAAGGAAGGAGAAGAGGATCCCTTTGAGGGAAGGAACAATGGAGAAGATGAGAATGAAAATAAGGAAGGAGAAACTGAGAAAGAAAAGAGATATAACACAGTGGAGGAGACACAACAAAAGGGAGATGAAATGGCAATAGCTGAGGAGTAGCAAACAAATCAAATTTTGCAAGAAACACAATTGCCACCATTAAGCCCTCCACATGACACAGACACACCTACAGTCACAATAAAATTGAAAGATGTTCCTGACATCTCTACTCAGGACATTAATCCATTAACTACAAAGGATTTGAAGAAGATCCTTGACCAATCCACTTTACAAGCTAAATTGTGTGATAATCTAATACTAGTCAGTGTGGATGAGTTACAAAAAGTAGTAGTTGACATAACTAGGGATAAGGTGAATACACAAGAACCACCTTCTGCCATCCCTACAGCTACTAGTGGTCAACCTTTAGTGCAAACATCAGAGGATACATCAGCAAAGGTTGACACCACAATCAAAGTTGTTATGACTGAATAATAGACTCAAACTACAGAGAAGCCCACAAATGAACAAGGAGGACAGATAGAGGTATCTATACCTACTACATAAACATAAGGTGCACCATAGATAATTGTAATTGATCAAGGAAGATCAAAAGAAGAGAAGGACATTCCAAAGGAAAAGGAGCAGGAAGTCATTCAAACATTGGTTAATTTACCAACAACTAGCACTCCTGCCAAAGTCCTTCAGAGGCTGAGCACTAATGCAATGTCACTTCAAATTTCTGCACCAAGCTCAAACTCAACAAAGGTTGCAAGGGTACTTCATTATGGAGACCCAACATTAGATGAAGAAATAGTAATACCAAAATATGACTATGCAACCATGAACCTAGAACAAATCAATATCATGAAGGAGGCATTGGAAAGGAACAAAAACCAAGAGATACTCAGAAAGGAGTATAAACAAAGGCAATCACTACATGAGATCAAAGAAATCTTTTTAGATGCCTTTAGCTTGCAAACACTTGATGAAACCAAGCCTATATTGGAACAATTGTCAAAAATTATTGAACAAGTGACAAATGAAGACAAGGAAACCAATGTAAAACTCATAGAATGGTCTGAAAAGAAGTTTCAAGGTAAAGTTAATGAAAAGATATCCAGTGAAATAGCACTATCACAAGTAGAATTGGCCACCAAAATTGAGAAAGTGAAGAAGGTACTTGAGAATATATTCTCATTGTACACAAAATTGTGCGATCACATACTCTTCACACAAGAAATGAGCTAGAGAATTATGAGTCTAGAAAGAAACTTGAAAATATCTGGAATGCAATTGCCCAAAAATTCAGTTCAGAGTGAGAAGTATTTTAATTTAGTGCTTCATACACAAAATCAACTAGTTATGTTAACAACAGAAGAGGCTACCATAAGAACCAAGTTGATTAACATACAAGCCTCCCTTACCCCTCATATGGAAATACTCCACAAGGAACTAGCATATGCAGAAACAATGTTAAAGAAAGATCCCAATCTTTCAACATTAGAGTGACTAGTTCACCTTGTAGCAGCAGCAACCATCCAAATCAAATCCTTAGATGTTGCATTAGACAATTGGGATGCTGCTCTAAAGATTATAATGGAAGTCCACAAGAACTTTTTGGACAAATATACAATCAGTATATAGATCCTTTGACATAAGTGTCAAAAAGGGGGAGATAATCAAAGGGGGAGACAAATATGCAAGGGGGAGACATGTGAAAGGGGAGATAAAGAAAACAAAGAGAAGAACAAATAAAGGGGGAGAAAATAGTAGAAAAGTAGAATTGGGGTATATCGAATCATATCAAATAAAGTGTATCAGAATGATTGAAGACAAAGAGTATCAGTATGAAGCAAATCTACTTAGAGAAGAGAAGAGATTTTTGAGCACATAAGAAACATTAACTCATGGGGAGTTACAAAAATTTTCAGGTATATAGTTTATTACAAAATTTTGAACAATTTTGAAGTTTTGTATATATGTCGAATTGGATGTATATTATACTCAAGGAGATTAGATTCATCATATATAGTTAAGTGTTTTGCCACTCATGTCCAAGGGGGAGATTGTTGATCTCAAATTGGTTTTGACAATTGTGTGTCAACACACTTAAGATATTTACTAAGTTCATGTCGAGCTAGTAATACATGCTGAGCATAATATCTATAGATGTCGAGTAAATAGTAAGTGCCGAGTGAATAGTAGGTGCCAAGTAGTTCAAATGCCAAGTAAATAGTAGATGTCGAGCAAGTTCAAGTGTCGAGCCAAACTGAATTATAGTATGTGTCAAGCATCAATATTAACAAGTGTCAAGTAACATAGAAAGGACCTAGTTGTCTATGATGGCACAAATAACTATGTAAACCATTTTTTAGCCAATATATGGATAGATCTCGAAGCTTTGAAGATAAGATTGAATCTATTTGGATTCCCTATGCAATCAACATGCAACCAATCAGAAAAATTGGAATGGTAAAGAGGCAAAAAGAATGAATCTTAGCCATAGATTCATACCTAACCCTAAGTCACAAAAAATTTATAAGGAAGAGGAAGCCTCATATCTTGATGATGGAATAGGATGCATGTGAGCGAAGAATAGAAGGGAGAAAAGGGGTAAATTGACTAGAAGGCATTCAAGGTGACTTAGAAGAAGGATAGGATTGCAGAATTAGTTAGTAGAATAGAGGATCAAGATACAACAATTTCATATCAAATCATAAAGGATCAAGATGGATTGAATTGAGATCTAAATTCAAAAAATTTAGATTGTAAGTGTATCAGATCAAACATTCTACTATACTTTCTAACTGTAAGGAAACTCAAGTGTGGAAACAGCTTCCTACACTAATCTCTTAAGAGAAGTATGGTGCATATCCTATTAAAATCTTTTACACTTACAGATCCAATATCATGTAAACAACAATATTTCAGCCAAGCAAACATAAAGAAAATAGACAGAGAAAGAAACACATAACACAAAGATTTTTCGGTGGGGAAAAACCTTTCGATAAAACAACCCCACCCCTCCAGAACCTATACAATGTATTATCTTCAAAACAAGGTTACAATACACTTGCAATGCAAGTTCAACAGTGACAACAGAAGACTCCAGTAGCAACTCACAGTACCAACAATACACTTTTTCACATCCTCCTTTTCACAACCCTAAAAATGCTTATAACATGCGCTTCACTTTTAGGGCTACTCCCAAAGGTAATTGTATTACGGTTTTACCATTCTTCGAGAAAATAGGAACCCCAAAAAAAATTCAACCCCCCACTATTGGGGTAGAGTGTACAGTACTCAAATTTATCAGTTGCCACATGTCTTCACCTGTCATTGAATCTTCCTAACATAGCTCTTACATGTCATAGGAATCCATCATAACCATTTTAGTAATGATCTCCTTATACACAATTCAAGATGCCAACACATCAACATTATTTGCAAGAAATACATTTTACAAAACAAATAATCAGAATAGGAATTATCCAAGGTTGAGACACCTTATTCCTAACACTAATAACTATATCGACCAGATGAAATCCTTTATACTAAGGTTGATTTAATAGTCATTTTGAAATCCTTTAATAGGGTGACATTCCAAATGAGTGTTCTAAAGTCCTTTAGCTAGGCACACTTTTAACAGGGTGTTAAAATCCTTAACAGGGTGGGATTTAACAATCCTTTGTAAGCCTTTAACAGGGCAGGCCTTTCACAAAGCAGATCATGAGAATGATCAAATTATGTAACCTTAACAGGTGAACTTTATTGCTGCAGTAATGAAGAATTGTGGGTGTCATCCCCACCCCAATTTTACCTTCTCATTAGAGGGTTTCTGAGTAATCATATCTGGTGTCAAGTTTTTATGTGGATGCATTTACTTTACATGTTATTTCAATATGTTTATGCATGCATTGTGTTAAAGATTAAAAGTTTTATTGATTAAAGTTTAGGACTTTTGATTCACCCCTGCCTCTCAGAAGTATACATTTCCCAAATGTAATTCCAACAAAGAGTTATTTAAAATATAGTTAAACCCCCTCCCCATGTGGTTACTACACAAACATCTCTTAGGGTTGGGGTTCAACTCTATACCTAGTGTTAAATTTAATTTAGGAATGGGTTTTAACATGGTTCAATTTGATTTATATATTTAGGGTTAGAGGCTAATTTAATTCAATGCTAGGATTAGAAACTAATTTAATTTAATATTATTAGGTTTAAAGTTATGATTCAATTTGGTTAAGTTTTAGTGTTAAGATTCATGTTCAATTTGATTAATAATTTTAAATATTAGGGTTCATATTTGTATGTTTGATTTCTTGTGAACATTGAATATTTATTTGTGTTTTCAATTTGGATTATTAGGTGTAGATTTTAATTTACTAAGTGTTATAACTATTCATTTTATCTATTCTAATTTATTCAAGTTAATGTATTTTAGTGTAGAAACTAATCATAATTATTAAAGATGTTATATTTTTAATAATATTAAATTTATAAATTTTGATTAAATTAATGTATTAGAACCAATGGCTATGTTTTGGCTATGTTCTCTATCTATTAAATTTATTTTGCCGATGGGATAGCTTATGCATAAAAACATTTATTTACTATATTGTATTTAACTAAAAATATATATTTTATTAATCTTGAATCTAACTATAAAATATTAATTTATTCCAATATTTTTAGAGTAATTTAAATTGTTGAACTTATTAACAATATATTTTATTGAGTAATGTTGAATTTAACTTTTGAAAACAAACTTTTATTTAGTAATGTTGAATTTATCTAAGAAAGTAACTATTTTAATTAATCATTGTATAATGAGGAAGTAGATGACATGGATACTAATGAGGAGAATAAGGGTGAGAAAGATGAAGATAGAGAGGAGCCGATTGATAACCTCAAAAAGAAGCAGAGGAGGATGAAAGAGGAGGGCATACCCTTAGAGGAGAAAATTGATTCTAGTTTGGAGATGTTAGTGCTTCCTCCCTCTCAAAGTGCCCCACAGGAGCATGAAAAGGAGAAAATGGAGGAAGTGGTGAGGTGGTTATTAAAGATAGGCGTTTGGCTTGGAAAAATTTCAATGTCAAAACTTTAAAGATGGGGACTGTGAAAGAAGTCATGAATCCCCAAATCCTTGAAGAAAAAGAGGGAAAGATCCAGATGGAGAAACCGTTGGTGCCCATCACTGACAATGCAAGGGAAGTGGAAATGAACTTGCTTAACAATGCAAGAAATAGCATGATAGACAATTCCAAATCAATTAAATGGTTGTTTCATGAATTGGAGGAGGTACAAGAAAGAATGGATCAGTTGGAAAGCCAGGGGAACAAGCTTGAGAAAGGGAATCTGACTAGTCAAGGGGATGCTATCAAGTTGGTCGAAAAAAAAATAAAAAATTTGGAGACTTACAACCATAACATGGCTAACTAGATGATCTCTATTATGAACTCTCTC
Source organism: Cupressus sempervirens (assembly GCA_028749045.1). Taxonomy (NCBI): domain Eukaryota; kingdom Viridiplantae; phylum Streptophyta; class Pinopsida; order Cupressales; family Cupressaceae; genus Cupressus; species Cupressus sempervirens. The sequence continues at coordinate 301,539,309 of CM053787.1, read as the reverse complement.
AATGAAAACATTGTTACTCTTGCTAGAAAATTGAAAGTCAAGGTTTTTCTAAAGGACAATGAGGAAAAGGAAAAAGTTGAAGACAAGATGGATGAGGAAACAATAATGGAAATTACCCATAGCCAGGTGGATTGGACCTGCTTGCAGAATTGTGAGCAAATGGCTAAGGAGGTTCAGAAAGCCTATGAAGTGATAGAAAATATGTAGGACCTTGAAAGGAAGGCAGAGGAGTAAGTAAAGGATTATCATTTTTCATCTTTTGGTTTTTTTGGTTTATGTAGTTTTTTTATTTGGCTTTTTGCCTATCTTTCGATCTAGCCTTTCTGTTGGTTGTAGTTCTATTTCTGATTTTTTGTTGTTCTATTTATAGCCCTCTAATATGTAACAACCTTTGGGTTTCATCCCTATAAACCTATTTTTCTTATCAAAAACTAATCATAAAAATTCTACGTTTTATAATTTTATAATTTATAACATACTTCTATAAAAGTATTGACATATATGCATCCAACAAGCATTTTATACATAAGACATCACATTTCTTTAGAGAAAAAAATGCAATTATCTTATGAGATGCACATTTATTTAATTTCTTTTTGAAATATCTTAAATATTAGAAAGTTTACCTTCATTGCATTTAAATGAAGTGATTCTCTGCTGATACAAAAATACCTTACTATTGTTGAAGTCTTGTTGCCCAGCTATCAAAATTGCTTCAAATTTTTAAAATCCTTGCCATTTTAAACTATGGTAATTCCTTGAAAGAACCTCTCTTTAAGTGTGAAAATGATTTTTTCTCCTCCATCTTTTTAAACACTTTTGCCTTTCCAATAACTTTGGCTTGTTCCCAGCTCCATCCAACACTTCAATTTTTTTAAATCCAGTTGTTATCAAAGGTTAATGAAGCATTCCAAAATAGGTGTTTCAGTTTAAAATATTAACCTCTTCATCAAAAAGGTTAAGATAATTTTCCAAAATACATTTTTAGGGTTCAGAATATGTGTTTTGAGCCAAAATATTAACCTCTCATTTGAAAATGAGTTAAGATAGCCTTTACAAAAATGTGTTTCATACCATTAACCTTACCTCTAAAATAAAAAGAGGTTAAGATTGGAATCAAAAATACATTTTTTGAAGACAGTTATTAACCTAATGAAATATTGTGTATGTGAATGACTCATGATATTTCTATAGAATTGAGCATCTCATTTCTCATGCATACCAAAGTATGGAAGAAATGAAACAATGAAATTTGTAGGGCCCTACCTCTATTGAAGAGAAACCATGCTATGATAGGTTGGTAGAATGTTTGATTGACCAATCTGACCATGGATAAGGTATATAATTTGTTTAATCAAGCTTTTATTCTCTTCTAGCCTGGAGTATCCATAATGGTGGTGGACACAGCAATAAAGAGGCATGTTAACTATTTGATAGAATGACACCATGATATTTTTTAATAATATTTTCTAAACTTTCATTCCAAAGACAAGACATCATCTCAGCATGTGGCTTCCAAAAGACATCAATGTTATTTGCCATAATCCATGCTCGTGGTCTATAGTGAACCCCACAAGGATGAAATTTGATGCTACCCAAAGGAAGTGTGTAGCATGATATCTATTTGGTGATACTGTCTACTGTTCCACCAAATGGTCGACTTCCATCAACGCACGGCTTTGTAAATTAACCCAGCAATTAAAAAGATCTCAACATAGGCACTTGGACAAGGTGCATGAATTGTTTTTCAAAATGCTCTCTACATGATTTCATAGAAAGACTTCCATGTCACTGTTGGTTCAAAGAGTTGGCAAAACGAGTAGGTGAATAAGCATTTTCATCTTGAGAAAACATGGGCCAAATTGGGAAGTTTATGATTTTCTTGACCAAGTGCCTCTAACCACAACATGATGTTCCACCATGTTACAACCCGTGACTAATAAAGAACAGATGCCATGACAGGAAAGTTTGAGCTCATGGAGATAAATTGCACCTTGTTCTAGCTCATAGCCACTACATGGAATTCAAAGACTATTGGTCCAAATCTTCAAAGATCCATAGCCAAAACATTCAACAATTATTTTCTGAACATTGACACAACAAAATTGAGCTTGTATGATGTCTAACGAAATACACCAAAGTGCCAACTCAACATAGGCGACAACAACAAGATATGCACAATATAAAATAGTTAAATAAGGCATGTGATCATATATGTAGGGCACCCTAGGAGTTTAATATAAAGGAAAGTAAGAAAGGAATGGATTTCAAGAATAAAGATTTGGCTTCCACACTACATGATTGACTAAAAGCCATGGATAATTTTGAGATCAATTATTCTTGAACCAGGCCTCCCATCGGTTTCTAAACTATCACAGGCACGTGCATTTTCAATTGGAAGCTATGAACAAAAACCAAGTACACATGGATGAATTATAAGAAAATTAGTTTCTCTTATCACATGGACAAGATGGGAACTTCTAAATATAGTGCAAGTGACTCTTGAAGCATATGCCATAGATCACTTTAATATGATCCAATTGTTATAAATCTCTTGAAGATTGCTTTTGAATTCAATGGAAAGGTTTGAGGAAATTTATAGGCGGATACTTGGATTTGAAGGTGCAGTTTTCATTAAGTTGAAGATCTTGTGATCCATCATTATGACATGGGCAATATCTTATTCTTCATGTGATGTAATGGTTCTATTTTTCTACCTCTAGCAATAATGACTTTTGTCATTTTGGGTTAATTTTGTGAAATTAATTAACCTCTCCAAAATTACATTTTTTTGAGGTAGTTATTAACCATTAAGGAGTAGTTCTTAACCTCCATCTCTATATAAGGAATTATCTTACCTTTGTAAAGGGACTTTTTGGACTTTAGAAAAAGGGAACACTATGCTAAAATTTTGATCAGAAGATAATATTTGGAAAATGTGTACAAATTTTTATCTTTATAATCAAAAATTCCTCTTAGGTTCTTGGTGCAAGAAAATAAAGGAACGTGCAATTTGAGTTCTCTTCTTCCGAATCTAAATATTTAAAAATGTCAATTCTCTTTGCAGTGAGCATTCTCACGATATTGTGCAGATGTTTATGAATCTTTGGATCAGCATTGTGCTACTAATAGTTCTCAAGCATAGATCTTGATTGTTGTTATTAGCGGTTTTAAGTTAGTCCAAGAAAGTTTTGGAGTCGTGTGGTGCATTTGTCATCAATGGCTTTCTATTTATCTTTTAAAGTTTGATTTCATCTTTATTTGAAAAACTTCAAAATTATATCATACGAGGGAGCTACCCCTCTAAATGTGGAGGAAGACCCTCTAAATGCAGAGGAAGGTCGCATATCAAGGGCCTATCCGACTGTTGTAAACAATTTGCCACATACACTCCATTGGACCATTTTTTACAGTGACAAATCTGTTTACCAACAATTCTCCTAGTTCATTTTGTAGACTCTTGCTTTCAAATTGATCAGACGCCAACAATTTCATAGACTGTAATTTATGTGACAATGAATAAAATTTTGTACTTTTTCACACAACATATGTTCGAACATGTAAAACATGAGTACCAAAGAAATAAGAAATTTGAGTAGCCAAGAATTTTACAACACAACAAGACCAAAAGTCCAAAATTATTTTATCGAACCCGTCACTTGAAATAGCTATAACTATATTTTAGCAAATAATTAATAGAACTGAAACAATACAATCTTAAAAGATTCATCATTATGTTTATTCCCTATTACATCCACCACACATTCATGGATTCTTTTTCAAATAACCATACTACTTTCCACATTTCCAATTTTATTTACTAATATTAAAGTAAAGTTTAAACAAAGATAAATAAAGTATTTGTCTCCTAATATTTTATTTCTCTAATCAACACAAAACTTTAGCTATGTAATTTGACATCACAATGCTACCATAAAAAAAGAACCATAGCACCAGTAGTATATGTAATTTCACAATGCGTAACTCATGATTTTTGAAATAGATTTTCTGTACAAATTGTAGTTACGGTTAATTTATAAATTTCTGAAAAGATGCAGACGATACCTTTTTTATTTAAAAGAAGATAAAACACTGATAATACAGAATTCAAGTATCGGTCATGGTTCCCATCAGATGCCATATTTTAATTATGGTGAGTACAAGAAATGACTCATTTAAAATTGTAATGCAATATCTCTCCTTGGAAGACAATTGCTTTTGGTTGTTTTCTTCAGTCCCCTTCCAATACCATATATCGTTGAATCCAATTTCTTTACAGCCGTTACGGTTATGTTAAATGATGTTGCCACGGTTCTCAATTGAAGTTCCATTGTTGACATGTTGGTTGTCTCCCATGATCTAAGAATAAATGATTGTGATGCTCCATAGAATGGAGTATTTACAGATTGATGGCAAAACAATGTATATATCTTACCAAAATACCTGGATTTTGGCTGTTGAGAGCAGAGATGAAACCATCTTCTTCATTTCCAAGCTCAAAATGAAATGTTTCTCTCATAAATATGGTGACATTTTAAGATGATGAATGTCAATGAAAGCTTCATAACTTTTTAACGTGACCGGTAGCGCTGGCACGACACGCCCACCGGTACCACGAGGATGGGGGAGACTAGACCCTGTGACCAACTCCCTGCAACAGGAAAGATGTAGCCAACCAAGCTAGGGCCCCCGCCCTAAAGCTTCACCTATTTTAATACCACAAGCGTTTAACAATTCTAGGAAAAAAGAATAATTGGTTTGTGAATTAAGTAAGGTAGGATTAGGTTCTACCTTGAGTCAACAAAACCAACTTGAAGAGGCCCTAATCATTTTCAGTTGCCGAGGATACACACTGGCATTTGAAGGTTGGAGTAAGATTTTTTGAAATAATAATAATCATGTTCTCACTATTTACATACCATAAAAACTAGATTTTGGAGAGGCTCACCACCCATGCTATACAGTGATGATAAAATGGAGCAGCATTGAAGCCAACAACCAACCAAAACTAATAATACGCACCTTTATTGTAGACTCTGGAAAATGACGATTAAAATTGTAGTATCTGAAAACATTTACATACACCCTCCTTCCCCAAATGGCTGCATCAGAAATTTTCAAAATTGATTGGTAAAAGAGCAAAGATTGACAGAAAATAGATAATCAATTTCACAATAAACATTCAATCTCGGAAATAATAGGCTTTGAAAACTAATTATACATAGTTGAAGAAGAGGTAGGTTTGCAATATCAAAAAATGACCAAACTACTACAATAAGGGAAAAAATACATGTGTTATGATAGAAAACAACTTGAAAAAATTACACAACCACTCAGTACCCTATGTTAGTCGGATAACCACGAAGCAGTATGCCCGCGCTGAAAAAAGGTGTGCTAATTTTCAGTTGCTAACGGTATTCAATACTGTATAATGGTGTGTCAATTATCATTTTCCACTTTCATTGAATATTTATTATTATAATTATTTAAAAAATTATGAATTACACAGGAATATTGTTGCACAGATTCGGAGGTCTTTTATGAGATTTAAGAGGCTCTTCACTAATTATCTAATTGATATATTTATAAATTAATAGTTGTAAATGGTTGTCAAATTTAACCTTGAAAAATAAAAGTTAACACGCTCACACCATCCCACTCCCCCATTCTAGAATGTTTATTGGCATTAATTATATTTATTTTATTATTAATTAATAATTAAATTAAGTCAAATATATTATCAAAGTTTTCTTTTTAAATCATGAATTAGAACAGTTAAATATAATTGGATCTCATTCCAATTCCATTTTACTTATTATTGAAAATATAAATACAAATGAATCTTATCCTAATTGTATTCTCCTTCGAGTCAAACACCAATTATCTAATAGCTATTTTTGCAGCTTTGTACAAATAAAGTAATTCAGATAATGTTGCATAGTACATAATGTAATGATGTAATAATACTAACACGAATCATAAGTGGGAGCTTCTTTAATAAGTTTTTTTCTAGATGTAATGAGTGTCTCATTCACTCTTATTGAAGATGGATTCTTGTGAACTACTATTCATTAATTCAATATTAAAGTTGTATATATATAATTATAATATATACTTAGCAAGATCAAAAATTAAATTTACATATCTATATCTATTATTTCAATTATAATGTATAGTTATTTATTAAATTAATTAAAGTGTTCAATTTATGTCATGCCCAAAACTAGGGCAAAAATACACCAACAAAAATTTTATTTTGAAGGTAATAACAACTATGTTAATGCACATACTGACATGAAATGTGTTGTGGAAGGATGACACCAAGACAAGGTTAGTTTCAAGTCACAATGTCTAGGTAACAATTGTGTTTAGATTACATTACAAGAGGAATGAGATTCAGTATTCCAACTCACTACACGGGTTTGAAACCCTAAGTCTTAGTGCTATAGGAAAACTTATCTCAGGTTGACTAAGTCAATTGATTTAATTGTAGGTTTCAAATTTAGCAAGGTGTGACATCATGCTCAGAAAGCATAAGTTCAAAAACATAAGTTATGTTAGGTTTGATTCAGTTCTCTTACACTTATTTCATTATACTAGTTCAATCCCCTATATGTACTAATATGCACTTGCAGGTTAACCTAGCAAAACCCTAATATTTGATTCTAGTTGTTAACATATCTATTAGATCTAATTAAAACATTAAGTATTTTTTATAAAAATATTTATGACATCAATTTGTCTTCTATCATATATGTCTCATCCTATTAGTTATCTAGTCAATTCTAACTCATAAGACTTCCTGACCTTTAATAGTAATATTTCCACTAACAACCTTCTAAATAAAAATTCTAATTAAATTTAGGTGCATAACTTTTTTGGAAATACAATCTATGCATGTAACTGAAATACCAAATTAAGCATATACACCCATAACTTGAAAGTAAATAAACATTCAACACATGTATGACACAAGATATTTGGTTACCTAGAAACCCTTCAATGAGAAGGTAAAACTAGGGTGGGGATGACATACACAAATCTCCACTACTACAGTAATAAAGTGTATCCAATGAAGGTTACAATGTTTGAACATGAAACATGATCTACCCTGTGAAAAGTTTGCTATGTTAAAGACTTACAAGATTTTCAGATCTTACCCTATTAAAGGATTTCAACACCCTATTAGAAGTGTGCCTTATTAGACGACTTTACTTACAATAAAGTAAGCACAGTGTTAAAAGATTTTCAACAGCCTATTAAGACTACTCTACTAAGAGATTTAACTAATTCACCTGTTAGAATGTATCATCAATGATTCTGAATTGTGCATGTAAAATTTTCTCTTTTCTCCTTCTACATTCATAAAAAGTTTAGGGTTTGTCCTCCTTAAGAAGACCTAGGTGACTTAGGGTTAGGTATAAATTAACGATTGTGATTCACCCATATTGCCGCTTTAAAATTCCTTTTTCTAATTGGTTACATGTTATGCATAGGGATCCTTAATAAAGATTTTTTATTATCATCTAAGATTGCAAAAAAATCCTTAAGTAAGCTCCAAAATGGTTTACATAGTAGTTTGTGCCATTACAAACAACAATGTCAAAACTATATTACTCAAAACTTGAAGTCCCTCATGCTCGACATCAACTACAACTTCAATGTTGTAACTCAGCCTCTGAATGATTTAGCATCCATTGATCACTTAGCATCTGAATGCCTCGTCACTTACTATCTGTTCGGCACTTACTAGTTACTCGATACTTATTGTATATCTCTCACTCATCATATACTATTTGGAAACTTATGCTTGGCATCTATTACTTGTTTGGCATGAACTAAGTAAATGACTTAAGTATATTGTCACTCATATGTCAAAACTAGTCTGAGATTAACAATCTCCCCTTTTGACATGAGTGGCAAAAACACTTGGTCGTGCATGAATGATCTTAACTTATGAGCATAATTCAAATACTCACTATCTTTGTTCACATATGTACAAAATTTAAAATTTTCAAAATTTTGCAAAAACTTGACTTAACAATCATACCTCAAAATCTTATAACTCCTCCTGACTTGATTGTGTTGTTTTGCATTTGAACCAATACTCCTACTAAGTAAATATGCATATGTTGAACCGTGGTGTACTATGTTTTTCTCTTTGACTCCCCCTTTGGTTGGTCTCCCCCAAAACTATATATATTATTTCCTTGGATTTATTGTGACTCTCAAAACTTAGTGCTCCCCTTTACTTATTTCTCCCCCTTTTTGACAATTATGTCAAAGGTTTATACACGTATAGTGTGTTTACCCAAGAAATATTTATGGATCTCAAGTATGAACTTCATATTTGCATCCTAGTTATCACAAGCTACCTACAATGATTTGATTTGGATGGCTAACTCAATAGCAAGATGAACTAAGCCTTCAAGTGTAGAAAGATGGGGATATTTTTGCATTAATGTCTTTGCAAAGGCTAACTCCTTGTGAATTATTTCTATGTGTGGGGTCAACATGGATTGGATGTTAACCATTGTAGCTCGAATATTTGCATCTTGAGCATGCAGAGCTACCAACTAACCATGGTAATTCATCAAATCCTAAAGTACTTCTGACTTTGAGCTAGAGAATTTGGTATAGTAGTACCTATTAGCTTCATATCTCCCTCTAGATTTGCAATATGGTGTTGTACTTCTTGTGTGAACAGAGTTGTATCACACAACTTGGTGTAAAGTGAGAAAATATTCTCTAAGACTTTCTTTACACGTTCAATCGTGATTGCTAACTCAACTTGACTAAATGCAATAGCACTTGATATCTTTTCATTGAATTTTCCTTGAAATTTTCTTTCAAACCATTCAAGTAATTTTACATTGGAATCTAGGTCTGCATCATTGATCTGTTCTACAATGTTTACCAACTACTCCATGATAGGCTTTTCTTCTTCAGGTGTTGGTAGGTCAAATGCATCAATAAATATATCCTTGACATCTTGCAATTCTTGCTTCTACCTATTCTCCCTTCTGAGTAGTTCTTGATTTTATTTTGCTTGCAAGTGCATCCTATAGTATGCTCATTTGTTTGATAGTGATTGTTACAAGGTCAAAATTTGGTAAAATAATCACTTCATCCAAGTTGACATCACCAAATGATGTAACCTCATCTACCTTGGATGTACAAGGACTAGGCCTTGATGACTACAGTGGTGTAGTTTTAGATACACTTGGCCTATGAAGTGCTTGACTTGGAGGAGGAGCAGTTGCTAGCAAAGTAACCAGTGTTTGTATTGCTAATTGCTTCTTAGGCTTTGTGGTCAAATCTGACTCTTCAGTCCTCTCCTCTTCTTTCCTTTTAATTTCAATTGCACCTTGAACTTGTGTTGTAGCTATAGGAGTATCTACCTGACCTATTTGAACTTTTGTTCCATCCTATGCTTCTATAGAAACTTCTAATATAGACACAGTGTGCACCAATTTTTTAATGTTTGTCATGGATGTCTCTTTTCTTTGATACACTACAATGGGTAATGTAGTTTGTATCATAATAAATTGAGTGGTTTTTGATATGTCTTGTGCTTCCACCTCTGCAAATGTCTTCTCTGCCTTCTTAACTTCATCTACACTCACCAATATAGGATGACTACATAGTTGTGCCTTAGTGATGGTGTCTAGCAATATCTTCTTCATGTCCTCCTTTGTTAGGGGATTGATGTTCTGGGGAAAATTATTAGAAACATCCTTGATCTGTATAGGGTAAAAGCACAAACCTGTGTCACTTTTTATAAAGAAATGTGATGTCATAATGTGACAGTTCAACATTAATGACAAAAAAAATGGTATTTGTGTTTAAAATATGAAGATGATGTAAACTGATGAAATGTGTAGAATTGGATGAATTTTATGCCTATAATTTTTATAAATTTTTTGAGTAAGAATTTATTCATTTTATTTTATTTTGAAGTCCCTTTTTTAACTGTAAAAAATATAGTGTGTAGTTCCCGTCAAACAAGTATATGCAAATCATCTTTTTTTATTCTGATTTAAAAATATCTTATAGATGACATGTATAGCTAGTGAATAAAAAAAGAAATAATTATTTTTGATGTATATATTTTCTTTGTTATAAGTAATCAAGTTTGACCTTATCAAAATCCAACAATTTTTTCCTCCCGTCAAAACTTCCCTATCAAATCTATACCTTCTTGAAAAAAAATTACATATTCGTGAAGAGGATTCTCTCCTCTAGAGATAAATTTAATTTTTAAATTTTTTTGATATGATTTACTATTTTTTTCCCTTTTTTGAGGGAGCATCTTCTAAAATTTTGAAATATCGATTTATAATATTTTGAGATTATAACATATTATAACTAATCAAAACACTCAAAAATTTATATAATCATGATATTGAATCTAAGATCTATAAAAGGGTATTTTTATTTTTTGAAAAAAACTGAGTTTTGATAGAGAAATGAGATTTGACCAAAACAAGTTTTGGTATCATAAACGGTGACACAGATCTATGATTTTACCCTATAATTTTTGTGTTTTCTTTTGTGACATGTTGTGGACTAGCACTCAACATCTATATATCTGGTATTGCATGTGTATCTACATTTGTCTTCGAACCTCCCACACATGCATCTTTCCCAGCATCAACTTTAGTAACCTTAGTTACTTCTTGTTCACCTTTTTCATCACCTATCTCAACAGGTGTCTATTCAATTGCCTTAAGTGTTGCCAACCCATAAATTACCTTCCATATTTGGGTACTCTACTGAACAACATCTTCTATTTTATTCTGCAAAATATTGAATGCTTGGTACTTTGGAGAAAATCTTCCTACATACTTCTTAATGGCCTTTGTCATCCTAGATTTATCTAAATCTGGCATCACTATTGCAAGTGTAGTTTCTCTTATATTTCTCTCTATTGTGAGACTAGATATTTTCATCTTTACTCAACTCTATCATATAAGTTCTTTGGTAGAGAGTTGGCAACCTCAATTGGAGTCATCTTAAATGTTCCCATCATAGCATATACTGACTCTTATACGTTATCCATTTCTAGCTTTCCAAGCTTATCAAATTCAATATGTGAAAATTTACTTAAATTTGCATTATTCATTATATTTTCACATAGACTATCCAAATCAGAAGAAGGACTGTGACTTACCACTTTGAATTGGCTACTATCATTAGATTTTATTCTCTCCTCATATGATTTGGCTGGAGCAATGTACTTTCTCCTTTGTCTCTTCTTAGACTCATCATCTTGTATAGCTTTCCTAGCCATATTTTCTTTTGGCTTTGCCACTTCTTAAGCTTTCTTAGCAGTAGCTCTTGTGTTGGTTCTGGTAGTTGGAATTGCAGGCTTAGGTTTTACAACCTTCTTTGGTTTGCTTACTGTTGGAGATTTAGCTTTCCTTTTCTTCTTCTCTATGACTATAGGTGTTTCCCTGACTTCTTCTCCCTCGGCACCTTCTTCAAGCTCAGCTTCCTCTTCACCTTGATCTTCTCCTTAACCTTGGGTTAGGGCTAGTGGTGCTTGAGCAAGGACATCTTCTTTATCATCATCTTTATTGTCATCCTCTTCTTCATCTTCCTCTGTTCCTTCACCATTTTTTTCTTTAAGATTTTTAACTATTTTGTTCTTCTTTCTCATTATTGATATTTTCTTCAAGTCCATAGTTATCTTTGATTTTGCAGCATCATAATTACCAAAGGAAGTATCCTTATTATCTACTTCTTTTACAAGCAAAGTTGTAATTGTTGTAGATGCCTCATCCACATTAATCTCATATCCTAGAGGTATTTACCATCTTACCCTTGGAACTAAAACACATACATATGTGAAATTAGTATCAACAAGAAAGCAAACATCATTAAAATGTTTCTCAACTAGTGACACTGGGATCCTATGTCTTTGTTTCATTGAATTCTTAAAGTCCTCAAAGAAACTAGTCATAATAGACTTAAAATTATCTCCCATTTTCTCAATGAGTTCACCTATTTGTACTACAATAGATTTTTTTATCTTCCATGCAAATTTACCAAAGGAAATGTGTTCTGCACATAGAAAAATATACATACAAGTATTGATCCAAACTTACATTGTGCACTCTTGGATTTCCTTATGGCTCCCAAGTTTTTTGATAATTGTTGCAACTATAGCTTGGCAAGGTTATAAGAATGATCCTTCTTCACTATCTTGTAGCCTACATCAACATTAATACAAGGTACACTATTCAACCTACTTGATTGAAAGATTTGTGTGAAATAATCCCTACTCCAAAAGCAATTATGGGAGCTATGATGGCATCAATTTTCATTCCTCTCTTGTTCCACACTACCCCTGTATTTTTCTCAATAACCTCTTTTGCATCACTTATCATGGTTTTGACTCTGTTTAGGGTTGTATATCTTGATACCCTCTGCACAATCTTCTTAGTAATCTTCATAGGTCCAACTTCTAACCATACAAAATTATTGTGAATTCTGCTCCAAACAATCTTTATCCACTCCATCTTTAAAAATTTGGGAAAATCTAGGGCATGAGTTAACCCTTTTCTTTCTTTCCATGTCACCTATGCTACCTACCTTGCATGTGTAACAACATCTCACATCTTGAATCATTAAGACTTGTGGTGGTATCATGGATAACACACCAGATGGGTCTTTTTTATAAGCAATGTCAGGAATTGCCTTGAAATTTGGTTGTCTAATATCATTGTTGATTAATTGAACATTTAAAACTTCCTTTCCCTCTTTTAACTTAGTAGCAAAAGAACTAGATGCCATATTTAATACCTAGGGTTTGCACAAATCAAACAACATAGCTTAGCACACAATAAATACCTTGACAAATCTAATGAATGGTATCAAACAGTGGTTGAATTCACTCTACAAATGCTTAGAATGATCTCTTCAATTTTCCTTTAGCTCTTCTTGTTCTCTCTAAAATTGAATGATGTCAAATGAGTCAAAAATTGAGCATATAGACCTTAAAACTTCACAATTAATGCTCAGTGCTTACACAACTATAAGCTTAGCTTGAATAGAAATTTCAACTCACTCAGCTTCCATGCAGTTTTCTTTATGCTCGGTAACCACTACAAGCTTGGTTAACACTATCAGTTACAATAGCTTGGCATTAACTAGATTTCACTCACAAGCTTAAGTGAAACTTTTCATGCTCAGCAGTAACATGAAAACTGAAAAAACTTAAAGATTTCTTCCAGATTCTAAACAACACTTTGCTTCTTTCTTCATAAAAATATAATCTTTTTAGAACTAAATCCTTAGAACTTATGTATAGTATATCTTTTAAATATTAGTCCAACACCTACCTCTTGATTTCTTAATTGGAGGTGGTGTGATCACCTAACCCATTGGTTGAAGTGATCCCATTTGAACTTGATGTGTTGCAATCTTCCTTTCTCTTCCATGTCTTGTTCACTCATCTTTGACGTTCTCAACATTTTCCTTTCCTTAGCCTTTGTAGAACTTACTGCTTGGTGCTCTTGACCTTGTTGGACAATTCTTGCTTATGTGACTAGTCTTTAAGCAACCAAAACATGTATTTTGTAGTCACTTCTAAAATGTGTTCTTATGTAATTATTAGGAACATGTCCATACTCTTGACAATAGTGACAACTATACCTAGTATTATAATCCTAATTATAAGAGTTGCCATTGTCTTTTACCTTTGCCTGCTTGTTTGATGACCATTTGCGCTTTGATTTGCATTCATATGTTGTATGTCCATACTTTTGATAGTTATAGTAGTATCCTTCAAATATTTGTTTGCTCAAGGTCTTGGTTCTACATTCAGGTGCTTGATGTCTTTGTTTGTTGCATTTGTAGCAATGGCCCATGAACTTCTAATTAGGATTTTGATTTGCAGTCTTGCTCCTACAAACATTGGCAGTATGTCCTAATTTTCCACTATTATGACAAGTAGGTTTGGAGTTCTTACCATTGATATTCCTTTTTTCACCACTTTTGGATGATTATCCTTCTTCAGTACATGTGTAAACAATCCAGTAGTATCACTATTGGATCTAGGAGATCTCATCAGTTGCTTAAAATACTTGATAGCTTCACTAGGTCTATTAAAGCTTTTGGAAAACTATTTTTCTCTTTTTCGATCATTTCTCAGTTGTTCATTATGTAACTTAATTGTTGTGATCTAAATATATTTTTCATTCAATTCATGGTTGGAAATCATCATTTGATTCAATGTTTCCAATTGCATGCTAGAAATGCTTTGTATTTCTGATGTCTTCTCTTACAGTCTATTGGTTAGTATTCTTTTGTCATCTTCAGTCATGACTTTTTCTTCCTTAGCTCTTTTTTTTATCAGTTACCTCACATAGTAATACTGATTGGATTTCTTGTTCTATCTTGAAATTTTTGACCTCTTTGGTTAGGGCTCCATTCTTTTCCATCAGATCTGCAACTACTGCATCAATTTCATTTGTGTTTCCATTTGCAAATAATCCAGTAGTGTCAATCTCTTGGTAATGTGTGTCATTCTCTTCAATAGCTATCTCTTTCTTTCTTTTCAATGATCATTTTAACTCATCTCTTACTTCATTCAGTTGATGTAGGGCAAACTGTATTTCAATCTTCTGGTTCTCAATAGTCTTTCCCAACTTTTAGACTTCCATCTCCAAGATCTTTCCTCAAAGATGCAAAGCTTTACTTTCTAGAGAACAAGACTTTGATACCAATTGTTGGAAATACAATGGAAAAAGTAAATTTTGAGATAGGGGGTGAATCAGCACTTAAAACTTCAACCTTAAAATCATTCACCACACGTCCATCTCACAATCTATGCATGTAAACTAAAATACCAAATTAAGTATATACATCCATAACTTGAAAGTAAATAAAAATTCATCACATGTATGAAACAAGATATTTGGTTACCCAGAAACCCTCCAATAAGAAGGTAAAACTGGGGTGAGGATGACACCCACAAATCTCCACTATTGTAGTAATAACGTGTATCTAATGAAGGTTACAATGTTTGATCATGAAACATGATCTACCCTATGAAAGGTTTGTCCTGTTAAAGGATTATAAGATTGTCAAATCTTACCCTGTTAAAGGATTTCAACACAAAATTAGAAGTGTGCGTTGTTAGAGGACTTTAACTTAAAATAAAGTAAGCACCTTGTCAAAGGATTTTAAACAACCAATTAAGACTACTCTGTTAAGAGATTTAACGGATTCACCTACTATAATGTATCAGCAATCATCTTGACGTTAGCACTTTGCTGCTAGATAACAGATCACCTCTTTGCATGTATCCTTGATCCTTTTGATCAGATGTATTTCTTCTATCCTCTAATTCCTTTCCTTTGTTCTCCTCTAATTGATTTTGCAATGTATCTCAATTCACAATACCTTAGTCACCATGAATGCTCTATTTTCACATGCAAACTTCTCTCTTTTCTTCTTATATATTCATAAAAAATTTAGCGTTTGTCCTCCTTAAGAAGACCTAGGCGACTTAGGGCTAGGTATGAATCAACAATTGTGATTCACCCATATTGCCACTTAATCCTACCCTTTTTTTTATTGGTTTCATGTTATGCATAGGGATCCTCAATAAATATTTTTTCTTGTCATTTAAGATTGCAAAACAATCCTTAAGTCAGCTCCAAAATGATTTACATAGTAGTTTGTGCCATTACAAACAACTATGTCAAAATTGTATTACTCAACACTTGAAGTCCCTAATGCTCAGCATCAACTACAACTTCAATTTTGTAACTCAACCTCTGAAGGACTCAGCATCTAAATGCCTCAGCACTTACTATATGCTCAGCACTTGAGTGAGTTGGTATTTACTAGTTCATCGGCACTTACTGTATATCTCTCGATCAGCATATACTATCTAGAGACTTATGCTCTAGATATATTACTTGTTCGACATGAACTAAGTATATGACTTAAGTATATTGTCACTCATATGTCAAAACCAATCTAAGATTAACAAACTTCTAACACTAAATTCATCACATAAATATTTAAAATCCAAAACAACTACTAAACATTCAATTCCTAACTAAATCATTTTCATTCATACCCATTCCTTATCTACCAAGATGATGATATCTATTAACAACTATTATACCCCCTAACATCCAGTTTTAAATCCCTAAATACATTAATAATTATCACATATGACCCTAAACCCCTTTCCATAATATCCTATACATATGCATTTCACTTACTAAACACTAAACAATCTCTAATTTTAACATAACTTACCATTAATTATTTCCTAAATTAAGTTATCTACTAATCTTAATTATAACTACTTTCTTTCCTTGCCACACGCCACCTCTATTATGTCATGCATACCACATTGGGAGACTCACATTGACCTTGTGTTTTAGTTGGATTGAATGGTTTATGTTTTCAATCACCCCTCCCTTGGACCTTCTCTTTCTTGGTGATTGGGTGAGTTGTACACATCACCCATCACCATCCCCTATGCACCCACATACTCCAATGGGTAGGCTATTTCTTAGGAAGTGCCCAAGCCCACTTGGGTGGTGTACAATAGTATGGGAAATGTGTGTAGGGGTTAGGGATCACTTTCCAAGTGGTATGGGGTTGGGTAGACTTGGGGTAAGGGTGTAAGTGTTTTAGGGGTGGTTAGAGAGAGAATGATAGTGTTTAGTGTTTAGATTGTGTTTATGGTATTAGTTAAAGTGGGAATTTATATTTGGAATTTTTTTTTAAAGTATTAAATTTTTGATGACCTGTCCAAAACTAGGGCAAAAAAATACCAACAAAAACACCCATCCAAGGCTTGCACAATGGGATTCACCTTGAACCCATAAGAAAGGGGTGAAGGTAGACTACCATGTAGAAGATTGCTAAATGTAAAGCATACAAATAAACATGCCTCTTCTAAGACTAGAATTCATGTACAATTTCCATCCTTTCTTCTTCTTATCACCCCCATAGCAAGATCAATAACATTGGCATGCAAGCACCCATACACCTTGAATTTCTTCCCACTTCTCTCCATAGGAAGAGATTCTACACTTCTATGGAGTCCAACTAACCCCTTCCCCCATTCTTGGTCACTCCTTCCCTATCCAAGGGTGAGTAGTTCCATTACACCCTTCACAAAACTTCCTCATTCAAAATCAAAAGATGAACAGAGTAAGCATGAAATTAAAACCAAAATCCCATCCCCTTACATTACAACAACACAAAATACCTTGAGAACATATGCAAGAGAATGAAATAACATACTAATCTATTTACAACAAGAACAAAACTTCCATGGTAATGGTAGAGACCAGCCTTCATAAGTGTTATGGTAGAATGGTGTTTGTGAAGAGCCCAATTCCTTTTTGCTTCTTTCAATCCAAACCTAAATGTCTCTACAATTAGAAAGTGGGTGAACACCCTCTAGCTCCCACGAGGGCCTCTAAAAAAGTCTCCAAGTTCTCCCCACCTATCCACATTAAATTCTAACTTGACCCCTAAGTCATTTGCTTTCACTTGTCCCCTATCATAAATGCAAGTTTGGAAAGGAGTGTGGGTTTGGGGAAAGGTCAAAAGCTCATTCAATTTTCGCAACATGTGGGAAATGAGATATTAAAAGGGTGACCAAGGCCACTAGGGGGTTCTAATAGTGTCGTAAATGTTCCCAACCCATACCCCTAACACTTAGGTACATAGATTTTACTAAAATTGGCCCCTAGGACCACATGTTAGCCTCTAGAAGTGACTAAAAAAAATTGAATCCAAATAATCTAATTGGTGGGACTTTACAAGTATCTCCAAATCAAAGGGGTTTAATTAGGTTCCTAATAAGTTAGTTAATTTTAGAGTTACATTGCCAAGCTTAGTAGACATGTCGTTACATATACACATGACAAGTGTCAAGTGAAACTGAAAAATCACATTACACAGCATTGAAATGTCACTAATTACATAGTGAAATAACCTAATAGGGTATGTGCAGGATCATGGTGTGCCAAAAAGTGGTGATGTGAAAAAAATAGAGTTTGAACACATCTAAAAGCGCTTCAAAATCCGCTCTAACTTTTTTTCACCTATCTAGGTACCAAGCCTGGAAGGAAAGGCAGAGCCTTATCGAATATCTGATCTAATATCGGATATCTGATTTAATATCTAATATCAGATATTATCAGATATCCGATAATCATATGACATTATTATTATAATATTATAATAATATAAAAACATTATATTATAATAGTATAATATATTATTTAATATTATATAATATAATATTATTATTATTATTATAATTATACTATAATATAATAATATTATTATTATATTATACTTGTATAATATTATACTATAATAATATTATTATATTATAATAATATTATATTATAATGTATTATATTATAATAATATTATATTATAATGTATTATATTATAATAATATAATATAATATTTAATATTATAATATATAGTAATGTAATATAATATATATAATATAATATAATAATAATAAAGTATAATATATTATAAACTATAATAATATAATATAATATAATACATTATAATAATATAATATAATATTTTATATTATAACATTTATTAATGTAATATAATATATATATATATATAATATAATATAAAAATATATAAAATATAATATAATATAATATTTCAAAGCTCTATGTTATATCTTATATATAAAATATAAGATATGCAGACGATCAGATATCTGATTCAATATCGAATATTCGATTCAATATCAGATATCCGATATCTATATTAAAAAAAGAGCAGACCTGCTGGCCCTTATTTCTCACATTTTGTGGGCCAGTATTAGCGCGCGACCGGATATCAGATATAAGATCGAATATCGGATATTAAGGTTTTTTTTTTTTTTTTAAACTAATTTTTAATCTAAATTCGATAGATTTTAGCATAATTTTGTTTGTTTTAGTTGAATCTAGGGTTTTTTTGAAAAAAAAGGTTAAAATTAAGGTTTTTTTTTAATATATATTACGTTTTGCAATTCAATAGGAATGGTTGATCAAAATGATGATACTGAAGTAGGGAATAATATTCCTCGTAACCCCCCACCAAATGATCCAGTACCCCCACAAAACCATCCACCAAATGATCCTCTACCCCCTCAAAACCCTCCTCGAATCGAGGATTTGATAAATGAAAATCTCACTGAGCTGAGAGGTTTGCATAGAACATATAATAATGTACCTGCATTGGCTCCTATGTTATCCACGTTAAACACCATAGTGGATAACATTGAAACCCTTACAAACCAACAAATGCTGCTCTTCATTGGCGTGATCAAATGCACGAGATGTTTGATGATGGTTTGGATTATGATGAGGTTGTGGCCCTCAACATAAGCAAAGACAATTTGGCCAGCCTTTTTGTGAACCCGAAAACGAGTTTACCAGTTAACCCAAAAAAATCCAAACTATCGATTAAATGGTGCACAAATGATTCCATATGTGCAAACTTTTGGGATTGTTGGTGGATGATCTTTGATATCCCTCCACATGGCAATTTAGACATGCCATTTTATTTCCTTAGAAAATTATATGCTGAATTTGTTGTGAGGCCTCGCCCCGACCCTTCGTAGCCTTAGTTGTTACTTTATCATTTTGATACTCACGACTCGATATGTCGAGACATTATCAAATACTTGAACATATTATATTATTTTATGTTGTGTGATGTTATTTTCAGATATTTGATGTTTGTCATTTAATGTTTTATGTATATGTGTGTTGATGAAATCAGTAAATGTAGGATTGATACTTTGATTTAAGAGATTTTAAATGGTTAAGAATTAAGTAGGATGAAAGAAACCCTGAGTGCTGTATGTTCCAATTTATGTAAAATTCTGATACGTATATACATATGTACATGTGATTGTCAAGACTACTGATGTGTGCAATGAGTGTGCAGATATTTTAGCCAAGAAAATCGATGAAGGAACAGAACTGATCTCTATGTGCTAATTTTGGAAACCTTTTTGTTCGTAATTCAAGTATTTTAACTGTGAGATGTATGTATTTTCTTTTTGTGTTCAGTGAATGTTAATGTTCGTAACTATGTTCTTTTAGTGTCACTTGACACTCGTGAATTGGTTGTGCTCTTTAGCGTGCTAGTTAGGGTTAGCTGTGTAACCCATGGACCTAGGTCAGTTTAAGTTAGTGTTAGTTTGCTACTTGGGTTCTTAATCAAGTTTAGTCACCCTTAATCCGGATTAGTGCTTAATCTGCATTGTTAGAGTTGTTAGTTGGTCTTGATTATTTCCTAGATTTTGTTTGGCTCTAAACCTATTCCTAAGGCTTTAAAACATGAAATATTTATACCCAAAGGGTATGGGTATGGGTTGGGGATCTTTTCCAACCCCTAAGCCCCTTTTGTTGACTTTTGAGATCACTCAAAAAGTCTCATTTTACCTTTGTGCGAAAATTGCAAGTGGTTATCTTGAGTTTCCTCACCTCACCTCCACTTAGTGTTTAACCATAGTGTGGGTTGAGTTAGGAGTTTCTAGAATCGTAAGTGGGTGGGAGAAGTTATTGATCCTTTTGGTGGTTGAGTTTGAGGCTTATTTAGAGGCCTTTCTTGGAGTAGTTTTGGTAGTTACCTAATCTCTACATTTAGAGAGGAGTCTTGGAAGATTGAAGCAAGGAAGGGGAAAGCTCTACTCAAACTTGTTCATTGCCATTACCTCTTTGTGAAGGTAGGAATTCTCATCTCTCTTGTACAGATTTTCATGTTTGTTTCATGCTTATGCTACCTTCTTGTTATTTGAATGCTTGTATGTTTGTGGGTATGTTGGGAAGATTTGAAAACCATGTTATTTTGGATGATTCTCTTTCATGTTTTTGTTGAATTTTGAGATGTTCTTGCATGGGTGTTTTGGCATTACTCACCCTTGGAGAGAGCAGAAGTGGCCAATTTCAAGAAAGGGCATTTTAGTTGGACTCCAACAGTGTAGAGTCTCTTCTCAGGATTAGAAGAGGGAGAGAGGGTAGGGTGTTATGGGCCCCTACCTATCAGCACAAACCACGTATGATTTTTGGCATGTAAGAATGGAAGAACGGAAGTTCTTGATTTATAGCCCCGATTGGGCTCCTGGTTTGGTGTTGTGTCTGACATCTCCTATTGAAAAAATCCACCTTTCCCTAGTTTTGATTCATTGTGAATCCTATTGTGTAAACCATGTATGAATATGCATGTTTGATTGTCTCTTGGTTATGCTTGGTTGTCACCCGATCAGATTCTGTTCCCTCTACAGTTCGTAGAAATGTGTTGTAGAATTTGATATGGAACCCTTGATGAGGGTCATGAAGGAAATTTAATTTAAGTGTTGTAATTTAGGATTGAAATCCTATGTAATTTGTATCTCAAAACCTTGTTGTAATGGCAATGACGTCGGGTTTTCTTCCTGGTTCTTTCCCGCCTGAGCCTTTGAATCAGGTTTGCCAATAAAATGGTGATTGAGTATAATTGTTTATCATGTGATTCAATCATAATTTTAATTTATATGGATGCACATCAAAAATAGGATGCAAATAATGATGATGTTCAATTTGGAAAAATATCAAGTTTTCATATATGTTGAAAATAAAAATTTATGATCATGCATGTAGATTCAGTTTTTATGATTATTAGATATTAATCAATCTTGCATTATTGTGCCACAATGGCTAGATCTATGTTTTAATTCTATTCAAAATTATAGACCAAAAAAATATATATACTTTGCCTTGTAATTCTATACTTAGAAAAATATGAAAAAAAAAAAATGTATTACAAGAGAGTAAATACTCTCTGGTTTTTGTATGGGGAGGCAATTTAATTCCCCTCATTACAACAGAGAATCTTATAAAGATTCTTTTTATATTTTGTTTGAAAAATATAAATATAGATTAATCAATTTATAAATAAATGTACAATTCTAAAATAGACTAGTAAAATTTTCAAAATATCCTAAATATCTAATTCTTACCTAATAAACTTTTGGGCTTAAATTCCCCCTTGCATGTCAGTTTTGAAATGAATATTTTAATAGGTTTTATAAAAAAAGTTTTTGTAAGTCAACAAGATGAACATGGGGGGGTGACATCACCCTGCCCCCATGTCCCATCCCCATCTTCATTTGAAAATGGGCGCTCAACTTGGAGGGGGAAGCATTTAAGTTTGTTTGTTAAACAAGATAGCAAGCAGTTTATCTTTCTTTTCTTCCACCTACTATCCACATTGGACGCATGTATTGGGGAATGCATGGTAGAAATTTTTTGTGGCAAGAGGGTTTTTGATGGGAGGGTGACGTCACCTATCCCCCCCATCCCATCACCCCATTCCTCTTTAAGCGCTCACCTCCTTTTTCCTTTATGAAGGACTTGGAGCTTGTTTTGTTTTTATTTTAAAACCTGCGCTTCTTTCCTTGGGGGACAAGTCTACGCAGGTCAGCTGTGTGGGACAGCGCGCAGGGCTAGGAGTAGCATGGGAAGAGGAGGGTGTCGGGGGAAAAGATAGTATTAGAGTAGAGTGTAGGGGGGTGAAGGATTAGTGTAGGTGTTAGTAGGGGTTAGGTTAGTATGTTGTTAGGCTAGTCTAGTCTAGCTTAGTTAGTTGTTTTTAATTAATTATTTTTTTATTTGTGATATATAAAATGATTAAATTAAGTTAAAGTGGTTAAGGTAGTTAGTTTAGATTAAGTTAATTTTAGTTAGTTTTTATATTTATGTTAAATTTTTGTAATGTCAGTTTTAATTTTAGATTAGCTAGTTTAGTTTTGAATTAGTTTAGTTATTTAATAAATTTTAGAAAATTTTCTTTATTATTTAGTTGAAATTAATGTTTAGAAATTAGATGGTTACATAGTTAAATGTTAATTTGTTAAGTTTTAATTTGATTAGTGATTTAATAAAATTATTTATAAGAATTAGTATTTTTTTTTTAAGTTAGTATGTAGTTAGTTTAGCTTTAAATTATTTTAGTTGTTTAATTATCTTAGGAAGTTATAACTTAATGATTAGTTATTTTTAGTATTAATGTTAAAATTTGTCTTTGAATATTATTTAGTTTTACTTAAATAGGTTAATAATTGATCTTAACTTAATAGTTTATATAGGTGTATGGATAGATGTAATTTTTCCTTTAATGAGTTCTTGATCTTATATTTTCATAATAATTTGGAACAAACTCATTTAAATTGTTATTTATATAATTTTCACATTGTGTGGAAAGATAATGTAATAACATAACTTTTGTCGATATCATCTTGATAACGAAAGTAATAATTTATCAGTATACAGAACCTTTACTTAAACTGTGATTGCAAACTTATCAAACTTGAGCTTTTTAATTATTAATTTAAAAAAAAAATTTGTGTGTTTTTGCCCTCATAGTTTGGGCATGACATTTGTGTTGAAACTTAAAGTGAACTATTGAAGCATGAAGCCCAACATGGGCTTAGGACTAGGAGCTCCTCAGGATTGACCCTCTTCCTAGCGGAAAAAAGCTAGCACTTTTGTCCCCCCCCACTGATATCTCCCCTCCTCCTCGAGTGCAGCATCTAGATATTATGATAGAGGCTAGCTCTCAGACTATCAGAGCCATTCATAGGCTAAGTAGCCTAATGATATCTCAGGCTAGGTCAATCATGCCTCCTCGTGTTGATGATGTTGGTGCCAATTCATCATCGGCTAGCTCATCACACGTTTGTGTGCCTCACACTTGCATTACGTGCAAGAATATTTTCCTATGTCCCATAGGTGATCTTCTTGAGTATCATTTTGTATTAGACGAGGATACACCAAACACACATGCAGAGGCTACAGACCCTGATGTGAGAGAGGAGGGGAATGCAGAGGCATGGACTCCTTCGGTGCCAGTATGTGTATATATTTTTTTGTTATGACATATGTGATTTAAATTTAATTTTTATAATAGATTAATTTTAATTTTTAAGCCATATTGACTCTTATATGTATGTGATCTTCATTCACGTTTAGTTGATGATTGAGGAGGAGCTCAAACAAATTGATGATGCCATGCTCTCGACCATTTCATTTGGCCTTGAGACATCTATGGTACATTATGTTGTGTTCACATTTTTTTTTCTATTTGATATTGTAGCATATATGGTTGCTAATCTTTCTTTTATCTTGTAGGTAGCACCTATCCCAAAGGGACAAAGTGTGGAGGGTGAGCCAACACGCATTGACAAAGGAAAGGTAAATAGGCACTTTCTATTTGATTAAATATCAATGCATTCTTGTAAAATGTTTGTGGTAATCCCATTTAATTACATTATTTATTGTATATAGGGCGTCGCTACTGGTGATGAGCCTATACAAATTCTGAATCGTAGACCATCAGGGATTTCCATTCGCACTGAGAGCCCCATTATATGTATAAGTATCATTTATTTTTTATTATCCTTATCTTCATAAATAAATTCAAAACTAATTTCTGTGATATTAACAACTACTATTTTGTATCTCATACGAGACTCCTAGTGCACATGAGGTCTGACGGGAGAGTTATGTAGATTTGATGATGCAGCCACTCACTCCTAGGGAGGAGCCTACAATAGTATGTTGTAGTTTGAATTCATGATTAAATATGTTATAAATTTAGCATGCTATGAATTATAATGTTATAGTTTAAATTGTAGATTCGTTTGACAAAGGCATTTGAACATATACAGCCCACAATCGGAGAGGTACTAGCATCGCCAAGGGCATACAAGAGGACTCCTAACCGATGTAGGAGGTCAACGAGAGAGGTATTTATTATGAAATTTTGATAGTATTAATCTCCATTACAAAAATATCATTATGCATTTGAGTAATTCAATGTTAGATACGTAGAATCGTATAAATTTAGTAGTCTAACTTTGGGTTTTACTTTTTTGTTTATGTAGGAGGCATCTGATTCACCTAGTGCATCGAAGAGGCTGCATTTGATCATCCACCAACACCCTAGGATAGTATAGTTTTCGTCGGATGCATCATGAGACATTTTGAGATGGCATATGCCACATTGTATATAGAAACATTGATATTATACACATTATGATGGCATGATCAGCCACATTTTGTATATGGATCTATGTACTTTGATATATATTTGAGTACTTTGTCTATGGATACATGATCTTTGATTTATAATTGTGTAAAATTTTGTCTATGGATACATGTATTTTGATATATATTTTTTTCATTTATGTGCACAATGATATACATATTAATTTAGTATCTAGTATTGTTCAATTTATCGTGGATCATGTGTATTGTTCATGTTTATGGAATATCATTAATTTTGATTATGTTTTTAATATTTGATTCAAATGCAATAATTTTTGAATAACATTTTAACAATCTTTATAATCAAATTTGGATGCAATGTATAATTTGAAGTGCTATCATGACATAAGCACACTTGTTAATCTCCTACACAAGGTTTAGATAACCCCAAATCTGATTTTAAACTCCACCTTCAACCTTGAAACTAACTCTTGGCTTCAAATCTAATCTCAACACAGTTAAGGACTCCACTCCTCAACCATGGATTCTATCCCCAACTACCAAGTCATTCATAGATTCATAATCTTTGATAACTAGCACTTCACTTTGTTACTCTCCTCATACTACAACTTTTCAATTTCAACATAACTTCAAAATATCTCAACTTAAGAGACTTTATTAGATAGTTCATCGATAGCCCTCATGAGCTCTAAGTTATTTTAGGCCTCAGCATCATCGTCCTGTAGCATTCAACGGTTCATTGATAGCCCTCACGAGCTCTGAGTTATGACCCTCAAAATATCGACCTCAAAATGCACTTAGAGCACCTTGGAGACTCCTCGGTATGGGGTGGCCACAGATGATGGATGGTCTCTATGGCCAAAACAAGGGTGTCACTAAGGTTCACATGCCCACCCGAAGCTAATGGCACTGAGAATTCGATGCCAAGATCAGTGATTTCAAAGTTACGCTGTGGTGCACCTATGAACTAAGGCACACTATGAGTTTTGGCATCGAGCAAGATCATTGTGCCAAATTTGAATGGAATGTGATCTCTCAAAAATGAGATAGATTATTTTAGGTCTCAGCATCACCATCGTGTAGCATTCAATAGTTCATTGATAGCCCTCACAAGGTCCAAGTTATGACCATCGAAAGATCGACCTCAAAATACACTTAGAGAACCTTGGAGACTCCTCGGTACAGGGTGGCCGCAAATGATGGATGGTCTCCATGGCCAGAACAAGGGTGTGACTAGGGTTCATCCACCCATCTAGATCTAATGGTACTGACAATTTGATACCAAGATGAGCGGTTTCAAAGTTACGTTGTGGTGCACCTATGAACTAAGGCACACTGCGAGTTTTGGCATCGAGCGAGATAGTTGTGCCAAATCCAAAAGGAATTTGATCTCTTGAAAATGAGATAGGTTATTTTAGACCTTAGTATCACTATCATGTAGCATTTGACAGTTCATCGATAGCCCTCACGAGCTTTGAGTTATGACCCTCGAAAGATCGACCTCAAAATGCACTTAGAGCACCTTGGAAACTCCTTGGTACAGGGTGGCCGCAAATGATGGATGGTGTCCATGGCTAGAAAAAGGGTATTACTAGGGTTCACCTGCCCATCTGGAGCTAATGGCACTGACAATTTGATGCCAAGATTAGCAGTTTCAAAGTTACGCTGTGGTGCACCTATGAACTGAGGCACACTGCGAGTTTTGGCATCGAGCGAGATCGCTGTGCTGAATCCAAATGAAATGTGATCTCTCAAAAATGAGATAGGTTATTTTAGGCCTCAGTATCACCGTCCTATAGCATTTAACAATTCATCAATAGCCCTCACAAGCTTTGAGTTATGACCCTTGAAAGATCGAACTCAAAATGCACTTAGAGCACCTTGGAGACTCCTTAGTATGGGGTGGCCGCAAATGATGGATGGTCTCCGTGGCTAGAACATGGGTGTGACTAGGGTTCACCCACCCATCCGAAGCTAATGGTGTTGATGATTCAATGCCAAGATCAGCAGTTTCAAAGTTACGGTGTGGTGCACCTATGAACTGAGGCACACTGCAAGTTGTGGCATCGAGCGAGATCGTTGTGCCGAATCCAAACAGAATGTGTTCTCTCAAAAATTAGATAGGTTTTTTTAGGCCTTAGTATCACTATCTTGTATCATTTGACAGTTCATCAATAGCGCTCACGAACTCCGAGTTATGACTCTCGAAAGATCAACCTCGAAATGCACTTAGAGCACCTTGGAGACTCCTCGGTACAGGGTGGCCACATATGATGGATGGTCTTCATGGTCAGAAAAAGGGTGTGACTAGGGTTCACCCGCCCATCTGAAGCTAATGGCACTGATAATTTGATGCCAAGATCAGCAGTTTCAAAGTTACATTGTGGTGCACCTATGAATTGAGGCACACTAAGATTTTTGGTATCGAGCGAGATCGCTGTGCCGAATCTGAACGAAATGTGATCTCTCAAAAATGAGATAGATTATTTTAGGCCTTAGTATCACTGTCCTATAACATTTAACAGTTCATCAATAGCCCTCATGAGCTTCGAGTTATGACCCTCAAAATATCGACCTCGAAATGCACTTAGAGCACCTTGGAGACTCCTCAGTACGGGGTGGCCGCAAATGATGGATGGTCTTTGTGGCTAGAAAAAGGGTATGACTAGGGTTTACTTGCCCATCTAAAGCTAATGGCACTGATGATTCGATGCCATGATCAGAGGTTTCAAAGTTACACTGTGGTGCACCTATGAACTGAGGCACACTGTGAGTTTTGGCATCGAACGAGATCGATGTGCCAAATCCAAACAGAATGTGTTCTCTCAAAAATGAGATAGGTTATTTTAGGCCTCAACATCACCATCCTATAGCATTTGATAGTTTATCGATATCCCTCACGAGCTCCAAGTTATGACCCTCAGAAGATTGACCTCAAAACACACTTAGAGAACCTTGGGGACTCCTCGGTACAGGGTGGCCACGGCCGATAGAGGATCTTCATGGCTAGAACAAGAGTGTCACTAGGGTTCACCCACCCACCTAGAGCTAATGGCACTAAAAATTCAAACAATTCTAGCCGTTAGGAGTTAGATTTTGAAAAGTTGTCAAGAAAATTGCAAAAGTTGCTAAGCAACTTTTTGCAATTTTTGCGCTAAGACAAGTTTATTGCAAATTTGATTGCAAATAGACTCTACAAACTCTTAGGGACCCTAATAATGTTCTAAACATCTAGACTTACCTAAAAAATATGGAATTTACCAAAAATTCACTTTATTGGACCAATTGATGGCCAAGGCTTATAGTTGCACTATGGGGTCTTGTGTCCATTACAAATGTGGATGGTCACAGGGAGATCATTAGATCTATCCCTAGACCTTATTACATCAAGAAAATAAAAATGATTAGGTGCTTTGCACTAATGTTCCCTATATTTCATAAAATTTAAACTATGGAGTTTCCTTCCAAAATGCTCATGTAGTCGTTACATTCAAGATTTGAATTTTCTAAAGCAATAAGCTAAATTTTAAGTGACTTATTGGATGTTTCAACTTATGAAATGACTTGAGATTATTATGAGACCTTATTAGGACCTATCTAATGACTCACTTACCCTATGCAAACCTAGACATTACTAAAGTTCAAATCTCATGGTCCTTTGCAACTTTTCAATATGAAATTCTTTCAAAACATTATACAATATTATGACTCTTTATTATTTCAAATGCCATGATTGGTTGCAAAATGGAAGAAATCAAGTATTCTAATTGTTCATCCGTACTTTCTAGATTTGTCTTATTTGATTAGTTTGATAAAAATAGTTTTAATAATCATAATGTCAGCTTTATGTCAAATAAGGAAAAAACCAAATTTGTAATAAGATATCCACAAGCAATTATCTTTCATATAGTTATAAATGCTCTTAAAATTGTCCTTATAGCCTTATATCACATGCAAATATGATTTGTAGGAACTTGTTCAATATCTTCCTCTTATAATTCCTTACAAAGAACCTACCAAAATACAAATTAAAATGTGCAACTAATTTAACCTATCTTTTTCATTATTACAAAAACCATATACAAAAAAAGTTCACATTTTACATCATAAATCTTAGCAATTCTCCCCAATACCACCACCCCCCCCCCCCCCCCCCCCCCCCAACTCTTCATGATGTACCTACATTCCAATATCATAAAAAGTTAGTAACTTATTGTATTAAACAAGATAATCATCAGTTCATTGAATCATTATGAAGAAAATAACATAGAAAGTAAATATACCTAGTCGAGTGTTCCAATAGGGTCCTCTCTCTATTTTAGGGTCTCCAATAGGGCTTCATGATCAACATTAACAATAGTAAAAATTTCTTTTACTTTTGGTCTTCCTTGATGCTTCAACAACTTTACATTTGTTACTATAATAAGATGCGAATATATGAGAATTATTTTGTGCTTCTGATAGTCTTCGAATGCAGGAATTCTATTCCTTCTAAGCATGTATGTCCGCAGCCATGTTCTAGCGACAACCACTAAACCAATAGGATATGTGAATCCATCATCATATGTGATTGGTTGTGCAAGTTTTTGTTTACCTCTTACACAATGTGCTAACCAATAATCAAATTTCTCATCATTCCCTTGTGATGCAACTAATGCAAAGACATGTCCTGGCTGAAATAGATCTGATAGATGATTATGCTCAAGTGAACTTTCCATGTCATCATTTGTGATAGAGGGTATGATAGAAAATGAAGTAAGATAATGTGGAGCCCATGTGTCCACCCACTCACTTGACTCATAGTGATCCCAATCACACTGAAAACAACTAGGACAAAAGCAA
Organism: Cupressus sempervirens; assembly: GCA_028749045.1. Classification (NCBI taxonomy): domain Eukaryota; kingdom Viridiplantae; phylum Streptophyta; class Pinopsida; order Cupressales; family Cupressaceae; genus Cupressus; species Cupressus sempervirens. The sequence goes on along the minus strand of CM053787.1, from coordinate 301,509,402 downwards.
GCTAATTGTCGTGTCCAAATGGTCCATGTACTAGAATCAGAGCTCTGGAATGAATGCATTTTTTATGAGTCTCTCACTGTTGCACAATCTAATCTATCAGCTATGGACCCTTCCTCAACCAATCAAAAGAACCTATGTACCACTGAATCAAGAGTCCCCCCCTGTGATAATGCTAAACTACACCAATCAACAATGCTACGAGCATCAAGAAGCTCTGCTGCTGAAATTTTCAATTGCTTCTTGACTAAAGCTCTCTTCACACATGCCCCCGCTCCATCATGTTCCCCTTTTCCATAGCCAGACTCAAAAAAACTCCAAGTATGAGGCACCCCTCTCTCTATGTGCATCCTACACAACCAATAAAACATGCGAGCATTCTTGAATTGACTTGTACAGTTATCTGACCAAATGATATGTCTATCCATAGTAATTGCATACTCATGTAAAAAATTAAAATAATTCTTGAAAAATTGTTGCACAAACTCATGAGAGTGAGATCTATCATCACTCATATAAAAATGATACTCTCTAATAATCTTCCAATTATCTTTCGCACTATCAGGGGCATGTCTATATGTTATGTGAACAAAAATAACAATCTGAATAGAGTTGTAATACTGAGATTCTCTCATTTTGAAGTTGCAATGTGTAGTTCTCAGCAAAATCAACAACTGATATAATAGTGTCAATGGGAAAAGTCTCCTTGCACATTCTAAATTGTTCATCCAACCACTGAGACCTGTGACTATGTCTTGCATATTTGTAAAAAAGATTTGCCTTGAAATTTGAAATAAAACTAGCCACACTGATATCTTTTCCAACCAATTCACGTTTAGAGCTCTCACCTCCACTCTTCAATTTGTATTTCACCATTTCATATACCTTTTTTTTTCACTATTTTCTTTCCAAGATCTTGTTCGCTCCTCTCATGAAAACATGTGTCAAAATTGGATAAGCCACCACATTCTGAACACTTCTCATTTAAGCAAGCATTTCTATAAAAGAAACAACCATCTACTCTACGACATAAAAGTTGATCTAGCAAGTCTCTTGATGATTTTGGAAGCTCACTAGCACCACAATCCTCCAACATTTCTTTACTATGCAGAGTAGAACGGATGGAGTGTAAAAGTTCATAGTGCATAGAAAAATCAACATGATATTTGCAACAACATGTATTTCAAATTTTGAGTGGAACACAATAAAATGGCTTCAAAGATTCAAAAGCCCTTTGTGATATATGAAGACTTGGATGACTCTCTCTAAATTTTTTGAACAACATAGTTTGACTTACCTCCAAACAGTTTTTAGGATGTGGCATGCGGTCTCTAATGCCAATTCTTAACTTTAACATGTCTTTAGCATTGGGTGATACTTGTGAGTTAGAGTGCCAAAATTGTGTAATTTCTTCCTTCACATCATCGGATAGCTTCTTATCAAAATATGGAAGTCTCCCACCAAATGCCCATGTTTCATTTTGAAGAGGATCATCAATTTTCTCTCGTCAACTAAGTGCTCTTCTCAAAGTAGTATGATTTAGATTCAAATCAATACAAGTTTGTCTCATATATCTACCCTTTCTCAAATGATGACTTACCAAAGAGGTTGTAATAACCCTTCGAGCAGCTCTATTATCCTTCTCCCTGATATTTTTTCAAATGTTATTGAGAGCACTAAAAAGATTCTTCACAATAATGGCATTTCTTTCCAACTTTTTATTGACACAAATCTTCAATTTGGAAAGCATAGGTCTCTTATTTTGCATCTTTAATAAGTGCATGAAAAGCTGACATTGCTCTACCACTGTCTTGTTGCCGAAAAACATCTGATATAGTCTTGAAGCCCATAACTGAATGGTTCTTTCTAATTTTTTCCCTTCCAGACTAGTAATAATCATTTCATCAATTTCAATTATCCATTTTGGTGTTTTAGAACCTTCATGTCAATTATAATTAGGAGATATGTAACGTTCTTGTGCATTTGGTTCTTGTGCATTGTCATATTCGACATGGTCAACTTTGCAATTTGGATTATGACTTGGTAGCATTTCATCTTCAAAATTTTCATTCTCTAAATTTTTAATTTTGGCATTATCATTTTCAATAGGTACATTTTTATTTCCCAACTGTACATATTCATTATCTACTCTATGATTTCACCTTTGACTAATTCATCATCAACTTGACTGATATTTAGCGTACCTTGTCTTTTTCTTCGGTGTTCCATTTTGTCTCTTTCCATATATACCGCAATGTCTTCATTGGGTATCTTCCTTTTGTATTTATCCTTTCGACAACTGTTGCTCCCTATTTAGATGACAAATTTGAACACCTAAGGTTATATTTTTGAATTTTTTTTGATTGGTTGGGCCCCAAAATGCACTTTTTTGAAAAGCTCGTGAAAAAAGAACTGAAAAAGTGATGTTGTCAGGTCTGCAGGGACAGGGATATGTTGAAAATTGGTGCTAGGAAAAATTGGATATCCGATTTCAGATCATATATCCGATTTGAAATCGAATATCCGATTTTCTCTAATGACATTTGGAGAAAAAATAGCCTTTGCTATAATAGTATTAATATTATAATAATTATTGGAGGGAAACCGACTTTGGTTTATTAGTATTAATATATAGTATTAGAGCTATAAGAGTATTAATATATATATTATTATTATATCTATAATATTAATATATAGTATCAATATTATTATTATACGTATAATAGTATTATTATTATTACTACAGATATAATAGTATTAATATTTAGTGCTTATTTATATTATTATTATTATGCTACAATAGTATTAATATATATATTAATAATATGCCATAATAGTATTAATATATATATATATATTATTATTATAGCTATACTAGTATTATTATTATTACTATAGATATAATAGTATTAATATTTAGTCTTTATTTATATTATTATTATTATTATGCTACAATAGTATTAATAGTATATAAATATGTCATCATTTAATGGGTCAAAGGGGGTCATAGGTCATCCTATGACCCCTTTTGACCCATAAGAATGATTCTAATATGTCCCTAGCGGTCCTTGGACCCCTAGGGACATATGTCATCATTTAATGGGTCAAAGGGGGTCATAGGTCACCCTATGACCCCCTTTGACCCATATGAACAATTCTAATATGTCCCTAGACATATGTCATCATTTAATGGGTCAAAGGACCTATGACCCCCTTTGACCCATATGAACAATTCTAATACGTCTTTAGGGGTCCTAGCACCCCTAGGGACATATGTCATCATTTAATGGGTCAAAAGAGGTCATAGGTCACCCTATGACCCCCTTTGACCCATATGAACAATTCTAATACATCGCTAGGGGTCCTACGACCCCTAGGACATATGTCATTATTTAATGGGTCAAAGGGGGTCATAGGGGTGACCTATGACCCCCTTTGACCCATATGGACAATTCTAATACGTCGTTAGGGGTCCTAGGACCCCTAGGGACATATGTCATTATTTAATAGGTCAAAGGGGGTCATAGGTCACCCTATGACCCCCTTTGACCCATATGAACAATTCTAATACATCACTAGGGGTCCTAAGACCCCTAGGAACATATGCCATTATTTAACGGGTCAAAGAGGGTCATAGGTCACCCTATGACCCCCTTTGACCCATATGAACAATTCCAATATGTCGCTAGGGGTCCTAGAACCCCTAGGGACATATGACTTCATTTATTGGGTCAAAGGGGGTTATAGGTCCCCCTATGACCCATATGAACAATTTTAATATTTTCCTAGGGGTCCTAAGACCCCTAGGGACATATGTCATCATTTAATGGATCAAAGGGGGTCATAGGGTGAACCTATGACCCCCTTTGACCAATATGAACAATTTTAATATGTCGCTAGGGGTCCTAAGACACCTAGGGACATATGTCGTCATTTAATGGGTCAAAGGGGGTCAACTTATGACCCGCTTTGACCCATATGAACAATTTTAATATGTCCCTAGGGGTCCCATATGTCGTCATTTAATGGGTCAAAGGCGTCATAGGTCACCCCATGACCCCTTTTGACCCATATGAACAATTCTAATATGTCCCTAGGGGTCCTTGGACCCCTAGAGACATATGTCATTATTTAATGGGTCAAAGAGGCTCATAGGTCACCCTATGACCCCTTTTGACCCATATAAACAATTCTAATACATCCCTAGGGATCCTAGGACCCCTAGGGACATATGTCATTATTTAATAGGTCAAAAGGGCTCATAGGTCACCCTATGACCCCCTTTGACCCATATTAACAATTCTAATACATTCTTAGGGGTCCTAGGACACCTAAGAACATATGTCATCATTTAATGGGTCAAAGGGGGTCATAGGTCACCCTATGACCCCTTTTGACCCATATTAACCATTCTAATATGTCCCTAGGGGTCCTAGGACCCCTAGGGACATATGTCATCATTTAATGGGTCAACGAGGGTCATAGGTCACCCTATGACCCCCTTTGACCCATATAAACAAATCTAATATGTCCCTAGGGGTCCTTGAACCCTTAGGGACATATGTCATCATTTAATGGGTCAAAGGACCTATGACCCTCTTTGACCTATATTAACCATTCAAATATGTCCTTAGGGATCCTAGGACCCCTAAGGACATATGTCATAATTTAATGACCTATGACCCCCTTTGACCCATATGAACAATTCTAATATGTCTCTAGGGGTTCTAGGACCCCTAGGGACATATATCGTCATTTAATGGGTCAAAAGGGTTCGTAGGTCATCCGATGACCCCCTTTGACCCATATGAACAATTCTAATATGTCCCTAAGGGTACCCTTAGGGACATATGTCATCATTTAATGGGTCATAGGTCACCCTATGGCCCCCTTTGACCCATATGAACAATTCTAATACGTCCCTAGGACCCCTAGGGACATATGTCATCATTTAATGGGTCAAAGGGGGTCATAGGTCACCCTATGGCCCCATTTAACCCATATCAATAATTCTAATATGTCGTTAAGGGTCCTAGGACTCTTAAGAACATATATTGTCATTTAATGGGTCAAAGGGGGTCATAGGGTGAACCTATGACCCCTTTTGACCAATATGAACAATTCTAATATGTCCCTAGGGGTCTTAGGACCCCTAGAGACATATGTCATCATTTAATAGGTCAAAGGGGGTCATAGGTCACCCTATGACCCTCTTTGACCCATATTAACCATTATAATATGTTCCTAAGGACATATGTCATCATTTAATGGGTCAAAGGGGGTCATAGGTCACCCTATGACCCCCTTTGACCCATATGACCAATTTTAATACATCTCTAGGGATCCTAGGACCCCTAAGAACGTATGTCATCATTTATATGAACAATTCTAATATATCCCTAGGGGGCCTAGGACCCCTAGGGACATATGTCATCATTTAATGGGTCAAAGGAGGTCATAGGTCACCCTATGACCTCCTTTGACCCATATGAACAATTTTAATATGTCCCTAAGGGTCCTAGGACCCCTAGGGACATATGCCATCATTTAATGAGTCAAAGGGGGTCATAGGTCACCCTATGACCCCCTTTGACCCATATGAATGATTCTAATATGTCATCATTTGATGGGTCAAAGGGGGTCATAAGGTGAACCTATGACCCCCTTTGACCCATATGAACAATTCTAATATGTCCCTAGGGGTCTTAAGACCCCTAGGGACATATGTTGTCATTTAATGGGTCAAAGGGGGTCATAGGGTGACCTATGACCCCCTTGACCCATATGAACAATTCTAATATGTCCTTAGGGGTCTTAGGACCCCTAGCGACATATGTCATCATTTAATGGGTCAAAAGGGGTCATGGGTCACCCTATGAACCCCTTTGATCCATATGAACAATTCTAATACATTCCTAAGGGTCCTAAGACTCCTAGGGACATATGTCATCATTTAATGGGTCAAAAGAGGTCATAGGGTGAACCTATGACCCTCTTTGACCAATATGAACAATTCTAATATGTCACTAGGGGTCCTAGGACCCTTAGAGACATACATCATCATTTAATGTGTCAAAAGGGGTCATAGGTGCCTTTTGACCCATATGAATAATTATAATATGTCCCTAGGGGTCTTAGGACCCCTAGGGACATATTTCATCATTTAATGGGTCAAAGGGAGTCATAGGTCACCCTATGACCCCCTTTGACCCATATGAACAATTCTAATACATCGCTAGGGGTCCTTGGACCCCTAGGGACATATGTCATCATTTAATGGGTCAAAGGGGGTCATTGTTCACCCTATGACCCCCTTTGACCCATATGAACAATTATAATATGTCATTGGGGGTCTTAGGATCCATAGGGACATATGTCATCATTTAATGGGTCAAAGGACCTATGACCCTCTTTGACCCATATTAACCATTCTAATATGTCCCTAGGGGTCCTAGGACCCCTAGGGACATATGTCATCATTTAATGGGTTAAAGGGACCTATGACCCCTTTGACCCATATGAACAATTCTAATATGTCCCTAGGGGTCCTAGGACCTTTAGGGACATATGTCATCATTTCATGGGTCAAAAGGGGTCATAGGGTGAACCTATGACCCCCTTTGACCCATATGAACAATTCTAATATGTCCTTAGGGGTCTTAAATGAATCAAAAGGGGTCATAGGGTGACCTATGACCCCCTTTGATCCATTAAATGATGACATATGTCCCTAATATATCCCTAGGGATCCTAGGACCCCTAGGGACATATGTCATCATTTAATGGATCAAACGGGTCATAGGTCACCCTATGACCCATTTTGATTCATTTAGGACCCCTAGGGACATATTAGAATTGTTCATATGGGTCAAAGGGGGTCATAGTTTGACCTATGACCCCCTTCGACCCATTAAATGATGACATATGTCCCTAGGGGTCCTAGGACCCTTGGGGACATATTAAAATTGTTCATATAGGTCAAAGGGGGTCATAGGTTGACCTATCACCCCCTTTGACCCATTATATGATGACATATGTCCCTAAGACCCTTAGGGGCATATGAGAATCACTCTTATGGGTTATAGGAGGTCATAGGTACCCCCTTCGACGCATTACATGATGACATATGTCCGTAGGGGTCGTAAGACCCTTAGGGACATATTTCATTCTTATGGTTCAAAGGGCTTCAACCCATTAAATGATGACATATGTCCCTAGGCATCCTAGGACTCCTAGGGACATATTAGAATTGTTAATATGGGTCAAAGGGGGTGATAGGGTGACCTATGACCCCCCGCAACCCATTAAATGATGACATATGTCCCTAGGGGTCCTAGGACCCCTAGTGACATATTAGAATTGTTCATATGGGTCAAAGGGGGTCATAGGTTGACCTATCACCCCCTTTGACCCATTACATGATGACATATGTCCCTAGGACCCGTAGGGACATATGAGAATCGCTCTTATTATACATATTAATATGTATGTTATTAATATATATATATATATATATATAATAATGTAATATTTTCATTAAATATAATATGTATTATATATTATTATATTAATATGTATAATAATATAATATGTGTATAATAACGTAACATATTATATATATAATATGTATTATATATTATTATATTATATATTATTATATTATATATTACTATATTAATATGTATGTTATTAATATATATAATAACGTAATATTTTTATTAAATATAATAACGTAATATATATATATGTTATTAATATATATTATTATATTAATATGTATGTTATTAAGATATATGTATATTATTAATATATATGAGTCAAAGGGGGTCATAGGTTGACCTATGACCCCCTTTGACCCATTAAATGACGACATATGTCCCCAAGGGTCTTAGGACCCCTAGAGATATATTACAATTGTTCTTATGGGTCGAAGGGGGTCATAGGTTGACCTATGACCCCCTTCAACCCATTACATGACCACATATGTCCCTAGGGGTCCTTGGACCCCTAGCGACTAACCCATATGAACGATTCTAATATGTCCCTAGGGGTCCTAGGACCCCTAGGAACATATGTGGTCATATAATAGGTCGAAGGGGGTCATAGGTCAACCTATGACCCCCTTCGATCCATAAGAATGATTCTAATATGTCTTTAGGGGTCCTAGGACCCTTAGGGACATATGTCATCATTTAATGGGTCAAAGGGGGTCATAGGTGAACCTTGACCCCCTTTGACTCATATATATTAATAATATACATATATATTAATAACATACATATTAATATAATAATATATGTTAATAACATATATATATATATATATATATTACATTATTATATTTAATAAAAATATTACGTTATTATATATATTAATAACATACATATTAGTATAATAATATATAATACATATTATATATATATATATATATAATATGTTACATTATTATACATATATTATATTTAATAAAAATATTACGTTATTATATATATATATATATTAATAACTTACATATTAATATAATAATATATAATACATATATATATATATATATTAATTACGTTATTATATTTAGTAAAAATAATAATAATATAAATTATATTTATAGATTATAATAAGAATAACGTAATATATTATTATATATTAATAGATTATATCTTATATCTTTACATTACGTTAGTATATATATATATATATATATATATAAATACATCTTTACATAGTAATATAACTAAAATAATTTATAAATCATAAGCTATAACTCTTAAACCCAATTTTTCCTCCAAAATGAGTTGGGATTTCAAATTTTCTAGCAAAATTCACCGAGTCATATCGAATATCTGATTTCAAATCAGATATCCGATTAGGCTTGGTACTTACCAACCTTTCCTGGTCAACCCAAAAGACGTGTTTGAAGAGGGCTTTAGTGATACTCAAACTTCGGGTAGCCGTTTGACAATGTTATTTTGATCAAAATTGAATAAAATGAAAAGGGTTCTTTAATATTGCTCTCGAGATTCCATCAATATAATTTGTGTCAAATTCTGAGTTCGATAAGCATTTATTAGTTAATTATCAATGAAGATTATTGTAAAGTGTTGATTGACATACTAATTGAAAAATAGCTATAACTTTCAAACAGTATAACATTTTTTAAATGTAAAAGTTGCCTCACATTCTATGCTTCGCCTAATATAAGAAAAAATTAAATTAAATTTTGTAAAATTTTCTATTAGTTAAGGTGGTCAAACACGAGACTTTTTTTTTCCAAAAAAAATTTCGTAGAAAATTTATATTTAATTATTTATTTTGAATAAAAATACCAAAAATTATGCGTCACATCCGAGCATGAGTCTACTTTTCATATCTATAATTATATTTAAAAATAATTATCATTTGATTTTGATTAAGGTGGTCAAACATACACCTACTTTTTATTTTTGCCTTGAAATTTTTGTAGTACTGCATTAAAATTTAAACTTTTGACCAATCAATTATTATTTTCTCCTGATAAGGCCTAGTAGTTTAGAAATTACATTCAATTTTCTACAGATTATTTTCTTACAACTTTTTGATATAAAGTCCATAACCACTTTAAAATTATGTGTCAAGTTGACATAACCCTGATTTGTTGGTTTTTCACTACCACTTAAGGCCATAGTTTGGTTGACCATGATCCTGAACATACCCAATACATAAATACAGATTGTGATTACAAATTAAATCACTTAAAAATGAGGTTAGAATCTCTTCATTAGATTCAACCTTGGTTTTATAGTTTGCACATATGGTTGGTTACTGATTCTCTGATAATTTCCATGGTAACACACTCAATTTAAACATTAGACACTCAATAAAATCACATGTATATATAAATCAAATTGCATAATCAATTGACTGAACATTATGCATTCTCCTTTTAATAAAAAATTTAGTTTTGCACCTAATAACACATAGTTGATTGCATAATTAAAATACCATATCATATTCATCAATTTGAATTAAAATACTGAAATAATCATCATAATGCATGCATATACCTAAACATCATAAACATCATCAATGGAGTATATTGAAATATCTAAATACATATAGCCTAATCATAAAGGTACCATAAATAGCATCTTTATCATAAGGTGAAATGCCTCATAGCATGATTAGTACAAATCAATGTTTAAACAATCAAACAATGTAGTAAGTCTTGAATCATAGGTTATCAAAATATGAATGTATCAACTAATCTCAATTTTCATTAGGACACCTAAACCATAAAACTTTATTTCATATCCATCATGATAATCATCTAAGTCCATAAATTTCTATCACCTAGTTATGCAAATGTATCCTATAGAACACACATAATGTTTATGATTTAAACCATGATTTTGAGTAATCGAATAACTCATCTATGATAACCTCTTGATAACTAAATAACTCATCAATGATCACATCATCCCAATATAGAAGTATAACCTCTTGTACATGATACCCTAACAAACTTAACACATCGTAATGTACTTATAATATTTAAATTTAAGCTACTTAAGGGCACTCTATGAGTTGATAAACTCGGTCTTTGGATTTCCAATGATTCATAAGAGGGTAAATATTAAATTATCTAATTGCAACAATCATCAAATCATTATATGTAAGATGTCTAGAATTTATCATAATTCCCTCTACATGGTTTCTAGCAAGAACAACAACATTTCTCATACCATTGCCTTGTCGTGCTTCTATATCCATTCAAATCTCCTATAAAGGATTTAACAGAGAAATTCATATTTAAATGTTTACATACAAGGAGGGGTCTTATAGTTTTAAAAAGTAAAATTATTGCTAAGTTTAAAAGTAATTTTTCGTATTGTTTAAATATGATCTTATTTTTTTAAATGATTATGTTAGATATTTAAAAATGTAACTATTTATATTTTTTTTAAATGTAAAAAATATTTTTATAATTTTTATAATGAAATAAAAATACAAAATTATATAATTTACATAATTTTTAATACTTTTTAATTATATTTTAAATTTAACATTTATACACACACGTGTGTGTGTGTGTGTGTGTGTGTGTGTGTGTGTGTGTGTGTGTGTGTGGTGCGTCTCCCATTTGATTTATGTAAATCATCTTGATGGATGCAACCTTGTTGATCTCTCCTTGAGATGGGACCATGAGTGGTCTACACTCTTGAGCTGATTGGATTTATGTTACTCTATCAATTGCTTTGATCATGCTTATGGCTGATTTTTGAGATTATGATTTGTTAGATGGTTCACTAAGGTTTGTGCCAGTGGTTAGCAAGATTGGTGTGGTATCATGAGGTTGTTTTGTGATTACCCTGAGATGTGTGCAGAGATTGTACTATCTATTGTTACCCTGGTACATTGGACTAGGTTCCTGTAGCAATGATTAGTCATGTATACGACTGTGTTTAATTATGTGTTTTAAGTGCATGTTCATGTTGTGTAAACAACCATTATTAAATGCTTAAATAATTAGAAATTGATTGTCCATGTTGGATTCATTGGTTATGTGCTACAAATATTTACCTTGTTATATTTTGATCCAAGAGATATTTGTTACTCATGTTATGTTTTACATTTGAGATGACCTGAGGGTCGGATGTTATGCTTTGATTTCAGTATTATGGATGTTAAACTACTATGTTTTTTAGTTGATCATATTGCGTGATGATGCCATTTTGAGATGACAGTGTGTTTTATGATGATATCTAGTTATCTAGTATTTGGACATATCCCTAATTATGTTATGTGATGGATTTAATGCTATGGTTATTTACTTCATTATTGCTTCATTATGCTATATGAAAATGTGAGTGATGTAAATGGATTATTTGGGTATAATTGAATAAATGGTTAAATTAGGTTATTTATTGCATTTATTGCTTTGTCTGTATTGTTATATGCAATTGCACTTGATCATGTTGTTTAGTGTGCAGAATTTATATCCCTAGCAGTGACACATGGATTTAGTGATTCAACTATTTATATTTCACCAATGTCACCCTATATGGTCGACATATCCTTATTTTAATTCTTTAATTAAACCTTTTAATGATTATTAAATCTGAACTCATTTGAATTAAGTGATTAGACCAATGAGCGTGTCTATGCGTTTAGAGGTTCACATTATCATGAAGGTTGTTAAGGAAATTTTGTTATTTTGGGGTTTTCGGGCTTTTAATTTTATTGAATTTAATTTATGGCATCTTTGCCATAGATGAATTCCTATTTCTAGGAATAGCCTATTTTTATTTGGGTCAATTTAGGGTTAACTAGGTTGGTTGGTTATTTTCTCTAATCGATTATTCACTTGAAAAGTGAATAAGTATTGAAAAAGAAATTTAATTCCTCACTTCTCACTTTTGAATTAGAAAGTTTGAGAGTAGAACCCAAAATCCTCTTCATGAGGAATTAATGTTTTGTTTGTTGTGGTAGCTATGGGTGTGGGATTGTCGTGAGGTTGGTCTCATTGGATCTAGCTTGGGGAGACCTTGGATTATTGTGATTTTTTACTACTTCTGCGAGATTTTTATTTTATGGTTCAGGTTCCCATTTTTCCCCTTTTGGCTATGGGGTAGGGCTCTCTCATTTTATTATTTCTACTTTGTTTCTACTTTTATTTTTGGTAGTCATTTGTTAGGAGGCTGAGAACTAGTGTTCCCCTCCTTCTCTATTTGTTGGTTTTACCCGATTGGTCGGGTATGAATATTTTCCCTATTTTTAGGATGGGGGTTTGGGGTTTCGTGCCATTATGCTGACTATTTTTGCATACAGTGTTCGAACCCAAATTTTATTAGATTTTGGGAGTTTTTATGCCCAAAGACCAAATGCATTTTAATTTTAATTTTTTCTAGTTTTGGGGGTTTTTACCTAATTTGTGTGTCACCCTATTTTCTCAACTTTTCTTGGCATGAGTTTGGTTGTGGACCTAGATCATCCATTTGGATGCCAGTCAGACTATCCTTGCACTTTTATGTTTGCATTGGGATGTGTGCCACATCTATTCTCCTGATTGTGTTCGAATGAGTGATTTTATACCTGGTGATATTGTTTCTTTTGGACCCTTGTTATTATTTTGTGAACACTAAGATTTGTGTAGAATCCATACTCTAGGATTGAGAATCCATACTCTGGGATTGAGGCCAATTGAGTGAGTACATGATGTGTGGTCTTGTTGCATCATTGGGATTCATATAGAATCCATACTCTTGGATTGAGGTCGGTTGAGTGAGTTCATGATGTATGATTTTATTGTTTATTAGGATTCAAGTAGAATCCGTCCTCACAAGTCTATTTTCGGTTGAGTGTATTTTTGCATTGTGTTCTCATCCTATCCTTGTTTGATGATCTTAATGATGGTGGTGTACCACACATGAGTACATGTTCATACATTTTTTGGGTGACTTATGAGGCCTGATCTTCCATGGTATTTCTAGGAGTTATGATCATTTAGGTTGGGTTGGGAATATGCATGACTACAGGCACTCATCATTGGATGAGCATCGGTAGGGTAGCATATGGAGGAGCTTCTATCTCATAGCCTGGTGTCCATTTCTCAGTTGGCAGAAGAAGTTTTATATAAGTGATAACTAAATAAAAATACTAGATGGTAATAAATTTAAGATAATTAAAACTGGATTGTGCACCTTTCATTGGGGGAGAGCAGCTACCAATACTAGCTTGGGCTTGTCGATGCCAAGTGACTCTCCATCATGTTAGCCCCTACTTAGTAGCCCATTAAGTGTCTGACCAGGACATGTAATTTATGCATTGTCTATGTTCTTGATTTCAGTCATCATACTGTCTAGCATGAGTGTTAGCTATAGACATTGTGCTTTATGTATGTTTGTGGTTGGATCATTATCTCCATCAGCATGGTGAGAGTGGGCCTATGGGTTTCACACGGTTGGGAGGCCTAGCTACCTATACCACTATTGGGGACCAGTGTATAGAGATGGTCTACTATCCTAATGCAACCATTGTTGGATACTTTCACTTGGTACTTTAGGTTCTAAAGTATGCTTTCTTATGATTTATGCTTTCATTAGAATGCTTGTATATCATGTTTAGATGATGTTAGTTTATTGATGCATCTCCTCTTTAGGATGATTAGCATATGATCGATGATGTTATCTATTTTGTGGGATTATCTTATGCTTTACTTCTAGCATGTTAGATTTCTGTATTATTATGTTGTAGCACATTTTAGTAGTGACATCCTCATAAGATAGCACCAATGATCTGGTTAGTAGTTTGGGATGTTACACACGGGGGATGGCTAGGGTCCATGATGGTCTTATGATGCTATTATGGTTGGGAGGAACCATGTACTTAGTTTGGTTGTTCAATTATTACAATGTTATTTTTGTATTTTATGATGTTGCTTCTACACATTGTGATGTTGCTTTTGGTACATCCTTTTTACTGCTATGGTTTAGATGGATAGATGCTCCTCTTTATTGTTCATGGTATCTTATTGTTTATGCACTTGAGTGTTCATTCCTCAATCTACGTGGAACCAGTACTCCTTGGGTTGGAGGTTTGAGTTCCTATTTTATCCCTTGTTTTGGTCGTTAGAGTAATTTGTACTTTTATTGTCTGGCCACGCATCAGCATTGGGTGATACATTAAAGTATCGCATGCTCAAAGAAGAAGAATCGTACGATACCAGAAAGTATCACACACCCTCGTAAACTCTATCATGCAACACTCTGTTGGATCACAAGCCCCTTGAAGAAAGGCCATATGATATTAGTAAAGTATCACATGCCTTCTTGAGAAGTATCCCCCAAACCCTAATCCTATTGCATGCCTTCTTTAGAAAGGTCGTACGATACCAAAAAGTATCATACCATGCTAATTTAAAGTATCACCTGGGTTTTGGAAAAACCTATCTCGGTAGATAGTGGGCACCTTTTAGTTTGTCTAGAAGTTTTTTCTGAGGTGTTTTGACTACCCTCTTTGGTGTTCTTGAACACTTTGGAATTGGATTTAGGATTTAGAATGTTTTGGATTCAAAATTCATTTGTGTTCCTCTATGGTTTGTCATTTATGTTTGGGAGTGGCATTTGGAGATTCGTTAGATGCTTGAATTGTTAGTGAAGTCTTACATTGTGATCTTTATGATCCTTGTATGATGTTGTCATGTGCACTCATACTTGTTTATATATATATATATATATATATATATATATATATATATATATATATATATATATATATATATATTGGCTTGAACTGAATCCTTGTTCCAAAGATCTTCGAACAGGGCATTACAATATATATGTGTGTGTGTGTGTATTGATATATGTGTGTGTGTGTGTGTGTGTGTGTGTATGTGTGTGTGTGTGTGTGTGTGTGTGTGTGTGTGTGTGTGTGTGTGTACATGTATATATTGTATATGTATGTGTATGTAATGTATATATGTACACACACACACACACACACACATATATATATATATATATTCTTTGAAAAAATATTGAACAAGACATGTTACTAATAAATCAAACACCACTTGCAGTACAAGAATTAAAAGAAGTGTCAAAATGGTAAAGCAATGAGGAATTATCAAATATTTCAAGAATGTCAAGTTCTATAAACATGTAGTGTGTCTTGAAAATTGTCATGTTCCCATCAAATTAGTGTATAAGGCCTTAAATCCATTAGCCAACCAGTTCTAAGATAAATAATTTTTATAATTTTATAATTTAAAAAATTAACATGTATATTTTAGATTTTTTTGAATAAAAATATTTTAAAAACATATAAAACAATAATTGGTGGAAATAAAGTTTTTTAATAATGAATCAAGAAGTTTGAGTAAAAGAATAATATTCATTTATACATATAAAAAATTATGCGCATAAGTTTTTCTTTGAAAAAGAAATAATTGAGGAAAAAATTAATGAGCATATCATTTGTTTGAGAAATTTGATTATAGACTATGATGGTTGTTTCCAATTAGTGTTAGGATTCAATTTTACATATAAAAGATTACATTAACATATTTATTTCATAAAAAAAGATTTTAAAAAGGGTGGGACATATATCTTGTTCAAGAAATTTAATTGTGGGATATTTATATCATTTTTTTATCAATAAGCTTTTACTATTAATTTAAAATATTAAATTATGCACTCACAAAAAAATGGGTAGGGGATATATGATCACCACGTGAGAGTTAAACAACCACGAGTCAAAATGCTATAAAACTATTCCTCAAAAAAAAGCCACCTCAAGCAGCTAAAGTTGTACTAGTTAAGGGAGGTGGATCAAAACTATCATAGTTTTTTATTCATACATTATTGAGGTCTATAGGTGGGTTGGCCAAAGACCACCCATCATCAATGGCATCTTCTTTTTCTTTTTCCTCCTCATTCCTAGGAGGAAAAATAGCCAAGGCCAAGCTAGGGAATGACCATTTAGAGGAAGTGGCCTTGGGCCATGAAGAGACACCAATACCATAGGTAGACCAACCAATAGCGGGAACAATAAAAGAAATAGGGGACTATCTAGAGCATTGTCATGGTGAATAAATTGAGTGAATGTTGATCATCATTCCCACTACTAGGAGAGTAGTAAGGAGTCTGGGATTGAGGAGTCTGGGAGTGGTGGGAAAATGAACTATGACCACAATAATGTTGACCACAAGGCTTAGTGTGGTTAGCTGAGATAAAAATTTCTATCAACTTGGCAACCATCATTGGTGCATTACCCCATGTGTTCATAAGATCTTTTAGGTGGGCCACCTTATTGGCCTGAACTTAAATTTGCATCATCACATTATTGCATATGCAAGATTTATGTACACAAAAAATATTTATATCTAGAAAGTTGTGAGTGAAAGAACAACCATTTAATCTTTCCAAAGAGTAAATAGAATCGCCATCCTAAAATCATGCCATATCTGATTGTATTTGAAGCGGATTCTAGGTGAATCACCTAGCTAAATCATATGACAAGAAAAAGGTTGAAAGCCAAAATTGTTTGAAAAAAATCATAATCCAAATCTAATATTATTAAACTCTTCAACAAAACTAGAAAATATGTAGAAAGGTTGAGAAATTTTCCTATAAAAGGGATACTAGGGAGTCAAGATGTTCAAATGCAACACATGAATACAAGTGTGCAATCTTAGGCTTAGAAATGATGGTCTAGATAGTGTGAAATCTAAGTCTCCATTTTTTTTTAGAAGACTACAAGTTCCAACAATTTTTTAGAGTGTTGACCATAGGAAAATGTGGCACCAACTAGAGATATCCCATTTTGGGCTTATAGCTAGCAAGAGGATTGCACAGATGCCATTTCCAATCCTTTCACCATGGCTTATTAGGTTGAACTCCCACTTGTGAAGCATGTTGGGAAGAAAGGCATAAACCAGCAAGTCAAAAGTCTATCAATCTAGGTTAGATAGATGAAACTAGACTTGCATATCTTCCACATTATGAGACTCACAATGGCTCTTGAGAATAAATCTTTGGGTTTCTTGATGCCACATTTATAAAAATGTAGAACACTATAACCCTCACTACTATATTTGGTCCTAATTTCCAATGTTAATTTCCAATGAAGGGGCATATTTTATAAAATTGGTGTTTTTTTCTTTAATTTTCCCATGACGTCATCA
Organism: Cupressus sempervirens; assembly: GCA_028749045.1. NCBI lineage: Eukaryota > Viridiplantae > Streptophyta > Pinopsida > Cupressales > Cupressaceae > Cupressus > Cupressus sempervirens. Next base: position 301,491,746 of record CM053787.1, on the reverse strand, counting down.
GGCATCCAACTACTTATTCCATGAACTTTCTAAATTAAGACAATAATGGGCTATAATTAAAAAAAGACAAACACCAAATCATTTTCACCCAAGATCACAGGCAAAAGTTGAGATTCTCATTCAAGCATGAAAATGTGAGTACCATTGAATGTTGCAAACCCACCACTGACACTACCTGGGTAAGGACATGTATTGCTTCAAGTTTATGTGATTTGAAAATAAAATTTCTTGAAACATGGTTAATGTGATTTGAAAATTAATATTTTTTAAACCTAATTTATGTGATTTGAAAATTAAATGTCTTAGCTTGAAACCTAGTTTTATTTGAAAATTAAATTACTTGGAATGATAAGAAAATGTGCAAAAACACCATCAATTAGGCCCTAAGAACATTGTAACCCGTGTTGCATTTGAGCAACACATTTTTTCGCACCAATATTTTTGGGATGACTTCCTTTAACACTAAGTTGCAACACAAATACAACCTCTTGGCCTAAGTGTACAACATGCCAATTCCCATGGCATTTGCATATTTATCTAGTATATCTATGCACTTACCCTAATTGTGGTTTTTAAGTCTCCATTAAATGTTATATACATTTATTAGGTGCATATAAGGTTCATAAACACCATCTTGGCTTACTTAATGAAAGTCAGCACAAAAATCTCTTCAAGTTTTTTCGACCAATATCATGACTCAGTTCATACAAACATTCAATATTGGCACTCAATCCTTATCAAATTTTCAACTCGATACCACAATTCATCTCATCTCAAACATTTTATTTTTTCCTTATGCATCTATCATTATTATGGTTTGTACTTTGATTCATATAGTATTAGGAACTAATGTATGATTTATCAATTTGATACATACCTTTTCATTGAGTTCAAGGTGGGGAATTGCCTAATACACTGGATTCAATGATCACAACTTTACAATTTTCACTATTTCCTCCATCTGACTTCTTCTTCTAGGTTTGATTCATCTAGGTTCTCACTTCCTCGATATTGACCTTTGTCTTTCCATTGTTTTCCTCAATATTGGATGCTAGTGCTCAGTTCATATAGTCCTTGCTTAGGCAACTGACCTTCTGACAATTGAAACATAATGGTCCAGAATTTCTCCATTTTCTATATCTTCCTCCAAGATGTATCCTAGCATAATTTTTTGCAATGTGTCCATATTTCCACAATATTGATAGTTTACCTAAGTATTGTAATACCAATGGTATTACCTTTCTTAGGTTTTTATCCTTGACCATTAGGTACTTTATGACCATACTTCTGACATGTATAATAGTAACCTTCAAATCTAGAAGTAGTTGGTGCCTTATTGACCTTTTATCTACACTCATTTTCTTGATGACCTTTTTTTTTGCAAGTGAAATAATAACCATTGAATTTGGGTTTAGCGTTTGACTTGCCAATCTTTCTTCTACAAACATTTTTTGTATGGCCCAGTTTTCCATAGTGATAGCATGTAGGCTTCTTGTTTTATGACTTTGTATTCTCATTCCTTTTCTCTCCTTTCTTTGATGATTTTCCTTGCTTGACACCTAATAGGAACTCGTCATAGCCTAATCTAGAGGTGTCATGAGGCTATCATCTCATAGCCTCTTTAGGTTTGTTCAACCTTTCAACAAATTCCTTTTCATCTTTCAACTCATTTTCTAGACTATCATTTTCAGATTTCAAATTTGCAATCTCAAGCTCCTTTCTTGCAATCTCATGTTTTTCACTTAGTAACTAATTGGGGTCATCTTTTGCAGTTCATTGATTCTTTCATCAAGTCTCATACTCATTTTTCTCTTTTTTTCATCTACCTTTTCTTTGTCTTGTTTAGCCTTTGATTTATCTTCTTCAACCTTTTTCTTTTATTCAATCACTTCACACAGTCTTACTTCTTGCATCTCATGTTATCTTTTCAATGCTCTAACTTCCTCATTCAAAGTATTGTTTCTCTCCAATAGATCTACTATTCACTAGAACTTCCCTCATCAAATACTTCTTCAATGGTCTCCTCTTTGTATTGGAAGTTATTTTTTTGTATTTCCATCTCTTTCCTTCTCTTCAAGGATTTCCTTAATATCTCCTTTGCAGCCTTGACTTGTTCATACGCAAGCTAAACATCTATCTTCTTATTCTCAATTATCCTTCCCAATTTGTAGGCTTCCATTTTCAAGATTTTTATCTCCCAAGTGGTTAGACTTCTACCAAGAGTACACTACTCTGATACTTAATTGTTAGAAATCTAATAGGGAAAGTGAGATACTAAGAGGGGGGTGAATCAAGATCTATAAAAAACTTCTTACACTTCAAACATGAAACATGTTTGACATCTTCATATAAACCCTCATTTAAAAATTTATCTCATATTAGTGTAACCATTTACATCAACATAATAGCATATCTACCTTCTAACTGCATGAATTAAAACTCATAAACACATAACAAATTAATACATGGATTTGGTTATGTAGAAACCCTTCAAGGTGAAGGTAAAACTATGGTGCAGATGACACCCACAAAATCTTTACTACTACAATAATAAATTGTTCCTATTAAGGTTACAATGTGTTGATCACTTCAAATGATCTACCCTATGAGGGGTCTGCCCTATTAAAGGCTAAAAGAACTGCTAGGTTCTACCTTGATTAAAGGATTTTTACATCACAATTAAGTGAGTACTCTTTTAGGAGATTTTAAAAATCCTATTAAAGATACTTTGTTAAGATATTTAAACCCTAAAATGCCTATTATAATGTTTAGTACCTAATCCTTCGATTAGCACTTCAATGCTTGATAGAATATCTCCTCTATGAAATATAATATCACCTTAATGTGATTGATCTTCTCTATCTCTGCACAAAATTATTCACTACATTGTTTGGTCCCTTCTGACTAAACACTCTAATTCACCTCCAAAACTTTGCATACAACCAGACTCTTCATTTATACATACACACGTGAACTAGGTCATATACCCTCCTTAAATATCTTCTTGAGTGAACCTTCTAGATCCAAATCAATGATCTAGATTCATTTCTTTTGTCACTTAGTCCTTGCATTTTTTTTATTGGTGGATTTCCTCACATAGGGATTAATTTTCTTCATTTGAATGTGTAATCACCTCCTTGATTACCTTCTCAATCTTCAAAATACACTCCCAACTCGATAAAAATGGTTTACATAGGATTTAGTTTTATTCCAAACAAATATCTCAAACTATGTTACTCAACACTTACATCATACAGACGCTTGCCATAAACTATTTCATTATGTTGTCCCTCAAACTTAACTATGCTCGGCATGAATTGAATTACTTGGTTGTAACTACTATCCCTAACAAACTTGGAAATCACTTGAGTACTCAGTGACCTTTAGCTTGCTCAGCAATAACTACTACTTGGCACATAACTTGAAACATATGCAAGTCATCAATAATTAGCTTGGCCTATATAGGATGACTTAGTTGTAGTGATGACCAAACAACCCTGCCTTCTAAATGACTGAGTGTTTGGCACTAATAGACAACATGACTTAGGGATCAAAAATGTTCAATCCATCAAAAATAACATGAATTCAAGAAGGAGAATAATGATAATGAGTTATTTAACATCCAAATATCCAAATTTGGAATGAAAGGAAAGTATCTTTATATTGCCATTAAAATAAGGAACAATAATAGAGCATTGTTAATTTCATGAACTTTAAAACTGCATCAATCATTAAAGTTTAACTTGTCTTGTGATATTGCATGAAGGGACTTATATTTGATAATATGCCAAAAAACTTGTATAAATATAATATGTTTGTATCACCTTTTTAAATGAGATCCTTGTACCCTTTCTTATACAAAACAAAGGGGTGTGATAAATCTTTGAAGATCTCTTCAAAGCACAACTAATCATAACTAATATATCTGATGATAAAATGGCTATATTAAATGCAAATAAACTAAAAACTACTTGATCAATCTTTATTTTTTTCATTCAACCATGGTGATCTCCTCCTCTTCATTGCTTCCTACTTCTACCTTTGTTGATTGAGGAACTATCAAGTAATCATTAATCCATTTTGAAATACGAACATGTGTGGCCATACAAATTGAGAAACCTAGGGGATGAAATTTTGAAGGTCCTACCATTGATTTCCTATCGAAACATTTAATTCTATTTGGAACTTAATGAATTTTTTCTCTAAAGTAATAACCTTACCAATAATGTATGGAATTCACTAACTGGAAAGTTTTTCTTTTCTTTTCATTGAGCCATAAAAATTTGAAGTAGTTTTGTCATCTCATTTATCAAACCTTCTAAGTCCCTAGTTCTTCCTTCTTTATCCTATAGGGAAGGTATGACACAATGTTCTATAGAAGCATTAGTCACTATCTTTTTCTCCATTTTTTGTTGTTTGTGTTCCATGTATGCCAGATTCCCTAATGTTGTACCATCTCAAAAATGGATGCACTTTCCTTTTAAGACCTTTTAGAACCCTTTCTATAGTACCTCTCTTATACCATGGATGAACCTATGTTTGGTGTCCTCTTTTCCCTATTTTCTTCCACTATCTTCCTCATTCCTTCTAGAAACTACATAACCTCTATGTGGCTCTACTACCATGTCCTTTGGGACCATGTTGACCCAAGTCAACCTAGACTAGACTAGGTCAACCCAAGTTGACCTAATCCTCAGAGATTGTGGGGTTCAAGGCCCAAAAGGCCTTGGAGATTTAATTGGTCTACTTTACTCTCCACTTGGCATGCATTGTTTTTCCTCCTAAAAACTCATATATAAGGAGGTGTGGAGGCTTTATTTTCATATCTCATATCATTCTCATAACATAATTTTTTACTCTCAAGCTCAAGAATTAATATCCATTGAAAAACAAGAGAATTTATTCAACAAGTTCAAGCATTAAAGCAAGGGATATTTCTATCAAGCATTGAAGGATACTTTGTGGGAATTTCCTCTTCAAGGTCTAGCTTATTGTTGGCCATCAAGGGAAGAGGTCTACATTGAATCATTAATTATCTTCTACATCAATGTACACTTACATACATAAAACCATGGTGAGATTATGGTAGACCTATTGTAACTTGTGGAGATACCCTACATCCTATACCTAATTTAAGCTCTATAATGCACTACAAAGAAAATTCCTTATTGAAAATGGTTTTAATCAAGGTGAATCCTAACAATTATCTTTTTGTTCAATCATTTACCTTTAGATTTATTATTTCCAAGGTTGATTCCTACATCTAGGGCTTGACCAAGGCAAGCCCTCATCTAACAACAACAAAAACCCTTCGCTTTGTGTGTCTAGGAGAAGGATAGCATAATTTCACATACAAATCTAGAAATAACTCCTCAAGGGCATCTTGGAGAAGTTGGTTCAAATTTTCTATAGTTCCTTTAGACTAAATAAACTCCACAAGAATAATTCCTTCCATGTTGACCTATTTCTTTCTAATTTTTTGGACAAATAAATTTAGGATTGAGAATCCCCAATCAGATATTCAAAAATAGGCTCAGATTTGTGACTTCCAAAGATAAAACACATTTTGTACTAAATATTTTAAGGTGATTCTTTCATATCTTTACCTTAGGTCTATATCTTAATCGCCCTAGTTGTATACACTTAGCTTCTAGATCTACATTATTTAAGCAATTACTTCAATTTTACACACATATTATCCTATAAGGTTCAAGGAGTGTATTTCCTTTATTACATTCTATTTTATAATTTGAGTACAATATTGGCATTCTTTCATCTTTGGGTCCTAGTTAATCCAATTTGGGTTATAATAAGGAATCTTATTTGGAGATTTCCCTCTTTCCCTCACACACATATTTTGATGGCTTAGTTGCCTAAAAAAGTGGAGATCTACAATCGTATTAAAGTGTCTCTTTTTCTCCTAAACATTTTGGTGCACCCAACTTGTCTTCCCTTCTTTTTTGAGTTATATTTTTTTATTGTATGTGTTTATCTTCTTTTGTTGAACCCTTTTTCTTCCTTTTTTATTTTAGAATTAGATTTAGCTATGTTTGTGTGGTTAGACCTCTCTTTTATGTTATTTATTGCATTTGTGTAGTTAGATCTCATTATATTTTTCTTTTATGATCTCCCCTTTCATGATCTTAATTACACTGGTTTCAACCTATAAAATTCCCATTAGGAAAATCCATAGACTCATGGGCTCCTTTGATCATGTTTTATCTTTTTGTCCTAGGACTCATGATGACATTGACATATTTTCTCATGATCTTATTCTATAATGAAGCATAACCCTTCTCACTCATCCCATGATGAAGATGAAGATTTAAGAGTTCCTCCTTTGTAATTTGATAATATTTCTCATGAATTTGATAAATTGGAAAGTTGTCTTGCATAAGAAAATTAGAATCATTATAGTGTTGTAGTTTTTGAAGCTCTTAAAAAGCTTGTTAATAATGATGATAATAACATTTATATCTTGTGTGGTATATCTCACCTTATTAATACTCATTCTAAGTCTTTGACAGAATGTTCTCAAGAGTTAGGATATACTCCTCTTCCACAACTATTGAACCTTCTATTCCAATTTCCACCATTATTTCTAGCATACCTACATATGCTCCACCTCTTATGACTAATTCTACACAAGCGTCCACTCCTTTCAGTGTTGGTCTTCCTAGCCTTTCACCTTCCATGAGTGTTCCTCCTACTTCCATCCCTTCTTAATTATCTTCATATAATGTGGTTCCTTTTACTTATTTGAACCCTTTACTAAGTCCTTCTAATCCTCCACCAGAATCTTGACATCTTCCTTCTTCTTCTTATAACTTGCTAATACATCTAGTATACCTATGCTTATTTTTACATCATCCAATCCTACCATTAGTAGCTTGGTTCAAATTTTTACTATGTTGCAACAATAAGTAGCTCAATTCACTCAATCTAAGTACAACATTCCTACATGTGACATTTATAATCCCCTTTCCTTAGATATCCTTCATTATGTTATACAAAAAAATGTTTAGGTACCTCTTCTTGAAACTTATAATGGCAAGGAAGATCCTATAATTTATTCTAAAACTTTCTAGACTATATGTAGTGATTTTTCTCATTTCTATAGACTTATGGCTAAGTTGTTTTTGTGTATATTTAGGGATAGATCCTTAAAATGGTATTTCTCTCTACCTCCTTATTCTATTGATTCCTTTAAAACTCTATTTATTTCATTCAACAATTTTAGAATAATATTGGTCCACGTATTTCTTTAACTGATTTATTGCATTGCAAGTAAAATGTTAAAGAGAAAGTTGCTAATTTTGTAGGTAGATTTACACGGTTATATGCTTAAGTTTCTTATCATGTGCCTAATCATGATATTAAATTTATCTTTATTTCTAATTTATAGAAAGACATTAGAGATAAGATTCTTTTTACTAAGTATACCTCCTTTTCATGTCGATGTGCAATTCTTCACCATTGCTAATTACAAGTGAGTCAACCTGAGATCTCTACTCTTATGGCTTATATTTCTAGTGATAAGAGTGATCTTGTCCTTAATTCAAACAAGTTCTCTAAACCTAACAATTTCATCAAAATTAAGTCAACCAATATAGTTGCTAATCAAGTGGCTACTACATCCAAAGGAATGACTATTTTCTCCTTTGTATATCATCTTAAACATAAGTACGCTCAATTCTCCAAACCTTTATCTAAGGTGATGACTAAATTCAATCATGTTTTGATTCTTAAACTTTCTCCTATTCATCTTATTGGTACAATTAAACTGATGCCTAAATCTTTTGATTCAAATGCTTTTTGTCAATACCATCTTCAACCTGGTCATGATACTCAAAGGTTTTATGCTATGAATATCTCTATTTAAGCCCTATTGACTCTAATTCTATATCTATCAATACTCAAGTTAATAACATAATTAAATTTATTGCACCATTTAATCAAAATGTATAGATTTATACTAATCCTTTACCTTTACACTCAAAAAATGTTATTAATCAACCTTCTTCTTCCAACCACCTTATTAATTATGATGATAACATAGAAGAAGTGAATCGTGTGACTAATAATATTGACTTAGAACCTCATTCTCCACGTAAACCTAAACAAACACATCTTATTAGCTTTAATTATACTAATATGTTTAAGGCACCTAATGGTCATCTTTACATCATCACTAGAGTTTCTCATATTCCTTCTCATGGTACTTTGATTGATTATTCTTCTATTGTCAATGCTATTAGTGAAGAAAATATTTTTCATAAAGTGTTGCATAGAGATACCTCTCAAACTTGTAATGGTTTTCTTCATCATCCTCAAGTTTCTATCATTCTACCTATTACTCTTTCAGGGAAATTTGTTTATACTCACTTTTTTGTTGTTCCTAATTGTGATCAATTTTAAGTTAATCTTGGTACTCCTTGGATTTATTCTACGTAACTTGTAGCATCTCCTATTCAAAAGTTCCATAAATTTCCCTATAATGGAGAAATTATCACCATTAAGCATTCCCTTTATAATTTATCACATCCTAGAGATTGTGACATGATTGATTTTTATTGGTCATCTCATCCTAAATAACCACTTTCTCATCCCAATCATCTTTATAGAAACTATCAATTATTAGAATGATTTAGAATAACTTAGAGTGGGTGAATTAATTATCCTTATGTCTAGATGTACCATTTTATCTTTTAACAGCTTTAAACAACTCAAATAGTCTCATTAAATAGCTTGATCTATATAGCATGTCATAAAAAAACTTAACATTTTTTTTATTACCCGACTCATTGTCCTCTATATGTGTCAATTTGATAGTAAAATTTAAAAACTATAAAAATAGCATGTATAAAGTAATATTCACATAAGTAAATGACATTGGGATTTAAAGTGGAAACCCAGTTTGAGAAAAACCACCAAGTAAAATGCTACCAACTTTTCACTCTTCTAAAGGAAGCTCAGTTAAGATTCAACCCTATTAAAGGTTTAAAAACACATTGTTAGGTGTGACTCTATTAAAGGATTTAATCACCCTGTTAAGAGTGGCTTGTTAGAGGACTTTGGATCATTTCATTAGAATATCACCTTGATTGAAGAATATAAAAAATTTCTATTAGGTCAACCTTGTTTAAATTATTTTGGCTTACATAATGGGTAGAATGTGATAGTAGGTTTGATCTGTAAAACACAACTCACTTTGCAAATTCAGATCTCCATTCTCTCATCTATTGGTTCATTGACTGGACTTTGTTATCATCTCCATCACTAATCTTCTTGGCATCCCTTCAAGAAATCACACTTCACCAATCTCTTCACTTCTCCTACTGTTGATTTTTTCATCATAGACTATCCTTATGATTTCCAATCAATAGTAAACCAACCTTAGAAATCATCTCTTATGCCTCCTTAAATGGGTAATTTTAATCTTTTTCCACATAAACATTATCGTTGATCTTAGGTTTAGGTCACATTCATCAAATCTTTCCATCATTATGTTTTCCTCCTCCCTTCTAGAAACTTCTCATAAAATCCTTTCCATGGATCAGTTAAAAAACTCTCATCATGCATTAAATATTCCATCTTATCAATCCTTATCTTTTATGTGTTTTGACCATCTCAAAATTCTAACTATATTGGCCTCAAAACTTGGCTCTTTCATAAATTGTTATTTTGCTAACACTCGATCATCACTATGCTCTTTTTCTCGATCATCACTGGATTACTCGATCATGTCTGACACTCATCTTCAACTAGCTTCCTCGGTCATAACTAGCAATCAAGTAATGCTAGTTACTCAACTTCTTCTTAAGTTCCTTAATCTTCTACTTCATTTTCTTCATTGATCAACCAATACTAGTACTTGATCAAGGTTAGAGTTTTACTCAACTTCTTGTCTTCTCTTATAATCAACAACTTCAATTGTATTCTTCACTTCATATAATGATTAAATAACACATTATCTTGTCAAAAACTAACTAATCAAGTGCTCATTGTAATTCTGTCATACTCACACCTCATCACTCATCAACATCACTAGTTCATCTAGTTACCTCTCTTTTCAAATCCTCTTCATCAATAAATAGATATGGAACTAAAATATTGTTACTAAGCATCTTACTAGTAAGGTTTGACATCGATGACAACATAAAAAAAAATTTAATCATAGTTTCCAACAATATCCCTCTTTGGCATTGATGGCAACACCTCAAGTTACCATGCAATCCAAAAATCTTCATTATGTCTTCTCTAAACTTGTAATGTCAGCTCCCTTTGTGTTTGTGTTCTCTCTTTCTTAGTTTCATTATGAATCTTATTCATTCTATCACCAATATAATACCAACTATAATAACAATTTTAATATAATAGCTCCCTCTATCATATATATCTCCATCTTCATACTTTGACAAAAATCTTCATAGAAATAATTCTCCATCTTACATCTCAACACATACTCTTCTTTGCATAGGATAATAACTATCATATTTCCCTCTTTCTATGGATAGTGACTTAGCAATATATTATCCCCCTTTGACAACAATGTCAAATACTGTTAGTCTCAGATTGGTTTTGACATTTGAGTGTCAACACACTTAACCAAATTCTCAAGATGCTATCGAGTATAATACAGAAGCCAAGCAATAGTGTATGTTAAGCTAGAGAATTCAATAGGTGCTGAGTGAACTTCAGGTGCTAAGAAATCTTTAGGTGTCGAGTGAAGTTCAAGTGTTGAGCAAAGTATAGATGTCGAGTCACTATATATGTCGAGTGAAATAGAATTCCTATAGGAGCCGAGTGAGCCAGTTTTCCTATATATGTCGAGCATCAGCAACTAGTAAGTGTCGAGTAACATAGAATCAGCATATAAGTTTGTGCCTTCAAAAACTTAGATGTAAACTATTTTTGGAGCCGACATAGGATGAATCTCTAAGGATCTTGAAGATAAGATTGAATCTTTTGCATTACCTATGCAACCAACATGCAACAAATAAGAAAAATGGAGAAGACATGCAACCAATAGGAAAAGTGCAAGAAAGGAGCAGGAAATGAAGATTTAATAGTGATTGTAGATTTATACCTAGCCCTAAGTCTTTGAAATCCTTAAAAGGAGGCCGAAGCCCCATTATGCAAGAGAGAGGATGTGCAAAAAATAAGTGTATGGGTGAATTATAGCGAAGTGCAGAAGGGTAAAAAGAATTAGTGAAAAACAAAGCAGCATTGCGGAATCTAGTTGATCAAGAATAGAGTATCAGAACCTCGAAGAGTGACATATCAAATCAAGCAAGGATCAGATCAGTCAGAGGAAAACAAGGATCTATAATCAACAATTTAGGATTGCAAGTTATCAGGTCAAAATCTTCTAATACTTTCTAGCAATTGTATTAGATATGGAAATCCTATGGACTTAGGTTGGCTTAGCAACCATTTGTAAATCCTTTAACAGGGTGGCATTCCAAGTGAATGTACTAAAGTCCTTTAACCAGGCCTACTTTTAGTAGGGTAGTGAAATCCTTTAACGAGGTCATTTTTAACAAGGTGTAAAGTCTTTAACAGGATAGGCCTTTCACAGGGCAGACCATTGGAATTGGTCAAACATTGTAACCTTGAATAGTTACACATTGTTTTTGTGATATTTTGTGAGTGTCATCCCCACCCTAGTTTTACCTTCTCATTTTGGAGGGTTTCTAGGTTACCAAATTTTATCTATTTTTAAGCATGTCTTTTACTTTCATGTTTATTAGATGAATTAGATGCATGTGGATGATATTAGTTAAAAGGATTTGAAAAGGTTAAAATAGTTACTTCTAATTCACACACCCCCCCCCCCCCACTCTTAGAAGTAAATCTTCCCACTTGTTAATTCCAACAATTGGTATTAGAGCCAAGTTCTCACAAGGAGGAGCCTCATAGCTTGGAGGAAAAAATATGAAGATGGAAGTCTACAAACTTGAGAAGATCATAGAGAATTAAGCAATTGATATACAACTTTCTCTACATGCTTTGGAAGAAGCTAGAGAAGAACTGAGAAAATCCTTAAAGAGAAAAAGAGAGATTGCCATAGCCAAGAATGATACACAGTACAAGGAGATTGACACCTCAAACCTATTTTCAAATGGAGATTCCAAAGAGTTTGATGCAATAATAGTAGATCTAATGGAGAAGAATAGAGCTCAAGCAGAAGAAATCAAAACACTCAAGCTTGAACAAGAATCACAAGCCACGATGCTTTGTGAAGTGACTGAACAAAAGAAAAGAGCCATTGAAGACAAGGCTATACTAGAAGAAGACAAGAGAAACCTTACCAATAGACTAGAAGAAAAGTCAATTGAGCTTGCAAGAATTTCAAACATGTAGCTAGACACTCTGAGCTAGATGATGAATACACATCATGAACTAAATGTCAAGGATATTGAGATCTCTACACTAAAGATCCAGAATGAACAACTAAAAAATGATCTAAAAAGAGAGAAGGAGATTTCGAAAAGATTCAACAAACCTAGTGAGGCCATCAAGTACTTTGAGTAGCTACTAAAATCACCAAGGGCTAGTAATGATACTTTGGGACTAAGATATACTAGCACTAAACAAGGAGAGTCATCCAAGACTACAGAAGAAAGGAGTAACAAAGGTAAGAACACTAAACCTACTTATCATTTCTATGACATACTTCCAATGTGTGTAGGAGCAAGAATGCCCATCAGCCTAACAATCCTAAGAATGCAAGTCATTTTCATTAGTGCAAAAAGCAAGGACATCAAGCACATAATTGCAGGACTAAGACTATCACGACATCAAGATTTGAAGGTCACTACTACAATTGCAATAAGTATGGACATAGAGCTTTTGAGTGTAGATAAAAACCTATGTGGACACCAAATCAGGCAGCAAGGGAAGGAAACCATGTTCATCACTACAATTGGGACTACAACACCAGGTATAGCTATCATTACTATCAGGAATATGGACACATTCCTAAAAATTGCATAAGGACACATTTCAGAGGAAACTATAGTAGATGGTTGAGCCAAACCACATGTTTTAGTTGCTTGAAGACTAGTCATATTAGTAGGAATTGCCCAACAAAGTCAAAGGCACCCAACTTAAAGAATGACAAAGATAAAGAGAAGGTAGACGTTGAACACGTCACAGGAGAAATGAATAAGACATGGAAGAAGAAAGATGGATATAGCACATCAAATGAAGGGATAACTTCACCTAACAGGTCAAGTGATCACACTTCATCAAAAAAAGAAAATAAAAGGCATGAGGGACTGATTTACAAAGCTTTATCATACATTAGTTCCTTGACAGTCAAGAACTAAAAAGAAGAGATTAGCATGAACAAAGATGCAAAGTTAAAATTTCAAGAGTTTGCAAGTGTTGCCAAGTTACCCTCTTATGCTGAGTAAAAATCCAATACATGTCAAGTTGATTGCCAAAATAGTGGGAGTTGAATTATTAGTATGAGCCGATTTGGTAGAGGAAGTCGAGTGAAGAAGAAATTTTTAGTTGAAATCGAGTAAAGAATACTCCTGTGGAAGTCGAGTGGTGGGAAGACAATGGAAGCCGAGTAATGTAGAATCCTTCAAAAGTCAAGTGGACAACTATAAACACACTAAGCATTAAACACAATGAAAATAGGGTATATTATCATATTTTCAATCATTTTTCCTCATCAAAAATGAAAAGAAAAGATGAGAAAGAGTGCAGAGCAAGTTTAAAGTAGAGATCCCAATTTTTAAACAAGTTTTCAATAGCATCACAACATGATCTCATCAATTTCAATGTATTTATGTCTATGCCAGGTTATGCAATTTAGTACTTTCTTTGTGTTAAAACCTTAGAATTGCTAAAATGGCTTCTAGCTCTATGGAAACTCAAGAGAAGGAACCTTTTGAAGTATAGCTAGTGTCCAATGAGGTCAAACAACCTGATTTCCATCCAATACTAGAGGTTGTATATAAGAATGACCCTACTAGAGCCCTATCTATTATACCCCCCAATGTTTTAATGGTTCAAGATGTAAGGAGATTCTACAATTGCAAGATTAGAGCCATAGATGGCATGGAAATGAGGGAAGCCTATGAAAAATTATGTGAAAATGGGGTGTTGAAAGAAGAATACAAAATTGTTGAAAATAAGGGTTTAACGTGTGCCCTAGAATTTCCCATAGTATTCAAGACTGAATGGATCAGACTAGTGCTTAGCCAAATACATGATGGGAGCTTATGGTTGGAGGATGGTCCTATAAAAATCACAAAGAGAATTGTGCATAGAGTGACACGGTATCCAACCCTAGATCGGTCGAAGACCCTTAGGAGTGATTCCAAGGAGGCAATTGAGAAAAATATAGGTGCTAAGTGGAATAAGAGAGGGATGACAATTCATACCATCCAAGACCCTCTTGTTGATTTAGCTATCAAAGTCATTGCACACAAGTTTTACCAATCTAGATACTTAACAGTGTGCCTTGCATTGTAGTGGATGTAGGATACAAATTGGTGAAGAAGGATCATACCCATGATCTTGTAGAACTACAACTACAATAGATTAATGAGTTCTATCAGCTATTAGGAGAACCAAGGGAGCCCAATGCAAATTTGGTGTCATTTTGATATCTATATTCTTTTATGTTTAGAATGTATTTCCTTCTTTTGGAAAATTTGCATGGAAAACTAATAGGTCTATTATAGCTTAATTCAATGAATACATATAGTAGATGGGAGCTAATTTTGAGACCCTAATGACTAGCTATTTTGAGGACTTTAAGCAGACAATGAAGAAAAGGCCAAGGATTCTAGTGTCATTAGTAGAGAAACATGTAAATGAAGTATGTTTTCTTGTAGATATAGATTATACATACATTCAAGCTGCCATACCAAGAGTGAGATGGCTAGTACGTCTTGGCTATGAAATTAACATAGATGAAGCATCAGTAGCAATAACTGCATTATTAGCAGAGGACATAGACAAGGATGCACCACATTTTGGAACCTATGACATGGTGAGATCAAAAGTGGATATGGATTTAAAGACTACCTCCACTCTAGAAAAGGACTTGTTAAGAAGCTAAAGGCCAAATTTGGGGAAGGCACTGCAGAAGTAGCAAAAGAAGAAGGTGAAGATGCCAAGGGTGATGAAGAAGAACAAGATTAGGGGCCAATTGCCTTAACCCAAGGTATGGGGGAGGATGCAAATGAGGAGGAAGGTTTTGAGAAGGAAGCACCCAAGGCTAAGACAAAGAAAAGGAAAGCTCAAAAATAGCCAGCTGCAAAGCCCAAGGGAAAGAAGGCTACAAAGCCAAGCCTGGCCAAGCCAACTACAAGGGCTGCCACTAGGGCTGCAACTCAAGGGGCAAAGGAGTAGGAGAAATAGAAGGCAACAGAACAAGGAGGACCTAGAGAGAAAAATAAAAGAAGAAAGTATGTTGCACCTCCTGAATCAGACGAAGAAAGGATAGAGTCTGATGAAGATCAATTCATATTGGTAAGTCATTCCACCCAATCTAAATTGAAAAACATTTGTAATAATATTAGAGATAATGTTGATTTAACTAGTCTAAAGACCATTGACTTTAATAAGTTTTCAAAGGAACAACAAAACATAGTGGAAGAGTCCATCTACACTATGATGGCTAAGTTCAAGACCACTCCACTTGAACTAGACAACTCAATGCCTAAACAGCTAAGCTCATTGGTTGAGAAAAAATGGCATTACTGTCTTAAAATGGAGAAAGAAATAAGAGAGTCAACATTGGCTCATGTAATACAAGACCTTACAAAAGGTCAAATAATAAAGGCTAGTAAAAACCATGGGAGCAAATTTGCACCCAAATATAAAGCCTTTAAAATTTTGCAAAATCAAATTGAAGATGTTGTGCAAAAGTCCATAGAAATGTGGAAGTTAATCTATGGATTGATAATAGTCAAAGAGGGGTAGGAAGACCCATTTGGAGGTATAAATGATGAAGAAGAAGAAGAAAAAGAGAAATATGAGGAAGGAGAGAAAGAAAAAGATGAGGTAGAGGAAAAAGAGACAGAAGAAGAGATATTGGAGAAGACATAGGGTGAAGAGGCAACAGCTGAAGAGTAGTAGCCAGAAAAAAATTTCCAAGACACCCAACTACCACCACCAAGTCCTCCACATATAGCACCTATAGAAAGATCAATAGTTAAGGATGTTTCTAACATATCAATCCACTCAATGTAGAGGATCTCAAGAAGATTCTTCACCAAACTACATTGCAGTCACAATTGTGTACAAATCCAATTTTGGTGAGTGTGGATGAATTACAGAAGGCTATAGTAGAGATAAAAAGGGAGAAGGAAAACATTCAAGTAGCATCTTCACAAACTCCCACAGCTATAGCAGATCAACCTAAAGAGAAAGAAGCACAAGACATAATTACTAAGGTTGATTCTACCATAAAAGTGACAACAACTACCAAGGAGCCAGCAAAGGAACAAATAGGGCAAGATGTTCCTACAACACACACTCAAGGTGCACCTCCTCAAATCATCATTATTGACCAAGGCAGTAGAGAAGAGGAGAAAGAAGAGGAGAAAACCCCTAAGGAGCGAGAGGCAATACAAACATTGGTGAACTTTCCTACCTTACAAACTCCTACTAAGAATTTGAGCACTAATGTAGTACCATTGCAAATTTCAACACCAGGGTTGAGCTCCACCAAGATTGCAAGGGTACTTCACTATGGAGACCCTACACTTGATGAAGAAATAGTCATAACCAGTTATGACTCAAGAACTATGAACCTACAATAGATAAATGAAGTGCAAGAGGCACTAGAGAGAAGGAAGAAACAATAAATACTTAGAAATGAGTACATGTAGAAGCAAGCATTGGTGGAAATTAAAGACATATTTCTTGATGCTTTCAGCCTGCAATTATTTGATGAAACCCAGCCCATCATGGAGAAATTGTCCAACCTAGTGGACCAAGTACAAAATGAGGACCTTGAAACTAATGTTAAATTATTAGAATGGTCAAAAAAGAAATTTTAGATGAAATTTATTGAGAAAATATCAAGAAAAATAGCACTTTCCCAAGTAGAATTGGCTAAGATGATTGAAAAAGTGAAGAAAGTACTTGAGAATGTATTCTCAATGTACACCAAGTTGTGTGATTCATCATATTTCACACAAGAAACTAGCCAAAGGATAATGAGCTTGGAACGAAATCTCAAGATTTCTACCACTCAGCTACCCAAAGGTCCAGCTCAAAGTGAGAAGCATTTTGCAGCTATGATTCACACACAAAAAGAGTTAGTTGTATTGACAGTAGAAGAGGCCAATATCAAGGCCAAATTCATGCAAATTCAATCTTCCATTACCCCACATCTGGAAGTACTCCATAAGGAACAAGCCTATGCAATGAATGTTTTAAAGAAAGACCCTAATCTTTCTACTTTAGAAGGTCTTGTTCATCTTGCAGCAGAGACAGCCATCCAGCACAAGTCATTGGAAATTGCTTTAGATAATTGGGATGCTTCTCTCAAGATGATTATGGAGGTAAATAAAACATTTTTGGCTAAATATTCTATTCATCCTTAGGACCCTTTCACATAAGTGTCAAAAAGGGGGAGATATAGTGTGTAAACAGAAAGGGGGAGATATAATGTTTTGGGGGAGATGTGAATAAGAATGGGAGCCAAAGGGGGAAGGAAGTAATAAAAGCCAAGAAGGAAGAAAAATTGTAAGGGAAATAGATATAGAGTACATGAAGTAGAAATAGGATACACAAATACAAAAACAAAGGTAGACAAGGCAAAGAGTATCAGATACATTAGTATGAGACACACTCAGCACAAGAATTTAGGTTATAGGAATGGAAATGGAACATCAGCTCAGAGGGAGTTACAAAATTTTGAGGTATATAAAAATTTTGAACAAGTTTTTTAGGTCATGTACATATGCCAAACAGAATATGTAGTATACTCATAGAGATCATATGCATAATGTTCAGTTAAGTGTTTTTGCCACTCATGTCAAAGGGGGAGATTGTTAGTCTCATATTGTTTTTGACATTTGAGTGTCAACACACTTAACCAAATTCTCAAGATGATTCCAAGTATAACATAGAAACTAAGCTACAGTGTATGTTGAGCTAGAGAATTCAATAGGTGCCAAGTGAACTTCAAGTGTCGAGCAATCTTTAGTGCTAAGAAAAGTATAAATGTTGAGTCACTATAGATGCTGAGTGCAATAGAATTACTATAGGAGCTGAGTGAGCCAGTTTTCCTATATGTGTTGAGCATCAGAAACTAGTACATGTCGACTAACATAGAATCAACATATGAGTTTGTGCCTTCACAAACTTAGATGTAAACCATTTTTGGAGCCGACATAGGATGAATCTCAAAGGATCTTGAAGATGAGATCAAATATTTTGCATTACCTATGCAATCAGCATGCAACAAATAAGAAAAATGGAGAAGGCATGCAACCAATAGGAAAAGTTCAAGAAATGAGCAGGAAATGAAGATTTAATATTGATCGTAGATTCATACCTAACCCTAAGTCTTCAAAATCATTAAAAGGAGGTTGAAGCCCCGTTATGCAAGAGAGAGGATGTGTGAAAAAGAAGTGTATGGGTGAATTATAGAAAAATGTAGAAGGGTAAAAAGACTTAGTGAAAAATAGAGAAGCATTACAGAATCTAGTTGATCAAGAACAAAGTATCAAAACCTCAAAGAGTGACATATTAGATCAAGCAAGGATCAGATTAGTCAGAGCAAAACAAAGATTTGTAATCATCAATTGAGGATTACAAGTTATTAGGTCAAAATCTTCTAAAAATTTCTAGCAATTGTATTAGATATGGAAATCCTATGGACTTAGGTTGGCTTAGCAACCATTTGTAAATCCTTTAATAGGGTGGCATTCCAAGTGAATGTACTAAATTCCTTTAACTAGGCCTACTTTTAGTAGGGTAGTGAAATCCATTAACCAGGTCACTTTTAACAGGGTATAAAGTCCTTAATAAGATAGGCCTTTCATAGGGTAGACCATTGGAAGTGGCCAAACATTGTAACCTTGAACAGTTACACATTTTTGCAGTGATATTTTGTGGGTGTCATCCCCACCCCAGTTTTACCTTCTCATTTTGGAGGGTTTTCGGGTTACCAAATTTGTGTGTTATCTATTTTTATGCATGTCTTTTACTTTCATGTTTATTAGATGAATTAGATGCATGTGGATGATATCAGTTAAAAGGATTTGAAAAGGTCAAAATTAGTTACTTCTAATTCACCACCCCCACCCCCCCCCCCCCCCCCCCCCCCTCTCAGAAGTAAATCTTCCCACTTGTTAATTCAAAAAAATACATCATCCTATCTGCCTTGTTTTGTATTAGTATACATCATCTTCATGTCACTAATTTGACTAATATTATAAGTTCACTTCTTCTATCATCTATGACTTGAGAACTTTACACTTCACAACTTTAGGCAGATCCCAAAGTGTGACCTCCTACATCAATATGTAAGATATTCTATTTATAACAATTGATGCAATAGTGCATCTCTTATTAGCTTGCTTCAATTATGGAAATACCCTAACTTACCTCTTAGATACTCACAAGTATCCTTAAGTAGTGCCTTAGTGAATATGCCATCTATCTATTCTTTTGTGTTCACATATTCCAATCTCACTTCTTTATCTTGCACTAACTCTCTTAAGTAATGATACTTGATTTGAATATACTTAGTCTTTGTGTGTATCACAGGATTCTTTGATATGTTTATAGAACATGTATTATCACAATAAATAACAACATGCTCAATGATCTCTTCCTACATTCCTTTCAACAATAGTTTGGTTCATACAATATTAGAAAATTGACTATTGTTGCTACTTTTTTTGGATTTTTTTGTAGATTGAGGAATATAGTTCTACTTCTTTCTATTCTATGAAATCAATCTCCTTCATAGAAAGAAATTGCCTCCACTTGTACTCTTTATGTCATTAATGTTTCCTACCCAATCAGCATTTATATAAACCTTAAGTTCAAACATGTCATTTTTATTGTACCATAATCCATAGTCTTCTATTCCTTTTAGGATTTCACAATATCCTTTTCACTACCATCATATAATTTTCTCTAGGATTAGTAGAAAATCTAGAAACAATACCAATTTCTAACACAATGTCAAGTCTGCTATGTACAACATATTGTAGTTTTCCAATCATTGACATGTATAATGTTTGATTCACCTTAGCTAAATCATTATTCTTTGAAAATTTATGACCAATAACCTTAGGTGTTCCAACTGGTCTTGAGTCTTCCATTCCAAAAGTCTTCAACATCTCCTTGTCATACTTTGATTGTGCAATTTAAATATCTTTCTTCATCTAATAAACTTGCAAACCAACAAAGAGCTTGATCTTTCCAAACATTAACATCTTGAATTCCTTCTTCATTTCATTAAAAAATGACTTGCACAAAATCTTGTCCTCCAAATATGATATCATTGACAAAAATTTCAATTAACAATATCTTACTTTTAGATTCACTTTTTAGGTATAGATTGTTATTGTCATTTGTTCTTGCATAACCAATTTTCACCAAATAATTATTTTACCTTTGATATCATGATCTAGGGGCTTTCTTTAAACCATATAATTCATTTTTTAACTTACATACCATATTCCTCTTGCTAGGATCAAAAAATCCTTTAGGTTATTCGATGTAGACTTTTTCCTCCAAGATTTCATTTAGAAATGTAGATTTGACATCCAATTGGTATACTTTGAATCCTTTGTAAGTAGCATATATAAGAAAATTTCCCATTCTTTCCAACCTTGCAACTGGGGAAAAAGTCTCACCATAGTCAACTCCTTCTTGTGCATATCATTTACAAACTAGTTTTTCCTTGTTCCTTGTCACCTCGCCTTTCTCATTTAACTTGTTTCTAAAAACCAACTTAGTTCCCATCACATTCGTATACTTTGCTCTAGGTATCAATGTCCAAGTATTATTATTTTCTATCTAATCAATTTCCTCATTATTTTCCATGATCCAATATTCATTCTCCAAATCATCTTACACTATTTTTGACTTGAACTCGCATAGTAAGCATGTATCATTTTTCAGTCTTCTTCTTGTCATGACTCTTGAATCTTGGTCTCCATTAATTCAATCTAGTGTATTATGTCTTCTCACATAATTTTCCAATATTTTTAGGTCTTCTTTCTTCTTGATGTGGCTTTCTTGGTTATTCTTGTTCATTTGTATTTGGTTTACTCTCTTGCAACTAAACTTCTTTTATCTAATAGTCAGTAGTCTCTACATGTAACTTGGACCCTATAGCTTGATACTTGGTAGTTTGCTAATGCTCAGTAGAAATCTTCTGCTAAACCATGGTAGTGCCTAATTCTTAATGCTCAATAACCTCTATTTGTGGTTTAGGTAAGGTGTTAGGTTCACCTTCATACACATAAACAAAGCTTCTATAATCTTCAAGTTCTTTCTTTCATTATTCTTTATTATTTTCTACAAATTCATCAACTCCAACATTTATACTTCTCACAATTTTGTTAGTGTTAGAGTTCAAACACTTATAAGCCTTTCTTTTGTGGAATATCATAGAAATGTGACTTCGTCACTTTTTGCATCAAGTTTTCCTTTTCTTGCATCCTTTAATATATAACATTTTTTTCCAAAGACTTTATAATAGTTCACATTAGGTGCATAGCCATACCAAAGTTCAAAAGGTGTTTTGTTTGTACCTTTCTTCACTTGAACTTGATTTAGAATGTAGACATTGGTACTTTTAGCTTCTCTCTAGTACTTATGTAAAACATTCTTCTCCATCATCAATGTCCTTGCATGGTCCATAATTGATCTATTCCTTCTTTTAGCTATATCACTTTTTGTTGGAATCCTTGGTGCACTTATTTATCTCTTGATTCCTTTCTCATTGCAATTTTTTTGAACTAGTCTAATATGAACTCACCTCCTCTATCTAATCTCAAGCACTTTGGACTCTTTCCTATTTCCCTTACAACCCTATCTAAATACCACTTAAACATTTGAAATGCATTAGATTTTTCTTTAAGAAACATCACAATCATCATTCTAGAAAATTCATCACCAAATAAAATGAAATATTTTTCACCATAATAGCTTTGCACTCCAATAGGACCACATAAATCACTATAAACCAACTCTAAAACATCATCAAAAGAATAGGTCTTTCTCTTGAAACTACAATTTTTCATTTTATCCATTTAACATTTTTTGCACATCACTTTATCTAGTTTGATAAATCTTTGTAATCCTTTAACTCTTTTCATCTTACTAATGCTTACCAAATTATCAAAATTTACATGACATGATCTCTTATTCCATAACCAAATATCTTCAAATTGTGCAGATAGACAATTATCTTTAGATAGGTCTAGATAGAACAAGTTACCTCTTGTTTTCACTCCACTTATAATTAGTTCACAAGTAGCATCATAGATCTTTGTCTTATTATTTTGGGATTCAACTTGGTAGCTTAAATTGATCAATTGTGCCACACTCAATAGATTGTAATTTAGTCCATCAACCCAATATGCATTATCACATCTAATCTTATCATTTAGTATAATTGATCCTTTATCTTTCAAATTACATGGTGCATCATTTCCAAACTTAACACTACTTTTATTATAATGTTCTATCTTATCAAACTTACTTGTATCACAAGTCATATGATGTGAGAAACCACTATCAATTATCCATATATCATTCTTACTCACATGTAAAATCAATGCATTTTTCTCATCATTGTCCAAATCATCTCTCATTGTAACATAAAAAACTTCTTCATCATGATTATTAGAATCACTCTCATAACCATCTTCTTTAGCAATGTAAAAAGAGTTCTTACCTTTATCTATGTAGTCTTTGTTACCTCAATTGTCTCTATTGTCTCTCCTTCCTCGATACTTAAAGTCTTTCCTCTCTTCCTTGTCATCTCTGTAAGGATACCTTGCAGCAATATGACCAACTTTTTTACATGTAAAACAAATTATAAGAATTTTACCTTTATATTTTCCTTTTCCTCTTGGTATTCTTCTTGCCAATAATGCTTCAAGTTCATCAACATCATCATCTGATTCACTATCACTTTCCACATGTCTTCTCTTCTGTTTTCTCTTGGATCCATCAAGGGTTAGTTGAGCTTCAAAATAAGATTCAATGATAGTAGAGGAATAATTATCAAAATTAAACAATTCAAATGTAGTGAGTCTACTAATTCAACTATCCAACGTCAAATTATTACCAGGTGTACATCTCAATTATTGAATTACAGATACTCTAATTTCATAGATAGATAGTAAAGTCCTCAATACCTTACTTATCATAGTCTCATTAGATATTATGTCTCCATATCTTCTAATAACATTCATAAACTCCTTGATTGTTGATCTCAGATTGGTTTTCACAAGACAGTGATAAAATACTTCGGTCATTACTTAACAAAAATATGTATGTACCAAGTAAGTAGTTTATGTTGAGCAATATACACAGTAAGTGTCAAGCACCAATATGTGTCGAGCAATAAATATATGTGGAGTGATTTATATGCCAAGTAAAATAGTGGATGTTGAGTCATTCAGGAGATGAGTTACAGCATTGAAGATGTAATGGATTTCGAGCATCAAAGCTTTCAAGTGTCAAGTAAACTGTTTTGGACATAGTTGTTTGTGATGGCACAAACTCCTATGTAAACCATTTTTTGTCTAACTTAAGTATTGTTTTATAATTCTAGAAGATATATACAAAGGTATATTGAAAATCCCTATGCAGTACATACCAACAATCAGATTAAGGGATGTTCAAAGAAGAAAAATGGGTGAATCACAATTGTTGATTCCTACCTAATCCTAGCTCACCTAAGTCTTCTTAAGGAGGACCGACCCTAAATAGTTTGTGTGTGTGGATGAGAAGAGAAGGTCAAATGCTAAGTGTAGAGACAGAATTCATGTTGGTTTTGGAGGTTATGATCATGATATAATTGCAAAATCAATTAGAGAGAATAGAATAGAGTAGTTAAAGGAAAGAAGAGATATATTTGATCAAGAGGATCAAGCACATATCAAGAAAGAGAAGATTTGATATCTAGTAGAGAGGTGCTAACTAAAGGATCAATGCTAAAAAATTCTAACATGTGAATTAATGAAAATATCTTAACATAGTAGCCTTGATAGGTTTCAAGTCTTAACAAACGTTTGTGTAAATCTCTTAATAGAGTGTTTTTTTATTGCAAGTTTAAGTCCTCTAACAAGGCATACTTCTATTATGGTGTTTAAATCCTTTAATAGGCTGAGACCTTAAAGTCTTTGTAATCCTTTAATAGGGTAGAACTTTCACATGGTAGATTATAGTTTCTAGGTAACAAACTTATTGTGTCATGTGTTATTTATTTCATGCTATGGATGAACATGTTTAGCTATTTCAATTTACATGATAAATTGTAAGATGGATGTGTAGCGAATGTTTTTATGGTTAAAGTTTTGAAGTGTTTATTCCCCCCCTCCCAAAGTTTACTTTCCCATTGTTAATTCCAACATTGACTTTGACACAATATTGTGTAACAGTCTCAATATATTTTATGCCTTAGCCCTCAATACATTTTTGTCTCCACGATGGATTTTTTCTAAATTTTCTCACATTTTCTTTACAATAGTGAAATCCTTTGCATCATCAAATTCAACATAATTTAGGGCTTTTTCTAGTTCAATCATCATTTATTTGTTCTCATTCTTCTCTTTCATTTGTTCAAATGTCATAGGTCTAGGTACCTCAATATATTCATTATCTAGGTAATATGATGTAGAATCTCTAATACCAGATAAGTGCAATTTCATCAAGAATTTTGATGTTGGGAAGTTCTCCTTATTTAGCTTGGGTATCTCTCTCGTATACATCTTGATTGTTGACTTGAGTCCCTTCAAATTTTACTTACAAGTACCAAAGCTCTTAGACCAATTGTTAGAATGATTTAGAATAATTGAGAAGGGGGTGAATCAATTATCTTCAGGTCCAGATGTACCAAATCAACTTTTAACAGCTTCAAACAACTCGATCTCATTAAATATCTCAGTCTATATAGCATATCATCAGCAACTTAACATTTTGTTCATTACCTAACTCACTGTTATGTATATGTGTCAACTAACAGTAAAATAAACAACTATAAAATATCAGGGATAACATAACATTCAAACAATTAAATGAAACCAAGATTTAATGTAGAAACCTAATTTGAGAATAAACCACCAAGTAACATGCTACCAACTTTTCATTCTTTTTAAGTGAGCTCAATTAAGAGCCAACTCTATTAAAGGTTACAAAACACACTATTCGGTGTGGCCCTCTTAAAGGATTTAATCACCTTGTTAGGAGTGGCCCTATTAGATAACTTCGGATCATTCCATTACAATGTCACCTTGATTAAAGGATTTACAAAATGACTGTTAGGTCAACCTTTATTAAATGATTTTGATTACCACAATGGTTAGAATGTAATAGTAGGTTTGATTTGTAAAACACAATTCACTTTGCAAATTTAGATCTTCGTTCATGCATTTGTTGGTTCATTGATAGGACTTCATTATCATCTCCATCACTGATCTTCTTTACATATCTTCAATAAATAACACTTCACCAATCTCTTCACTTCTCCTTTTGTTTCTCTATGCATCCCAATTTTTCCTTATGATCGCTAATTAATAATGAACCAACCTTAGAAATTGTCTCTTATGCATCCTTAAATTGGTGATTTTTATCTTTTTCTTCTTAAACATCATTATTGATAATAGAGTTAGGTTGGATTCATCAAATCCTTCTATCATTATGTTCACCTTCTCCCTTCTAGAAAATTCTCATCAAATCCTTGCCATAGATCAGTTAACAAACTCTCATCATGCATTAAATATGCCACCTCATCAATGTTTATCTTTCACACATTTTAACCATCTCAAAATTCCAATTATGTCAGCCTCAAAACTTTGTTCTTTCATAAACTATTATTTTTCTAACACTCATTCATTACTGTGTTCTTCTACTCAGTCATCACTATATTACTCAATTGTTATTGATACTTGGCTTCAACTAGATCACTCAGTCATAACCAGTGGTTAGCTAATATTTTTTTCTTGGCTTCTCCTTAAGTTCTTTAATATTTTGCTTCACCTTCATTGACAACCAACACTGGTACTCAGCAAAGCTTATATTTTTACTTAATGTCTTTTCTTCTCTTCTAATTAACAACTTTAACTATGTTCTTCACTTCATATAAAGATTAAACAATACATTATCTTTTCAAAGACTAATTGGTCATGTGCCCATTGTGATTCCATCATACTCACTCTCCATCACTCATCAACATCATTAGTTTATCTAGTTACCTCTCTTTTCAAATCTCCTTAATTAATCAACAAATACAGTATTCAAACATTGTCAGTAAGTGTCTCACCAATAAGGTTTGACATCAATGACAACATAAAAATTATTTCAATTGTAGTTTCCAACATCAACAATATAAGGTTGCCAAGATCGTGGAACTTAGTCTTCCTAAGGGCTATTTTCCTGTACCTATCTTTCCTACTTCATTTGTCCCTTCTAATTTTGAACCTATTTTACCTTCTACATCTATTCCTTCATCTACTATATCTAAACCTGTTGTTGTTCCCTCTTTGAAACCTATGGAAGTTGATCTGAATCCTTCTAGTATATCACATAAGACTACTTCTGTCCAACATGCTCATCAAAATCGTAAGAACTATCAAGCTAAAGCTTAGGCTAAAGATCATGTTATTTCTTCTCAACCTCTATCTTCAACTCAACCTTTACCTTTCTTTGAACAAACCATACATGAGTATTTGGAGGAATATAAACAAGGTAACACTATGCATATGGATAAACATGATGATTCGATTTGTATTTTAGATTCTATTAATCTTGATATGGAAGACAATTTAGATAATGAATATGTTAGTAGTGATGAAAAATTAATTGATATCAATGATGATTTTCCTAGCATGCTTTCTACATAGCTTACAATCATTTCTAGTAATGAGTATAGTGATTCTCAAGGTCCTTTCTTAGGACTGGTTGTGATTTCTAGTCTAATGGACATTGTTACTCTTGTGAGTCATCATCCTTCCCCTATAATTTCTTATAAAGTTGGGGGTGTACACAATGCTTAATGTGGACTTCATTTATCATGGTATTCTTTTGTTCTTGTTTGGTGTTTTCTCATATGTTGTTCTTTTTTTATATATTATGATTTGATTTATTTAGACAATCCTTGTCACCTTGTTGAGCATAAGAGGATAAAGTGATCACCTTGTCACATACATTCTTCTATGTGTATCTCTTTTCTTATATATTTTACTACATTTTATGTCATAATTGTGCTATTATTCATACTAGTGATCTTCTATAGTCTTCTTGGTTTCTTATGACATAGTAGCACCAATTATTTTTGGTCTCCATGTTAATGGCCAAAAAAGACTCATCTTCATAACTCATATGTGTATTTTCCTTCATTTTTTTGCAGTTATATTTCCTTCGGAGAATTATGATATTTTATATTTGATATAATACTACATATTATCATATGATCATACCAAACCTAAATTTAGTAGATCCCTTCATTTTCTCTCTTTTGTTATGTGTTCATTTCCCTTTATATGTTTCTCCTCTTAGGGGCATCTCATAATGGAAATTTTCTTTAGTGAAAATGTTATTTAGTGGAATACTTTCTTTAAAGATATTACTCCCATTAAGGTATTCTATAATCACATTAATGTGTGGACATACACTTCACTCATCTTTTGACTATGAAGTTTCAAATATGGATTATGTGTTAGAAATTCTTTAAAATAACTGGGGGGGGTGAATCAATTATTCAAGGTCCAACATGTCCAATTCAAAAAAATTTGCTAAGTGTAGTGAGCCCATTCAACCATTCATTCATCCAAGCTTTAACATTCCTATTCATCAAGTTACTATACATCAACATGCAAGCATAACACATAAAAGATCAACACATAACACAGTGATTTACGTGGAAACCTAATTTGGGAAAAGCCACCAATAAAATGCTACTCAATTCTCACTCTTCTAAAGCGATGCCCTATGAAAGGCCTGCCCTATTAAAGGCTACAACATACTATTAAATGTGACCTAGTTAAAGGATTTAACCACCCTATTAGAAGTGGGCCTAGTTAGAGGACTTTAGAACATTCACTTCGAATGCCACCCTATTAAAGGATTTACAAATGGTTGTTAGGCCAACCTAAGTCCATCATATTTTCTTTCTATTCTAACTGATACAATTGCTAGAGAGTAACAATTAGAAATGTTGACCTGATTACAGAAAACAACTCAACTTGCAAATCTTAGATCACCTCTCAACTCTTCTTCATTGGCCTAGCATTCAGTCTTTGCAACTCTTGAACACTTGCCCTCCTTTCAAGTGTAGTCTCCTTGAGTCTCCATGCTCAATGTACTAGTGAAATCATCTCTTCTTGACCACTTGTAGATGTAGAGTTTCTGAACTCTATTCTTCCTTCTCCTAGATGTCTTCTCCTTGACACCCTTCTAACCACTTTGCAATTTGGCACTCTAGCAGCTCTTGCTTCTTGGTCTGTGACTTCTTAAATAGAAGTCTAGAAATCCTTTTCCTACTCAATTCTTCCCTCCTTTGATTTGTATTCATATGGATTAGGTACAATTCATTGTATCTAACCCATATTATATTTCTTCTAGAAACATCATGAAAAATACTCTTGAATTCACTCAAAAATGGTTTACATAGAATTTTGTGCCACCAGCTCATCATCCTTATCCTCCAAATGGTTCACAAAATTCAAGGTAACAACTTTGTTGACTCAGGTTTGGAAAATCTTTGACTTTTCAATAATGAAGCAGCTTGGCACTATTGAAATCTTGATGTTCGGCACATACTATGTTACTCGGCATCAACTATGTTTTTATTGATGCTCGACAATTGAAGTTCACTCAGCATCAATTAAGATTTTCTGGTGCTTAGCACTTGATACTTTGCTTGGCACTTGAACTTCAATCGGCACCTAAAGATCACTCAGCACACAATAGATTTTCCTTTTGCTTGGCTCCAACTAAGAATTTTCTTGGCTTCAACTAGCTTGCTCAACACCCACTAATGAATTTAGTTTAAGCTTTGCAGTTAACCTTGTTACAACTTATTCTTTTAATGTTTCTAAGTGTGACCAACCTTTGTATCTTTGAGTATGTTATCAATACATCATTTAACCATTGTCTTAATTGATCCTTGTACTTCATTACGACATCGCAACTCAACCTTTCCCTTAGGTGATTTTGTTACATCTTGTTGATCAAATCCTCTTCATCAATAAACTAAGTGATAGTACTTGGATATTTATAAGAAAATGTCATTCCTACAAATAGCAGATTTGACATCAATGACAAAATAATGAATGAAAATATTCTATTTAAAAAAATCTCATTATTTGATCTTCAATCTTCTTCATTAATGATCTTTTCAATCATATTTCCAACAATCTCCCTCTTTGGCATTAATGGAAAACCAAACTAATCAACCATTAGACTAAACTATTCAACCACATGCTAACTAGGTTAGAACAGTAAGTCAAATTCCAAAGAAAATTGTGTTACCATTAGTTTTCACATCTCCCTCTTTTGACCCACTATCTTGATTGCTTCATTTTTGTTTCTCCCTCTTAGCTGGCACTTCATTTATTTTCTTCTCTCCCTTTGTATGTATTGCTCAACTTTTCCTATTCTCTATTCTAATTAGCTTCTTCATCTTTTCCTTCAATTTTTGATCATTTATGTCTACTTTTCCCTTAATCTTCATCTGATCATTTTTTGCATTTTCTCCCTCTTTCTTCATTCTTAATCTTCAACAGTTGTTCATCAGTTTCTTGACATTTCTCCCTTTTTGAAAACAATGCCAAAGACATACTAGCATCTTATCATGCAAGTGTGGCATTTTTAGGTTCTTTTCAATTTCTCCCTCTGTCACCTTGCTTATGACTGATTTGGAACTTCATCACTTCAATTACTTTAGGTATGAGTCCTAAAATAAGTATCCTCTGCATCAATGTGTAATATCTCAATAATCAGCTCATTTTCTACAGGGCAATCCTTGCTTTCACCTCAAGTAGCCTTGGTTAGGGGTATCACCCCTAACTTACCTCTAAGATACTCAAAAGAATCTTTAGGTAGTGCTTTGGTGAAAATGTCAGCAATCTATTCTTTTGAGCTAACATATTCCATCTTCACTTGTTTGTCTTCCACCAACTCTCTTACATAGTGATACTTGATTGCAATGAGCTTGGTTTTGGCATGCATTATAGGGTTTTTTGATATGTTGATAACACTTGTATTATCAAAATAAAGTATCATAGGCTCATTTACTTCTTCCTTCATACCTTGCAAAAATGTTTGATCCATACAATATTGGTGCAATTGATAGCAACTGCAACATATTTAGCTTCTGCAGTGGACTATGAGGTACAACTTTCCTTTTTGTTGGTCTATGTAGTCAATCATTTTCCCAAGAAAAGTGCTCCTTCACTATTTTTTTTTCTTTCAACAATATTACCTCCCTAATCTGCATCAGTGTAGGCTCTTAGTTCAAACTTTTCACTTCTCTTTTAGTACAAACCAAAGTCATCAATTCCTTTTAGGTACCTTAGTATTCTCTTTACTGCCATCAAATGGTTTTTTCTTAGCTTTGCAAAAAATCTTGCCACTATTCTAATAGCTTATGCAATGTCTGGTCTACTATGTACAACATATTTCAACTTTCCAATCATTGATCTATACATTGTCTAATTCACTTCAGCAGACTCATCATTCTTTGATAGCTTATGTCATGTTGCCATTGGTGTGCTAATTGGTTTTGAGTCTTCTAACCCAAATGTTTTGAGTATCTCCTTGATTTATTTTGATTGGGTCACAAATATGTCATGCTTCAACTGATATACTTGCAACCCAACAAAGAATTTGATTTCTCCAAACATTGACATCTCAAACTCATGATTTATTTGATCAGCAAAATCTTTGCATAGAGCATCTTTTCCTCCAAATATTATATCATCAACAAAGACTTCAAATATCAAAATGTCTCTACCTTTTTCATCCCTGATATACAATTTGTTGTTGTCATCTATTCTCTCAAATCCTATCTTCACAAGATATTTGTGTAGTCTCTCATACCATGCTCTAGGTGCTTGCTTCAACCCATAAAGTGCCTTGTGTAGTTTGCAAACCATATCCTTGTTCTTTTCATCACCAAATCCATCTAGTTATTCTATATAGACTTCCTCTTCTAGTGTACCATTCAAAAAAGTAGACTTCACATCCATCTAGTAGACTTTGAAACTTTTGTATGCAGCAAATGCAAGTAATGTTCTTACTCCTTCCATTCTTGCAACAAGGGAAAATATTTCCCAATAATCTAGTCCTTCTTCTTGTGCATAGCCTTTACAAACTAGTCTTGCTTTGTTTCTAGTTATCTCACCATTCTCATTAAGTTTTTTCTTAAACACCCATTTGGTAACAATTCCATTCTTATCAGCTGGTCTAGGAAATAGGATCCAAGTTTTGTTCTTCTTAATCTAGTCTGTCTCTTCTTCCATAGCTTTATACCAGTCATCATCTTGTAGTGCATCCTTCCCTATTTTGGGTTCAACCTTTCTCAACAAACATGATTCATTCCTTAGTCTATTCATTGTCATTGGTCTGGCATCCTTGTCACCAATGATTTGATCTGCAGGGTGATGTATTCTTACATACTTGGCTAACCTTGGTTTTGTCCTTCTTTCCATGTTTGATCCTTCAGCTTCAGAATCATTTTGTTCTTTTTCATCTGGTACTTCATCATTTCTCTCATGTGCACTAATTTGAGAGTTAGAATGTGCATTTTCTACATTTTGTAGCTCAGCTTCTGAATGCAGCTTGGCATTCACTAGTTGTGACTCAGCTGATACTTAAATTTTTTGTTGATTCCCAACTTGATTGGCAGAATTGTCTTCAACAGTCATTCCTTCATAGAAGTATACAAAGGATCTATAATCTTTTGATTGTTTAGTTCCATCAACCTAAACTTCTGCATACTCATCAAAATTTATATTTTCACTCTCCACAATCTTGTTAATTTTAGTATTCAAACACTTATATGCTTTGCTTCTAGGGGAGTATCCAAGAAATATGCCTTCATCACTTTTTGCATCAAACTTGCCATTTCTAGTGTCTTTAAGAATATAGCATTTACAACAAAAAATTTTGAAATGTGTAACATTAGGTGAGTGACCATACCACAATTCAAAAGGTGTTGCATTTGTACCTTTCTTGACTTGGACTCTATTCAGGGTGTAAACAATAGTACTTATCGCTTATCTCTAGTACTTTAGAGCAACATTTTTCTCCATCACCAATGTTCTTGCATAGTATATCACTGATCTATTCCTTCTTTCAGCAATGATATTCTGTGGTGGAGTTCTTGGTGCTGATGTTTTCCTTTTGATACCTTTGTCATTGTAGAATATTTCAAATTCCTTTGATGTAAACTCACCTCCTCTGTCTATTCTTAGGAATTTTAGACTCTTTCCTATTTCTTTCTCAACTCTGGCCAAATACCACTTGAACATTTGAAATGCATCAGATTTTTGCTTCAAAAACATAGCAATCATTACAGATATCATTATGTATCTATCTCCTAGGTAACTTTGCACTTCTATTGGACCACATAAGTCTATATGAACTAACTCTAGTACTTCTTTGGAAGTGTATGTTTTGCTTTTGAAACTAGACTTTGTCACCTTCCCTAGTTGACATTGTTTACACATTGTGTTTTCAGGTTTCTTCAATTTGGGCAAACTTCTAACTTTCTTCTTCTTGCTAATGCTAATCAGATTGTCAAAGTTAACATGACACAATATTTTATGCCACAACCACACATCATCAAGTCTAACAAAAAGATAGGTTGCATCTTCCATAATCTAGATAAAACAAGTTACTCCTAGTTTGTTTACCTTTTCCTATCAGATTTCCATCAGTGTCTTAGATCTTGGCAGTTTTGTTTCGAAACTCTACTTTGCAACCTACATTGCCTAACTGGGATACACACAACAAGTTATAGTTTATTCCTTCAACATTTTAGGCATTATCACATGAAATTTTCTCTATGATTTTAATAGAGCCTTTTCCTTTGATTTGACATGGAGCATCATTTCCAAAGCTAACACTATTTCCATCATATTGAGTAAAGGTAATGAACTTACTTTTATCTCCTTTCATGTGATGTGAGCATCCACTATCTATGTTCCATTTTTCATTCTTGTTCACATAGGTAACCAATAATGTTGATTTATCTTCATCTTTATCTAATTCATCCTTCATGGCCACATAGACTACTTCATCATCATTCTCATCAGAATCTTCTTCAACAATGTAGCATCTTTTTCCTTTGTCCTTCTAATCTATGTTATCATCTTCTCTTTTGTTCTTGTACTTGTTTCCTTCTTTTTAGTTCTTCTTCTATGTACACCTTGCAGCAATATGACCTACTTCATTGCAATTGAAACAAATGATATGGAGTTTACCTTTGAATTTACCTTTGCCTCTATGGAATCTCCTAGCCAGTAGTGCTTCCAACTATTCTACATCTTCCTCATCTATGATGCTATCATTGGATGCATGTTTTCATTTTCTTCTCTTCTTGCTTCATGTCTCCTTCTTAGTGTCTTTTATTAACATATTATCTTTGAAAGCAGATTCAAGGTTATTAGGTTTGTCGTTATCAAAGTTGGACAATTCAAATGTAGTAAGTATTCTCACTATTCCTTCAAAGCTTAGTGTGTTTCCTTGTACACACCTTAGCTCTTGGATAGCTGAAACTCTAATAGCATAGATAGGTAGTAGAGTTCTTAAGTATTTTTTGTTGACAATTTTTTCTTCCAATTGACCACCTACACTTCTTATTGCACTTACCACTTCTTTCATTCTAGCAACATATTGAGCAGCATTTTCACCTTCCTCCATTTTCATGTCATCAAACTTTCCTTCAAGACTTTCTCCCTTTGCTCTCTAGACATTATGATCTCCTCCATAGATATCTATTAGGTTTTTCCACATCTTGAATGCAGTGTCACAATATTTGATGTCCTCATATTCTACATAGCTAAGTTCAGAGGTAGTCTCTAGCATTGCCTAATTGTGCTCCTTCCTTTTGTTCAAATCATCTGCAGTAAGAGATCTAGCTGGATCTACATGTTCTATTCCAATTGAGGCTTTTTCATAACCACCTATTGATCCAAGGTGCAATTTTATCAGACTCTACCATGCAACAAAATTTTCTTTATTGAGCTTGGGAACTTCTCTCTTGGACATCTTGATCTTCCTGTTTCTAGTACCTTGAAACTAAATCAACAGATGGCTCTGATACCAATTGTTAGAAATGCTTTAGAATAACTGAGTGGGGGGCATGAATTAGTTATTCAAGGTCCAACATGTCCAATTCAAAAAAATTCACTAAGTGTAGTGAGCCCATTCAACCATACATTCATCCAAGCTTTAACATTCATATTCAACAATTTACTATAAATCAACATGCAAGCATAACACATAAAAGATCAACACATAACATAGTGATTTATGTGGAAACCCAATTTGAAAAATACCACCAGTAACATGCTACTCAATTCTCACTCTTCTAAAGTGATGCCCTATGAAAGGCCTGTCGTGTAAAGGCTACAACACACTGTTAAATGTGACCTAGTTAAAGGATTTAACCACTGTGTTAGAAGTGGGCCTAGTTAGAGGACTTTAGAACATTCACTTGGAATGCCACCCTATTAAAGGATTTACAATTGAATATTAGATCAACTTAAGTCCATAGGATTTTCCTTCTATCCTAACTGATACAATTGCTAGAGAGTAACAATTATGGATTTTGACCTGATTACATAATACAACTCTTGACAGCTTGCCCTCCTTTCAAGCTTAGTCTCCTTGAGTCTCCATGCTTAATGTACCAGTGCAATCATCTCTTCTTGACCACTTGTAGAAGCAAAGTTCCTGTGCTCTGTTCTTCCTTCTCCTAGATGTCTTTTTCTCGACACCCTTCTAACCACTTTGCAATTTGGCACTCCAATAGCTCTTGCTTCTTGGTCTATGACTTCTTAAATATAAGTTTGGAACTCCTTTTCCCACTCAATTCTTCCCTCCTTTTATTTTAATTCGTATGGATTATGTAGGATTCATTGTATCTAACCCATATATGTTTCTTCTAGACACATCATGAAGAATCCTCTTGAATTCGCTCAAAAATAGTTTACATAGAATTTTGTGCCACTAGCTCATCACTCTTATCCTCCAAATGATTCACAAAATTCAAGGTAACAACTTTGTTAGCTCAGATTTGGTGAATCTTTGACTTTTCAATAATGCAGTAGCTTAGCACTATTGAAATCCTAATGCTCAGCATATACTATGTTACTCAGCATCAACTACATTTTTACTAATACTCGGCACCAGAAGTTCACTTGGCATCAATTAAGATTTTCTGATGCTTAGCACTTGAACTTCACTTGAAACCTGAAGATCACTCGGCACACACTAGATTTTCCTTTTGTTCAGCTCCAACTGAGAATTTTCTCGGCTTAAACTAGCTTGCTCGGCACCCACTAATGAACATAGATTAAGATTTGCAGTTAACCTTGTTACAACTTATTCTTCTAATATTTCTATGTGCGACCAACCTTTCTATCTTTGAGTATGTTATCAATACATCATTTAACCATTGTCTTAATTGATTCTTGTACTTCATTATGACATCATAAATCAACCTTTCCCTTAGGTGCTTTTGTTACATCTTGTTGATCAAATCCTCTTCATCAATCAACTAAGTGATAGTACTTAGATCTTTATAAGAAAATGTCATTCCTACAAATAGCAAGTTTGACATCAATCACAAAAAAATGATTGAAAACATTCTATTAATAACAATCTTTTTCTTTGATGTTCATTCTTCTTCATCAATGATTTTTTCAATCAGATTTCCGACAATCTCCCTCTTTAGCATTGATGGCAAACCAAACTGATCAACCATCTAACTAAACTATTCAACCACATGCTAACTAGGTTAGAATAGTAAGTAAATGACAAAAATAAAATTATGTTACCATTAGTTTTCACATCTCCCTCTTTTGATCCACTATCTTGATTGCTTCATTTCTATTTCTCCCTCTTAGCTGGCACTTCATTTCTTTTCTTCTCTCCCTCTGTATGTATTGCTTAACTTCTAATATTCTCTATTTTGATTAGCTTCTTCATCTTTTCCTTCAACTATTGATTAATTCTATCTACTTTTCTCTCAATCTTCATTTGATTAGTTTCTGCATTTTCTTCATCTTTCTTCATTCTTAATCTTCAACAGTTTTTGATCAATTTCTTGACATTTCTCCCTCTTTGACAAAAATGCCAAAGACATACTAGCATCTTATCATGCAATGTGGCATTTGCAGGTTCTTTTCAATTTCTCCCTCTATCACCTTGCTTGTGACTAATTTGGAACTTCATCACTTTAATTACTTCAAGCATGAGTCCTAAAGTAAACATCCTCTACATTATTGTGCAATATCTCAATAATTAGCTCATTTGGTGTAGGGAAATCCTTTCTTTTACCTCAAGTAGCCTTGGTTAGGGGTATCACCCCTAACTTACTTCTAAGATACTCAAAAGCATCTTTAGGTAGTTCTTTGGTAAAAATATTAGCAGTCTATTCCTTTGAGCTAACATATTCCATCTTTACTTGTTTGTCTTCCACCAACTCTCTTACATAGTGATACTTGATTGCAATGTGCTTCATTTTGGCATGCATTACAGGGTTATTTGATATGTTGATAGCACTTGTATTATCACAATAAAGTATCATAGGCTCATTTACTTCTTCCTTCATACCTCTAAAAAATGTTTGATCCATACAATATTGGTGCAATTGATAGCAGCTGCAACATATTCAGCTTCTGCAGTGGATTGTGAGGTACAAATTTGTTTTTTTCTGGTCCATGTAATCAATATTTTTTTCCAAGACAAGTTCTCCTTCACTGGTGCTTTTTCTGTCATCAATGTTACCTCTCCAATCTACATCAGTGTAGGCTCTTAGTTCAAACTTTTTACTTCTATTATAGTACAAACCAAAGTCATGAGTTCCTTTTAGTTACCTCAGTATTCTCTTAACTACCATCAAATGGTTTTCTCTTGGATTTGTAGAAAATATTACCACTATTCCAATAGCTAATGCAATGTCTAGTTTACTATGTAAAACATATTTCAACTTTCCAATCATTGATCTATACATTGTCTGATTCACTTTAGCAGACTCATCATTCTTTGATAGCTTATGTCCTGTTGCCATTGGTGTGCTAATTAGTTTTGAGTCTTCTAACCCAAATGTTTTGAGTATCTCCTTGATGTATTTTGATTGGGTCACAAATATTCCATGCTTAAATTGATGTACTTGCAATCCAACAAAGAATTTGATTTCTCCAAACATTAACATCTCAAACTCATGCTTCATTTGATCAACAAAATCTTTGCATAGAGCATCTTTTCCTCCAAATATTATATCATAAACAAAGATTTCAGATATCAAAATTTCTTTACCTTTTTCACCCTTGAAATACAAGTTTTTGTTGTCATATTTTCTCTCAAATCCTATCTTCACAAGATATTTGTGCAATCTCTCATATCATGCTCTAGGTGCTTGCTTCAAACCATAAAGTACCTTGTGCAGTTTGCAAACCATATCCTTGTTCTTGTCATCAACAAATCCCTATGGTTTTTCTATATAGACTTCCTCTTATAGTATACCATTCAAAAAAGTAGAGTTCACATCCATCTAGTCGACTTTGAAACCTTTGTATGCAGCATATACAAGTAATGTTCTTACTCCTTCCATTCTTGCAATAGGGGCAAATTTTTCCCCATAATCTAGTCCTTCTTCTTGTGCATAGCCTTTACAAACTAGTATGGCTTTGTTTCTAGTTATATCACCATTCTCATAAAGTTTGTTCCTAAACACCCATTTGATACCAATTACATTCTTATCAACTAGTCTATAAACTAGGGTCTAGGTTTTGTTCTTCTCGATTTGCTCAGTCTCTTCCATAGCTTTATACCAGTCATCATCTTGTAGTGCTTCCTTCACTATTTTGGGCTCAACCTTTCTCAACAAACATGATTCATTCCTTAGTCTATTCCTTGTGATTG
Organism: Cupressus sempervirens; assembly: GCA_028749045.1. Taxonomy (NCBI): domain Eukaryota; kingdom Viridiplantae; phylum Streptophyta; class Pinopsida; order Cupressales; family Cupressaceae; genus Cupressus; species Cupressus sempervirens. The sequence continues at coordinate 301,453,412 of CM053787.1, read as the reverse complement.
GTCTGGCATCCTTGTCACCAATGATTTGATCTGTAGGGTGATGTATTCTTACATACTTGGCTAACCTTGGTTCTATCCTTCTTTCCATGTTCGATCCTTCAGCTTCAGATTCATTTTGTTCTTCTTCATTTCTTACTTCATCATTTCTCTCATGTGCACTAATTTCAAAGTTAGAATGTGCATTTTCTACATTCTACAACTCAGCTTTTGAATGTAGCTTGGCATTCACTAGCTGTGACTTGGTTGATACTAAAAAAATTTGTTGATTCCTAAGTTGATTCACAGCATTGTCTTCAATAGTAATTCCTTCGTAGAAGTATACAAAGGATGTATAATCTTCTAATTGTTTAGTTCTATCAACTTGAACTTCTGCATGCTCATCAAAATTTATATTTACACTCTCCACAATCTTGTTAATTTTAGTGTTCAAATACTTATATGCTTTGCTTCTAGTGGAGTATCTAAGAAATATGACTTCATCACTTTTTGCATCAAACTTGTCATTTCTAGTGTCTTTAAGAATATAGCATTTACAACCAAAGATTTTGAAATGTTTAACATTAGGTGAGTGACCATACCATAATTCAAAAGGTATTGCATTTGTACCTTTCTTGACTTGGACTCTATTCAGGGTGTAAACAACAATACTTACAGCTTCTCTCTAGTACTTTAGAGCAACATTTTTCTCCATCATCAAGGTTCTTACATAGTCTATCACTAATCTATTCCTTCTTTCAGCAATGTCATTCTATGGTGGAGTTCTTGGTGTTGTTGTTTTCCTTTTGATACCTTTGTCATTACAGAATATTTCAAATTCCTTTGATGTAAACTCACCTCCTCTGTCTGATCTTAGGCATTTCAGACTCTTTCCTATTTCTTTCTCAACTCTAGCCAAATACCACTTGATGATTTGAAATGCATCAAATTTTTGCTTCAAAATCATAGCAGTCATCATCCTGGAATAGTCATCTACAAATGTCATTATGTATCTATCTCCTAGGTAACTTTGCATTTCTATTAGACCACATAAGTCTGTATGAACTAACTCTAGTACTTCTTTGGAAGTGTATGTTTTGCTTTTGAAACTAAACTTAGTCATCTTCCCTAGTTGACATTGTTTGCACATTGTGTTTTCAAGTTTCTTTAATTTGGGCAAACCTCTGACTTTCTTCTTCTTGTTGATGCTAATTAGATTGTCAAATTTAACATGACACAATCTTTTATGTCACAACCACACATCATCAAGTCTATCAACAAGATAAGTTGCATCTTCCATATCTAGGTAAAACAAGTTTCTCCTAGTTTTTTCACCTTTTCCTATCAGATTTCCATCAATGTCATAGATCTTGGCAATTTTGTTTCCAAACTCTACTTTGCAACTTACATTGCCTAACGTGGATACACTCAAAAAGCTATAGTAAAGTCCTTCAACATAGTATGCATTATCACATGAAATTTTCTATTTGAGTTTAAATGAGCCTTTTCCTTTGATTTGACATGGAGCATCATTTCCAAATCTAACACTATTTCCATCATATTGAGTAAAGGTAATGAACTTACTTTTATCTCCTTTCATGTGATGTGAGCATCCACTGTCTACATTCCATTTGTCATTCTTGTTCACATAGGTAACCAATAATGTTGCTTTATCTTCATCTTTATCTAATTCATCCTTCATGGCCACATAGACTACTTCATCATCATTCTCATCAGAATCTTCTTCAACAATGTAGCATCTTTTTCCTTTGTCCTTGTAATCTATGTTATCATCTTCTCTTTTGTTCTTGTACTTGTTTCCTTCTTTGTAGATCTTCTTCTATGTACACCTTGCAGCAATATGACCTACTTCATTGCAATTGAAACAAATGATCTGGAGTTTACCTTTAAATTTACCTTTGCCTCTATGGAATCTCCTAGCCAGTAGTGCTTCCAACTATTCCACATCTTCCTCATCTATGCTGCTATCACTGGATGCATGTTTTCATTTTCTTCTCTTCTTGCTTCATGTCTCCTTCTCAGTGTCTTTTATTGTCATCTTGGCTTTGAAAGTAGATTCAAGGTTCTCAGGTCTGTAGTTATCAAAGTTGGACAATTCAAATGCAATAAGTCTCCCCACTATTCCTTCAAAGGATAGTGTGTTTCCTTGTACACACCTTAGCTCTTGGATAGCTAAAACTCTAATAGCATAGATAGGGAGTAGAGTTCTTAAGTTTTTTTTTTTGATAGTTTCTTCTTCCAATTGACCACCTAGACTTCTCATTGCACTTACCAAAATTCTTTCATTCTAGTAGCATATTGAGTAGCATTTTCACCTTCCTCCATTTTCATGTCATCAAACTTTCCTTTGAGACTTTCTCTCTTTGCTCTATGGACATTCTAATCTCCTCCATAGATATTTGTTAGGGCTTTCCACATCTTGAATGCAGTGTCACAATCTTTGATGTCATCATATTTTGCATAGCTTAGTACAAAGGCAATCTCCAACATTGTCTGATTGTGCTCCTTCCTTTTGTTCAAATTGTTAGAAATGCTTTAGAATAACTAAGGTGGGGGGGTGAATCAGTTATTTAAGGTCCAACATGTCCAATTCAAACTTTTTCACTAAGTGTAGTGAACCCATTCAACCATACATTCATCCATGCTTTAATATTCCTATTCAGCAAGTTACTGTAAATCAACATGCAAGCATAACACATAACATAGTGATTTATATGGAAACCCAATTTGGGAAAAACCATCAGTAACATGCTACTCAATTCTCACTCTTCTTAAGTGATGCCATGTGAAAGGCCTACCATGTTAATGGCTAGAACACACTGTTAAATGTTACCTAATTAAAGGATTTAACCACCGTGTTACAAGTGGGCCTGGTTAGAGGACTTTAGAACATTCACTTAAAATACCACCCTATTAAAGGATTTACAAATGGTTGTTAGGCCAACCTAAGTCCATAGGATTTTCCTTCTATCCTAACTGATACAATTGCTAGAGAGTAGCAATTATAGATTTTGACTTGATTACATAATACAACTCAACTTGTAGATCTCATATCACCTCTTAGCTCTTCTTCATATGCCTAGCATTTAGTCTCTACAACTCTTGACAGCTTGCCCTCCTTTCAAGCTTAGTCTCCTTGAGTCCCCATGCTCAATGTACCAGTGCAATCATCTCTTTTTGACCACTTATAGATGCAGAGTTTTTGTGCTCTATTCTTCCTTCTCCTAGATGTCTTTTCCTTGACACCCTTCTAACCACTTCGCAATTTGGCACTCCAATAGCTCTTGCATCTTGGTCTGTGGCTTCTTAAATAGACGTCTAGAACTCATTTTCTTGCTTGATTCTTCCCTCCTTTGATTTCAATTTGTCTGGATTAGGTAGGATTCATTGTATCTAACCCATATTATGTTTCTTCTAGAAACATCATGAAGAATCCTCTTGAATTCGCTCAAAAATGGTTTACATAAAATTTTGTGCCACCAGCTTATCATCCTTATCCTCCAAATGGTTCACAAAATTCAAGGTAACAACTTTGTTGGCTAAAATTTGGTGAATCTTTGACTTTTCAATAATGCAATAGCTCGGCACTATTGAAATCCTAATGCTCGGCACATACTATGTTACTCAACATCAACTACATTTTTACTGATGCTCAACACCTGAAGTTCACTCGGCATCAACTAAGATTTTCTAACGCTTGGCACTTGATACTTTTCTCAGCACTTGAACTTCACTCAACACCTAAAGATCACTCGGCACACACTAGATTTTCCTTTTGCTCAGCTTCAACTAAGTATTTTCTCAGCTTCAACTAGCTTGCTTGGCACCCACTAATGAACTTAGTACATTTAAGCTTTGTAGTTAACCTTGTTACAACTTATTCGTCTAATGTTTCTAAGTGTGACCAACCTCTATATCTTTTAGTATGCTATCAATACATCATTTAACCATTGTCTTAACTGGTCCTTGTACTTCATTACAACATCATAACTCAACCTTTCCCGTAGGTGCTTTTGTTACATCTTGTTGATCAAATCCTCATCATTTATCAACTAAGTGATAGTACTTGGATATTTATAAGAAAATGTCATTCCTACAAATAGTAGGTTTGACATCAATGACAAAACAACGATTGAAAACATTTTGTTAACAACAATCTCTTTCTTTGATTTTCAATCTTCTTCATCAATGATCTTTTCAATCAGATTTCCAACATTATGTGTATATCATGGAGTACCTAAACCTTAAGCACTTGGAATGATTTCTAAGTTATTCCAATATCTATGAATTGTCACTTCATGTTTTCTTGTTCCTCTATCTATCCTTCTAGTTTTATTAAACTATTGACAATTCTTGGGTACTTGGTCTCTTTGGATCTCTCTCTAAACTATTGATATTTTGGGAGGTCTAATCCTTATTTTTGAACCCTTATTTTGACTACTAATGGTCTCAAAATCCTAGTCTTGTTTTGATTTCTTAAGAAAATACACATCCTTATGCCTAGCTCACCTTTTTTATTCTTCTTTTTGGGACATGGAGTTCACTTGAAGTTGGATCCTTTCATGTACTAACTAGCATACCACACACACTTTCTAGACCATTTGGTTCATCTTCACTAGGTTGAATAGCATGCCACACACACTTGTAAGACTATTCAATGCCATCCACTTTTGCATAGACCTTTTCCCCTTTCTTTTATTTCTCCTTTTTTCTATGGTTCACAATAAGTAACACAAACCTTATTGAGAGAATAACTAAAAAATATTGTAGTTCTCACCTCTCTTATTTTGATTTTGAATTTAATGAAGACTCAAGTCTCTTAGGACTTGATGATTTCTTTGTCTCCTAGATTGTGATAAGATCAACACTTTTATCTTGATCTATTGTACTGTGAGTTTGAGGAAACTCATACTCTCACTAAAGTGGGGGCTAAGTATACCATCTAAAAATGGATGCACTTACCTTTTAAGACCTTTTGGCACCCTTTTCATAATGCCTTTCTTGGACCATGGGTGAACCTATGCTCAGTGTCCTCTTTTCACTATTTTTGCCACTTTCTTCCTCATTCCTTCTTGAAACTACCTAAGCTCTCTATGGTTCTCCTATGCTATCCTCTAGGACTAAGTCAATCTAGTTTGACTTGGATTAGACTAGGTTGACCTATGTTAACCTTGTCCCAAAATATTGCAAGGCTCAGGACCTAAAAGGTCTCCAGAGTTTAATTCATTTTTCTCTCCCCTCTAGTCAACTTGTATTATTTTACTACCCAAAAAATCATACATAAGGAAGCTTGGAGGCTTCATTTTCATATCTCATTTCATTCTCATAACATAATTTCCTCTCTTAATCTTAATAATCCATATCCTTTTGAAGACAAGTAAATCTATTCAAGGAGTTCAAGCATTCAAGAAA